>OW240913.1:220635835-221276329 GCA_933207985.1 Pelobates cultripes
TCATCGAACATTTTAAGGACAGCAATACAGTAATACAGTAAAACAGCGTGAAATACGACTTGTCATGTACAACATTGCCGTCCTCTCGTCCTGGTTGGCAATTATCTGGTACCAATAGGGGTGGGGGGAGGTGGAGAGGGAGGGGGGAGGTAGGGGGGGGAGGTAGGGGTAATCATGCATGCCCCTTATAGTTGTAGAGCCCTTGTTCTCATTGGCCTTATCCCGGCCTTCATGTTATTTCTAGCCTTTACTCTCCTTTGAGCTTTTCGTGTAACTTGGTCCTGCACTTTGGCTCCCCTATTTTAACCAGATCAAAACGGTAAACTATATAACTATGTACACGTGGGTTTTTATGCGCAGTTGTCTGCTAACACCTCTCCCTCTTTGTGTCACTCTCCCTCCTTGCCCAGTCCCAACTCCCATTTCGCATGGGCCAGGTTGGCATATTTGTTTGAGGGACTTTGCCTGTGCAATTCCTTTTCATATACCAGATTCGTGGTGATTTGTTGAATCAGGGCCTCTCTAGTGGGTGCCTGATCCTGCTTCCACGCTCTAGCTATTAGGGTGTTTGCTGCTATGAGAATATGAAATAGTAGACGCGAGTCTGTGATGTTGAGCTCTTCCAACCCCATAAACAGGAGTCCGCACTCCGGAGTAAGTGTGAGTTCTCTGTCTAGGGCCGTTCTCGCTATCTCCCCAACTTCCCTCCAGTATGTTGCCACTTTTGGACACGTCCACCAGATATGATACATTGTTCCCCTGTCCTTCTGACACCTCCAGCATGTGTTCGGGGTGTTTGGATAGATCTTTGCCAATCGCTCCGGTACCAGGTACCAGCGGTATTGGAGTTTTCGCATTTGTTCCAAGTGAGAGGCACAACTCGTCCTCTTCTTGTGCGCTAAGAATGCTTTTCCCCATTGTTGGTCAGTGAAGGTTTTGCCCATGTCCTCCTGCCAAGCTCCCATGAATTTGTCTGGGGGGTCTGTATGCGATTGGATCAGCATATTATAAAGTGTGGATAACAGTTTCTTGGGCTGTGTCGTGGCTGTACACATCTGGTCAATGTGCTTTGTGTTGGCCGTTGCAGTGGGGCTGTTGGATCCTTGTATCATGGATTTTAATTGTAGGTATTGGAAAATGGTGTTGTGCGGTAGTGAGTATTTCCTTTGTAAGTCTGGGAAGTCAAGTAGTTTGTCTTTGTCATATAGGTGGCTTACCTATCGCACCCCCTGCTTATCCAAGGTCTGTAGTCGAAGGCTGGGTTTGCCAGATATAGGCTGTAGAGGGGAGTCGCTTGCGCCCACCCCCTGTCCTGTCCCCATTGTTTTGTGGCCGTGTCCCATACCTTCAATAAGAGTCGTGTCGTGGGTGGCACGTCTTGGTGGAGTTTCCTGTGTCTATGGGGTACCCAAAATAGGTATTTCAGACCCTTGGGACACGCCCACGAGGCCTCCATGTCTACCCACTGTGGTACTTCCTTGCTAGCGTGTGTTTGTACCGCCGTGGCCAGAATAGCCGCCCTATAGTACTGCCGAACGTCTGGCATTCCCAGGCCTCCGTTTGCCTGCTGCCTGCATAATATTTTCGCTGATACTCTTACTTTTTGATGAGCCCATATGAAGCCCGTAAATAGCTTGTGTAGGTTATCCAGGTAACTTTTTGGTACGTGGATTTGTAAGGTTCTTATTAAATATTGGAACTTCGGCAGCACTAACATTTTTACTGCGGCCATCCTTCCCAGCCACGACAGAAACTTGCCTTCCCACCCTTTCAATGTGTTCGCTATAGACTTCAGCAATGGTTCATAGTTCGCGGCTACGAGGTTTGTCGGGTTTTTTGTAATTTTAATGCCTAAGAAAGTTAGATGGTCTTGCCTCCAGTCTAGTGTGAAGGACCGCTGTAGCAGGTCCAGCATGCCAGCCGGGACCCCCACCCCCATAGCCTGCGTTTTCGTTATGTTGAGTTTGTAGTATGAGTGGGTGCCATAAGTAGTTATCTCTTTCAAGAGATTGGGGAGGGAGACCTGGGGCTGGGTAAGCGTCAGTAGGACATCATCAGCAAATAAGTTGGTAGTGTATTCTCGTTCATTGATCCTGACGCCATGAATGTTTGGGTTATTTCTGATTTTTACCGCTAACGGTTCTAGGGCCAAAACATATAGCAGGGGTGACAAGGGGCATCCCTGCCTGGTTCCGTTGGTTAGTGTTATTGGTTCCGAGAGGAATCCTGAGTTAAGCACTTGGGCTCTCGGCGAGCTATACAGGGCTTCTACTACTGAAACAAACCCCTGCGGGATGTCAAACTTTCTCAACACTGCACGCAGAAATGTCCAGTTTAGGCGATCAAAGGCCTTTTCTGCGTCCAGGGAGATCATCAGCCCCCCTTGTTTCTGTTTGCGGAGGTAATGTAAGATATTTAGTACTTTCCTAGTATTATCCAATCCCTGCCTCCCCTTGATAAAGCCTACTTGATCGTTGTGGATAATTGTTGGCAGTATTGACCCTAGCCGTAGCGCGTATGTTTTGGCCAAGATTTTAGCGTCGGTGTTTAGGAGGGATATGGGCCTAAAGTTCTGTGGGGTTGTGGGTGCCTTCCCTGGTTTGGGCAGGGTAACTATGTGCGCAGTCAGCATCTCAGGGGGTAGAACTCTATGTGCTGTAGCTTGTGTGTAGGCTTTGACTAGGTATGGCGCTAGTGTGGTACTGAATTTCTTGTAGTACGTGTTGTCTAACCCATCAGGTCCCGGGGCCTTGCCCGATGGTAGGGTCCTTATTACATCCCTTATTTCCTCTGCGCATAATGGTTTCGTGAGTGCCAGCTGCTGTTGGGCGGTGAGTCGGGGCAGGTGTGTGTCTCTTAGATATGTCTGTATGTCTCTCTCTATTGGTTGCGGTGTTATGGGGTCAAGTCTCAGATTGTACAATTTCTCATAATAACGTGCGAACTCATCGCTAATGGCCTTTGGGGTGGTCAGTTTCTTGCCTGTGTGCGAAGTGATGTAGGCTATCTTCTGTGTAGCTTGTCTTGTCTTAAGTCTGTGCACTAGTAATTTGCTAGCTTTGTTGCCCTGAGTATATTGTTGTAACTTTAGGCGGTTTAGGTTATGTTCTGTGCGTTCTAATGCTTGTGCGTGCAGGCGTCTAGTGATTTGGATTATGCGTCTGCGTCTGCGTCTGTCATCCGTGGGGGAGAGTTGATTCGCCAGATTTAAGTCATAGAGTTCTTTTTGTAGCTCTAGTGTTAGTTTTTGTGTCTGTTTTCTGAGGTAGGAGGCCCGACGTATTAATAAACCTCGTACCACAGGCTTGTGGGCCATCCAGACCATTGTAGCCGACACCTCAGGCGTCTCATTTTCCGCAAAATACCGTTTCATGTCTGTGGTCAGGTCGGCTACAAACTGCGGATTTAAAAGAAGAGAATCATTGATTCTCCATGGGCTGCGGTGTTTGAAGTCATACATGTCTTTCACCTGCAGAAGTACTGGCGCATGGTCTGACCATGTAATGAGTGCTATGTCACAGCTCAGGATTTGGTTAAGGTAGGAGCCCTGAAGGAGGAATCCATCTATTCTAGAGTACGAATTGTGGACAGGTGAGAAGTGCGTATATGCCTTCTCTGAGGGATGTGTGATCCTCCAGGTATCGTAGTAGTGGTATGCGTGTAGCAGGGACTGGAGGGCTTTGCCCTGGCGTCTAAGGGTTTTATATCGGCCACTAGCTCGGTGTATGGTGGAGTCCATGGTCGGGTCAAGAACGTGGTTGAAGTCGCCGCAAACGAGTGTTATACCTTGTTGTATAGGCACTAGGGTTTGAAAAATTTTGTGTAGGAAGTTCCTCTGGTTTTGATTGGGTGCATAGATATTCGCTATGGTGTACTCTATGTCATTGATCGTTCCCACTATCACTACGTATCTGCCCAATTGGTCTATATGTTGTGATTTTAGTGACTTCCCATAGGTGACAGTATGTGTCTTATCTTGGATGTTAGGAGTGAGACCACCCACCAGGTCCCCATCCCAGCCCGCAGCGGTGTGGGCAACAGGCCTCCTCCCGCTGAGTACTGTAACATAACAATATAACCAAACAACAACAAAAGTATTTACAAAGTAGAACCATGCCCTGTGTGTGGCTTGGCACTTCATTCAAGTGCCTTGGGGGTAGAAGCTTATCGCTCCTTTGCCTGGGAGGTTACTTGCGCTTCGCGCCGGCCTTTTGTCTGTGGCAGTGCGTATCTTAATGGCTTTTTCAGTGGTGAGTTTAACTTGAGGTTTTTTTTGTTTTTTTTATCCATTTGTGCTATTTTATGTAACCCCTGTTCTGGATGGCATGGTGCGGCGTAGTTACCTCTGAGGGATCCTAATCCTTTCAATACACAGAGTTATCTCTTATTACTACACCCTGGTGTCGAACTCACTCTGCTAATGGTTGCTAGGGAGTTAGCTAGCTATGTATTAACCTTTGGGTATTAAACATCACAGTGGCATAAACATTTGCACATTATGGTACTTGCGGCTCGGCAAAGTCTGTGGCTTTAGGCCCTCTCAGGCCACACGAGTTTACAGTCTACGTGCGTTTCGCTCGTTTCCATTCCGTTGTTAGCCTTCTTGGCTCTTTGGACCGGTTGTGCTGGTGTTCACTCTCTATTCCCCATTCTCTCAGGATATCTGTCCCTTCCTCCGGTGTTGATATTACTGTGGTCTTTCCTGCTCTTTGCACCAGCAGCTTGACCGGATATCCCCAACGGTATAATATGCGTTGTTCTCTGAGCACTGCCGTGATGTCCTGGAATTCTCTCCTTCTCTGAAGGGTGAACGCTGAGACATCCGCGAATAGCATGATGCTGCGGTACTGCTCTGGTAAGTCCTTGCGTGTTCTACTACCCTTTAGGATAGCCTCTTTGGTATGATAGTAGTGCATACGCACCAGTATGTCCCTGGGTGCGTCTTGGGGCAGGAACTTCGGTCTCGCCGTCCTGTGTATGCGGTCAAAGAGGAGCATGTCTTGTGGAATGTCTGGCACCAGTGCCTTGAGGTAGGCTGTGACGTGTGCTGGCAGATCAGATATGCCCACCGTTTCTGTCACCCCCCGCAGCTGCAGGTTATTTCGGCGGCTTCTATCTTCTATATCCGCCAATTTTACCTCCTGTGCTGTGAGGCGTTCCGCCATTTGCTGCAGTCGGTCTGCCAACTCATTATGTGCTTCTTCAGCTATGGTCATTTTCTCCTCTAATTGAGAGGTCCTAGAGCCGAGATCCACCAGGTCTCTGCGTAAATCGCCTATGGAGTTTTGCACACTGTTCATTATTTTAAGCGACATCCCGTCGAGCATGTGCTGCATTATTGCCTGGGTCAAAGGCCCTTGATCAGTGGGCGCACCTTGAGTTACCTCGTTACTCTCTTCAGCGCCATCTTGGATCCCCGCCGGCAGAGCAGAGTCTCGCGGAGCGGTTTGTTTTGGGGCAAAAAAACTGCGTCTTGTCCGCCTTCTCCGCCTGCCGCTTGGTCTTGGGGTGAGACATCTCGATTTTTGTGGGTGTAGACTGCCTATTACGCTGGTACAATTGCACAATTCAGGCCTAATGGCGCGGAGCTTCAGTTACATGCGGCTGCTCCCGTCGGTGTCCAGGCCACGCCCCCCCCTTGTTTACATATTTTAAATATTGTATGCCCCTTTTAAGATGTATAAATATTGTATGTTGTTGGGTGTTTTTTTTTTGTAAGTGTTTTGTCCCCCTTAAGAAATTTTGTATACTTTTAATAAGGTGGTATACCACCTTTAAGAGATGTCTGTAAGCTGTCACGTCCCCTTTAAGATGTACTAGAAAGGATATACACATTCTCGTTAAATTAGGTAAATCTAAGCATACTATCTAAACATTGACATTTTATTGGACTACTTTCCTTAAAATAGGTTAATTTAACTATCAACATGCTGTTGGACCGCCGGTGGAACCGCCGATATACGGGAAAAGGATGTGACGCGATGAGGACGTGTGGAACAGCGAGTGCTTTCCAAATTAGAAAAAAGCCTAGGAACTTGTCAGGATCTTACCTGATATGGAGTCCGACGTGCAGAGTTATACGCTCACCCTTGCAAATAAACACAGACCAAGTTGACCAGGTAAGAAGCCACCTGGGTTGTGAGTGTGTGCATGGGGGCTGTGCAGGAATTTAGCTCCAAGTCACAGTACAGGCAAGGACAAGCAGGAGAGTCATCGTGGAAAGCCAAAGTCAGGGGAAGCAAGAGGTCAGAACAAATGATGAGATAAGCCAAGGTCAGAAGCCGTCTCGAGAACACTGGATCAAGATACACAAATGCAAGGACCAGAGTCAATGAACTGACACTGCCCTCAGAGAGAGGCAGTGTTTTATACATGACTATTAAGCAATCTGCTCCAGGTGGACTGAGATTGACAGGAGCAGCCAAAGGTAAAGTACAGGTAAAGTGCTGGAGGCAAGGCAAGGTTAACAACAAGCTGAAACATGAGCTGAAGTGTGGCTCAGAGGCAAGACAGCAGGCCCAGGACACAGAAGGATCCAGGTTCATATCCCCTTTTCTGGGGCAACCACATATGGCCATCTGGATGTCACGGTGAGAACTGTGACATAAATAGAGCTTTGAAGGTATAAAAGATGCTGAATGGGCTTTGAGAGACTATACACCAACTGAGATAGCTGAATTTGGCGAAATGTGTTTTGGTGATTGGACGTAAGCTTTGTTTTCATTTATATTTATTATATATGTTTTTTTATAAAAAAAAGTGGGATTCTTTTTATCCATCTGAGAATCATCTTCAAAAGAAAGGGATTTCTTACTCCACATTGATTCCTACAGGGTGAGGATTTCCCTAAGGATCCTAAGGTGATATACACCAGAGCTAGGTGACTGTATGGCTCTTTATTTGTGAGTGCACTCTTATTACATGTTATACATCTTTTTGGTATAAGAAGTTTATGTGCACTATTATTTGTTCCTCTCTTTTACTTTTGCAGAACAAAAAATATATATATAGGAAGACAGGAAAGTATTGTATTTACTCATTTGTATTTTACCTTTTTGTTCTAGAGCTCCACCCAATGGATATATTTGTTTGTTGTATTTAAGGTGAGGATGAAGGGATTCCCCACAGGTGCGTAGAGCTTGAAAACCATTGAGGTTGTACTATTTTGGTTATTTAATTCCTTATGTGGATGCTCTTTATTTTACAGGCCAACCTGTCCTGTATCTAGTTCATCCACATACAACAGCTCCAAACTGTGAGTTATTCCGGCTCTCATTCAGCCAAATTTACGCAAAGTACGTATAACATAGGCAGTGCACTCATTCAGCCCCCTTAAGTTTTTCGCTTATGAGTCTCTAATTTTGACCATCCACAGTGCTTATACCTTGTCTGTATCCTCCAGTACAATCAGCCCTCTATCGGCCACATGATACACTGCAGCCAAACTCATTCAGGTGTACAGGGTATTATTCGGCCTCATTTGGACACTACATACCACAATCATAATTATGGTCACTCATGCAGTAGTTAAAATGTAACTTGTATTGCAGCATCAACGTTTCAGTTCAAAAAATATATAAAACAATGTCATTGGGACAATTAACACACTGTATATACTTTGTCCTGGGATCAGGGTTTTACATACACAGTCTTTTCAAGCTCCAGAGACACTTCACACCTGGATAAGGAAAAATTGCTATTTTTTTTTTATTATTATTATTCTTTTCTTATTGTTGCTCCAAAATTCAACCAGGTACAGAAGGTACAAAATAAATCAAAATAAAATCATTGCTCTTCTGAGCACTGACAAACAAAATAATAAACCGACTGGGTCGGATGGCTTGTCCATTTTCCAACAGAAATATTCACCTTTCAGTTTCTCTTAGCAGCTTCCTAACACCTCACAGGAAGAACAACAACATTTACTATCCTTCTTGGCAAGGGAGTATTTAACAGAACCTGCAAGTAATCATCTTCTGCAGGTTAAGTAAACCAGAGTGTTGGAATTCTGGCAATAACTGCCAGTGCATAGGGGGGAGTAAAAGCCCACACTTCCAAATACATAAGGTGCTGTAAATCCTTGCACTCAGGCTGTATACAAATCCATAGCCGGCTGCATAATTACCAGGGCTCCAATATCCAAAGAATATGAAAAGGTGGCTGCACTCACATTCTTCAAATAAAAATCAGTGCTTTATTGTATTTCCATTTAAAATCAACGTTTCAGACTTTCATCAGGATCAAAGACATACTCTAATCACATCCAATGAGTGTTTAGATAAGAGAAATAAGTGAAAAAATTGTCTCAGCACAGGTGCTGCTAGTTGTCCTGACGATTCCTGTGCGCATGTGTGGTTAGGCTTCACCCCAAAATGTGACATATTGGCGTGACGACATAGCCAGCATTGCAGTGGCAACACGGCACATCAATGTTATAGCTATGGAGACGCATACACACAATCAGGAATGCTTTGCCATGCTGCATTTAGTGCAATGGGGTCATCTCAGTTAAAGAGTTGTGTGGGAGAAGAATGTGAATAATAGGTATCAGAGATATTAAAGTGCTATATATTCCAGATGTAGTGCCCCTGATAATAAAAGTGCCTCTTAGTAGTAAAGTGCCACTATGCCAAAACAATTGTGTGGCTTTTAAAGTGCCATACCACAATTGTGTTATACTGTGCAAAGGTGTGCAACAAGTGATAAAAAATTTGTTATGGTAAAAACATGTGTTAAAAATATGTGTAAAAGTGACAAAGTGTAAAATAGCTGTGCAATGCACAGTAAAAACAACAATATAATGCATATATAAATCTGAGTATACAGAAATACATTAGAGTGTATAGTTGATATTAAGCTATAAAAAAGTGCATAAGTGTCAGATTAACTGATTAACAAACTGCATACATGTGAACATAAGGTAACTAAGTCCTATCAATTTAGACTTACAGGACTATTTTCAACATAATGAATGCTCGTCCATTGATATTTACATTATACACAATCTAAAGGATAACACTTAAGTATAAAAACAATTGCATGCTGGAGAATTGTAAAATTACAGAAACTAAAGGTAAGACAACATCTCGTTTAGTCCCTTGGGTGATACGGTGTCCAACTCATAAATCCAATATTATTCTTTATTCAGGAGAATTTTGCTTCAGTCACCCCCTCTCTTTGGTACAGGAATATGATCAATGCCCACATATTGCAATGTGGCTAGTGGGTGTTGCAATTCAATAAAATGCTTTGCAATGAGCTTGTCTGAATGCCCGTTCCTGTACGCAAGTCTGATGCTAGACCGATGTCTCCTCATACGTTCACTTAGAGCAGTCTCTGTTTTCCCGATATATGATAAGCCACAGGGAAATGATAGTTTATATATCACATGTGTAGTTTTACAAGTGAAGGTAAAATTATGTGCTTTATGTGATTCTTTTTTATTTTTGTGGGGATGATTAAAAGTTCTTGCTGGTGCCATGTGCCCACAAGTAACACATCTCAGGCATCTTACTGTTCCACATATCTTTGATCCCAATTGTTGTGTGTAACTTTTTACTGGATCAGTGTGGACTAGTAAGTCTTTGAGGTTTCTATTCCTTTATAGCACACTAGTGGAGGTTCCTTGAAATCTTTGGGGAGATTATCATCACTGGATACCATCCTTCAGTTCTTCCTGACAATTGATGAACTATATGGGGTCGACTGGTGCAACATCACTGGGAAACCTAGTCCTGTTGGGTTACTCACCTTACTTGCAAGTGCAACTCGTGCTTCTTCAAGCGCTTTTTGTAGAATGTGACAGTCATATAGTTGTTGTTCCATTAGTAAAATTTCAATATATATATATATATATATATATATATATATAAAAGACGCTTAAGAGATCATTTTAAGTCAATATAAATTTGGATATATCAGCTGCTCAACACTATCTAAATGTCAACCCTAGGGACACTTGTAAAAAACACTTTCACCTGCGTGCTCCAAAATCCTTTGTGTTTACAACAACAGAATTGTGCAAAACAATGTCATACATTATTATTACTGTGTTGCCCAGAAAAATATATTTTGTGAGTAAAAAATACTTAGCAGCGATTACGCTGGATAACAGTGTACTTCAGAGAAAAAACATAAGAACAAACTAATAGTGAAGATCGTTTATACAAGAAACAAATGTTCCCACTAAATCCCTAAGGACTCTCACTCACATTGCTCAGAGCCTATAAACCTGGCTCTAGATAGTGTGCCTCTTATGGGGGAATTCCTTCCCTCTTGCTAGTTCTTTACCTCCAAGACAAAAATGACAGAAGCATCTAGTGCAATATGTTTGAATAATACACAGAATATTAAGTATAAAAATGAACCACTCATGTGTTCCAGAGCCTTTCAATAGGCTCTATTTATGTTGCAGTGCGCCTAATTATGAGGGGGACACCACCCTTTGGATTCAAGATGAGTAAACTCCATAAATCCAGATACAGAACATATTTATTAAATCCAATGATTAAAAAAAAAAACAAATAAAACTTATAATATTAAATCACAGCTATAAAGGATAAAAAAAAAATGTGTTTCACCGTATCAAGGCTTCCTCAGTTTATCTAATTGGTCCGTGTGTATAGTGTCTCTTTTATACCGACCATGTAGGTCTCATTTCTGGTTTTGGCTTGCGGATCACCCTTCTTGAGTGTTCTTTATAAGTGTACTTCCAAGCCTCTTTTTCTTGTTTTTTAATGATTATAATAGTACTTTCAGTTTCACCACAACGTCACTTCTGGTTCCGGTTAGCGGCTACTTCCTTGTGTTCCACAGCTTTATGGCGGCCATTCCACCACACAATATCCTCAATTATATTCTGAATTTATCCGGCCTGTAAAGAACAGCCATATTTTCCACTGTGGAACGGATATCGCGGCTGCCATATTGGATCCGGAAAAAAATTAAAAACTTTATTAGTTCTTAAACAATATGGCACAAGAGTCTTTGAATAAAGTAATCACAGAAACTTATCTTATAAAAGTTATAAAATGACAAACATTGGTATCTCTTTCAATACAAACATATCCATACATACCACATATAAATCCCTAATTAAGAATTATGATAAAAAACAAAGGAAAAGCAGAGAAAGGAGAGCATTTTGAACAAATCTATTGTTAAGATGCCTCGATAAAAGGGAAAGGAGATTCATTAGTTTGGGTTTAACACAAGAAAAAAGGAAAAATATTAAATTACAAAATCATAAAAAATGACAATTCAAAAACAGAATTGAGTCTGAAGGGAATAAAGATTAAAAATCCACCTTATCTATTTCCTACCAATCTTGTTAAAATCCCCACCTCTCCAATTGCCTTTTTCAATCACAAGACATTGGAGATCATGGTGATTCCTATTGTGAGATTCTCTAAAATGTAGGGGAACACTATGGTTTTCTGTAACGGCTTACCTTAGTTGGGAGTCCAGTATGCAGAGATATGTGCTCACCCTTGCAATTAAACACAGGCCAAGGTTGTCAGGTAAGAATTCACCTGGCCTGTGAGTCTGTGCACGGGGGCTGTGCAGAATATTGCTCCAAGTCGCAGTACTGGTAAGGACACAAACAGGAGAATCGTCGAGGGTAAGCCAAAAGTCAGAGGGTGCCAGAAGTCAGGATAAACGAGGGTAAGCCAAAGTCAGAGGATGCCAGAAGTCAGGATACAGGATACAAAAGCCAAGGTCTGGAGAACACTGGATCACGAATACAAACACAGGAACCAGAGTCAATGAACTGAAGTGGCTCAGAGGTAGGAACACAGGCTTAGAACCATATAGCACCCAGGTTTAAATCCCCTGTTGGGCACTTCTGGGATGACCTCGTCTGGCCGTCTGGATGTCATGGTGTGAACTGTGACATTTTCTTGCCCATTATTGATATTGCGTATGTGTTCTTCCAACCTAATGTGGGCTGGTCTTGTTGTTCTTCCCACATAGTAAAGACCGCATTTACAAATAAGCAAATATATCGAATTTTTGGAATAACAGGTCACTTGACCCCCTGATTGGGAATTTCTTCTTTCCATCTGCGGACCAGAACTCCCTAGTGTGTTCTTTTTTACTTGTGGTTCTTCTGCAGGCAAGACAAGTGCCACATTTAAAAAAAAAACCTTCCTTATTATTTAGAAAGTGTTTCTCTATCTTTGGAGCAGGATAATTACATTTAACTTTATTTCTTTATATTATTTGCTCCTCTAAAGATTGAGGTTTGTTTGGGAGGATTTTATTTAAGACGGGGTCTTTTCTTAATACTGGCCAAAAAATATAAAAATTCTGCCTTATTTTATAACTAGAATTGTTAAAATTACAGATAAAAGCTAGTTAATAGTTTAGGGTCTCTTTTTTTTCTTTATATTTAATTGTTTCCTATCTGTGTTCAAAGCTTGTTCTTCCCATGTATTAAGGTGGGAAATCACCTTTTTCCAGGAAATCACTCTTTAATTTATTTATTTGGACTTGTGCTTCCACCTCATTGCTGCAGTTTCTCAATACCCTTAAAAATTAAGGGGGTGTCAGGATTACTAGTGGATTCAGCATGTAGGACTAAAGGTAACATCTTACTGGGCCTTCTGTGTCCCTGACCTTGGCTAGTATTCTGAATATTCTTTGATATTTTAAGTCCAGCCATTCTAAGGCCCAGTAAGACGTTACATTTAGTCCTAGGTGTGATATAATTCTACATGCCACTAGTAATCCTCACACCCCCTTAGCCAGGATTGATGATGGCAGCTGTCTGTTCATATGAAACTATTCATATCCACTTTCTTGAAGAATGTCTTTGTGTTGAGTTTTTCATCCTTAATATAGATGGTAAGGTCTAAAAAGTCTACTTTCTGTGAACTCCAAGTTGAGGACAAGGAGAAACCCCATGTATTATTCATTCCCTCTCCAAATAAAAAATATACCATCTATGTACCGTCTATAGGTAACCAAGTATTACGCCCACACAGGTTTTGTCAGGACAAACTCTTCCTCCCAATTAGCCATAAACAAATATGCGTAGCTGGGTGCAAACTTGGTCCCCATAGTAGTACCTTAATTTTGGAAATAAAAATCTTAAAAAAAAAAAAAAAAAATAGTTGTTCTCTAAAATCAAATGGATTCAAACCAGATTTTCTTAAAATATATTCAGTGGCTTTACACCCTAAATTATGGAGTGTATTACTATAGAGTGCAGCCACGTCACAAGTTACTAAACAATCCCCTTTTTTTCCATTCTATTCCTTCTAAAATTTGGCGGATATTTAGAGTGTCTTTTAAATGAGTTTGGCCCGATTATACTATTGGTTGGAGAAAGAAGTCAATATATTCTGAGACCCTACTTGGATATGGAGTCTATCCCCGAAAAATCTGTGAATTTCTTCCTGATATTGTTTAAAGGATTTTTTTGGATTTTTCTCATAGGTAGTTTCATCATTCAGGATTCTATTTGATTCCCCCATACAATAATCCTGGGACAAGAGGACTATTCCTCCCCCCCTTGTCTGTTGGTTTGATTATGATATTTAGATCCTCTTCTAATTCCTTAATGGCTTTTTTCTCCGCTTTGCTGATATTAAGATGATATTTGTCATCATTGATTTTTTTAATTTCATTCATGACTGTTTTCTCAAAAGCTATCATTTCATCTGATATATATTCCCTCGGAAAAAATGATGATTTGGGCCTAAAAGTCATATACTTGAATTCATCTCCAGAATCACCACTACTTACTGTTTGGAGTGGGTTTTTGATAAAATATTTTTTCACACATAAATTTCTTTTAAATTAGTTTAAATCTATAAAAAAAATTGCTTAATTTGGCTTTTGGTGCAAATTTAAGGCCACATTTGATTATTTTTTGAATGTTTCCCACTCAAGTTAAAAATGCCAGTCGGGGGGGTGTGGCCACGACCTTGACCAAGATGGCTGCTTAGACCGTGTGCTCCGCTCCACTATCACCCGTAAACGGCGATTGTACACCGCTACAGGCGACAGATGGGTTGCAACAGGCGCACGGAGCCCTCTCAGACACCGAGGGGCTCCCAACAACACCCCTCTCAGGGCCTCATGGACCCCTTTTTACACCCGACACCCGGTTCCGGAAGAGAGCCGGCGGGCCCGGGATCAACGCCACCGTCCCCTGCCTCCTCCTCGGGAACAGAGCACTCCTCCCTGGATCGGATAGGTGAGGAACTCCGATCCATTGCGGCCTCTATGGCCACAAAAACCGACTTGCTCACACTTACCACCACGATACAGGACGCCTTACGCGCGGAGATGGCGGGCATCAGGACGGAAGTGACCGCCCACAGAGCCCGCATTGAGGCCCTGGAAACCGCAATGGAGACCCAATCCTCCAGGATCTCATCGACTGACCTGGCAATTACGCGGCAAGGAGACATGCTCCTTGATATGAGGAGATACCTGGAGGACCTCGATAATAGAGGCCGCAGGTGCAACATCCGGGTTAGGGGGTCCCGGAGACAGAGGGAGGGGAGAATGCGGCGGAGGTCCTGTCGGGCCTTTTTAATATGCTGCTACAGGCTGAGGCCCCCCAACGTTTTGAATTCGAACGGGCACACAGAGCTGCACGCCCGCGATCCATTGAAGATGGGCCAAGGGATCTCATCTGTTGTCTCCACTCCTTCCCCGTCAAGGAATCAATTATGAGGAAGGCTCGTGAACGCCCGGAATGGACCTATCGTAACTCTCAGGTCTCTCTCTATAATGATCTATCTCCCCTCACGCTTGAGGCCCGAAGAGCTTTAAGGCCAGTTACAACGGCATTACGCGAACGCCATATCGAATATAAATGGGGCTTCCCCTTTGCGTTGATGGCTCGCCACCATGACACCTGGATCTCGGCGAGATGGCCGGTGGAGATACCACGCTTTTTAGAAACTCTGGAGCTGCCGCCTATCCCGGTCACGAACTGGGTCCTCGGTCCTGCTGGACAGGGCCCGCGACCTCAAATAGCTCCACGGAGGCGCAGGGACGGATCCCCTCAGAGGCGGCCCCCCAGGCGGCGCATGGATCAGGGAGGCCAGGCCGAGTGAGTAACTACCCCCGGAGATGGCGAACCTGTGCCCTTATCCCTGGCCCCAGCTGACCCGTTGATGTAAACCCAAGAACCTACCCTGGCACCTAAGTCTGATCCCCCCTAGACCGAATTTCCTCCCCCCTCCTCCCCACCGTACGAGCTGTCATAGACTTCACGCCTTTACATGCAACTGCCTCCTAACATTCAGCCACCAGGTGTGTCCACGGGATGAAACTACACCTATGAACCCGAAGAACGCATTTGTATATAATGATGGTGAAGCCTTAGAGCTGCACTTCGTAGGCACACTCAGACACCGATTTTACTCCATCATTGCCTCCTTTTGCTCCTCTTGGACTTCCTTTTCATGTTCAGCCATCACGTGGGCGACATAACGCTTTAATCCCGTAACGACTGGTGAATAGATAGAAGGTAACTTTGGGGGAAAATATGGACTATTTCAGCGACAAGACTACATCGCACATCTAAACGAGAAAGGAAGAGGGGACCCCAACCATTACCTAGGGAACACAATGACGCAGCGATATTTGTTCCCTCGTTACTTAGTGGACCTCACGCACTCCGGTTCACTCTTCGGGAACAGGGAACTGCCAACGAGACCACCCTCTGACATCATCTCATGCAGTGAACAACTGCGAGCTGGGGCTCATGGGTCGTAGAAGTGGACACACAACTGCCTCCCTCACCTCCGTGACGGGATAACCTCTTTATGTTTACTCTGCCCCAAGAGCTCCCAGATCCACATGCTGATACCGTCCAACACCCTTTCTGAAGGATGATTACAAGAACAGCCATTATTTCACAACTGCCCAAACTGAGATGCTATGCAGCCGTATTCGTCACACATGGCTTCCTTGATGACATTGAGCTGGCGAATTGGTGATCTGACCTCCCTTTACCTGCCCTACTAAATTTTTACTGGACAATCATGAAGAACCTGCCCTTCCATATAGAGACTTGCCATATTGTTTTGGACTTTTTACCGATTACGGTGTTGGCTACTTATGCTACTGGTAAGCTTTGCTTGTAAGTTACATGCTGGTCTGTATGACCGTGACGCAATCAGATCACGGCTGTTTTCCCCGACACACTTAGCAAGGCTATCCACCTTGTCCACACCTCACCCACTCACATCACTATGACACCCCTCTAGATTAAGTGGGTGGGTATGTGGTAATGGGATGCGGGGTCGATAGGTCAACCTGGACTGTACAAGGGACACTTACCATGCCTTATGCGTAGGGTCGCCCCGGGTACTGATTGGGAGTGATACACCACATGGAGTCCGAGGGGAACACACCAGAGAAGTGCACGAACTCACATTGCGGTACATACTGCCTCCACCCATACTGCATCCGTTGGAGATGGACAGACCACATGTAAGGGGGACGAGGGGGACAGCTGTCACTCGAACTCGGATTAACCACACGACCTCATTTGGACCCAATATACGCACACAACTGGGATGAGGGGTTGGACACGGGACTGACGAACACTGCCTATACAAGGCAAATATTGACCTCTCAAACACGGGACAGACAATGTAGGAAGTGCCTTTACATAGGGGGTAGGGACTCAGAACTCCTGGGGGGGGACGCTGCCGTGGAATTACGGGACAGGTGGGGGAAAATATACCGGTCAACTACTAACATGCTGTGATTGTTATTATGCTGCTACGTTGCTGCTCATGTTGTTGCTCTGTTTATTATATTTGTTCATTTATGCACTAAATCGCCTCATGGAATGTGTATGTTCAGCAAACACGGGGTGTTTTGTGGACGGATACTTCTCTTCCACAACCACTTGATATCACTTGGTCGGGTACTGACCCACGTAGCACCACCCATACTCGTGCTACAGACGCGCGACGGACCACAGTGGGACACTGTCTAGCGGTCTGGTTACCGGGACGTGCTCCTTGTGCTATCCGCCGCAGCACGAGTCGCCCCACTTCTAGGGGTGGCACAAGAGGGGTACCTCTTACCCCGGCGTAGACACCCATTAGACGGGAAGTTTACTCTACTTTTCTCTTCTCTTTCTCCCTCTGTCCTCTAACCCACCCCTACTTCTGTCCACTCCCATCTCCTCCCGCTCACTTTCCCTTACCTGCCATCTCCCCCCCCCACCCCCACTGCCCACTAAAAAGCAGACTTCTCCCCCCACTTGCACCAATTGGCCTGCCGCGGGAACCTGCGCCCTCGCGGGGTGGTTGGGACCGTAATAGGGTGGGAGGAGGTTTGGGAACTTATCGCTCACCACATATAACCCTCATACACTAAAAACCATGGCCTACCAGCCGGCACCCCTGTCTGTCCTCACTCTTAACTGCAGGGGATTGAACATCCCAGAACGGAGGACCCACCTCCTGCGCGAGCTTAGGAAACGACACACATCGGTGGCGATGCTACAGGAAACGCATTTTCGATCCGGCGCATCGCCTACTCTCCAAAATAAATCATACCCGACAAACCATTTCTGCAACCACCCCACGGTAAGGAAGGCAGGTGTAGCTATCCTGCTGTCCGCGGAATTGGAGTTCCAGGTAATGGATACTGTTACCGACACACAAGGCAGATACCTCTTTCTGAAGGGGGCGATAGCGGGCAAATTATACACCTTCGCCAACATTTATGTTCCCAACAAACGACAAGCAATGTTTTTAAAAAGCACCCTGGCAAACTTGAATGACTTCTCCGAGGGCATCCTAGTCCTCGGAGGCGACTTCAATGTCCCACTGGACCCCATTCTGGACCCCTCCACGGGGCACAGCAGCATTTCACAATTGCACTTACGAGCAATCCGGAGAACCCTGGGCAATATGGACCTGGCCGATTGCTTGAGAACACTCAACCCTTCCGTAAAAGACTTTACATACTACTCCGCCATTCACGATAGGTACTCTCGCATCGATTACCTTTTTATCAGACAAGCGGGGTTATCACGAATAATGTCGGCCAAGATAGAGCCCGCTACATGGTCGGATCATGGTCCCGTGGTTATGGAACTCGAGTCTCCACTTTTTCGCCCTTCTAGGTGGACGTGGAGACTCAATGATACCCTGCTCCTAGACCCTGGCACGCGGGAACAAGTTTCACAAGCCCTGACCCACTATTTCCAAGATAACGCGTCACCGGACATATCTCCAATAACGATTTGGGAAGCCCACAAGAGCGTCCTGCGGGGCACGCTCATACGCATAGCTACACATAAGAAGAAAGCAGCGATGAAGGAGATGGCTAACCTCTACATGCGAATCACAGAGCTGGAAACCCAGCATAAAAGATCGCTCCTCCTGGAGACATATCGGGATTTGATGCAAACCAGGCGACAACTAAAGGAGCTCCTTATGAAACGCCACCACTTCTCCCTGCAACGCTCTAAAGCATTTTTTTACACCCACGCTAACAAGGGGGGGGCGATTCCTTGCACGTCTACGGAGGGGCCAGATACCCCGCACCCAGGTTCGCTTCAAGCTCAATTTATCAAAATGCGAAGTATTAAATGTGTCAATGCCCGAGGGCGAATACGCGGCTCTGGAACCACTGTTCCCGTTTCGGTGGTGCTATAAAAAAATGAAATACCTTGGGATCTGGATAACCCCACACCCTAATGATCTATACCGACACAACTTTACTCCCCTCCTGCAGAAAGTAACAGAGGACTTGAAAAGATGGGCGCACCCGTACATCTCATGGCATGGGCGGGTAGCGGTTCTAAAGATGAACATCCTACCACGGCTGCTTTATCCGTTCCAAACTATCCCACTGGCCCTACCGACCACCTTCTTCTCCGCATTAAAATCTGCGGTCATACGGTACGTATGGCGAGGGGAGAGGGCGAGATTACGATATGACTTACTCTGTCTCCCCAGGCATCGTGGTGGACTAGCGTTGCCCGACTTCAGGAAATATCACCAAGCCACGGTCCTGCAACGTATAATTGAGCTGCACGCAGAACCTCAACAAAAGCAGTGGGTGGCATTGACACGGGACAACCCTGACACCCCTGTGCAACCAGCCATCTGGGGAGGGGGAACTAGAAAAGCATTGCGAATAACTAACGAGGGACTGCTGGAACAAACGCTATACACCTGGAACTCCATGAGAGAGGCAACCCATATCTCGCCTACACCTAGTCCAATGCTTTCCATCACTCATAACAAAGAGATAGGGGGTGGATTTCCGCCAGCGATGTGGCCTTTTCTGGAAGGACGTGACAACGTTCCAATCCACACAACCCTACAGAATGGATCACTGCGCTCCGTTGATGCCCTATTAGAGGGACGACCTTGGACACCATTGGCAATACTCCGTTACCTACAGGTGAAGCATTACCACAATAATTTGCGGGACAAGGAGCGATTGCACAGGGATCGTACATGGTTTAAGTACTGCTGTGAGAGGAAGATCGTATTGGATAATGCTATCTCTATACTTCATCAACACATCCTGACGGGGCACCTGACGGCGAATGCAATGTTCTGCAGGCAATGGGAGGAGCGGATGGACACAACCTTCACACCACAACAATGGGACAAGGCACTTCTGTGGCAACACAAGAGCTCAGTTAGTTCTCAATATCAAGAGACGAACTATAAACTGATTACCTCGTGGTACAGGACCCCGGTTCTTCTACACAGGATCTTCCCAACTGTTGCGCCTACATACTGGAGATGCCAGAGGGATAGAGGGACGATAATGCATATATGGTGGGAGTGCAGCAAAATAACCCCATTCTGGGATCTGATCAAACGACGAATAACAGATATATTAGGCGATATGACGGAATGGTCGGCCGCTCTGGCCCTCCTACATATATCACAGATGCCGTTATCCTCCTATAAGAAATCAATCCTCAGACATCTTCTGAATGCGGCCAAGTCACTCATCCCGTTATACTGGAAACGGACGGAGATACCCAACGAAGAAGACTGGATTCGCAGGGTTGAGGATATCCAAGGGGCTGAAGCACTACAGGCATCCCTACAGGACAGAGGGGATAAACATGCCGAACGGTGGTTTCCATGGTTCACTTTCATATCACAAAACACGAGGAGCTAAGGCGGCGACCCGGCGGCACACGCGGGGGCGCAGGGCCCTCCGGGGCAGAGCCAATGTGCACTTCCCAACATCATAACCCCCCACCCACGTCTTCAGTAGAACGGGTACACCTCTGCTACCTCTTCATTCTCCCTCTCTTTTGGCCATATATCTAAACTATCGCCACTGAATGGTTGAATGACCTGTTTGACCCTAACACATACACCCGAACGACGACGGAGGTCACCCTCCGAGCTCACGTAGTTAAGTGACATTGAGCTCGCTATATGTTAGGCAGAGTGCAGTACATTGCGAGGGGACGCACTATTCTATTTCACCATACCCTAATGATGTCTGCTTGGTGCAATTCTAGAAAATTATGCCCTCCCTCTTTTCCCTTCTCCCTCTTTTCTCCCCCTCTTGTTACTCCTTTCTACTTAAACACCCAGAGACACACATTACCACGACAGGAACCCTAGCACTCTTATGTGCGGTCCGCACGTACGGGGATAGACTGAGACGTTACATGCTTGTGGAAAAGTGTGTGTAAAACTGTTTGCATAATCTCTTATGTTATAATGGGCGAGAGCCCCACAGATAACTCTTGTGATAAGCTCAAGCTCCTAAATTAGGTCTCTCATCTCCCCATATTCCTGCAATGGTGTTTTCTACATTAAAAAAAAAAAAAAAAGGGAAAAAGAAAAAAAGAAAAAATTAGGCCAATAATTGTCTAGAGATGTTATACACTGCATTGTAATATCACTGTTTTGTATGGAACTTTATTGTGCCTTGTTATTACATTGTGTATTCTTAAAATTTTTGCTATTGTGTATTTCCCTTTTTGCTATTGTCTTCTGATGTTCTATTTCTTGTTGACGTCTTTCTTTTACTCTTTTTTTTCTTCAAGACTATTTGAAAAATTGTTCCTTCATTGTGTAAATTCTTCTTTCCTAACCTCCTTTCTGCCTTCCCTCTTCCTAACATTCCCACTCTTGTAGTCTTGAACATCTCTTTGATATTTTTTCCTTTTTATCTGGATCGTTTTTTTCCCACATTTTCTACATTGCTCTGGATCTTATTATTTTTATTCTCTTTATCCTTGCCTAGTTTTTCTAATTGCCTCCTTATGATTATTAAGTCCATTAAGCCAAACGAGAAGTGTGGCGAAAGTGACCTCGCCACTGGTTTTTGTAGGGGCCTGTTTACCAGCCTCCTGCCATGTGACTATGGCCTTATCTTATACTGTTACTGACCCTTTAAGAACTGTATTTGGGCATAATGGATTTGTATAATGCTGTTTCTGGCCCTTTAATTACTTTGGAGCAGTGTTGCAACTTTAAATTGGCACTTCGGATACAGCCGAAGTGCCGAAGTAGTCGAAGTGGCCGCCATTCGACAAACGAACACGTGGCGGTGGCCATGTTTGTTCATTTGAACGAGGTCAGCGGTATCTGTAGCCAAATCCATGGAACTGAAATAGGCTACACATTTCAACGAACACTGCTGACCCTTACCTTCTCCTGCACTGAGTTTTCAGCCACAGAGACTAAGTCTCGTTCGAAGATTCGAACGCATGTTCGATTGGTACTTAGTCATTTTTTCAGTGTGAAATTGACCGACCGCACAGCCCAAATCTATGGAACTGTTTTGGGCAGGAAAATGTACTTGCGGTCATAAAGGACTTCCAGCTAACTCTTTAACCCCTGAATGGAATTGGATGAATTTTGGATATGTTTGTGAGTAAATTATGCCAAGTTCGAATATGTAATTTTTATGAAGATTGAATCTATATTTTTAAAGTTACAGTGTATGTGTAAAAAGTATATTTTTTCTGCCTGTGATAATTACTTTAACCCATTGTGTTCAGTAATTATATCACAGGCAGAGGGGAGGGTTTGTGTGTAATTGATAGGAGTGTTTGTACTGTATACTACGTGATTATTGGTTGTTCTGTAAAACCCTGTGGGCAGTCCTGTATGTGTAAAACCTGCATAAAAGGGGGCGTGGTCTTAACCCAGAGAGAGCTGGACGCATCTTGCTAGAGCTCCGCTCTCCAAGCACCTTAAAAAAGCCTACAAAAGCGATCTAACAATAAAAAATTACCTGAAATGGAAAAAAGACTCCCCAAAAAGCAACCCAAGAAAGGTTCCGAAGCTGGGAACACGGTACTAGACCTCATGTCGGCCCAGAAACACGGACAGCCCGAGGGACAAGATGGTGGTGCGGGGACACCGCAAACCTCACCTGATAAGGAAGCTCCATCGAAAGACCAGGATCAGGTCCTAGCCAGGTTAACAGAGGTCCGGTCTTACCTAGCGGGCAAAATCGCAAGATCTACTCCTGTGCTCCAGGCTGAAATCCAGGCGTTGGGAACCCGTACCGCATGGCTGAAAGAACGCGTGGAGGCCCACGCCCAATCTCATAATGATCTAGTGGCTCAAGTAAACTGGATGGCCGCCCACATGGCTGAAGCCGACCTAGCCCTAGAGGACATGGCAAACAGGTCGAGGCGTAATAACATACGACTGAGGGGCCTGCCAGAAGGGGATGAAAGAGGCTTGCAAGAGCTGGTGCTCAAGATACTGCAGCCTCTCCTGCCCGATCCTCCCAATGACCGATGGCACATAGAAAGGGTCCATAGGGCCCTGCGCGCTAAGAGGGCCGAAGCAAATGCCCCAAGGGACGTTATTATAAGGTTCCTGCATTTTGGTACCAAGGAAGCCCTCATGAGGAGAGGAAGAGAGGGGCCCATCCGTTATGAGGGCGCGCAAATATCGCTATATCAGGATCTGGCCCCCTCCACTCTGCAAAGGAGAAGGGAGTGGAGGCCTATCACCGCAGCTTTGAGGGACGTGGGAGTCCGTTACGCGTGGGGATTCCCGTTCAAGTTGATGGCGTTCCAGGGGGACCGGACTCACATCCTAACACCAGGCGGTGACCCACAGCGGCTGTTCCGGGGTCTAGGAATTCAGCCCCCTACCGACCTCCCTAACGTAGAGATGCGCCCACCTGAATTGCCACAGCTACCGACAGATTGGCAGGAGGTAGGAGCGAGAGGCCAGCACTGAAGTATTGTACCCAGCAGAGGGCACAGAGGGGCTATCCAGGGGTGGGGGCCTACATATACGGTTGCGGGTGGGGGACGGGGAGCCTACTCGGCCTGGACCAGGGAGCCGTTTCTTTGGGAGGGCGGCGGGCCTGAGGGGGTCTGCTTTTCGATGGCCATGAGAAAAGGGAACTGAAATCCCCAAGGCAAGGGAGCAAGTATTCAATGGGGTTGCGGGAGGGGGACGGGGGTCCTAGGAGTTAATGGACCTAAATGCTGTTGCAGGAACAATATTCATGGCCCACTAAGGATGGAGCCCCATTACCCGCTCCATGTGGAGGTTGATGTGGGGTTTGTAAGCATAGAAGCGGGCCGAAATTCAGGGGTCTTGCCAACAGGCCCTTATATGCGCTCATTCGGTTTTGGGGAATGTGGTTTGGAGGGGGGAGACAGGTAGCGCCTTCAGCCTCCAATTACCTCCAAGGAACATTAAGCCAAGTACACCAAGACACTTAGCATTTCCGGGAAATAGGGGACGGTGTACCCTAACTGTATGGACTTTTTTTTTTGGTTAGGCAACAGCCTTACAGTCCAAATTGTCATATCTCTCACCCCCCTCAGAAAAAAAAAAAAGCGTAACAAAACCAACGATCACAGAAGTATGTAAAGTCTTATAACTTGTCAGTGGGATACAATTCGAAAAACGTTCCAACAGCAGGGGAGCAGAAAAGTGTATAAAAATGTATGTATATGTATAAAAATGCATAATTTACAGATGCACATGTATATAAGTTAACACGTAGGTTGTATGTTTAAGGCTAGGGAGGTGGGGGAGGGAGGGCCAACCTCCGGACGGAATATGGCGGACGAAACACGGGGGTCGAGGGAAATACCGGATGATACGCAACCTCGGGGGGTGGACTCCTAGCCATTGAGGAGGTACCCAGCTTTGAGGCGGATCTGTGGGAGAGACTGAGGAAGCGGGTAGTGAGAAGATAGAGGGCAAAGATAATGCCAAAAATTTAGAAAAATAAATTTAAAAAGAAATAAATTTAAAAATATATATAAAAAAAAAAAACGAAAAACAAACAACAAAAAAAAAAGTTAAGGTATGTTAAGTATTATAACTTGTTAGGGCATCTAAAGGGGGATGGGAATGGAAATTAGCTCCAGAAATTCTGATAAGAATGTTTGTATGTTAAAAATTCATAATTTGCTGATGCAAATGTATATATGTTATTGTGGAGGTTGAATGTTTCAGACTAGGGCGGTGGAGGAGGGAGGGCTAACCCCCTGACGGAATATGGCAGTCAAAAACGAAGGTCAATGGAGCAAATAGAAGCCGCTCCACTCCGGGGTGGACTAATAGCCATCATAGGTGTGACACCCGGCCTGAGGGCTGAACTAAGGTGTGGCCTGAGGGGGATGAGCTGAATGGAGATAGGGGGTGTAAATAACTAAAAATATAGAATAAATCACAAACTCCCCCCAAAAAAACAAAACAACAAAAAAAAACATAGAAATAATAAAATAAAAATAAATATCCTAGAACGGAACCTGCCGTATTGGGTTGTAAGGGCCTCAGAGGGAAGGGTCCCTACCGTCACAGGTCCTATGTAATGGAAGCCAGGGTCAGGGAGAGGGTTATAGGACTGGGAACCCGGGAGACGTACGGCCAATGCTGGCTCCCAATCCCGGTGAGGTCGGGGGTGGGAATCATCGAAGGGCCTATAGCGGGGGGAGGGGAGGGGAAATTGGCCTCGAGATAAGCAGCCAGTAGCCAGCAGCCGACCCCCATGCAGGTTAGCCGCGAACTCAGAAGGCGGATGGGCAAGCGAAAGGAATAGGACGATTGGTCCCCCCCAGGCTGGCGGGAGAGCCCCAAAGGGAAGGAAAGGCACCCTAATCAGCACCCCCATACCCACGAGAACATCAAAATATTTTCAAAACACACTCAAAGATTAACTACGACCTGCAATGCAGGAGAAAGGAGGAGATAGGAGCCCTTGGGCAGGAAAAAAAACAAAAACTTTCGTATATTCCCACCTGTGGGAAATCATGTGCCATATGAACGCATCGATGTACATGCCACACACCCCAATTATGTTTAGTTAATGGGCAGTTGCCCGGGTTCAAGTTGTCCTCAGGTTTAGACTCAAAACGTATAAGGTCACAGCGATGCACAAAAGGCGCACGTGAATCAGGGATCATGTTCACGCAGCTCCTACTGGCATTGATCGCAGGGGAGGGGCGAGATCATACACCCCAACTGAGTCTGGAGATAGATAAGACCAGACCAAATATGCCTATAATGGCTTACACTGGCTTATCCAATTCTTTCTTTTTTTTTCTCTCTTTTTCCTTTTTTCGTCTTCTTCTTCCTCTATGTGTACCTTGGGGGGGCTTGGGTTGGGGCGGGAGGGGTTAGGGAGATACCGCAGACAGGCTGGCGGTCGGAGAAACCTAAGAGGGGCAGACGGAGCGGGGAAGGCTGTGAATTTTAGCAGGATTCTAGGCAAGAGATCATGGCCGTAAAAATAACCTCATTAAATGTTAAAGGCCTCAACGCACCTAGGAAACATAGAATGATGTTTAGAGAACTGAAAAAAGGATGAATTCGGACATAACGTTTGTGCAGGAGACTCATTTGCCGAAACAAGTGAAGTTTAGACTAAAGGACCGCACGTACCAAACGTCATTTGAGGCTAGGTCACACCGCAAACGAAACGGAACAGCCATAATAATACGAAACAGCTGCCCATTAAGCATGGTTTCAAGGGAGGCCGACCCAGACGGACAGTTCATTATAGTGACAGGTACTTTATTCTCACATACCATACACCTAGTCAATGTTTACGTGCCAAATCAGCCGGACCCAGAGTTCTGGACCAAGCTTAAGGACAAACTGGCAATGCTACCATACGGAATGATCATATCGGGAGGGTATTTCAACGCAGTGCCATGTCCGGCGGTAGATAGGATCGGGAGGGGCGGAGGCCCTAGATCACAAGGGAGAGGAGGACAGGATAAGCTGCTTCGGGACTTCATAGCAGCAACAGGCCTGATAGACGTGTGGCGTGCTCAACACCAAGGGGATAGGGACTATACCTTCTATTCCGTGCCCCATGGAACATACTCTAGGATAGATTTGTTCCTTGTTAATAATATCAGCATGGCGCGGATAGCGGGGTCGGCGCTGGGAAACATCTCCTGGTCGGACCATGCAGAGGCGTCAGCCCCCCGGGACGTGGAGACTTAATAACTCACTACACAGTGATGAACAGATAATGGAACAAATAAGGACCGAGATACGGGAATATTTTCAGTTTAACAATACCCCTGAGCTGCAGGTGAGCACGGTATGGGCGGCCCATAAGTCAGTAATTAGGGGGGCTTTCATCAAAATAGCCACCTGGAAAAAGAAGATGAAATTCCAAAAGCTAGAAGCTCTCATGACCCAACTCAGAACTCTCGAACTGCGGCATCAAATGACACCAGAAGATGGAATTTATCGACAATTAGAATCTGCAAGACGGTCCATCCGCAAGTTACTGCTAGATGATACGGCAAGGTCAATGTTATGGGGCAGGAGGACATATTACGAGAAGGCCAATAAAATGGATACACTCCTGGCCAGAACACTCAGGCCTAGACAGGAGATCCCACATAACTGCCATAAAGCACCCATGTAGCGGAACGCCAATATTAAATCCACGATCTCCGCTGGTTCAGGAAGTAATCCACAGTCAAAAAAAATCCACAGGAAAAAGCAAGGCAATATCCCAAATCTCCCAGTAACCGGATGAAACACAGTTCTGAGAGTCAACTGAGGTCTTTATTTTCAGCTCCACAATTTATACAAGTCCCCATGCAAGGGGTTTCCTGAGTCCTCTCCCAGGGGTATTCCCAGAGTGGACTACATGGGGAACTTACTGTACAGGACATTTCTCCCATCAGGCACTGCTGCACGAGAGGGATCCTCCCACAGGAATGTACCGTTAAGTGGATTATCCCTCCGTGCAGCAGAACCGACAATTTATATTAAAATCCATAACTTTCCGAATATGCAGTCTATTTAAACGAATGGACGTTCGGTAGATAGCTGGGGTCTGAGCGCATCATTCGTGAGATTACCGCTCAGATCCCAGCTAAAACAACCGAACGCCGCACGAAAAACACATTCATTAAAATACACGTTCAAAATACCGATTGCATTCTAGGGAACAAAATACCGAACGGCCCGGAACTCCCGAACAGCCTGGAAGCTCAGCGGTGTTCGCGCCGTCGAGTAGCCGTTTTTAGTACCATGCGCTCGACGACCTAACACCGCTGAGGGAACAAAGGATCCAAGATGGCCGACCGCCGCATGGTCGGTAGTCGAACGGCAGCCACCTAGGAGAGCCTCTAATTACCGATTGCAACATTGCTGCAATCGGTTAACAAGCGCCACACGCCTCTAAGTGTGTGTGCTACTACATGGTAGTTATTTCGGTTCACGAACGGCCCGCAAAAGTGCCGTTCGTGAAACGAAAGAAAAATCCAATACAAACAGCTATCTGCATTCGGCAGATAGCCAATACAACAAATACATGTAAATACAACCCGTATACATTCAACATAGTTAAGCCCGTATCTCCCAATCATATAGGCAACCCTTAAAGGCACAGTCTTTGCTCCCCCAGAACCAAGCTGGCACACAGTCTGATCCCAATGGATCGGCTTGGGGATGTCCGGAGGAGGGCTCACAGATCACTTCTCAATGTCTGTTTGTCTAGATAACCCGTCGGCGTTACCGTTTTGTTTCCCAGGGCGATAATGAATTGTAAAGTCAAAAGGCTGCAGCGCCAAACTCCAGCGCAACAGCCTGGCATTGTCTCCAGCCACACGGTTCAGCCACACCAACGGGTTGTGATCTGTGAGCAAAGAAAAGGGTTGCCCATAGAGATATGGTTGTAACTTTTTCAGGGCGCACACCACGGGCAGGCATTCTTTTTCGATGGCGGCGTAGCTCACTTCTCGAGGTAACAGTTTCCTGCTCAAATATGCTACGGGATGTTCTCCGCCATCTGCTCCAACCTGGCTCAGTACTGCTCCCAATCCAAACCTTGAAGCGTCTGTGTGGACAAGAAAACGTTTATTTGGATCAGGAGCAGCAAGTACACGAGCATTTGTCAGAGCCGTCTTAAGTTCGTTAAATGCCTGTTCACACTCCGGGGCCCAGATGACCTGTCTGGGAAGGTTTTTACGCGTCAAGTCGGTCAGGGGTTTGGCCAAGGCACTGTAGTTGGGCACAAACTTACTATAATACCCGGCGGTACCTAAGAAGGCAACGACTTGCGTTTTAGTCTTAGTGTTGGGCCACTTGGCTACGGCTTCAATCTTTGCGGGCTCAGGCTTCTGTTGCCCGCTCCCCACTCGGTGTCCTAAGTATTGCACCTCCGCCATCCCTATGTGGCACTTGCTCGGTTTCAAGGTGAGCCCTGCCTCTCCAATCCGATCTATTACGGCCCCTATGTGGCGTAGATGATCGGCCCAGGTGCACATGCATAATCCTGGAACCCATCCAGTAGCCGATCTACCATCCGCTGGAATGTTGCGGGGGCGTTCTTCATCCCAAATGGCATGACTCTGAATTGGTACAAGCCAAACGGGGTGATGAACGCCGACTTGGGGATGGCATCTTCGGCTAGAGGAATTTGCCAGTATCCCTTACAAAGATCTATTGTAGTGAGATACTGACCTCTGGCCATCTTATCTAGCAGTTCGTCTATCCGGGGCATCGGGTAGGCGTCCGACACAGTTTTGTCGTTTAGCCTCCGGTAGTCCACACAAAACCGGGTTGTACCGTCTTGGGGACCAGGACTTCCGGCGATGCCCAGGGGCTATCGGAGTGTTCGATAACCCCTAACTGCAACATCTCCTCAATTTCTTTCCTCATATGCTCCCGTACGGATTCGGGAATCAGATATGGGGTCTGTCGCATGGGAAGCTGTCCCGGGGTTTCTACTCAGTGAGTGGCCAGTGGAGTGTACCCAGGTAAGTTAGAAAAGGTGGCGCCCTTCGCCGCGATCAGTTCCTGTACCTGGGTGCGCTCTTGAGGACTTAGCCGCTCCCCCAGCTGAACCCCCTGGAAGGGCTCCTTCTGCTCCTCCTGCTCTAACAGATCTGGGAGAGGTAAGTTCTCCTGATCTTCCGAGGCGGGCGTGCTTATGGCCGCCACATCCTCGGTTCTCTCGTGGTAGGGTTTGAGCATGTTCACATGGAGCATGCGTCGCTTCCCTACCCCGGAGCATGGGCCGATCACATAGGTGGTATCGCATCTCTGCTCTACCACCTGATATGGGCCCTGCCAGACGGCCTGTAGTTTGTCTGTGCGGACAGGTTTGAGGATCAGCACCTTCTGCCCCACTTGAAAACTACGGTCTCTGGCCCCCCTGTCATACCAGCGGCGCTGACGTTGTTGGGCGGCCTGGAGGTTAGTGCGCACTGCCTGGGTCAATTCCTCCAGGTGATCCCGAAACGCCAGCACATATGGTACGATAGGGGTCCCATCTGCACTACTCTCTCCCTCCCAATGCTCTCTAATGAGGTCCAACGGTCCCCGTACCCTTCTCCCAAACAACAGCTCAAACAGGGAGAAGCCGGTAGATTCTTGGGGTACCTCCCTATACGCAAACAACAGATGGGGAAGAAACCGTTCCCAGTCCTTATGGGTCTCTCCAAACGTACGGAGCATCTGTTTTAGGGTACCGTTGAACCTCTCACATAATCCGTTGGATTGGGGATGGTAAGCAGAGTCAACGATTGGCTTAATGCCACAGATTCTCCATAACTGCTGGGTGACCTCTGCTGTAAATTGCGTCCCCCTATCAGAGATAATTTCCTGCGGGAACCCTACTCTCGAAAAGATTTTCATCAGGGCTTCTGCCACTGTCTCCGCATGAATGTTTGTTAGGGCTATCGCCTCGGGGTACCGGGTGGCGTAGTCCACCACGGTTAGTATATACCGCTTCCCAGAGGGGCTGGGTTTGGGTAGCGGTCCCACTATGTCTACGGCCACACGCTAAAAGGTTCCTCAATAATAGGCAGGGGACGCAGTTTCGCTTTGTGGCGATCCCCTCTCTTACCTACCCGCTGACACACATCACAGGAGGTACAGTAGTGCCTCGCATCTTTAGAAATCCCCGGCCATAAGAAAGCGTGGGTTAAGCGGTAACGGGTACGGGTCATCCCTAAATGGCCAGATAGAGGGATGTCATGAGCTATTCTCAGTAACTCAGGTCTATATTTCTGGGGCACTACCAGCTGTTTGGTTTGTACTGTCACAGAGTTCCCTATCGCCCTTTCAGCTATCCGGTACAACAATTTGTTTTCCCAAACGTACCGCTCCCCCTCCCGCCCTACCTGGTCAGTGTCTGCCCTATCCCTGGGTCCTAAAGCGTGGGTTAAGCGGTAACGGGTACGGGTCATCCCTAAATGGCCAGATAGAGGGATGTCATGAGCTATTCTCAGTAACTCAGGTCTATATTTCTGGGGCACTACCAGCTGTTTGGTTTGCACTGTCACAGGGAAGCCCTATCGCCCTTTCAGCTATCCGGTACAACAATTTGTTTTCCCAAACGTACCGCTCCCCCTCCCGCCCTACCTGGTCAGTGTCTGCCCTATCCCTGGGTCCTAAGGGTTTAATAACACAGCTGTATGCCCACCTTAGCTCTGAAAACACAGAGTGGGGCAGACTGACCTACACAGACCAGTGGGAGCGGGACCATGGCGAGGTCCTTGAAGGAATTGAATGGCAGGAAATCTGGGAAGCAAACAAAAATACATCAATGTGCATGACGCTTCAGGAGCAGGCGTGGAAAACCATGTTCCGAGAAAGCTCCACTACAAGTAGGTCTTCTATCATCTTCTACAAGCAATTGCAGCCTGTCAGAGATCCAAACAAATTTACATCGTCGTCATCCTGCCCAGCCACTTGAGTCATCCACTATCCCAGCTTGCGGCGACACCTGACTGCACCCAATCAGTGCAGTCACACAGAGGTAGTCAGTGACTTACCAAAGTCGTGGCGGATCACAGTCAGATCCACCGGCGCATCCTTCTCCAGCGGGCACAGTGTTCCTATGGATGCAGACCGCTGCTATATTATGGATACTTGTAGCCCCGCCTCTGGTAGGTTCAGGGGTTACACGCACGCACGTTTCAGAATTAGCTCATCCCTGCCCACCGTGAGGAATGGACTATTTAAACCCATTTTTGTATTCCCTCTTTGCCCTGTCATGGTTTCCACTACTGTTTGGTTATCAGAGAGCAATATTCTGTATTTGGTATTGTTTTTTTTATATTGGCTTGTTCAGACTTTTTTTTTTTTAATTCTTTATTTCTTCGTGAAGGAATTCACAAGCTCTTTGTGATATGTCAACAGATGTACACAAAAGATAAATTACAAGGATGTAGTAGAACATGTTGATAGAACTGCACATTTTGTAGGAATTAAATTTATCATGCTTAATATGCTATTTGAGACACATGGTTAGATGTGTCTGCACTTATCAGGGAAATCAGATCAGGAGTGTTGTCATGCAGAGTAATAGTACAGTGCATCTGAGAGTGAGTCATAAAACATGATTAATAGGTCATAATATAATAACCTCTGGGGAAGGACAGAAAAAGATTACCACATCACTTTAATAAGGATCAACAAAGGGTTAAAAGGAAGTTAAAACTAAAACAATCAAATGTAACAAAATGCGAGGCATGGTAAGTGAGTGAGATGGTTATTGCCCGCCACTGTCCACCAGGGAGATGGCTGAAGCGGCAGTCCCCTATTTTTAATCAACCGATTACCATAAGTGGCAATGCAGCTTCACAGCCAGGGAAAATTGTACACTGGAGCTGGATGCCTCTCCGGCCCTGAGCCTGCATGAGGTCCAAAATCTTTAGACCACATACTAGGAAACTGTAAAAGTCCAAGTCTAGCCCCTTCTGTAGGGAGAAGGAGGATCCAGATGGTAGTCTCCGCTTCTCGTGGGTAATCTTCCACCTGCGTGGGCGATGTAAGGCAGGTAAGCCTTGCATGGCTCTCGGCCCAGGCGGGCTAGCAACAGATTGCTTGGGTTGGTGCACATGCCTTTTGCACTGAGAGGGCACCTCCGGCTGTACGTATCTCCAGTCTCTCGTTTCCAGCTAATTTTGAGTGGCTGCGCTATATTGCTGTAGGGTGAGCCAAAAGCGTTGAAAGAGCTAGTCAAGCCACAACAAGCAGTTCGCTGCAGAGCCGTGGAGATCCTGCTGGGATAAACTTAAACCATGCGAGTCTCGGAGAGTGGCGTTCGTCATGTTGGGTTGTCAGAGAGCGGTTCGGGGCGACCTGGAAGCATTGACAAGTATAGAGTCTCTTGACCCTGAGGGGACCGGGATAACCCCCACCGGTCCAAAGGGGGGTGTCGCGGGGCTGCAGGTAGAAGGTTGAGTGCAGCATGTCCAGTGCCAGGAGATCAGCCGCCTCACCCAGGCACTAGGTATCCCGACATGATAAGTCTCATAACCGGACAATGCGGGGTCTCGGTGTCTCGGGTCCACACGAGTAACCCCCGGCTTCTGCTCGATGCTACACATTGCGCAAGTTGTGTTGGGCTGATTGCAGTGCAGTCTGGGCACAACATGTATGGTTTTGGGCCCGATTATGCCAAAGCTATCACAGAGCACATCTGGCAATCAGGCCCCGCCCCTCTTCTGGCTATTCTTACTTCTTGCTTCCTGACCCTTTGGCTTTTGACGTTCCGTTTTTGCTTCCTTCTCTACCCTTGACCTCGGCTAGTTACTGGTTATTCTATTTAAGTTCATTACGGCCATTCTAAGGCCTGGTAATACATTTTACCTTAGTTTATTTTTATTTCCTTATTTGACTGAGTTGTGTGTGATGGGCCACTATTTTGTCCTGACATCCACGAACCATTTCTGCCATTTAGTGCCTACGTGGACACATGTACCCTTGGGTTAACGGATCATGGGTTCAACCGCAAATTCTTCGTATCTAGTTCATCTGCACACAGCGGCTCCAAATTGTGACTTATTTTGGCCCTCGTTTGGCAAAATTTACACAAAATATATATAACATTTGCAGTACACTCATTTGGCCTCCTTTGACCATTCGCTTATGTCTCAGTCATTTTGGTCATCTACAGTGCTTATACCTTGTCTATATGCTCCAGAACAAGCTGTTCTCTATCGGCCACATGATACACTACGGCCAAACACTTTCAGGTGTACAGGCCCTTATTCTGCCACTACCTATCACAAGCATAACTATTGTCAGTTGTTCTCATATTGAAGCAATAGCATTCGTCCAGACTACAGTTTTAGACCACTTTGCTTACTATATGAAATAAAGGCATTATGTGGATTTTTTTTTTAACAATTAAGTTTCATTGCATATATGTGCATTTATTTATCTGGAATGCACTATATATTTTTTGTATTTTTTTCAGGACTTGTCATAAATTGTCCTACAAAATAACGATTATATAACATATATATATATATATATATATATATATATATATATATGTATATAGAAAAGGAACAGAATCCCTTGCACTCACGCTCTATGTCCTTGTTGTTGCTGGGTGCCGAAGTCAGCTGGCTGAATTGTATAGTTTTTCCAATAGTGATGACTGCACTCCTCGGGCTTGTTTAAAATCAAATGCTGCTTTATTTAGAAATACATTAAAAAGATCAACGTTTCAGCCCCATAATGGGCTTTCTTCAGGATCAAAAATCACCACAATAAACATATACACACTGGATTGACTTATATACCATAAATAAAATAAATCAAGAACTCACCACAGCTGTTGTCACTTCTCGACCGGCGTCCCCCTGTCAGCAGAGCGCATGCACACCACTAACCAATCGGAGCAGCTCTGCGGCGTGACGATGTGTATATGTTTATTCTGTGCGATTTTTGATCCTGAAGAAAGCCCATTATGTGGCTGAAACGTTGATGTTTTTAATGTATTTCTAAATAAAGCAGCATTTGATTTTAAACAAGCCCAAGCAGTGCAGTCATCACTATTGGAAAAACTATGTATATATATATATATATATATACACCCTGTTCCAAATTATTATGCAAATTCTATTTGTGTCACAAAGATTAAATATTTTGTTTTTCAGTTTAACTTTTTCAGTAACTTTTAATTACTGAAAACAATCTCAGACACCTGTGATAAGTAGATTGCCAGGTGAGCCCAATTTAAGGAAAAACTACTAAAGGAGGGTGTTCCACATTATTAAGCAGAGCACCATTTTCGTGCAATATGGGGAAGAAAAAGGATCTCTCTGCTGCCAAAAAGAGTGAAATAGTTCAATGCCTTGGACGAGGTATGAAAACATTAGATCTTTCACGAATATGTAAGCGTGATCATCGCACTATTAAGAGATTTGTGGCTGATTCAGAGCACAGACGTGTTTATGCAGATAAAAGCACATTGAGGAAGATTTATGCCTGATCCATGCATCGGATCAAGAGAGCAACTGCTAAAATACCATTCCATAGCAGCAAACAGATATTTGAAGCTGCTGGTGCCTCTGGAGCCCCACGGACATAAAGGTGTAGAGTCCTCCAGAGTCTTACAACTGTGCATAAACCTTCTATTCGGCCACCACTAACCAATGCTCACAAGCAGTAATGGCTGCATTGGGCAGAAAAATACATGAAGACTAATTTTCAAACAGTCCTGTTCACTGATGAGTGCCGTGCAACCCTGGATGGTCCAGATGGATGGAGTAGTGGATGGTTGGTGGATGGCCACCTTTTTCCAACAAGGCTGCAACATCAGCAAGGTGGTGGTGGAGTCATATTTTGGGCCGGAATCTTGGGAAGAGAGCTGGTCGGCCCCTTTAGGGTCCCCGAAGGTGTAAAGATGACCTCTGCAAAGTATGTGGAGTTTCTGACTGACCACTTTCTTCCCTGATACAGAAGGAAGAACTATGCTTTCAGTAATAAAATCATCTTCATGCATGACAATGCACCATCTCATGCTGCAAAGAATACCTCTGCATCAATGGCTGCTATGGGGATAAAAGGAGAGAAAGGCCTCCATCCTCCCCTGACCTCAATACTTTTGAGAACTTTTGGAGCATCCTCAAACAAAAGATCTATGAGGGTGGGAGCCAGTTTACATCCAAACAGCAGCCCTGGGAGGCTATTCTGACATCTTGCAAACAAATTCAAGCAGAAACTGTCCTAAAACTCACAAATTCAATGGATGCAAGACTTGTGAAGCTGCTATCAAATATGTTAAAATGTAACATGACCTGTTAAAATATTTAAAAAGTTAAAATGTTGTTATAAGTTTGATTGAAATAGCTTTTGATTTCAGTAAATATGCTGCAAACACAACAAATTACAATTTTCAGTTCTTTACAACCTATAAAGTGTTTTGAAACTTACTGTGCGTAATAATTTGGAACAGTGCATTGAAAGGTTTTTATGTTAAAAAAAAATACTGTAATCATTAGGAGGTTTGCTCAATCAAATGAATTGTAAATTCAATTCAAATAAATTTGAATTGTACTCTTAATAGTTGATAACATGATAATTATGCTGACTGTTATTTACAACAATTATTTAGGGAAATGAGAAAAATATCATTTGCATAATAATTTGGAACAAGGTGTATATACGAAGCAAAAAACAAGAGTTATGGTGGGAGAAAAATAGTGAAAACCCCTTCCACCTGAAGTCAATAGTCAATACAATGTGTATAGTCAATACAATGTTAAACAAAGATCTGCACACCAGTCAAGCCATAAGACTTGCTTTTCCCACAGGAATCGCAAATTTGCAGTGATGTTACTACTGCAAAGAATTCTGGGTATATGCAAATTAGTTCAACAAGGAAGCACATTTTTACTCATTCCATTTTAAACATGGAGTTTGTGTTTGCTGTATACAACAGCTTTGAAACACAATTTAGGAAATGATGCAAAGCCAGTTAACCACTCATGGACAGCTGTTTTGTTGTTGATGCAACTCATCAGCATGAGGCCTGTTAATGGCTTGCTATTGAGGCTCGTCATTAGATAAATAACAGTTATAGTAATTTGTGTTTTAGGTTTCCAAATTACGCTATGTTCAGAAATCTCGATCCACATACTAATACTAGTACAAGGTACCTGGGTGCTCTGACAAAAATTCTGCATTCATCTACTATACTACTACAGTTAACCCTCATTTGGCCTTGCTAAATCGAATTACCAAATGTTGCGTCTTACTATCTTATGTCCCACCAGGCACACTTGAGACCTTACTCCTACAAACTACCAAACGTTACAATCTAATTCTATACGTTTACATCTGAAACTCACTCGGCCTGGCCAATTCGACTTACTAAACGTCACGCTTCACTCCTACATACATACGACCCTCTTTTGGCCTTGCAACTTCAAATTACCATGCGTTACCCAACAACTTCAACTTACCAAACATTAAGTGTCACTTCCATACATTTTGTTCTGGCACGCATTTAGCCTTGCAATTTCAAATCAACAAAGTTACGGTTACTTCCAAGAGATCACATCAGTCCTGCATTTGGACTATAAAACACGACAAGGTTCCAAATCTGCATTCAGCGTAGCACACGAATTTTACAACAGTAACCGATAAGTCACAAATGCACCTGGTACTCAAATGCGGTCAAGGCAAATTACGACTAAATTACTGTAATATCACATATCACAGGAGCAATAACTGTATGCATGTTCTAATTTATTCTAGGCTATTCTTCACTAACCATCTTGACCTCAATCCCAGTAGGATCACTATTTAAAATACATTCATATATCGCTCAGGTATTTATACACCAATAGCATTTTGACTTATACAAAGATGTGGCCTATGTTTCATTAGTCACCCTATTCTCTAGGTCTGCTCACACTCAAACGCTACACTGGTATTCAGCAAGTAAAGTGTATACTAATACTAATGTAATTATCTTCAAATATTAGGGTACACATAGCTTTTTACCTATTATTAACCTGTAACGGATCCCCTATACTCTAGTTGAGTATATCCATGCAGAATCTCCCAAAAACCAAGTGTGGCAGAAAGTGTAATGAATTATAGCTCTCATCCCCAAAACATGAGCAAAGACTTCATGAAGGGGTAAAACGATCTGTTTAACCCCTTAAGGACACATGACATGTGTGACATGTCATAATTCCCTTTTATTCCAGAAGTTTGGTCCTTAAGGGGTTAATGGTGGCCACAGTTCGGTCTTTTATGCAGGTCCTCCAGCAAGGGATACTCCAACGTGGACCTTGTGGAGGACTGGAACACAATTTACAGTAACCAAAGTATAATACAATGTGAAACACTCCCACAGAAACAGTAAAATCCCTCCTCTCTATCCTGGAGATAATTGGGTTAAGTGGCCATAGTAAACTTAATTATCTCCAGGTACAACAAATATTTCCCATTTACAACTGTAACAAAACACATTAAAATAAATAACTCATATTTCACATAACTGAACCCCCACATTCAACATATCCCCAGATAGCTTGGATCTGAGCGCTCAATATATCTGAACAACGTTCAGATCCCATGAACACAGTCTAATTGCCATGGAGTTTTCACTGACCGTTCGGCAGAAATCTGTCCAGCATTAGTTCCATGGCTTTTAGCTATCAGGGTCGGTCTAGTTTGTGGGTTATGAATGTACCGATCGACTGGGTGTTCGTATAAACTAAAATGAAGAGATGGAAGTTTGGAGGTCCCAGTGGTTTTCGTATGACAAAGTGACCGGAAACAGTTCCACGCGGTCGACGACCAAACACCGCTGGGTGTTCGACAATTTAAGATGGCCGCCACCACCCAGCCGTTCACCAATTAGCTGCGGTTAACCACAGCTTCTGGGAAGTTAACAGGCTGCACACTCCCATTGCGTGTGGTCTGGCTGTTTGTTAGTTTGTTCGGTACAATAAAAGGGAATACAAAGGGCAGAAATGTGCGAACGGCATACGAACAAAGGGCACTGATAGCCCCAAAACATGGGTTTTGTCACATAACCTTTTTATCTTTCGGCTCCCGTCTTACTATTATTCGGACAGTCAGGACACATACTACTAATAGTGCAAGGTACATAGATTCTCAAACATACAACTTATCATACGCTAGGTTTCGTTACCATCCCCAATACATACATAGTTAATGATACGATGAGGCCAACAGCCATCCTCACGCGAAGGTACTCACCCATCAGCCAAAATCATAGTTGGGGAATTGCAATACCCACTCTGGGTTATAATCAGGACCTCACCAGTCACAGCCAGTCATACTGACCCTCTCACAAGTCACTGAGAGGCCACCACAGCCTGCTCATATTCTCCATATTCCCCTACTTCACAATTCATGTTCCTCTCTCCATATACTTCCCCATACTATTCCCCCCCCCCACATTTCCTTTTTATCTCATATCCCCTATTTTCTGTCTCTACATATTCTCTCCCTTCTACCTTTTGTCCCCCTCCACACACCTTCTGTCCCTTTCTCTATGTCTTCTATATATTTGATGTAGATTAATTTAGAAATAAACAAAAATGTTTAAAAGTCTATCTGTTCCTGTCCAAATCTGAGATGAATAAATTGCGTATACGCAGAAGTAAGTCACCACATGCAGTTCAGGTTAAAAACACTTCAGGAAATTTATTAGCATCTCGGGCACGCAGGCCTTTTTATATGCAAAATGACATCATCATTGAATATCAGATAATAACAAATAAACAAATTGGGTTAAATGTTAAGTGGCTATGTCAGTGTCCACCCATTAATATTATTAATTGGCAATTTGTGACTAGTGAGGCACCCTCCCATCATGGGATGTCGTCGCCATTGCTCTTTAGCACGAGGCTTACTCGGTGGATTGACTGGTGCTGCGATCTGTGAAGTCAGGGGGCGGTTATAGAACAATAAATACTGAATACTGTCAGGAAATTCTGTCATGTAAGGTGAACAAAATGGAGTTAGTACAATAATTCAATACAGGTTCTAATAAAGATTTTAATAATTCTACATCATATTCACCCGTATACATATTCACCCGTACCTTCTCTTCTATAGAGTGGCCAAGAAGCATTGGACTCAATGTGCTGGTCTGCACTGATGATTGACTGGTGCTGCGATCTGTGAAGAGGGGGCGGTTATAGAACATAAAGTCATATATCTCTGCTCTCTTCCACTCACTTCTTCAACACTGAGCTGATACATAGAATGGAGTTCTTATACAGTTCCCTAAATTATTAATACAGCTGGTGCCAATGCATCCCTTGTTAAATATTACATCAATGTATTTTTTCATAATTCATCACCCACATATTGACATATTTTCCCTATCCAATATTTTTGGTCTGCCTGTTCAATCTCTGGCCTACTTCATTCACTTTACTCCTCTACCCACGCTATATTTTGTATTTCTTTCTCTATTGCAGTGGTAATAAGGTAACCTACTGACATTGCTTTTCGGGTAGAAAGGTTAACTCACATTTTATATATAAATGGTATACACCATGTCAATATTTTCACTACATGTGATATTTCAAACAATGTTTATTTTAGTCTTTAACAAAAATCATAATTTAAAAAAAAATCTAATTGTTTTGTGCCCATACAAGGAATTTGCTAAGAATTCTGACATTTTGCAAATCACCAGGTTCAAGTTAGAGAATAAAATATATGGTATCAGCATCATGTCCATTCTTGAAATCCCTCCTGTTCTGCTATTTGATAAAGTAATGAGCAACATTAGCTTGCTCTGAGTCAAATCATTAACTGTGCCTAACAAAGTGTTACAGAGTATTAGAGTATTACAGAGAATGACTCTAAACCAGGTACATGGCGAGGGTTTGGTGGCATTGGCATAGCCAGTTGCCCACTTAGGTATGTCTGGTAACTGGGGGTGTATTTTGCCATGCTGCCCTAACAGGTTTGTGTTGATGGATACTATAAGGAAGCCTTCGCGTAAGCAGGTTCGAGCACTCCTCTGTACAGCTATATACACTGCGTATGCACAACATTCCAACACACTGTGCGAGCTGCTGGGGGAACGCGCGCACACAAAGAGAGAGCAACGGCCGTAAAGAAAAACCGTTGGCTGAGGAGGCGGTTAACAAACGTTTCCGAGCAGGAGGCGCGCGGAGGGTGCAGGGAAATGTAGTCTTCTGAGGACACGATAGGTAACAATTGTTTCCGTGGACGGCTGAAACGTCATAAGCAGCGTGGATGCGTCGCTTAGCAACAAATATCCGCGTGTGTTCTATTACCTTGGCAACCGAATATAAACAAGAGAAGCGCACGGTAGAGTTTCCACCATCGCCAGGTGACTGACACCCTCCATCACTCACATATAGAGAGGAATATGGTGTTTGACAACGAGACAAGTAACAAAAAAGCACAGGAAGTCCAACTCCAGAAGGCAGGTTCGAGCTCAGAAGGTTTCACACTGAAAGCCATGATGAAGAACTCGACTGTAAGTGAAACAATATAAATCATAAATTATCCCTTAAAAGCTTCCATAGTGCATACCATTATCAGCCAGCTACACCTGCTGTGAGAATGCTCTAGTTCCCTCTGTGTCAGTGAGATTATCAGACAGTACAATTAACCAGCAGCCAAGTATCAATATAAATCACATGTACCTGTCCAAGCTCCTCCTAGCTCTAGCCAAAGTAAAATGGGTTATTTACTAAGGGTTGCATTTGGATGGGCAGAACAAACAGTATGTTTTCCTGGCACTATAGTGCCCCGAGGGTGCCCCCACCCTCAGGGCCCCCCGTCCCCCCGGGCCTTGGGGGTGGAAGGTGTTAAATTTACCTCTTTCTCCAGCGCCTGGCAGGGGACTCTCCTCCTTCTTGTCGTCATCGGCTGAATGCGCATGCACACCACGAGCCGCGTGTGCATTCAGCAAGTCCATAGGAAAGCATTCACAATGCTTTCCTTTGGACGCTGGCATCTTCTCACTGTGAAAACACAGTGAGAAGCGCCTCAATAAGACAGCCACTAGAGGCTGGATTAACCCATAGGTAAACATAGCAGTTTCTCTGAAACTGCTATGTTTACAGCAAAAAGGGTTAACCCTAGATGGATCTGGCACCCAGACCACTTCATTAAGCTGAAGTGGTCTGGGTGCCGATAGTGGTCCTTTAATGATTGCTTTTGTGTCGAAAAACTAAAAGGGAACCAATCCAGCAAGGCAATGGGGGCTGGCAAGAGGAGTAATTACATATAGTGCAATAGTGGGAGAAGTGCTGGAATGAATGTCTTTCTGTATTAAAGGAATGCCAGCTCAGCATTGAATTTGAGTAGGAGCTGGAGCACCCCTCAAAGGGAAATTAAAATGGTAATTGTAGCATTCTAGCCCTAACAGACAATACTCTAATAGCATAGTAATAACATAACACTTGTTTTATTCTCTGTAACTAACCAACTAAACATAAACCCTAGTCTCCAAACTTAGCAACTTTATGTAAAACTCTAACAAAACATTGCTCCCTAAAGAACACTGCCTATTACCAAAATTCCCAAACTTGCTAGTGACAGCTCTAGTAGCTTCAGTTAAAAAATCAGAGGTGTCATGCTTTCCTGTGTTGGATAGCTGATCCTGTGAATGTAGTAGGTTATAGAATCTACCTCTGCATCCTTAATAAAGAAGTGTTGGACTTTCATTTGTGTCAATGCCAGGCTTTTCAGCACTTGCCCGCTTGGAGAACACCAGATGATATATCAGTGTCATGCATGCGGCTTTAGCTGCTCAATTAAAGAACAGTGAATAAAACACAAGCATGGCTGGTGTTGGTAAACTCAATGCAACCAATGTATGCAATTAACTGGCATGTGTTTCTACAATTATTACAAAGGATTACTTTTCAAATATATATCACCAGCTAATTCTTCAAATGGTATTATTGTGTGTCTTGATTCAGCAATGACCACATGAAATATGGATTAAAGCATGGCAGAACTTGCTGTTTTTAGACCTGAAGCATTTTAATTTTTTGCTTATTTGTTTTGAGGTGGAGGTTGAAAACATAGCATGTTTATTTTCTGGTATGTGAGTTGTCAGAAAATCCTACGTAAGCTTTATTTTCATTTTGACTATTTTGGCCTAAAATGTAGCATTTTTAAATTAACTTTGTATTCCTGACAGTTCATACTTGAATAACACATCTGTGTCAAATGTTTTCTGTAAAACATAGAGTGCTCTGTTTTTTGTTTATACTACTGTGTGGGAACTTAGGGTGGTCCTTTATTAAACTGGCATTAATGTGTTTGATTTGAACTGGGTCCTGTGCACAGTTTTCATTTCCAGATTTATTTTTAGGCAACACTTATTTTTAGGCCAACATGTTGGATGGCATACAATAAACAAGCCTGTATCTTAAATGTTTTGTACATTTTAAATGGAGCTGAGCTCATTACAGTTTAGCATGACTCTGTTGCGTGCCACTCACTAAAGCCTGTGTCTGATACAACAATTTTACCCTACCATCTGTAGACAATGACCGTTTTATGAAATATATCTCCACTGTGGACATAAAATTCTAGGCAAATGATATACTGCCCTGGACCTAACAATATTTCATAAAGTTACTGCTCTCGTGTCCATGGTGTTTGGGACATCAGTTTAATGTGTTCCTGAGCATCTAAGCATTTAACTAACTGCTACAGTGTAAAACATAAACACAAGCAGGTTTTTAGAGAAAAGTAAACATTTCAGCCTGGAGAAATCACCACCCCCTGGGCTAGCTCCGCTCAACTGTAATGGTACTTTTTTAAAATAAATTTTGGTAGGTATTCGTTAGATCAGGTGAGATCCACTTTTTTTTTTTTTTTTTGTTAAATCTATCACGCAAGAGGTGGTATTCACTGCTCAACTTTGTGGGCGTGACTACGGTTAGCCCCCCTCAACCGAAATTTTACTTTTTTTAAAATTGATTTTGATAGATATTCTTTAGATTAGGTGAGATCCACAGGGTTTTAATTTATGTTAGATCTATCACGCAAGAGGCGGTATTTACTACCTGACTTTGTGGGCGTGACTACAGGTTCGACCCCCCTCAAATTAAATTTTACATTTTGTTTTGCATTTATTTTGGTAGATATTTGTTACATCAGGTGAGATCAACTGGTAATTTTGTTAGATCTATCACGCAAGAGGTGGTATTCACTGCTTAACTTTGTGGGCGTGACTAATGGGTAGCCCCTCCTCAACTGAAATTAGAATTTTTTATTAGTGAGTTTGGTAGATATTTGTTATGTTCAGATAAAAAAATAAAAATGTAGGCACATGTATGAATGCAGATGTGTATTTTTCTGTGTCACATAGACACAGTCCCACAGCCATATGCACAGTAATACACATATACTGTCAAATAGAGCCACATGCACACATATAATCACTCACACACAGTCTCACATACACACACACAGTTACAGGCAGGCTTAAACAGTTATATGTAGTCACACACACATATTTACAGACAGACAGTCACACACAGGGCTGCCATCAGGGCATCACAACCAGGATGGTTGTCATGGGGATAACAATGGGACGGTTGTCATGGGCCCGGCGGTCCAGAGGGGCCCAGACTGCTCTGGGAGTTCCGGGCCCCACATTACCTAGGTAAACGTATTTATAATGATTTTCACTATATATATATATATATATATATATATATATATATATATATATGTACCTGTTGGCCCGCCGAACACTCTCACTTCTCTTCCCAGCAGCTCCCCTGTCTAAATCTCTCAAGTCCCGCGACTGTCAGAGCATTGCCACGGGATACCATGGCAACGCTCCGCGCGGCACGCAGGTCACGAGAGTTAGACAGGGGAGCTGCTGGGAAGGGAAGTGAGAGTGTGCTGCAGGCCCCCACTGCAGAGCCGGTGGCTCAGAGCACCAAGCCACCACACCACCGGTGTGAGTGATCTAACGAAAAAACTGTGGATCTTACCTGATCAGTAACATTTTGTCCAAATTTCAGTTGCCCCCCCCAATTATATATGCAGTATCTCAGTAATTAGACTAGATCTACTAAAAAGTTTGCCTGATCAAACCTGATCTAACGAAGAGCTATCATAATCAACAACATTTTGTAAACCTTTTTGTTGAGGGGGTCTGGCTACGGGCTAGCTCCCCCACTGAAAATGATTGTTAATATTGCATATTTTAGAGTAGATCTAACGAAAAAAATTGTTGATCTAGCAAAGATCTAACAAATGGAATAAACTTTTGTTAAAATTCTCAATATGGAGGGGATAACCCAGGGGTGGTGCAGAAAGCAATAGTTAACGTACCACCAGTGCTTTCAGCCTTTCATTGTTATCCATTTGGATTGCTAATGTGGATGTTTAATTTAATGTTATTCAAGCCATAGCAGAGGACTCAAGTTGTGGGTGAAGAAAGTGTCCTTGGTTTTGTCAAACTTAACAAAAAAACTATAATTTAATCTTGATGCATGGTACCAAAAAATGATTTGCTCTACAACCACCACACACTCTGGTTAGAGTTTCCCTTAATAAATCACTCAGCATTTTGTGGTAGCATTTGAGGAAATGAAGCATTTGACATGAATTATTAAAATTCAAAGGTTGATTTCTAAATAGTTGTTACAGTACTGGTCATGCAACAAGGCAAATGTCAAAAGAAGTTAAATCTTAACCATGTTTAGAATGCATGAATTTCATAGAGATCTACAATATTCTAACATAGAAAGCATTACTCTTCTATTTTTACTTTTTTTAAACTTTGGGTTTTGCAAAATATGAAGAAAATGGGGCTATTTCAAACTTAAAACTTAACCTTTAACAGTAACATATTTTAAAAAGGGTGTTAATCCATAAAGTAAAAGTCATGTTGGCTCTAAGATGTCCTAATTATTTAAAAAGAACCAATCTAGTTCAATCAAGTCCACAGAGAATTCATTCTGAGGGAAACCTTTAACTCTGAATGTATGTATACAAGAAGTTCGTTCTACCTGGACCCACCCTACAAATAGGTGGTTACAGTTAGAGAGATTCAGCCTACTTAAGGTGGTTACAAGTAATTATTTTATATACACAAAAAATTGCTTCTATCTGGACTAGTAAGACCCAGCCTACTAAGTGACAGTTACAGGTTTAGAGACCCAGCCCATAAAAAAGGTGGATACAAGTGATCAAATTATACAAATGTTATATACACCAAATAATTAGCCAAACAATAATTATTCAAATAGTGATTAGGCAAATAAAATCCACAAAGCCAAATTCCAATCCCCATGCTTACCACTAGGGTGCATCCAATAGTCTCTAATAATCAAATAGTAAAAATATATTGACCTCAAGGGGTCACCTAAGTTACCAGTAAATATAGTTCTCACATACACCACTTAGAATTATTCCAGTGTGGTGGATGCAATTCTCACGCTCGACCACCAGAGGTCATACCAGATACTAGTAAACCTACAAAGCTAGCTATTAGTTTGGACAAAATGTCTGTTGAATATTGGAAGTGGCTGATAAAAAAATAAATAAAATGAAATGGCACCCGACACATTTTTCACATGGCGAGTAATGCAGAGATTATCAGGAATCAGCATTACCTACCAGGGAAAGTGCAAGCTCTGGTGTTCAAGCATTTCAGGTTTCCTGACTCGCAGGGTTTCATAGGATGTCATTTATTTTCTAACCACAGTTTTACTCATCATGCAGGATGAGTGTGACTGCTTTATATACTGTTAGCCACCACACAGTGGCTGCAATCAGTTTATTTTACAGCCCAATTAACAGTTTAGGCCCTGGGGAGATAGCGCAGATAAGCAGACAAGGGCACCTGTATGAGTGTGGGGATAGATGCATGTGATTGGTTGTGTAGGAATGTGGGGGTGGGATTATGTGGTGTGTGAGTTTGGTGGGGCTGGTCTTACCTCAGTGCCACTTGGCATCCGGGCCAGCAAACAGCTTCCCTCCCGCCCGCCCCATTGGTATATTTAGTCGCAGCTTAGCCAGGGGTATGTCCTTGCCAATTAAGTTTGAGGCGGTTATGTCAATATGTGGAATGAGGTGGTCAAGTTTCAGGTCTCAATCCCCCTTGCTCTAAAGGGTTAACCTTAGGTTACCTGTTATGACGTGCCCACCGATCAAGGAAAAGGTTGGCTGGTGGTAAGCATTGGAAGAAAAAGGAATTTATATTGGCAAGGACGGTTGGGTTATACTGTATAACATGTGTTAACCTATTTGTTAAGTTATGGTTATTTATGTTTGACGTTTGGTTTATATCAAGTAAAGCTAAAGATTAAAGGGACACTCCAGTGCCAGGAAAACACATCGATTTCCTGGCACTGCAGGTCCCCTCTTCCTCCCACCAACCCCTTCAGTGACTTACCTGAGACCCCCGCCGAAGTCCCTCGGCGGTGGTTTCGGGTCCGCCCATGCTGGGTCCGACGGATGACGTCGGCGGGGGGAGAGACCTAATGCGCATATGCGCATTAGACCTCTCCATAGGAAAGCATTGAAAATACTTTCAATGCTTTCCTATGGGGAATTGAGTGTCGCTGGAGGTCCTCACATAGCGTGAGGACATCCAATGACGCTCTAGCACAGAAAACCTGTGCTAGAAACCAGGAAGTGCCCTCTAGTGGCTGTCTTGTAGACAGCCACTAGAGGAGGAGTTAACCCTGCAATGTAATTATTGTAGTTCATGAAAACTGCAATAATTACAGCTTCAAGGTTAAGGGTAGTGGGAGTTGGCACCCAGACCACTCCAATGGGCAGAAGGGGCCTGGGTGCCTGGAGTGTCCCTTTAAAATAAATTATGGATGTGTTGTACAGCATTTGTCAGATGTTAGAATAAATGCTGTGGCCTGTTTCATCCATACTATGTTGTCTGTTTGGGTGGTAATTGGGTTAGTTCTATGTTAGTATGCTGCATCACGATTCCCCACTACGTACATACATGAAAAAAGCTTATGTGTTATGTTTGACAGAGCTGCTGACTGTGCATTCTCACAGTTATGGCTTGGCCCTCTCTCTAAGAGAGAAAAATTAGTCCAAGTTGTACACTCGGCACATACAACTTGGACATAGCAGCCCAGAAGAAAGAGTTTCAGGCACCTAACTGATAACTTTAGGGCGGTCTTATAGCTGCAGATAATTTATTTTTTAAATCTGCAGTTTTCAACTAGTCTTAGAGCTAGAAGTTGATACAGAGTAGTACCAGCATAATAAACTTAGAGTTAAACTATTTAAGCTGGTATGATAAAAAATATTTACTCTCTGTATTACAGATTTATATTTGAGATAATTCCGCACAGTACACATGAAAGGAGACAGAAAGAAAGAACACATATGCACTTGGTATAATGTTTAATAACACATTTATTTCCAAAACTGAAGAAAAATAATATAAACTAAAAGAAGTCTGTAGAATAGGACATTTGGACCTCAGGTAGCCATGGACATCTCTATACAGATGAATGGTGTTTGCATATAGTTTCTGGTAGCAGACAGTCCCACCAAACATTAAATGTAGTATTCCAAATATACAAAAATACAAAAAACCTTACACATAAGATAGCTAAATTAGAAGTAAAAGTTTAACACAATAACATAATATACTTTTACAAAAAATGCTATCATGCTTTGGAGATTTAACAAAATACTAAACAGGCTTACATGGATGAAAGTGAAGGAAACTATACTTTTGTTATCTTGATCTTGCAAATACGTTGTAGTTTTTTTTTTTCTGCTACCCTGCATGCTGGAATAATACAAGTATATTTTATTTAAACAGTTTTGCAAGGATTAGTTTTCAATGAATTATTACAGGGTTGTTTTTTTTTATGTTTGCAGGTTACATAAATCCATTGAATATAAGGACTCTGAACTATATAATGTTAATATATCCAGTTCTAACAATAGGACACTAAAGTCACCAGAACAACTACAGCTTAATGTTTTTCTGGTGTATATAGCATGTTCCTGCAGACTTTTCAATATAAACACTGCCTTTTCATAGAGAAGACAATGTTTACATTGTTGCCTAGTAACACGTCTAGTGGCAGTCCCTCATACGGCCACTAGAGATGCTTCCTAGTCCAGTGCTTCCCACATGCATGGAGACGCTTAATGTTCCCCATAGAGTTGCATTGATTCAATGTATCTCTATGACGAGATGCTGATTGGCGCACCACAGCGTTTTCTTGTGCATACATTAGCTTCCCAATGCTTTCTACTAGCATTGGATTGGCTGGGATCATCAAGAGTGATGATCTGTCATGGAGGCGATGACAGCCATTGTGAGACTGGCGCTGGGTGGTAGAAAAGGTGAGTGAAATCACCTTTTTACTGTGATCTTAAATACTTAGTTTAACACAATAGTGTCAGAAATACATGTTTGACACTTAAGTGTTCCTTTAAGGATATAAGCCCAAATTAATTTTCCTTGTCAGTGATGTTAACCACTTGTTACAGACCTGCATAAATCAGCTTAGCAGTAATAATGATTTAATCTGTTCTCTTATGCAACGTGCCGTATTAAAAAGACATTTATTTCTGCCTGGTACTACAGAAATGAAGCCTGAATTGTTGTATTCAATCGATTTGCTATAATGCTCAAGGCCTTGTAGACTCATATTTTTTTTAATTTCAAAGTGGCAATCAGGCATTTTTTAGATAAAATCTCCTGTTCACTTCAATAAAAGAGTTCAGCTAAAAAGGACCTTTATAAACATTTTCAATTTGGATTAATTTGGATTTTTTATTTTCAATTAATGTGTATTGTTTTTATGTATGTAACATTATCTTCATTTATTTCTTCAATTCAGATATATTGGCATACATTACAATCCAACATCGATGACCGATCACTAACGTTTTCTGGCTTACAGATGGTTTTGTTTGACAGTTATTAAAGCATTCACAATCCAAATCTAAAAAAAACTTTTATTTTTTGCTGATAATAGAGCTAAAGTCAAATAATGTAATTGTATTCGAGCCTAACTTGTAATATCCTTGTTAAACGTGCAATGTTGAGATGTCTAAGCTGATATTGCAAGAGTAATAACAAAACGAACTTTCACTTTTGCAGGATTTTTGAGTAAATCACAGGCAGAAGGTTATATACAGCCACATGCATCAATAATACTAATAATTGACAAATTGGACTTAGGCACTGTTTGCTATGCTGGGTCCGCAGGGACATGCTCTATGCCCCAATACCACTACCATAGGCGTGCGCACGGGTTGAGCCGGGTGTGCCTGGGCACACCCTAATCCCCGCAGTACGCCTATGGATTGAGACTGGCAGGGGAGATCTCAGGATCTCCCCTGTCGGCAACGCTCAGATCCCACGAGAGTGAACTCTAGCCCCGCAGGCTAGAGTTCACTCACCACTGGACCACCAGGGAAGGCAGAAAGGATCCCCCCTCCCTACATAAGGTAAGAAGGGAGGGGGATATTAACTAATCTGCCCCCACCTCCAATGGACCACCAGGAAAGGCAGCAGCACGGTCCCACCTCCCTACATAAGGTAAGAAGGGAGGGGGGATATTTATTTACTAATCTGCCCCCACCTCCACCCCCACAAATCACCCAAACATACAGCACCCACACACAGCTCCCTCGCACACACAGCACACACAGCACCCACACACATACAGCACCCTCACACATACAGCACCCACACACACACAGCACCCACACACACACAGCACTGTCACACACACAGCACCCACACACAGCACCCTCACACACACAGCACCCTCACACACACATACAGCACACAAACAGCACACACCCACACACACAGTACACTAACAGCACCGGCACACACACAGCACCCTCACACACAGCACACTAAAAGTACCCTCACAAACACACAACACCCTCACACAGCACACGACACCCACACATAGCACACTAACAGAACCCTAACAAACACACAAACAGCACACTACCAGGACCCTCACACACAACACACAAACAGTACCCTCACAAACACACAACACCAACACACAGCACACAAACCGCACCCTCACACAACACACGACACCCACACACAGCACACTAACAGGACCCTAACAAACACACACACAGCACACTACCAGTACCCTCACACACAGCACACAAACAGCACCCTCACAAACACACACACACAAACACCCTCACACACAAATCACACTACCAGCACCCTCACACAGCAGTGTATGTATGTGTGTGTGTGTATGTATGTATGTGTATATATATATATATATATATATATATATACACATACATACATACATACATACATACATACATACATATTCACGCAGCGTGTGCTTGTGCTTTGGGGTGCACACCCTAATGCAATAGGCTGCGCACGCCTATGACCACTACATTGAGCTTTTGGAGTTCTGGTGACTATTGTATCCATGTTATGTCTAAATAGACATATCAGGAATTATGCACATGTGTAATTTTATATGATCAATTTTGCCTTACTATATTTTATTTATAGTGCTTCTTTGTCCTTTAATCAATCTCATTGGTGGAGCAATTGTTAACATTGCTTGCATGTGTCATAATTCAAGGTAGGTGTTTGATTTGCTCATGAAGAACTATTTTTCTTTTGGGATATTGGGTGCTTGTTACAAAAGCTTTTTCACATTCTTTTCAGACCCTTCGGAGTATTGAACTGATAATTTCTTGATAGCTCTGTTTAAGTGTCTCTAACTCTTCAGCAGTATTGTGATTGCTAAACCTTGAGATTTAATGTAAACTAAAGTGCCCATTTTATGGCCCAGCTAGTAATATAGTTGCCAGCATTTAAAAAGAAAAATGTCTAGTGATACTTTACGGCAAGTATACAAACACAAATAGACATATATATGTTCAAAGAGATATGTGCACAATGACATACATACAAATACACACACACAATGATACTGACACACCCATATATGTACAATGACACATATGCATACAAACACATACTGTGACACACTGAGACATACCCACAGGCACATACACTGGTACAGATGCTTACACTGGCATACATACAGATACACACACATACAGGTACATAAACACACTTGTATACACTTACAGCTACACAGTGACACACACACAGATACACAAACTTACAAAATGACACACGTAAAAAAATAAAGAAAACACATATTTTTAGCCACCTTCCTGTGGGACCTTTTGTTGCTGCACCAAAGTTAGTTCCATCCCTGGAATATGGGACAAGTCCTAACACTAATTTTGCTGTTACATGAGCCCAGAAAATGGAACTATACTGTCAAATTAGAGAAAGAACAATTATGAATCCATTGTGAATAAAACTTTTATTACATCATCAAAAAACATATTGGAGAAAAAATATTTTTACAAACGTGTTCCTAATATAGTCATTGTAAATAGATATAGGATGGGATATACACAATATCAGTTAAACGATATGGATTGCCATATGTGATCCTAGCCTAAATCCCTTTCTACAGGGGCATTGTATCTCTGGAATTAAAATGATTCACTATTAGTGTATTACCCCAAGGTGATCATTTCTATTGTGATCGTTTCATGGCAACAGAGCATAAGAAAGCCAGAAATGTTATAGATTAACAGAACGGAAAGACTTAGTGTGCCCTTAATACTACTCCAGTTCTAATACCTTACCTTGTAATATCTTGCTGGCTTGTTGGCTGAGGTCAAAAGGTCAGAACACGGTTGTGATGGTTATGCTGGTAAATAGTATCTACTAATGGTAATCAATCAAGGCATGTTCAGTTGGATTGGAAGCTTAAACAGACATTATAGGGTCAGGAACACAAACATGTATTCTTGGCCTTATAGTGTTCAAAACACTTATCTAAACTCCCTGGTTCCCCCTTACCTGCCTAAATATAGTAAAATCGTACTTTTATTCCAGTATGCTGGTGCTGGCTCTGCCCCTGCCCCTGATCTGCTTCCTCGGCTGACATCATCAGAAGTGATGATTTCAGCCAATCACAATGCTTTCCTATAGGAAAGCAATGGATTAGCTAAGATTGTGAATACAACCACCACCCTGGCCAATCAGCATCTCCTCATAGAGATGCACTGAATCAATGCATCTCTATGAGGAAAGTTCACTGTCTCCATGCAAAGGGTGGAGACGCCGAATGTCAGAGCTGCACACTGTGCAGCACTGCCCCAGGAAGCACCTCTAGTAGCCATCTGAGGAGTAGCCAGGTGTCCCTAGGCTGTAATGTAAACATTGCCATTTCTCTGAAAAGACTATGTTTACTGCAAAAAGCCTGCAGGAAAATTAAGCTGTATTTGTTCTGGTGACTATAGTATCCCTTTAAACCAATCCACTGTATAAGTATTAATGAGATGTTCAAGTATAGTGGGAGCAGTGAATGGTTCTGGCCAAACCCCATGAAGTCACTGGTCAGATACTGATGGGTGGGATCCAGCAGCAGTGTCTGGCCACTCACTATGAACGGAAAATATCCTGACCTCATGTATATAGTAAGGAGGAGAGAAAACAATGTCTCACTTGGAACTTTATCAATTCTCATCTTCTAACCAGAGGAATGTTTCAAGCCTAGCCTGCCATGCATATTATATGGTGAAGGAAATTATATTTGCTAATAATAAAAAAAAATATGCATGATAAAAGAAAATATGAAGTGTAACTAAATCCTGTCATAGAAAGTTGTTGTGAATTAAAGCCAACTAATTGAATGTGTACATATTAAGCCAAAAATAAAAATAAATATAATATAATGCTCCTGTAAAGAATATACAAAAACTACGTACCGGAATCCTGTATTCTGATTAGTAATACATTTTCAAAACAAATCTTTAATACCACCACAGCTCAAAATCTAATTTTGAATGATCTCCGTACAGCTGAAACAAACAAGTCTACCATATCAGTCAAAAAATAAGTATACTGTATTTTTCCGCGTATAAGACACCCCGTGTATAAGACAACCCCTATTTTCTGAGCCCAAAATTAAGAAATACATATTTTAAACATCTATTGCACTGAAGTCCAGTTTGGCTGATGAGGATCCCCCACCAGTCCAAGGACCCCACACACTCCGCTTTCTGAGGTCCGTCCACGTCCGAATACTGGTTCCAAGGAATGCTGTCCTGCTGTTGGCGGCAATGATGCCCTCTGCCCGCAGTACCCTACGAGATGTCCGGGCAGGGCCTCACCCTGCGCCATCTATATGTAGTCCGGAGTCGTGATATCTTGGCGTGGTCCAGAGTGATGCGAGGAAGCATGCGTTTGCGCAAGGTCTCTCAGACCCGTGCACACAATAGATCAAATTCACGTAGAAGCACCTCCTCTGCTTCAAATATGTCAGCAGGCTGCAGAGGTGTACAACACAGCCTATGCCCAACAGCCAGCTAAGTGTTCTGTCAGCGAGTAGCCAAGTTTTGTGCCTAAATTGTGCTGAGTAAGTACCGTAAGTATTTGGCTTAATAAGTAGATTTTTGTAGAAGCCCAGCCACATGCGACTAGCTTGGTTGGCTGTCAGGCCCCGCGCACAAGTGTGGGTTTTTTAACCCCTGCAGTGACATTCCGTGTATAAGACGACCCCTAATTGTAGACAAAATATTTTTAGAAATGTCTTATGGAGAACTATGGTAATTCATATTGAAAGGTAAGAGTCACACATCATAATATCCTGTGTATAATTATGCCAGTTAGCCCCTTATAAATCAATATAACTATTATGGGTAAGTATCATAGGGTATGGTAAATTAGAAAGACAGACTAAACAGTTGTAGAAACCTAATGCAACTCTTGCCAATGATGAAAGGGGAGGGTTTAGATTTGACAGCCCTAAGATTCTAATCTAAATGTAAGTGAGACAAATAACGATAGAAAAGAATAAAAAAATAAAAAAAATGATTACCTAATATATACAATGTGTACAAAAACCATATACTCAAATGTATAAAAATGCTCAACAGAATCATTTGTTAATCGTTTAATGAAGGATGTGTAGTTAAATTCCTTGTTGAGGAGGATATATCAAGCCTTAGAAAATGCAGTCTTGCCTAACTCTTATCACGAAGAGGTTAATGTTGATTGGTCACGAAATAAGATAAAATCTTTATGAAGGTCATGTGTCTTTCGATATTGTTCAGCTGTTTAAAATAGTATACTCTAGGGCTTTTTTTGACGTGATAAATGCAAATTAGTCTGTGTAACAATTTATATGTCATCCATGCAGAGAAAAATCATATTAAAATAATATCAGTTCATTCATCCAGAGGCTCACAGACACAATTAATACACCAGTACAGTTGTTATGACCCACTATATTGGATACTTAATTAGTGGTGCGCCAGCAATCAGGATCAGTGCCAAAAGAGGAAAGCAGTGTATCAGTCATCAGTGGTTTTATTAAAAGTACTGCAGGTATTTGCTTCTATTCTTCAGGCTTGGTGATGGTAAAATTGTGTACAGGGTGCTAGAAATGTGGTTGATTTAAATTGATATTTCAGGCTGGAATTTACCAATATTTTAACAATTTATTAAATGTATTAGATGTATTAGAAATATATCAAAATAAATTCAATTGATAGAAAAAATTATTATTGCTACACATCAGAGAAAGTAGGCAGTAGTACTAAGTAGATACTACTAGGAAGTAGAAGCCAATCATGGCTTTGCCATGGGAACTTAGCACACCATTTTTAAAAAAATGTTTTAATTTTGTCCCATGTCATTACATCATGAGGTCGATAACAATCAATTCCAAATCACATTGTAAGATACATTTTAACATGGTGTGTTGTTACATATACATAAACAATGGTATAACTCTAGTGTTAGTGTCAGTCATTCAAATTGTCATCGTCTCTGGGAGCTTTTTCATCAAGTTATCTGCCTAGAGGCCATAATGGACTTATCTATGTATTCATCCCATAAAGCCTTTGCACTTTCAGTATGAGTCACAGGCCTATTTGTTTGTGTAGTAGTCCCAGTTTGGTTCCTTTCAATCCTAGACATTCTTTCTTGTCCCACAAGAAGAATGCATTGTTAAGGTGTAAGTGTGTAGCGGATCTTTAGGAGGTCAGTGGTCTCTTTCGCTATTATTTCCCAATATGGCTTAATTACAGGGCATGTCCTCCATTTAATTACAGGGAATAGTCCCTGCGTTCTCCCTGCATATCTAGCATGTATTTGAGGAGCCAAGATATATATGTGACAGTTTTTCCATATACCACTGGTTTTGGGTTTTCCTCATTAGCTCCAAATGCGAGGCACATGTATTGCTGCTTTATACACTCAGTGCTCTTTTCCATTTCTCATTTTTTCCCCCCAAATCTCTTCTCAAAGACCATATGAAGACCTCTCTCTGTTCTGTATCATTTGTGGTTAGGTGATTATAGGTTAAAGATAAGTCTTGTTTGGGTGGGTGGGTGGCTGATAAACAGAGACTTTCAAATTTGGATAGAGATGTTAAAGGTTGAACAGTTTTAATATTTTTGGTCAGGAAAGATTAAAGCTGAAGGTACGAGAAAATTAATTTATTAAGTATGTTAAACTAGGTTTGTAGCTCTGTAGATACTAAGATATCTAACAGGGTTGATGTTCCAGGAGGGATAAGCCAAATGGCAAATGATTTAGGTAAACTAGAAAAATGGTCAGAGTTGTGGCAACTGACATTTAATGTGGGTAAGTGCAAGATAATGCATCTTGGACGTAAAAACCCAAGGGCAGAGTACAGAATATTTGATAGAGTCCTAACCTCAACATATGAGGAAAGGGATTTAGGGGTGATTATTTCTGATGACTTAAAGGTAGGCAGACAATGTAATAGAGCAGCAGGAAATGCTAGCAGAATGCTTGGTTGTATAGGGAGAGGTATTAGCAGTAGAAAGAGGGAAGTGCTCATGCCATTGTACTGGTGAGACCTCAGTACACAGGAGACCGTATCTTCAGAAGGATATTGATACCTTAGAGAGGTTCAGAGAAGGGCTACTAAACTGGTTCATGGATTGCGGGATAAAACTTACCAGGACAGGTTAAAGGATCTTAACATGTATAGCTTGGAGGAAAGACGAGACAGGGGGATATGATAGAAACATTTAAATACATAAAGGGAATCAACACAGTAAAGGAGGAGACTATATTTAAAAGAAGAAAAACTACCACAACAAGAGGACATAGTCTTAAATTAGAGGGACAAAGGTTTAAAAATAATATCAGGAAGTATTACTTTACTGAGAGGGTAGTGGATGCATGGAATAGCCTTCCAGCTGAAGTGGTAGGGGTTGACACAGTTAAGGAGTTTAAGCATGCGTGGGATAGGCATAAGGCTATCCTAACTATAAGATAAGGCCAGGGACTAATGAAAGTATTTAGAAAATTGGGTAGACTAGATGGGCCGAATGGTTCTTATCTACCATCACATTCTATGTTTCTATGTTTCTAAAAATGGTATTACGGTAGCTCCCTTACAAAGTTGATGCAGATGAGTGCACCCTCTCCAGAGACCCACATGGTATGATCAAATGTTGTGATTCCTGAAAATATGCAGTGATGTTACCATAGAAACTGGTCTGATCATGCACAGCAAAGCTTGGATAGCATCCCATGTCCTTACAATCAGTACTGTGGTGAGGAGCATAATCACAGTTCCTTTTTACATGTCCAATGGGACTCTATATCCACCCAGTATGGTGTACCTAAGGTGACATGTGATGTCACTACTGCATTTAAAGGGACACTCCAGGCACCCAGACCACTTCTGCCCATTGGAGTGATCTGGGTGCCAACTCCCATAACCCTTAACCCTGCAAGTGTAATTATTGCAGTTTTTAAAAACTGCAATAATTACCTTGCAGGGTTAAGACCTCCTCTAATGGCTGTCTAACAGACAGCCACTAGAGGGACTTCCGGGTTCTCAAAACCCGAAAAGTGTTTTAAATGAAGCTGGACATCCTCACGCTATGCATGAGGTCCTCCAGCGTTGCCGGAATCCCCATAGGAAAGAATTGAATAATGCTTTCCTATGGGGAGGTCTAATGTGCGCATGTGGCCATTGCGCCTTAGGTCTCCCCCGCCGACGTCAGCAAGAGCGTGGGCGGAGCCTGACCCAGCACCGAGGGACATCGGTGCTGGATTCAAGTAAGTCCCTGAAGGGATTTTAACTCCTTCAGCAACATGGGATGGGGGGTGGGAAAGAGGGGAGCACTGCGGGATTTGTTTTCCTGGCAATGGAGAGTCCCTTTAAGAGAGCTGCCTGATAATATGTTCTTATGTATGGTAATCCTAAATCTCCTTCATTGGTTGCTTTTTATAGCATTCTTGTGGCTACTCTTTTTCTTTGGTTGGCCCACACAAACTAAACAATCAGTTTCTGTAAGAAATAGAAAAAGTAAAGGATGATACAGCGCCGATTCAAAAGGCAACAAAACTCTGTAACCTTAGATACCTTAACAATCCAAAATGATTGGGGAAAATACAAAGAAAAGAAAAACAAGTTGCACCAACTAGTAATATGAGTCAAATGAGCAATGTTATCTAGTGTATACTTGAGATTGTCTTATAGGTGATATAAAATAGTCCCAAAAAGAATCTATGTGATCACATGAAAAAGCCTGTTGACGAAACGCGTTGTGAAACTATACAAGAGTTTTATTTGTTTTTAATATTATTTTTTGTTTGTTTGGTAATCTGCAATAAAAGTTGTTTTTACCATCCAAACTTATTTTATTTGTCCTGCATCCATTTTGATATTTCTGTTGTACTTTTCCACCTATTCTCGCTTGTGTAGAAAAGATGTTCTCTGTATAAGCAAGCCTTGCACCACTGGTTTTTGTGCCAATCATTTAGTAGTCTGTGTTGTTGCCTGTGTGTCATTTTCTTTTAAGTATGGCTGTATGGTGAGCATAGGCGTGCGCAGCCTATTGCATTAGGGTGTGCACCCTAAAGCACAAACATGCTGCGTGTATATGTATGTATGTATGTGTGTGTGTGTGCTGTGTGAGGGTGCTGTTAGTGTGATGTGTGTGTGTGTGTGAGGGTGCTGGTAGTGTGCTATGTGGGTGAAGGTGTTTATGTGTGTGTGTTTGTGAGGGTGCTGTTAGTGTACTGTGTGTGAGGGTACTGTTTGTGTGCTGTGTGTGAGGGTACTGGTAGTGTGCTGTGTGTGTGTTTGTTAGGGTTCTGTTAGTGTGCTGTGTGAGGGTGCTGTGTGCGTGAGGGTGCTGTTTGTGGGTGTCGTGTGTTTGTGAGGGTGCTGTTAGTGTGCTGTGTGTGAGGGTGCTGTTTGTGTGTGAGGGTGCTGTTTGTGTGTGAGGGTGCTGTTTGTGTGCTGTGTGTGTGAGGGTGTTGTGTGTGTGTGGGTGCTGTGTGTGTGTGGGGGGTGCTGTGTGTGTGTGTGTGTGTGTGTGTGTGTGGGTGTTGTATGTTTGGGTGATTTGTGGTTGTGGAGGTGAGGGCAGATTAGTTAATATCCCCCCTCCTGTCTTACCTTTTGTAGGGAGGAGGATCCTTGTTGCTGCTGCCTTCCCTGGTGGTCCAGTGGAGGTGGGGGGCAGATCAGTTAATTACCCCCTCCCTTGTTACCTTATGTAGGGAGGGGGGATCATGCTGCTGCCTTCCCTGGTGGTCCTGTGGAGGTGGGGGCAGGTTACTTAATATCCCACTCCCTTGTTACCTTATGTAGGGAGGAGGGATCCTTATTCCTGCTGCCATCCCTGGTGGTCCAATGGTGCAGGCTAGAGTTCACTCGTTGCCGCGGTAACGCTCAAATCTCGCGGGAGGAACCCGGCGGAGCTGCTGGCAATAGCTCCCCGGGTCCTCTCCTGCCTCCCTCCCTGCTGCTGTGGGCTGGTGGAGAGGGAGGCTGAGAGCTGAGCCGGCGATTGGATAGCGCCGGCTCTGCATGAGCTGACAGGGGGGATTCTGAGAGGCACACCCGGCACACCCCATGCGCACGCCTATGATGGTGAGTGCCAACTCCTGTGTGAATCTGGTGTCTTGTAGTAGGGATTTACTAAGTTTCTAAGGAATGCAGTGCTTAAGAAACTAGAGATCCTTGTGCAGTAGCATGACTTGTGCACGATCGGACCAGGTTTTTGCCAAAACTGATCATTGCACTATTTGAGTAACCCGATCATAAGAAACCTGACGATACATAAGTATGAATTGTGTACAGAGGAAAAGTACGCAAATGCCCTTTCTCCCGTGTCAGTAACCCTCCGTGCATTGTAATACTGGTGTGCATGGAGAAGTTTCATGATCATGGTCACGCTGGCTTTACGTTGTCTCTCACATGGTCTCTGTCTAGTACTATTTGGTGGTAAAGTCATGTCCGTATTCAGATCAAAAACATGATTAAAGTCCCCAAAGATAACAGTTATACTCTGTTTCACAGTTAACAGTTTGTGTAGAATTTTGTGTAGAAAATCATGCTGTTAAGTGTTGGGCGCATTACTATTTGCTATGGTGTACGTTACATTATTAAACATCCTAACAATAAAGACATATCTGCCGTCGCTGTCAATTTATTGAGTTTGCAATGAAAAGACTAAATTTTTACTAATCATAATAGATGTCCCTTTGGATTTGGAATGTGAAGTTGTGTGAAACTCGTTTCACACAACTGCTCAGCCCATTTGAGCCAAGCAGTGCTCCAAGTAACCTCTCTCTCGCTGTCTCCCTTAGGTAGTGATTGCTCTGCGTTAGCATGTCTTCTTGGTCCTCTTCCCCCCCCCCTCCCCAAGCGTGTGTAAAGGGTGTGTAACAATTCAGTTATTATTTTTGTAACTTGCCTTAAAAATCACTCCCTTTGTCAATTCTTCTTAATTCTTGTTTTAGTAAATAACCATAATGTTTTTGTGAATTAGACCACTTTGTAGAACTGCATTATACTGTTTTTGCTTTTACTTGCGTAATCTATTGGATGTCATTTGCTTTCTACATGTCACTTACAGTATTATATGTTACCTTACAGTGTCAGTGTTGCATTTGCAAACAGCTTCTTTACACTCAAGTCACTACAATTCTTCAATGAATTTTCCCTTCAAGATGTTGCCTGCCAAATGCTTCCATAAATCCACAGACAGTCAGTCAGTCAAATTTGCTAGAGTGCTTCTTTAAATACAGCTACAATACACCTTGTCTTGCATTTACAAAATTAAGTGAGGCAAGTTTGACCTTGGGTGATAAATTGCTGTTCTCCTGGATTAATCTTTTTTTTTTTTCTAGGTGGTAAAATAATCGCAAACACCATTAGTAATTTTTGAAGATGAATCTTATTTTTTTCTTAATGCATATTTTAATTAACAAAATATGTTAAATTATATATGATGTATAATAAAGATATGGAATAGGACAGTTCTACTTGCTAGGGCATTTAAGAATAGATTCCACGTTTCAGCATTTGTGAAAAGTGCAGCTGACCTTAAAATAACTAAAGTGTGCAATTTCATGTTCATATATACATTTTCGTTTTATGTTTCTCATTTAATTTGATGGTAGCAACAGAGAAAGCTTGCTAGATAGAAATTGACAGAATAACTGAAATGGTGTTAGTAAAAGTGGAATACAAATTGGGAATACCGTAAAATGTGTGTCATTTGCTTTGTGTAGGTCAGAATGTAAGAATAAACACTGATATTTCTTAGGTATATGGGGGAATTTTAAGTTCTACTTCAACATAAATGTTGAATTGTATAAATAGAACTTGAGAAATAAACGTTGATTGAGCACAGGTTTTATGTTGAATATTATATTCAACACGAGTGCTTCTAAGACCTACGAAGGCACCCTTTTCTTTATTCTTATAGTTCCAACAAAGGTTGCCCCAAAGCAGAGTTTACAGATATACTGAGTTTACACATATATACACACCAGAATCCTTTTCGGTAGTAACATCACTACAAATGTGTAATTTCTGTAGCAAAAGCAAGTCTTATGGCTTGACTGGTGTGCAGATTTTTGTTTAACATTGTATTCACTATCCACAGACTTCAGGTGGAAGGGGTTTTCAATCACAATTTCCCCACCATAATTTTGGGGGTTTTTTGCTTCACAAGTACTGCAAAGCCTCAATAGTAAGTCAGTAACCAACCTCATGCTGATGATATGCATTAACAATAAAACAGCTGTCCATGAGTGGTCACTGGCTTTGCATATTTTCCTAAGTTGTGTTTCAAAGCTGTTGTATATCCTTTGTTGAACTAATTTGCATATGCCCACCCAGAATCCTTTGTGATAGTAACATCACTGTGAATTTGTAATTTCTGCGGGGAAAAACAAGTCTTATGGCTTGACTGGTGTGCAGACTTTTGTTTAACATTGTATTGACTATATATACACACCATATAAATAAATAAATACATATATATTTACTGGCCAGAATCAAAATCAAAATTGTATGAGAACATTGGCCTAGGTCGGAGTAGGATGGCAGTAGCAACTAAAATTTTAGCAAACAGCATTATATTGGTAAAAAAAAAACAAAAACAAAAAAAAACTTTTTATTTTTTGCATTTTGTGTTCTTTTTGTCACCTAGTAATTCTAGTAATTTAAAAAGCATCCATCTTGAATTTCTAACACACGCAACTTATGTCTGGCTGTCACAGCTTGCGATGGAAAGAAAATGCAAAAATATATTCATTGATGCTGAGCTAGAAGCCCTGGTTGATGGTCTGCCAGCACTTTGATAAGCTATTTGGAAGCTGGCAGGGATGTATTCCATGACCTGTGGCAGGCAGCTGTTTTGCATGAACGTAAAATCATAACTGGAAACAAATGCAAAAAAATAGGTCACTATCACACACAGCACGCAGGTTAATATTGTGCCGCCTTTTTCTGTTGTGGAACACTTGTTTATTTGCAGCAATGGAAACCAGAATGATGTGTTTGTAGTCTGTAGCACCCAGTGGGAAAGGCGGCTATGGCATTATAACATTTGTCACCTTGTCCATAACACTCCTAAATGTAAAGAATAAAATGTGTCTCTTTATGCGGCACAGAAAGTCCAGCATTATTAGTTCCAGTATTTCCATGAAAAAGAAGGCTGTGAAATACCCTGTGACATGCTCACTGTGTTCTGGGAGGAGCCCAAGGCAGAGAAATACAGGGCGTGCAATAGCTTCACGATGGCATGAATAGCTAGGTGCTTGTTAGTTTGTGGGCCTACGCCGGTCACAGTGTCTGTCATCATGTCCCTAAAGGCCTCTCCACATAGTTGGTACCTAAATTTGCAAGAGGGTTGTGTCCAACAACTACATTCTAGTAGGAACGATCTGCTCTCTTCTCATTGTCTTCAGTGTCACCGTAGAATAGCAGCATTTAACAGGCGGATCACAAGTTCTGTGAATTCTTTTTCACTCTCTCTCTCATTGTTCTCACTCTCTGCTCTTCTTCTATATCAACTCTGAGCCATAATTACGAGGGGTTTAATACTTTCTTTGCATGCATATTGCTACCCTCATCGGTCACCACTTTTATGAGTTTTGGCAATCAATTAATTTTGTTTGTACTAAAAATGTGTGCATACTTCGTGGAAGTATACAGCACGAAAAATCCATATGGGGTAAATATTTTTTTTACATTAAAAACATGTACTCTTTTGTGCAATACTTCTGTTATGTTACACAATGAAAATCTACTTGCAACAGTTGCTCCATGAGGTTTAAACATACTGCTCAGTGATTACATATGTGAGTAGTAAGTCAGGGTCAGCACTATTGACTGCTTTGCATTGTAAAAAAAATAACAACACTTAATGCATTTACTGTAAGTGTGACCCAGGGCCGGACTGGGGATACAAAGCAGCCCTGGAAAAAAAATTGTGCCAGCCCCATAAGTCACTGCGCCATATATTGTCGCGTGTAATATGTAAGGCTATGTCTTGCCAGGACAGATGATTGAGTTATATATATATATATATATATATATATATTGCTTTTTCTAATATAAAATATTGGTCCTTTCAGGGTAAAACGTTTAATTATACAGTAAGCATACGCACATGCAGACACAGGCAATTTCACTGACATTTCAGTGACAGACACAAGCTCATTGATACACAGCCTCATAGACAAACAATCTTACTGATATACATCAGCTCATTGACATAAAAACACAAGCTCACTCACTAGCAGGCACACGCATGCAAACAAGCTCACTCACTAGCAGACGCACACACACAGCTTAATGTGGTGGTACTGGTGTCTATAGCATGTCCCTACAGGCTTTTCAACGTAAACACTGACTTTTCAGACAAAAGGCAGTGTTTACATTGCTTCAAAGTGACACTGCTAGTGACAGTCACTCAGACGGTCACTAGAGGTGCTTCCTGTGTTAGTGCCCTCCCGCCCTCGCGCGCTGCTGAATGAGACTGGCGCCGGAATATGACGTCATATTCCGGCGCCGGTCTCATTCAGCTGCATGCTGGGGAGCAGAGCCAGCGCAGCTCGCGCAGCTCCCTCAGCGGCCGCCAGGACAAGTCCGCCAGCGGCCGCCAAAAGACCTCCCCAGCGGCCAGGGGAGGGCTGGCAGCCTTAGGCCTGGGGGGCAAAACCAGTCAAGTAGACTGGTGCACCTGCCCAGGATCAGAGCCGGTGCAAGGATTTTTGCCGCCCTAGACAAAATAAAAATTTGCTGCCCCCACATGTCACATCACAATGCCCCACCCATATGATCTGCCATATGAACTAACGCCAGTGCTGCACACAGTGTGTGTTTACATTAAAAAGCCTGCAGGGACCAGCTATAGACACCAGAACCACTTCATTAAGCTATAGTGTCCCTTTAATGTGAGGTAAATTATAGATTAGTGTCACTAATAATATACTAGATTGCCTACTTACAAGCAGATGAGGATGATGATGGGCTGCAGTTTGGCTCCACTGGTCTGGTGTAGAACAGGATCTCTGGAGGCTGTTTGCAACTGTGGTCACAAAATTCAATGTTCTGGGAGAATTGGAAGCAGCTCCATTTTTTGGGGCCCCTTACACAGCTCAAGGTCTGGGCCCCAGGGCCTGACGGTGAGTATGCTTATAAGGCCCACTCATAAGTTCCACCCACCCATGAGTTCGCTCACAGGGAGTGGAGTGTGTAGGGGATGTGTTATGTGTTATTGTAGAGGATCTAATATGTGTGCTTATGGTATGTGGTGTATAGGGTTACCAGTTTGTGCAGGTGATGCAGTGTGTTTGTGTGTAGTGGAAGCAGTGTGTATTTGTGTATAAGGGATGTATTATGTGTTTCTGGTTGTGTGTAAGGGATGCATTGTGTGAATCTGTGTTTGTATGCATAAGGGATGCAAGGTGTGTGTTTGTATGTGTGTGCATTGAGTGTAAGAGATGCATTGTGTTTCTGTGTGTATGTAAGAAAAGAAGTGTGTGTTTGCATATGTGTGTACGGGTTTGCATTGTCTGTTTCTGTGTATGTGTGCAAAGGATGCATTGTCTTTGTGTGTAAGGGTTGTATTGTGTGTGTGTGTGTGTGTGTGTAATGGATGCATTGTGTGTTTCTCTGTGTGTAAGGGAAGCATGTTGTGTTTCTGTGTATGTATAGGGATGCATTGTGTGTGTGTGCGCGCGTAGTGTGAAAGAGCTCCCTGTCTTGGCCCCTGTCCTATAGAGCTGCCCCTTCTTCTTATTCCCCCCCTCCCCTCTTCTTATTCCCCTCCCTCCCCTCTTCTTATTCCCCCCTCTTATTCCCCCCCTCCCCTCTTCTTATTCCCTCCTCCCCTCATCTTATTCCCCCCTCCCCTCTTTTTATTCCCTCCCTCCCCTCTTCTTATCCCTCCCTCCCCTCTTCTTATCCCCCCCTCCCCTCTTCTTATTCCCCCCTCCCTCATCTTGTTCCCCTCCCCTCTTCTTATCCCTCCCTCCACTCTTTTTATTCACCCCCCCCCTCCCCTCTTCTTATCCCTCCCTCCCTCTTCTTATTTCCCCCTCCCCTCATCTTATTCTCCCCCTCTTCTTATTCCCTCCCTCACTGCTTCTTGCCCCTCCCCTCCTCTTATTCCCCCCTCCTCATCTCTTGTTCCTCCTCCCCTCTTTTTTATTCCCCTCCCCTCTTCTTGTCCTCCCTCCTCTTCTTATTCCCCCCCTCCCCCTCTTTTTATTCCCCCTCATCTTATTCCCCCTCCCCTCTTCTTGTTCCCCTCCTCTTTTTTTTATCCCCCTCATTTTATTGTTCCCCTCCCTCTCTTCTTAACCCCCCCTCCTCTCTTCTTGCCCCTCCCTCCCCTCTTCTTATTCCCCCCTCCCTCTCTTCTTATTCCCCCCCCCCCTCCCCTCTTCTTACCCCCTCCCCTGTAGCGTGGCCGAGCTGCACTCCGGTCCCGGTGGCCGGCCGGAGTGATAGGAAGGTGCACACTGAGTGTGCACTTCCTGTCAGTCCGGCCGGTTACAGGAAACAGAAACTCCGCGCGGAACAGGAGTTTCTGTTTCCTATAACCGGCCGGACTGACAGGAAGTGCACACTCAGTGTGCCCCTTCCTATCACTCCGGCCGGCCGGCCACCGCGGACCGGAGTGCAGCTCGGCCACGCTACAGGGGAGGGGAGGGGTGGGGAGAAGCTGCAGCCGCCCGAGCGCTCTTAACAGAGCGCTCGGGCGGCTGCAGTATTTAAAGGGCCGGCCCAGGAACGCGGCCGGCCCCCAGGTGCCGCGGCCCACCGGGAAATTTCCCGGTATCCCGGTGGGCAGTATTCAGAAAACTGCATTATATGGAGGAGGGAGTAGAAAATATGAATGAGCATGAAGCTGCAGACATGGAGAAACCAATAGAGATACAAGGGAGACTGGAAATATTGGGGAAGCTGTAAAATGATCAGGGTGTCTAATACGCTTATTTTTGTAATTCTTTATTTTTGGTGTGCATTACGAGAAATAGTTTGTGGGAAGCCTGCAATGCTCCAACAGCCATGGCAAGCACATCAACATATAAATTAATGGAGAAGTGTGCCATTTCGAGATAACTATTGATTTTATGGTTTAGTAGATCCAGGCTAGGCACACATGTCTAATATGTTGGTTTAAACAAAATTAGAATACACATAATACAACTTAGATGTAGAAAGTAATGTCATGAAAGTAATAGTATAATAAAACATGCTACGAACAAACTACGCAGAGTAGCGATGTCCAGATAAGATAAGCGTGCCAGGTCAGTGATATTTAAACTAAGCCAAACCTAGTATTAGTAGTGAGTTGGAATGCTGAGTTAACTAGAGACAAATAATAAACCTACGAGGTCACCAAGTAGGTCACCAAGTAGAAAGTGAACGCCATCGGCAAAAGCCCGCCCACCCCAAATTCAACAAATTATGCATAATGAATTAAAATAAGTGAAAATAACAGCAAATATGACTTTTCCTTGTGTATATACCAGAGGAATTTAAGCATTCCCAAAGGACTGACACCCCAGGCCATTCTATGCCCCTCTAGCATAGGCTTGCTTTGGTAAGGTAATTTCTGAGCAGAACAGCCCAGGTGGAGGTTCTCTTCTCTTTTATACATACATTAATCACATATGCAAATAATGATTCTAAAATAAAGCATTTTATTTACATATTAGACATTAAGTCACACTTGGCACAGTGCTCTAAATGTCGAAATTATTACCGATTTACACATTTGATAGCAATTCATACAAACAAACAAACATATCAGTATGCCATTTCTACATCTCTTGCGGTTATTATTGAGGTTTGCAGTTCGTTTTGATAAAATACTTCTGCATCTTACTTTTATATTGCATGATAAACTTCTAGAATGAAATCTTTGAAGCTTACATAACAGTATTGCTAAAATTCTGTTTGAGTTTCCGTTTGTAATGGAACTATTTTAGAAAAACAGAAAAATAGTCTAAATATTTCTGTGAGATTTCTGTTTTTTGGTGGCGTATGCGCTTCTGTGTTATTAAGCAGTGTCAAAGAGTGACTTTTTAATAACAAATGTGACCTTTAAGTTGAAACATAAACATGTATGTGAATCTGAGAAAGTCAATAAGTCATTTAGATTTTATGACACAAATATAACTAAAAGGGCAAAGAGTTTACCTAATTAAAGTGAGTCTAGCAAAGTCCTCAGGATGTCGAGCAAGTCTGTATTCCAAAGCTATATTTTCTTAGCTGAAAGGAACATCATTTGCAGAAACTATATAACATAAAGTTGCACAACCTTTTCATTATATCTAACATACTACTCGTAAGCAGACATCTTTTATATTGTATTTTTATTTTCTGTTATATTATGAGAGTTTTCTTTAAGATTTATCAGAGTTTTTGTAGTTCAAAATAGCTGAGCTGGAAACATAGCTTAGGTTAAAATAGCCAAGCTGTGACTGTAACTAAGCTGTGTAATTTTTCCAAATCAACAGTTTTAGCCTGAATTTTGCACTTGTTTTTCAATTCACAACTTAAAGGAACACCCCAAGCACCATGACCACAACAGTATAATGTAGTATTTAAGGTGCCAGGATTTCCCAGGTGCCCCCCTGCCCTTACCCATTTTAAGTAGTCAAACCATTTTAGAATGATTTGACTTCATACCTAGGGTCTGCTCCTCAGTTCCATTACTTCCTGTGGAGACCTGGAAGCTCCTCTAATACATAACCTGTAATTCACTAAACAGTGTATTTTCAAAATTAAATCAGAAATTATGCAAAAATCATTATTTTTAAATGTATACTATTTTAGGCTAATATTTGCAATTTACTTTAGAATGTCTGGCAAATCAGGGTTTATTGGTACTGTGAGCTCTAGTGACACATTTGTGCTTAACCCCTTAAGGACACATGACATGTGTGACATGTCATGATTCCCTTTTATTCCAGAAGTTTGGTCCTTAAGGGGTTAAAGAACACCATAGGGTCGTGAACACAAACACAAACACAATTCCCGACCCCATAGTGTTAGAATCACTATATAACCCACCTGGCTCCCTTGCCCCCTTGCCTCCCTAAATATACTAAAATCTTACCTTATCTCCAGCGCTACGCAGGATCACCGGCACTGACTCCACCTTCGATCTGCCTCCTTAGCTGACATAATGAGAAGTGATGTCAGCCAAGGGGGTGGGCCAAATGCCGCCCTGGACAATCAATGTATCTCTATGAGGAAAGTTCAGTGTCTTCATGCAGTGTTTACAACAAAATCCTGGAGGGCTGACTATACTCACCAGAACAACTACATTATGCTATAGTTCTTCTGATGATTATAGGGTCCATTTAATATTTGTTTTGTTTAGGATTCTCCTTCTTCAGCAGAAATACTTTTCTACCAGAAAAGATAAAGCCAGTAATAACAGAAGAATTACTGTTTGGATCGACACTTGTTGTTTAGGTGGAATGCATCTGTAAGTGTTGGTAATGTTTGATTTCTCTCATCTCAGAAAGTTTATGTTTTTTTGTTTATTATATTTTTATTGTGTTTTCACAAGCATAAACAGTAGGGACAATGGTAATAATACAGGGACAGTACTGACATTTTAACTGTTTGACTTCTTATCTGTGGTCTGCTCGGTTGCACTTTGATTCTGCTCTTTGACTGAGAGTATCAGCCGATTGCTCTTAGCCAGTAAGCTAAGCCCTTCACTGGTGCCTGGCGGACCTCAGCAGTGCTTATTTACTAAACACCGAATTTGGCCTGGATTGACAAAATCTTATGAAAATGGCTGAATTCAGTCAGCCCGAGCAAATTTGCAGCAAGCATCCAGATGCATTCAGTCTCCATATGAAAATCAGTGCTTTCGCATCTGAATACTATACAAAGTGTAGGAATCAGAATATTCACAAAGCAACAGTTTAGTTAAATTGTATCCGGTAGAATACATATTCACTTTTATTATTATTGTTCACAAATCTCAATAAAAATGAGACATGCCTGTCAGAGCACTCTGATTGGTTGGCTATATAAAGGCTTTTCCTGGTTTGAAGCCTCATTAAGTGTAGCCCTCGCAGGGCGAAGTAGAATTCATTTTTGTTGTGTTAGGCCGTCATGTCTGAATTTTGGCTTCATATATAGCCAGGTGGTTGTGCTCCATTCACTCTGGGACCATTTGGATCTTAGTGAATAATCTTGCAAATAAAAAGTGATTAATGAGACACCATCACTTTTCTGGAAATTAGACATTGAAAAGCTCATACAGCTTGGCTCTTTCCTCTGCAAAAGTAAATTACTAAAATACACTAATAACCACACTCTCGCGCGAACCCAAATGACTATTCGCACATTTAACGCTCTTCTTCGCCCTATTGTTCCTCCTCCACCTACTAACTCGACCGCCCAGACTTTGCAACTCACTTCACTGACAAGATCTCTACAATCAGGGAAGAGATCTCTCATCTTTCTTCTTCCCCTTACAATACTTCCCCTAACCTCACTCCCTCTGCTGTTCTATGTTCATTCACACCCGCTAGAGTGGAAGAGGTTTCTACTCTGCTCTGATCCGTACTGTCTTCTTCTCTTTCTCCACCTCTCACTAAAATTCTCAATCTCTCTCTCTCTCCTCTGACATATTTCCATTGCCCTTCAAAAATGCAACTGTAACCCCAATTCTAAAGAAGCCCAACCTTAACCCTACTCCCCATGCAACTACGTTTCTCGCCACTGCCTTTTGCATCCAAGATCGTTGAAAGAGTTATGTATGCATGATTGACAGACTTCCTTGAGTCCAACTCTCTGCTAGACCCGCTTCAGTCTGGTTTCCACGCTAAGCACTCTGGTCAGTGCCGTTTCCACACAGTATCCAATGATCTACTCTCTGCAAAATTTCGTGGTCACTACTCTATCCTTATTCTCCTTGACCTGTCTGCAGCTTTTGACTCCTGGTGCTCCTCCTACCTCTCCCAGTGCTCTTTCAGTGTTTCTTTCTTTGGCTCTGTTTCTTCTCACCATCTCCTCTCTGTTGGTGTCTCCCAAGGTTCTGTCCTTGGTCCCCTACTGCTCTCTATCTATACTGCCTTCCTTGATAAACTCATTAGCTCCTTTGATTTCCAATATAATTTCTATTCGGATGACACGCAAACCTACCTGTCCTCTTCTGATCTATCCCTGTCCCTCTTGACTAGTGTCTCTGACTGCCTCTCTGCTATTTCTAACTGGATGGCTGCCCACTTCCTTAAACTCAACTTGACCAAAACTGAAATTCTAGTCTTTCCTCCCTCAAGTATTGCTACTCCTGTGTCTGTCTGTCTCCAAGTCAATGTTGCTACCATCAGCTCCACCACGCAGGCTCGCTCCGACCTCTCCTTCATGCCTCATGTTCAGTCGATAGCCAAATCCTGTTGTTTCTATCTCAAAAACATTGTGCGCATCCGACCCTACTTAATGCCAGATGCGACTAAGGAGCTGTCCCATTCCATTGTCCTTTATCGCCTTGACTACTGTAATCCGCTTGTCAGTGGTCTTACGTGCTCCCAAATTGCACCGTTACAATCCATAATAAATGCGGCAGCGAGGTTCATCTTCCTGTCCGCCCGCACCTCCCACGCCTCACCTTTCTGTCAGTCCCTACATTGGCTTCCTGTAAGATATGGGGCTCAATTTAATATTCTGGTTCTTGCTTTCAAATCTCTACATAATGCTGCTCCCACCTATCTATCCACAGTAATACACAAGTATGTCCCGTCTAGGCCATTACACTCTGCTGAAGACTTACGTCTATCTTTTGTCCGTACTCCCACCTCTGGTGCTCGCCTTCAAGACTTCTCCAGGGCTGCACCGTTCCTGTGGAACTCACTTCCCTCCTCCGTTAGATGCTCACCCAGTCTCCACTCCTTCAAAAAAAATCATTAAAAACCCACTTCTTCATAAAAGCGTATCAATTCAACTGTTAATAGCTCCCGACAGATTCCTCTCTTACAAATGTCATTAGTCTAATACTATCCTTACCTTTTGTGTCACTTAACCCCACTCCCTCTGGCATGTAAGCTCATTGAGCAGGGCCCTCAACTCCTCTGTTCCTGTGTGTCTAGCTTGTCTGGTTACAACTACATGTTCGTCCACCCACTGTAAAGCGCTACATAATTTGTTGGCGCTATATATAAATAATAACATAACATAACAAAATCACCTATAACTTGTATTAATCTTTTTTCGCGTGATGTTCCATTTTCTGTCAAATATACATTGAAGATTTAGCAAATTAGATTACAGTCCAGTTGAGACCAGGCACAAAAAGGGCACACTTTACAAAAGAGAAGGAGAAATAGAACAGTTGAGGATAATTTAGCAAATGTTCATATTCGTTTTCACGTTTGCTTATACAACTAACTTTGAAATATATATAGAAAAAAATAAGAAAATATTGATCGCCCCCCGCACCCCCACCAAAAGAAAAGCAGAGACTGTGTACTCTCTGTCAACTGTGCTGACAAAATACTAAAGGTCAATTTTCATCAGAGTATTTAGCAATGTCTAATGTTCTGTAAGACTGGACAGAACTTGATGCAACATTGATAATCATGTCTCTACATCTGGCTAAGCAGACCTTAAGATTAACATTTGTCATACATATGATGCTGCCAAAAGCAGAAATAATACACATTTGATGTGCTCCAAGCTGTGTCTTTCTTTAACTTGATAGACAGCTCTATTATTCCCTTCCTTTGGAGAAGCTTATTTATTCGAATACAAAACAAAAGATGTCAAGCTAAAATTACCCCAATCAGTAAAATTGCACTGGTTCTAGTATTTTAATAAAAAACTGAGATTTGTGTCAATTAAACTCATTTTGGCATCTATAAGATTTTTGCACAGATGAAAATTGTTGCGACTTCATAAAAATTCTCTGTTTAAGAAACAACTGCAGCACCAGTAGTAATATCTGAAGCTAATTTGATACATAAATACATTGTTTTTCACATAATATGGTTAAGTGGTTACAGTTTTTGTAATTGTAGTCTACCTATGGTACCTATGTACTGGGGAAGCTGCCTGACGTACATGAGATTTGCAGGGTTTTAAATGTGAAATATTTGTTAGATTTGTACTCCCTCAGAGCGTCTCTGAATTTTGTATCTCTCGGTATAAAGGTTGAAGTTCTAAAATAGGATTGTGACCTGATTTTTAAATCCAACAAACAAGCTACAAGTCTAAAGGTTTTATTTATAAAATGTTACAGTTGTTTTTTGTGCATACAAGAATAAAAAAAACTAAACATTTGAACTTCTTCTTGTGGCTAGACAATCACAAAACTATTCATCCGTTTGCCTTCAATGCCCTTGTTCAGCTGTATGCCACATGAGAATACATATCAATCTGTCAACCAACATGGCATCGTCTCGTACCCATTCACTGCAGAATTTTCGTAAAAGTAAACACACACAATACATACAAGGCTAGAATGGACTAGGTGGCCTAATTTAAAAGCTACCAATTCCAATTTAGAGCTGTTATGCAGACCTTTCAAATGTATCTCTTGATATCCCTGATTTACATAATAATGAAGAGTCATGTTAAATTCTCTATAAATTAAAAAAATATGTTGAGGTATTTTTTTAGATTGTTAACTTCAGTGGAGACTTCTGCTTTAGTGATATCTGAAAATGAAGACAGTCTTTAGGGGACACATGTAAGTTTTAATCCATATGAAATCTGCTGGACCAGTTCAGAGTTGACTGTAGACCTTTAGGCGACCTGTGCAAAAAACCTCTGCAGCGCCCCTCCCTTGCCACAACCCCTTCTTGGCCACATCCAATACCTCCCACTATTTAAAACCTGCCTTTTATTTTTACTAACCACAAAACAAATTAGAAAGCTTGATGAAAATAAATTTTTTACTCACAGGTATTACATTTGTAAATCTAAATATAATTATTAAATAAAACAAATGTAAGCAAATTAAATTGGTAAACAATAACTGTCAAACTAATTTATAAACACATTAAGGTGCAGATATACAGTGCTGGGAAATGAAATGCCAGGGTGTCATATAATGCAGACCTTTATATTCAAGTGCATCTTGAAACATGTGTATGTGCATGCATATCTAAGGGCAGTAGATATTGTGTGTCTAGAGACTGTACAGTGTGTATGCGTGTGTGATGCTAGAGACTTAGTATGCATGTTTTAGGGGGTTTAGAGAGTGTTTATATCTTTGAGCTGCATTGTGTGTATAGTGTTTATCAGTTGCATTGTGTGTGTATTAGGAGCTGTAGTGTTTATTTTTATTGGGGCTGTAGTGTGCATGCGTGTACCGAGCTCTAGTGTTATTGTAGAGGGGGTACAGTCTGCAAGTGTTTATAAGGGTGTAATATGTGTGCTCGGGGGTATAATATAAAGGGGATGTAGTGTGTATGTCTAGTGTATGTGTGAATGTATATGTGTGTGTGTGTGTTTTGGACTCCATTGGTCCACACATACAAAAACACAACCTCTCTGAGTCCAACTCTTCTCTACTGCCTCCACCAGACCTCAGTGTGGCTGCATGCAAATGTGCCTGCCTACGGCCTTCCACCTCCCTCATATGCAAGGCAGTACCTACCAGCATTAACAACATAACCCAAGAGAGCAAGAGTCAGACTCTTGCCCTTGTGGTTCAGTGCTGTCTTTCATCGAGTATACATTCCATGGTGGCCCAGTTCTGGCTATTAGCTAGTATTAATTTACTGGTGTTGGGTAGTATGGTGTATCGCATTATCTGTCCCCCCTCCCTGCTTTATTTTTTGTCCCCCCTCCCTGCTTTTTACCTGTGGTCCAGTGGCATGGGCTGTGGAGTGGTGGCGCCGGCAGCAAGCTGTTACTTACCTTTCCTGCAGCTCCCCAGTGTAAATCTTGTGGTCTGCGTGCCGCATGGAGTATTGCCACGGTAACCCGTGGCAACGCTCTAACAGCCGCGGGACTCGCAAGATTTAAACTGGGGAGCTGGAGGAGCTGCAGTTAAGGTAAGTAACAGCTGGCCAGGTAAGTTGCCACAATACAGACCCTGACTCGAGTATAAGCCGTGGGGTGCTTTTTCAGCATAAAAAATGTGCTGAAAAACTCGGCTTCTACTCGAGTATATACGGTAAATAAAAATGTAACCTCGTGCCAGCAGTATCTCTAAGGCGGCCCATGCTGTTGCGAACTGTGTTGGTTGCCTGGTGCCCCTGTTGCATAGCTCTCACAGCCCAAAGGCCGACTTAGTACTACTTACCAGTGGATAGTGCCAGTGCACCTTGCGCACAATAACTAATGCAATATGCTGTAGTTTTTATGGTGCTTAAAATACCACTTTAACTCTTTCAACATGCCAAACAAAGGGTGAAACTACAGTTTTTGAATGGGCATTGGTTCACTCAGATCCTACACTGTGTGGAAATATTATAGACCAAAAGACAGGTTAACCAAAATCAGATTTATTTCCAATAATACTTACTCCACATACCTTTTACAGTATACATTTGATGATTTCTATTTTATTGAGTTATTCTCAGTGTTATACTACTTTTCCAATGTAGTTATTAAAGCAAAAGGGAAACAATCAATTTCTTGAGTATTCAGTTACAGTTACATTCGGGTGCATATGTGTGGGTGAGTAGGTTATTCATATGTATGCATTGGGTACATCTCACAGGTTTAGGTGCCCTAAGGTCTCAGTGTCCTCTTGTTATTGTGGTGCTGTGACTTGGCCAGTCATAGGTGTTTCGGGATCAGAGTGAGTCCAGTGGCAGTGGGATCATCTAGGATCCGTGGGTGTGAGGGTTGGCGTTCAGACCGCTACTTCGGTTTCTGCTTCTTGGTGGTGAGTCTTGTTATGCTTGTGTTGCTGCGTTTGGCGGTGTCTCCCTGACCGTCTGTGTTGTGTGGGTTCAATGTGTCCTCTGGTTGCTTTTGATGATTTTTTTTAAATTTATTTTTTAACTGTTTTATTTCGCAGCAGCAGGAGTGCCAAAGATTTTTTTCCCTGTCATTCCAAAACACAGACAGAGATACTCACACATATTCACCATTAACATAGCAATTCCTGGTTGTGTTGTCCTTCTTCCCTTATTGATGTGCCATGCATTGTTGAATGCAGTGGGGAGTTGGACATTGTGTCTCACGTTCCTCACCAGTAACCATTACTCATTTGGCAAATAGTACCCAGCGTAGGCACTAACACTCAGTTCCCACCTGTATCTGGACACAGAACCTCCATAGATCTTTGAGTTGAGCCTAACATTTCAAAATGTTTTAACATTTCTAACATTTTTGATTGTTATGTTAGTTTGTCATTTTTTTCACATAAGCACCATATGCAGCCTAATAAATAAATATTCACTGTTTTCCGATACGTATTTCATATCAAGCTATTAGACAAATACTGGCAGCTCAATATTTTTGTCCTGTTTTTATATGAATTTTCATCTCCTCTTGTTTGATACTACATGATTATATTTTATAGAGGCCCTCCAACCCTTTTATTTTTTTTTTTGCTTCAAGCTTTTAGGTATAACAATTTCAAAAGCCTCTTGTGATGCTTGAGTCGTTGTTTTATTTTTGTATCACAGGTTTCTACGTAAGACACTAAAGAGAATCCATAATAAGACAAAACAAATGAACTTTTTCGTCAAGTGACCTATAGTGGTATAATTGATCTCATCCTTGAATTTCTCCTCCGTCCTTGAATAAATGATCTGTGAGTCTTCGCTTTACCTTAGGAAGGAAGCTAAATTGTCATGAAAGTGGGTAGCTAAACGCATTCACTAGCCAATAAAAATATGATCTATGCTGATCATTCTTGAAATTCTTTTTGCCAGGAGAGTGATGTTATTCAACAGCATCTTCTTTCAATCTACATTTAAAGAGTCATTTTCACATTACCAAATAAATAGCATACAATCAGATACTTAAAGGGGAACGGTCACTTCTCTGGAATTTAGGTCACTGAATAAAACATTGGAAATAAATTATAGCTTTCGTTAAAAGAACACTCCAAGCACCATAACTATTGCAGTTAGCTATAGTGGTTATGGTGCCAGGAATCACTTGGTGCCCTCCCATTGTAAGTAGTCAAATAAATTTTGAATGGTATCCATTGGGCACTGCTTTCCAACTCCACTATTAACACTGGAGAGCCATAAGCTCCTAAGCAGGACCTTACCTGAGCTAAGCCCTGCTAACAAAGCGGGAGTGCCAGGGCACTCCTTGCACCATAACTACTACATCAATATGGAGTTGTTATAGTTCTTGGAAAGTTAATGTTCATATTTATTTTTTTGCATTTTTCACACAAAAACTGCACTTTCATTGATGATATCATTGTCATTATATGGTTCAATGAAACTCTCATATTTGTGTTCAGCGATGTCTCACAAGTACAACAGTGCCCCCCATTTACAGGTTTTATGCGGTTTTGGGAAGTTTTTTATTATTATTATTTATATATAATTATATTTTATTTATTATATATTGAGGGACCTGCCTGACAACCCAGACAATTCCTGACAATCCCTGTAACCAATCCAGTCGAACCGAGTCATGATCACGGGGTCACAGCAAGCATGTCCCCAATCACGGTCAGCTTGAAGGGTATCAGGGGAGGGCCCGATAGTTAGGGCGTGCTATAATGCCCTAATGGCGTTAAAGTCCTAATTTTGAAGGATAGCATAGCACTCCTAACATCAGGAAGGGGTTAAAGAAGAAACATCTTCAACTGAAATAGAGTATTTATTCAATAAGAACTATTATCCAATGCTAAAGAACAAATACAATTACGTACATTTAATTTAGATTTTTAAAAAGAATTTGACAACTTTATAGTAATGAATGGTTTCAGTGTCAACCGTTTTAGTAAATGATAAATATAAGCCAGCTGCCATTAAAAACTGCTCTCTGTGCCATGATTTATTAAAATATTAAAAATTTATTTTATTATATTCTTGATTTCCCCTTGTTATCCAAGTAATAATCTAATATTTGTCAGTAGATGTCTGAAAACATGCAAGTAGAAGGGAAGAAGTGAAATGCCTATAGATAAACACTTTAAGTGGTGAATGATATTTTTTCATGTTAACCTTGGAAAATATTATTTCCTATTGTATTGATACAATTTTAGATTTATAATGTGCCACCCTGTCTTCAGGGTGGGACCAGAAATTTAAAAAGGCCAATAAAAAGGTTAAAACTCCAAGGGAATGTATATAAGGTACTCATTTAGGTCCTTTTCTATTATATATCATAACAATTATAATTTAAATTGCAACTGTCATACATTGTCCTATTCTCTATCCTGAATATTATTAGTAAGATATTAATATTGACATACCACATTGCTAGCAGTTAAAGTTGTCTCTGGCTGCATAGTAGCATGACTAATTCAGGGATTGCTTTAAAACAATGTCTGAGCAGATTTGTCTTAAGGGAGGAAACCCCCAGCCTCAAGAGCATTTTTGAGCACTCAACTGTAATAATGATATATTCACATTTTCTCCAACTACATTAAATTCCCTTTATCCCACCAGCCACAATCCCTTCCAAACCACAGATACCTCCCAATAAAATGGCACAAAACAATGCTTCCTCCATAGTTATAATTTAATAGGACCTATAATCCTCATGATCTATTTATTCTTGGTCTGTTAGCCAACAATTTGTTTTTGGTTTTTAAATTAAAAACAGGTTGTTTTTATTTTTATCTTATTATTACCATATTTTTCAAATACCTATTCCTGTTTTTGACAGTTGAGTTACCCTCATTTTAGAGCAGTTATACAAGGGATATTTTAATATGTAATATGTGTACTGCATTAAAAAGAGATGTCTGGTCACATTATTCTAACTTCTAATGGAATCCTTATTTTTCCGATGTGTTTTCTGTTGGATGATAAGGGATTTGTATGTTCTAACATGATAATAGCTGTCTAATTAGATGTTAGGCAGATGAAAATGCTAAACGCCGTGATGAATCCTTTCTTCTTTCAGACTAATATGGCCGGTAACCAAAGGGAAATCATGAAGCTGAACAAGTTCATATAAGCAAATGTTGTAATGAGATAACCATTTCAGGGCTTAAATAGATAGGAAAAAAACAAAAAACAAAAAAACAAATGTACTGCTAGTAATATATTACAAATGTGGTTTGGGGCAAATACTGGCTTCATTCTAAATTACAAATGAAAAGCAGATTGTAGAACCTGAGTGTGCATATGGGATATAGTTTCATTAAATAAAATTAAACCAGCATGAAGAGATGTGTGTGTGTGTGTGTGTGTGTGTGTGTGTGTGTGTGTGTGTGTATATATATATATATATATATATATATATATATATATATAATGCCAAAATACCAGAGTATTGCAATGATAACTTTTTTTTTTTTTTTTATTGGGCTAACATAATATTTCTAACACAATTTTTCGAGAGTTTTCCTATTTTCCTCAGGTCTGAAGCAATACTGATCAATCTGAGAGAGTTTAACACTTAAAACAACTGATGTTAGAGAAGGGGGTGGGGGGTAAGTGGGGTGTAATTAATAGCAATAGATGTGCCTGAAAGTGAAAGGTGCAGGTTGGCTGAGAATAGCCAGAAAAAGTAAATAAACAGAGGAGAGTCAATAATCCAGTTAAAAAGTTTTTCTTTTTAACTAGCTTACTGATCATGCTTAAAAAAGTCTTGTCTTTGCCAAGAGTCCTATCCCTGTTCTTACTTTTGCCTCCAAACTCCTTGAAAGACTTGTTTATATTCAATTTATTAGCTCCTTTACACACTTCAGTCTGTCTTCTGCTCCCAGCATTCAACAGGCCTGACTTGTGTAAAGTGACTAATGACTTACAGGAAAAACCAAAGTCCAATATTCTCAGATTATTCTTCTTGACCTCTCTGCTGCTTTGATACTACTGATACACGATTCTCAACCTTACCCTATTCACGTTGTCAATGACCTGTTACTATCCCGTTCTCATACCTGCATGCTCATCTGTAGCTCATCCCTTAACCCCTTATTATTTACAACCTTCTGCTGATTCCCATTAACTTTACTCCTTCCTTCCAAACACCGCTTCAATCCTTTCAGGTGTGTCATTGATCCCTTCACTTCCCTCTGTGTATTTGTTTTTCATCATTTTATAAGCTTTTTTAGGCCGGGCCCTCCTCACCTATTTCCCATATGTTAAACATGTTTTGTTAAAACATATTTTGTCTTGTTTTACATATTGTACAATATAGCGGAGTATGCTGGTGCCATATAGATCATTGTTATTGAGTTCATCAGTGGTATGTTGTCTCCTTTCAAGAGAGTCATACCAAATCAAATAAAATATTAAAGTTGACATGCCAGTTGTCAGTCTTACTCTTCCTAAATAACAGACACATTGAGTAATTATTTATGGCAAAACATGTTTATAGATGAAGTGGAAAGGCACACGTATTTTATACATATTACAGGGGTTTAGATTATATTCGAATTGACATTAGGCAATTAGACTACACATATAAAGAGAACATTATAAAAATATGACCAATTTATAAACCTACATTAAAGGGACACTATAGTCACCTGAACAACTTTAGCTTAATGAAGCAGTTTTAGTGTATAGAACATGCCCCTGCAGCCTCACTGCTCAGTCCTCTGCTATTTAGGAGTTAAATCCCTTTGTTTATGAACCCTAGTCACACCTCCCTGCATGTGACTTGCACAGCCTTCCATAAACACTTCCTGTAAAGAGAGCCCTATTTAGGCTTTCTTTATTGCAAGTTCTGTTTAATTAAGATTTTCTTATCCCCTGCTATGTTAATAGCTTGCTAGACCCTGCAAGAGCCTCCTGTATGTGATTAAAGTTCAATTTAGAGATTGAGATACAATTATTTAAGGTAAATTACATCTTTTTTTCATGCAGGCTCTGTCAATCATAGCCAGGGGAGGTGTGGCTAGAGCTGCATAAACAGAAACAGAGTGATTTAACTCCTAAATGACAGTGAATTGAGCAGTGCAATTGCAGGGGAATGATCTATACACTAAAGTAATTTAGGTGACTATAGTGTTCCTTTAAGGCAATGAATGAAATAGAAGAGCTAGAAATGGACTAATAGGACAAGCAACCAAACCTGTCCATACAATTCATAGTTATATTCAATACGTACACATGTTCTGTGTATTTCCAAGACTCCATCCCCATAACCTATTTTGCATTTATTATAGTATTTAAAAAAAATAAAAAAAAATACTAATATATATATATAACCCTTCCCCTCCTGCTTGCCTACCTTATTGTAGTGAATGAAATTTACCACTTATGAACAGGTACAACAAACTCCTGTTAATGAACAAAAATAAGATTTGTTTTATAAGATGCTTTATCAGATATTCAACTGGAAATTGATTGGACTGAAGGTATGTTCGATACATCAACAGTGATTCTCTGACTCCAAAGATGGTATTTACATATAGTATATCTGACTTATGACATCTATTAGTAAAGATTGTGAAAATGTGCCCAACTCTGATAACCTTTTCTTCATGGCTGTCAGGTGTCACTTGTCCAAACCACAAAATGTCACTATTTTGCATTTACAATTGGAACTGTACTCAGTTTGTAAATGCATACTTTTGTAAGAGGTTGCATACCAGAATACATGAAATGGATGACATTTATAAATAGTTTTTTCTGATAGTATTTTAGTGTTTTTGTATTGTGGCCCTAATATTGATATTTAATATACCAATAGAGTACCTTGTTTATATTGCACTATTGAGATAGTATTGAATATACTCTAACATTAGGGATATAATCATGTATTCCTAACATTATAATGTTTACTATCCATTTAGATTAAGGTTCCACCTTAATAAAGTAAAATAAAGCTTTATTACTTATATTTAGTCCCCTTACACACTGTTCTTGCCATAGCCACTGCCCCACCCCTGGCTGAGACCATCATTAGTGATGATCTCAACAAACTGAACACTTTCCCTTAGAGAATCTCAACTCTACTCCAGCCAGCATTTCCTCATAGAGATGCATTGACCCAGTGCATCTATATGGGGAGCATTCAGCATCTTCATGCCATCGTACTGCACCAGAAAGGCCCTCTAGTGACTGAATGTCACTAGATGTCTGAATGGCAGTCACTAGAAGTGGCCTTAGGGACAAATGTTAACATTGCCTTTTCTCAAAAAAACAAACAGTGTTTGCATTACTAGGACTGCAAGAATAGTCTCTTTGCATTTATAAAATGGATACATCTAGAAGTAATTTGGGTCAGGTATAGACTGTGCTGTTCTGCTCATTATGTGTCCTGTATATAGGGATACCATATACTCCATGTTTTCCAAAACACATATTTATACAAATTCATGGGCGATATGCAGTATGTAGAAGTCAAAATATGCAGATAGTAAATCAGTTGATAAATCAGTCAGGAAATCTGCAGCATATACATTTTCCATAATACAGGGCAGCATTTTCATGTGTTGTCAATCAACGTGATGAAATTATGTGTGTCCAGGAAAACATGGCAGATATGGGAGCTCTTCCTATAAACTTTAGATAATTCATTCTAGTATTTCTTTCTACTTCGGACATTTCTTGTGTGGCAAGATCAACACAAAAATGTAGTAACGTTTGACATCTAAATGTATTTAAATAACTTGAAATAGTGGTAAGCTAGGTCAATGTTTAACATGGTAAATGTCAACCCCTGAGAACCGAATGACCCAGAAACTAATACCTGCCGCTAACCACAACCACTACAATGGCAGTTTGAAACTATTTTAGACAGAAACGGTTAGGTAGTTTTTGTGTTGCCACCATGCTAGTTTAGAATGTAATAGCTTGTTCTTTAGAATATACATGCCTTTGAAGACCCAACTTTCCTGTAAGTATAAACTGCCATTTTATGTAAATAGAATATTTTTTATAAGTTATAGTATATAAAAACTCAAATAATGACATTATTAATGCACTAAAAACATTGCTACAAAAAATAACATAAAACTGCATGCATCAGAGCCTACTTTGAAAGATGAACAAATGCACAGATGTAACTTGCCAGTTGAGTGAAATCCATTACCATTCCCAGATGCCTTTGTGTCAAAAAGTGTGTTTGTTCTCAGATCTGAGAAACATGAGGAACCTCTGCAATTGTTTCCAAAAAGTGTCAGATATAATTAGTCCCTTTGGTTTTCATAGTGACTGTGCAGATTTAGACAGTCACACAAACACTGTATTAATGAACTGCTGGACACAAATGAAAAAATAAAATAAAAAAAAACACATTGCTGCATAGATTCTATAATCTATCTCATAGGATTAATTAATGACAGTTTTCAGCTAAATCATTATTAGTATCACTGTCTAAAATATGCATACAATCATTATTATTGCTTATAAAATACAGTGAGGATCATGAAACAGATGGAGACACCATAAAGGACGTTGGGAGAAAATTGCTTTCATCAGATATACAGACATTATAGCAATAGCGTTTTAATACAACTTTACTCCAATATTGTGAAAAAATATTGTGAAAAAGTAATAAGTGGGCAAACAAGGCATATTTGTATTTTTTTTTTTAACATAATGTTGCATTGAAGAGATCATAGCATGTGTTAACAATGTTAAGCCAGATGGTCTGTAAAGTTATGTCTACTTGTAAATTGCACTTGGCTATGCTTAAAGGACCACTATAGCGTTAAGAATAAAAACCTGTATTGCCAATTCAATAGTGTTCTCCTCTTTATTTGGATTCAGACTGCTCCTCACTCCCCCCCCCCAACTAAATATATAATGGTTGAAAAGGGTATAGCGTACATTTTTTTTCTATCACTGAGATCGAGTACTTGCAGCAACTCATCTTGTCTTCCACAACTTCATGCCAGCTCGTCTAACAGTCCAATCCAATGCTCATCATAGGCAGATATGGTTGGTTCTCACAGCAGAAGTGCCTCTAGTGACTGTCAGGCTGGCAGTCACTAGAGGTGTATTTATTATTATTATCATTATTATTATTATTAATGGTAATTATGAAGCGCCAACAGATTCCGCAGCGCTGTACAATTAGTGGAGAACATACAATATACACAGACAAATACAAAAGGTAGAGAGAGCCCCGCCCGTAAACTGAAATCTTGCCATTTAAGCTCTTTTATACAAAGCGCATCGGTAGATAACCCGTGAGCTTACAATCTAAAGGATACCGTTGGGATTTGAGACAAGAGGTAGCAGGGGAAATTTGGAAGTGATGGCTAAATAAGGTAACAGAGAGTTGCAGCTATTGGTAGAATATAGAAGGAATGAAGGTAAGTGAGTGAGAATTTTAAACAGCTGGAGGAACATGCTATAAATTTAGGTAGAACCTGGGTGGGTGGGTTGAGCCAAGTAGAATTGTAGAGACTTGGTATGGGAAATGGGCCTAGGGAGGGAGTAGAGATAAACAGTTATAACAAGGTATTTACAGCTAGGAGTGGCAAGCATGGGGGTGGAAGGGGATAAGAAACAGTGGTGAATTACAATTTTGCCAATCAAATCCTAACAGCCAGATTATTCATTAATGCATGTAGCTGCAAGTACAAGATACTACAGTAGTACAATATAGATAACAATGAAATCATTATTATAAATAAGTGAACTAGTAGCAAAGGTGAAAGAAATCCGGTGGAGCATCTTCTGAAATCCAATTTGTACCTTAAAGCTGTAGCGTTCAATTGTAGAGACTTGCAGAAAAGGTGGTATGGGAAATGGGCCTTAAAGCTGTAGCGTTCAATAGTAGAGACTTGCTGTAGATCTAGTATGGGAAATGGGCTTTAAAGCTGTAGCGTTCAATTGTAGAGGCTTGCCGTAGAGGTGGTATGAGAAATGGGCCTTAAAGCTGTAGTGTTCAATTGTAGAGAATTGCAGTAGAGGTGGTATGGGAAATGGGCCTTAAAGCTGTAGCGTTCAATTGTAGAGGCTTGCAGTAGAGGTGGTATGGGAAATCCTGCAACTTGGCTTTTAATGAGGGGTATGAAATAAGACACAATTAACAGACTAAGAAGAAAATAGGCGATTTAAGCAAGCTATTGGGTACATAATGCTGTATAGTTTTAGTATTCTCTTGATTTGTGCAATGGTTTACATTGTTTATGAGAATATATACATCTAAGCATGTTATGTAGGGTTACCATATCCACCATGTTTTCAGGGACACATATAATTTTGTCATATTTATGAAAACATATGAAAAGGGTTGCCCTGCAGTATGTATAATGCATATTCTGCAGGATTCCTCATTGTCCAATTATTTCATCTTTTATATATTCTTCTGAATGCTACATACTACATATGCTGCGCTTCAATATGTATACGTGATATGTGCCTCTGTAAATATGGTGGATCTAGTAACCTTAATGTTATGGGAATTGAAAAAATGCACGTCCATATCCAGTACTTTTGTCTGTTTAGTATACTCATGGTTCTTTTGTAATGTCTATGCAATGTGATAATTTCACAAATGAGCATTGTACCTTACATGTTGGTGGATCATTGCTGACCTCTATTGGTCATAAGGTATATGGCTACGATATGCTGGATACAAATAATTAATAAAACACTGCAATTCTCAACACTGTCGTGATTAACTGGTTACGTCCAGCAATAGATCAACTGTGCACAGACGTCTTGATGGTTCTACCTGATAGCATAGAAAATATATAGTTGACTGGGACAATTGGTCAAAGTTGACAAATTTAACAATAGTCAAAAAAGTGTTTTTGGATGAGGTGGTGTTTAGTAATCATGTTGTCTAGTGTGGTATAAAAGATGAATACAGCCTAAGACCATAGTTTTTTTTAATGAAATATGCAGTCTTGTTTACTCATGGCATGTACTTGACGTTGCTTTACTAGTGGAATGTACCCAGATTTTACATGAACCTTGCCACTAATTATTAATTAATTCAACTATAGTTTTAAAGAGCTAGGATATTTTGTAGCAATCAGGCCATATAGATGCTTGCCATGGCAACTAGATCTCGTCAGGATTTTGACTGCTTCAGTTCCTACCCCACTGTCTAGGCAGACATGTCCTTATCTCCCACCAGTTAGTGTAGTGTAGAAGCTGCTGTCATGTATGTTAAATGCTTAGAACCTACAAGTAAAGAAAAGTCAGCAGTACACAGCTTTGTGATATTAAGCTCATAACACAAAGTACAATATTTACGTTTTGCACTCATACTGGTAGCCGTTACGTTTTTAATAATTTTTCAAAAAAATATTTTAACACTAAAATAAGGTGGATTACAATGCTAAACAAATATATATATATATATTAATCAGCTATTGTGCTTTTCACTGGAGTATGCTCGATGGCAAAAAAGACAAGTGGCTTCAGCTAAAGAGTACGTTTTATTTTATTGCACCTCCTACAAATTTTGGCCTAGAGCACTCCCCAAATAGTAATTATTATTTAATTATTTTTATGGGTTTTTCAAGTCTTTGGGGAAAAAAGCAAAAATAAAATGTACATGAATACCCCTATGTATTTTTTCAAATATCTGTTGTTGTTTTTTTCTGGTTTGTGTCTGAAATTATTATATTTTATGATGTTGTATTCCTATGTAGATTTTATAGCACTTTATCAGAATTATTGGATATCTTTTGATATACTTTCCATGAAATTAGGGTTGAGTTAACCTATTCTTTGTGTTTACACATTTTTGATTGTTTAATTATTTTCATATGATTATCTCTAATGTCAACACACATTGTCCAATGTTAATAGCATGTTTTTGACTGGCATTCTTCTTCTAGTGAAACAATCTGCTTAATTCTTAGTCATATACATGCAGAGCGCACTAAGCTGACTAGTAGAATGTAGAGCCTGTGGTGCTTTGAAGGTTCCTTTAAGGAAGAGACAGAAATAAAAACAATAATTAAGGGTAACAATGTAACTTATTCCAGTAACTCGTGATATATTTGAGTGGGTTGCAAATATGTGTGTGGGGGGGCAGGTTGTTTTTTTGTTTTGTTTTGTTTTTTTGTTACATCATCATTTGTGAATATAGTAATCAGTCTAGTTATGATAGCATAACTTAATAGTATATTATAATGTATTGCTTGTGACATAATTTGTTTCATAATAAAGAAATTGTAACTGGTATACTATGTCAGTTTCTTGAGCATTGCAACACCTCTTTCAACATATCACATTTATTTTAATTATTTTTAAATGCAATGCCATAGTGATTTTCTTTCATATTCTTTGCTAGAGAAAGCTGGAAACAGAAAAACAGAAAAACATTTGAATGGTTACTGGAAGAACGGGTTTTTGTAAATCTTTTTGACTGAATGGCATTAATCCATTTCTATTTTGGTGACTTCCTAACGTTACCAAGAGATCTCCTGCCATGAAGCATAACTGTGCTTGGCAAAGTGGAAGTGCTTTCAGACAGTTTTAATGGCTTCCCCTGTTGACGCTAAGGTACTTAGTTCCACTTGTCTAAAATGAAAGCATTCTAGATTCTTATTCTTTTTCAAAAGCTTCATCCAAAGAAAACTAATGTTAAAACAGGACCCACGATGCATAACAGTTAAAATAGCAAGGGGATGGTATTGAAATGTAGAGCTGTATTGCTTTGTCAATTGACTACACCAAGCTTTTGATGAAAAAGAAATTCATACATTGAGCTCACAATAGCGTTTTGTTTTTTTTTAGATTGTTTTTTTCTCTCCATGAAACCTTTTACTACTATTAAACCAACATTATTGAGATGCACAGGCTAAAATCTAATGGAATGTGGGTTTGTCTGATAACAAAGCATTTATGGTCTGGCATTCCTTTTAAACACTAAGTGTGATAGCCCTTGGTGTCAAGAATGATCTGTTGTGGTTTTAATTTGACTCTTTTCATAGACCAAACCTTTTAATCTACTAATGCATCCTTAATTGGTGATCTTTTTAAATGCCTTTATGTATAAATGATGAAAAACAGTACATAGGTAATTAAAAGAAAATACATTGGACGTGTAGGCTGCAAAATGACTTACAGGGTTATTCACTTAACTCCAGATTTTAGTAAATTAAATGCTTACTATAACCAACATGACCACTTCAGTAATCTGTAAAGTAAAGTGTTCCTGCTTGAAACACTTTACATACTGAGATATTTGTAATTGTGTGCTGGGGTCTAGCTGGACCCACAGCACACATGACTTAGGCAGCCCATACCTCTTTTCTGGGCTACCTAATGTCAAAACTGTGCATAAATGATATCTGTTGTCAGTGCTAATTGTTCCCTCCCACACTGAACTCGCTTCGTGCTCATTGTTTTTTTTTTTTTTTGATTTAATTCCCCTTCCTTCCTCCTCCACACTCCTCCTGCATTGCCTCCCCGGCTGGAAGTTCTGAGATCAGGCTCACCACCCAGAAATGACTCAAAATACTCCCTCTTCAATGTCCTACTTGGGAACTAAATCATCCATGTGCATGCCATGTAAATGTTTTAATTTTATTTTCTAAATTGCTACTTTTGTATCATGATCTGAGAAATTCCAGGTCACTGACTATTGAATTATTATTATTATTAGTAGTAGTATTATTATTTTATTATTTATATAGCGCCATCAGATTCCGTAGCGCTGTATAAAGGGTGGACTAACAGACATTTAATTGTAACCAGACAACTCGACGTATAGGAACAGAGAGGTGGAGGGCCCTGATCAATGAGCTTACATTCTATGCAGTTGTGTTCTAATTGGCTGGATAACAAAGCAGCCAACCAGAACAGAGCTTTGCTATCTTAAAGGGACTCTCCAGTGACAGGAAAACAAACTGTTTTCCTGGCACTGCAGGTCCCCTCTCCCTCCCACCCCCCATCCCAGGTTGCTGAAGGGGTTAAAACCCCTTCAGTGACTTACCTGTATCCAGCGCCGATGCCCCTCGGTGCTGGGTCAGGCTCCGCCTTCGCTCCTCCCTCGGCGAAGCGGGAGACCTATTGCACATACGCGGCGGGGGAGACCTAATGCATTAGACCTTCCCATAGGAAAGCATTGAATAATGCTTCCAATGCTTTCCTATGGGGATTTCGGCGACGCTGGAGGGCCTCACATAGCGTGAGGACGTCCAGCGTCGTTATAACACACTTTTCGTGTAGACAGCTACTAGAGGAGGACTTAACCCTGCAAGGTAAATATAGCAGTTTATGAAAACTGCAATAATTTCACTTGCAGGGTTAATGGTAGTGAGAGTTGGCACCAAGCCCACTCCAATGGGCAGAAGTGTTCTGAGTGCCTGGAGTGTCCATTTAAGTCTGTTTTGTTAGGTTTTTGTTTTTTTCTATATCTTACTGCAAGCTTTAAATAAAATAAAAGGGGTTTTACAAAATCAAATATCACAATCCCTATACATATATTATATATATATATATATGTTATATTTGTATTATATATTATATTTAGCTCCATTTTTTTCTTTTTTTGTGGGTTTGATGTAGGTGGTTCGATGTATTGTATTTTTTAGATGTGATTGTTGAAGTTATCTTTCAAATGCAGTATGCCTTGGAAATTAAACGGAACCACAGAAAGCGTCTGTTAGAATATACAGTATATACCAGAAAATTCATTGAAAATTTTTGTTGATTACTTCCTTTTGATGTACTACTCTGAAGCTGCATTATTTTTCCAAAGAAAATACAATCATTGATGGTTAATGGTAAATCCTATTCAACTGTTCTTTTATCCTTTTTTTACTTTGGAATGAGATTTCACTTTGAACTGAGATTTTGCCATCCTATCTATTTTTAATAACAAAAAGGTTATTTGTCAAGTGTCAATTGAACAGCTTTATTGCTCTGACAAAAATAATATAGCATTTCGATCCTAAGTACATTCTGGAAGATTTTTACATCTTTCATGGATTTATCCTAATGCTTATGAATGACTCAGTCTGTTGCATTAATCAAGGCTGTTATACATAGAAATCATTCCACTTGCACCATTAATGCAAACCCTCCTTAGCTTTTGATAAATGATCCCCATGTTTCAAAAACCACAATAGGAAGTTTTCATGCATAGAGCTTCACTTAGTAATCAATTTAATGAACAAATTAATTTGGCTTCTTGTAATGAAGTGCTTAATTAACATCCATTGTCCTTCAGTGAGCTTGGGTTTACTGTGATGGAAATCCCACTGCATTTAGTAAGTATTTTACATTGTCACACAGTAATCTATATGCCACCCAGTGAAATTGCTAAATAAATAAATCAACTGAAAAACTATGAGAAATAATGAAAAAATGTTTACATTTAAGCAATGAGGTACGTAGAAGCCGATGCATAATGTAATCTGCATATAAAGTTTTTACGCATTTGTGGCACCAATTGAAAGATAAAATGCCCTTGATTAATGAAAATGCATGTGGCACCAAAGAATAGCTCTGCTTTTAAGCTTTTAAGAAGAACATAAAATGATTATAGCTTGCAGTAAATGTTATTACAGATTGGAGATGTTTCCTGAGGGATCAAGCAATCTTCTGCACTTTTCTTAAAACTGACCCTTTCACCTTGAAAAAGCAGACATGAAGGAGAGCTGCAAATGCAGGACCACTGTCAGGTCAACCTGTCGTGGCTCTGACAGGTCTCTGATATAAAACCCAATTTACTGTATAAGAAGCACATCCATTATCCTCCTGATTTTAAAATAGAACATACATCAGCAAAATGATAAAAAGAAAGTGCTTAAGAATTATGAAAGTCAAGGACTATGTCATATTGGAAAGTTAGATTCCTTTTTCTTTTTTTGTAGATTAAAGATTCAAATTACGCTAAACCTTCACAATAATCTTTTTTCATATTTCATGTAAGGGCTTATTACTCCAGAAAATGAATTGCCTAGCCAAATTTATCCTACAATAGCTATTAGCTAAAATATATTGCAGTCGCTTTCTTATACCCAGAATTTAAAAACAGTTCTCTCAAGATATAAACATGCTACCTAATTTCGTTTTATATATTGTTTTATTTAGTAATGTTTAACAAGGTGTATAGTTGGCTAGGTACCCCAGTAAAGAGTGCATAGCTTTATCCATACATACATGTGTGTGATTCAAAGACCGATCTCTCTCTAACTTATGTATGTTAACAGAATTCAGTGCAACTTTCATAAAAGCCTATTTTTTCACTTCACCTAAGTAATGCCATACTTAAATGGATAAACTCAACATGCATACAAATGCAGGCAGAACTACCTTGCTATTTCTGTTTTAAACTGGTTTGTTCTGGCATGCAGTTGTTATTGATGTGTGTACTATTAAAGTCCTAATAGAGCATTAAAGAGATATTGTCTCATATGAGATTATGGCCTTGCTAAATTCAAGGCTAACAATTTGCTGTATATTTTGTTTCACGTTTCTTTTGACTTCTTTTTTTTTCATTATCTTTTTAATGAAAAAGATGCCTTTAAGGAACACCTTAGTGACAGGAACACAGACATGTATTGCTGTCACTATAGTAGTGAAAGCACAGTTAAGGCATCCAACCCCCTGTCAGCAAAGTAAATGGTGATTTTACTCAACTTTATTCCAGCGCCGTGCAGGACTCCTTACGGTTAGCCCTGTCATCGCTCCGCCTCCTTGGATGAGATCATCAAATGATTTTAGCCAATCCAATGCTTTCCTATAGGAAAGCATTGGGAGACTATTGCGCATGCACAGTAAAATGCCACGCTGCACCAATCAGGATCTCCTCATAGAGATGCATTGAATAAATTCATCTCTATAGGGAACATTCAGCGCCTCCATGCAGAGCATTTAATTCCATAAGATAAGATATGTGAAATAAATGTATGCTATATATGCCTAGTTTTTCCTATGCTTATTTGCACACTTGGAAATATTTTGTGCACTAGTTAGCTTTGAACCCATGGATTGTCTTAAGTTATGCCCACAACCTAATTTTATAGCAAGACAGGAGGCTTCATATTTGCTTAACTTTCTTTACTGAAAATCTCCCAGCTCTAAATAAATAGTTAAACACATTTAAACAGAATCAACCAATTAGAATGCATATAAGGAGTATTGTAGGGCTGTGAGACCCCAATCGTCCCTTGTATTTCTGTCCCCACACACTGCTTCTTGTATTAATCGGCCACATCCTCCACAATTAATCCCAGAGGCCTCTGCCTTTTTTTTCAGGGACTGCTCTGCCGCACTACTGGAAGATGTTGCGGCTTAGAGCTCTTCCCCTTTGGTCATTTCATGACGTGTGGCCTTCCACCCATTTGCAAGGTGCAGACAGCCATTTTATATCAGCGGATTCAACGGTTTTGTCAATTCCTGCCCTTTTTCTGCCCAAGTCGGATGCATTAGGGGGAGCTCCTGGAAGTTTTAAATCCTGTCGGGATCTCTCATCTTATTATATTTCAATAGCAAATTTCTTCAGGGTACCTCATCAGTAGAAGTATAATGTGAATTGGAATAACACATTTTGGTTTGCAGTTTTGAAACTGTATAGGAATTAAGTCAAAAGTGATTGATTATTTGTTCTTATATTGAGAATACCTATTTGGTTAGGATAGCCATCTTTTGCAATTGCACAGCCATCTTTTGCAAATAAAAGAAGTGAAAAAAGTTGAATATTTTTAAAACTTGTGCACTTGGCCTTTATCGAGTCACTCTATTCATTAAAACCACTTAAACGTATTAATGTAGTCATGGTGCTAGGATGCCATTTATTACTTTTAAAACAGGGCTTTAACGAGTGCAGACATTGCAAGCCTATGAAGTGGTTTGTATCTGTTGTGATTGGTGCTGTGTCCCTATTGGTTTAATTATTATCGGCATTTTATATAGTGGCAACTCATCCTGTAGTGGTATACAATGTTATAGAGGGGGGAATTTAACAACAAATGAGACACACTAATGCAAAGATTGACAAACGTTTGGTTGATAAGGACCATGCTTAATCGAGCATACAAACTAGTGTTGTTCTCAGCCCTCAGATTGACAAGATGTTCAGATCATTAAACTTAGCATTAAAGCCGGGTAGTACCCTAAATAATTGAGTACGGGGCCTAGAATGGCCAGAAATAGAGCAACAAACTTTAAAAACAATATATTATTTAAAAGAGTATTAATTAAAAAAAATGTGCCCCTATATATCACTTGGTTACTTTTAGATAGCAAGGTCAAATTGGATGCATGCTCCTTTTTGACAAATTGATTTGCTGGGCATGTGTCATTTTGGGCTATTTAGTATATCATCAGTGCAATCCACTGACATAAAAGCATACATTGTTCAAAAGCAGAAAGTCCCAATTTGTGATATATTGACCCTTTGTAAAGTCATTTTTTAACTTATTCAAGCCATGGTTTTGTTTAATAGCCTCTAAATATGGCCTGGCTGAAAGCGTAGTTCCTGGTTATTCGGTTTCACTAATAGCAGAAGAAATATACTCCTTCATGGTGGCCCTTAGTGGGTTAATATATTCCGTATTAATGGAATCTTACTGGTACTTGAAAAAGTCAAATAGCAACAGTATTCATATTCTTTACCTTCTGAGAGCTGCTTTCCCTTTGAGATAAGTATTGTTGGCAACAAAGCAAGATCAATATGAGAATGAAGTTTGATTTAATGCATTTGTAATAGTTGGAAACAAAGGCTTAGTAATTTGAGAGACATGCATTGCAGCTTCTTGGATAATGAGAATGTGTCTGAATTTTAAGAGGAATTTATAATGCCGTTATTTTTAATTACATTTAGTGTTTGGGAAGTGATCCAACTGAAAAATGGACATAAAGGGATTATTGTATTCAAAAAAAGTAATGTAGAATAAATGAGTATAGATGCCAGACCATTTACTTTTTGTTCAAGGTATGGCACATGAAATATTATATCCTATTTAAAATGGACCTCAATTCGCAATTTTTACTATTTTTTTTTCTTTTTTCTTCTTCTTAAGGACCATGCCTTCAATGTCATTGCATAATTTGTCTAATCTCAGTTAAAAGATCTACTTAAAGAAACACTCCACGGCCCAAATACAAAAATAAATAAAAATCATTGTTTAGTAGATATACCCCAAATAAAAACTTGCATGCATTTAATTATGTATTTTTTAATTGAGGATCAGTGGCGTACATACCATGGTAGCAGGGGTCGCAGCTGCGACTGGGTCATCACTCCAGGGGGCCCGGCCGCCATGCAGACCCCTGCGACCGGGTGCATGACGCCATGTGTTGCGGCCCTGGCCGCGCGGTATAATTATTGGGGCTGCACATGAAGGGGCCCATCGGGTGGCCCGTGCTGTTAGGGCCACCCAATGGAAATTAATATCATCGGGATATAGCAGCGCGACCGGGCCCTCTCTGATGAGGTCAGACGCAGGGAGGAAATGACTGCCCCAGTTACTCCACCCAGCAACCACCAGGAGCCGCGCAGGAGGAAGGAGAGGGAGTCACAGTGGGAACTCATCAACCTGAGCCACTGGACCCCAGGAAAGTCAACCTCCTGCACCTAAAGGGTAGGTAATAGGAGGGTGACTAAAATATTTTGCGTGTGTGTGTCTGTATGTATATGTCTGTGTGTGTCTCTGTCTCTATGTGTGTCTGTGTGTCTATGTATTTGTCTGTATGTATCGGTGTGTATTTGTGTGTGTCTGTATGTATGTATGTATGTATGTATGTATGTGTGTGTGTGTGTGTGTGTGTGTGTGTCAGGTTCCGATCCTGACAATTATGTTTTATGTTTGTTTATTTCTGTTACTTTAAATACACGTTCCAGTTCTCCACCACTAATGGCCTCCCTAGCCACTAGTCACCTCAGTCTCTCTCTTGCATAACATGAAATCAAGTCTGCTATAAAAGACCACACCCGACAAACCAAGTGGCCTTTACATTGAAGTTGATGTTCTTACTGAAAGACTTCAGCTCCTGAGAAGCAACCTGTGACTTGCCTTCATTGCTTCCAGCCTAATTCACTACTAACCCTGTTCCATACCAACCTGGATTTCCTGCAATTCTGCTTTATCCTGCCTACCTGAATTATACAAACCTGCTTAACCCCTATCTGGACATTGCTGCTTACACTTATTTACAAGGTGTTATTTTCCTACCCTGAAACCTAATTATTCTTTATACCTTTCTTATAATTCTTCCTCTACTGTTATCTCTAGCTTTCTTATTATTTGCAAACCTGTTTTATCTTTATAGGGCATATTGCCATAATCAATAGAAAGGTGCACAATATGGAGTTTACAAAGTATCACGTGAAGCTCAAACACCTTGAGTGGTATCCCCTAAACCACCTCTACAAGATACATAGAAAAACATACATACACGTGTACACGTTCAGAAGATATCTGCAATAATATAAGTACAGAACACAAATAGCGCAATATTGCTATAATAAATATAATTTTATAGAAAGGCGTATATGGTATCGCTCACAAGGCAAGAGTCATAAACCACATATGACTCAGATGGTAAGCACTTGTGGGCAATTCCAGGATGCCCAATCCTTTCTTTTGCTCACGATTCTGCTGGAAGCCTGGTTCCTTTGACTTCTTGAAATAGTGCTAGTTGTCCAGTGTTCCCAATATTAGATATGTATATATAGGGTACCACAGCCAAGGTCTCATAGATAATATACCTTTATTTGTGATCCCTAATACATATATACTAAAAAATAATAAAATTTATATATATATATATATATATATATATATATATATATACACACACACACACTGCACACTTTATACACACAGTACACCCCCTGCACTCGCACACACAGTACACAAACTCTATACCCCCTAAATATACACTACACACCTTGCATTCACACACTCTATACCCCATATAAAGACACACTACAATCACACACCCCCTACAATCACACACCCCCTACACTCACACTCTATACCCCTTGTACACACTATGCATTCACACACATACTCTATACACACAGTACTCTATTTTCCCTATAAATACACATTTTATACCCATATACACACACTCTACACCCCCTATACATACATTCATTGCCGCACCTATACATATATACATGCACTACAACCCCTATATGCATACCAACACTAAAGTTCCTAGATACACACAATGCAACCCCCTGCATCCCCTAGATATACACAGTACAGCCCTCACATGTGCACACCCAACACCACCTAGTCCAACATACTCAACAGACCCTATAAACACACACACACACACACTACAACCTCTAGCCAGACGTAGTACACCACAAATTAACCCTTTTACACACAAACTACAACACAAATAGTCTCCTATACACACATGCAATTGTTCAAGCATCCTCCAAACACATACAACACCACAGGGAGCATGCACACATACACACAACACACCTTAACAGAGAACCATTTGTTCTCTGGTATCCCACTATTGAGGACACTAGAGACAAATCACTAGCAAATACTGCGCATGTTTATGTTGAACAAAAAAACCCAGGACATTTACTCCACCACAATGCACTGGATGCTCTAGAGGAGCATCACACTAACATAAACCTACCTCCTTTCTGGCTCAGCCCCTCATAATGGGCTGCTCTGCCTTTAATTGCATGGGCTGAATTTTTGTCCTAGTCCGGCCCTGCTTTGCAATAAAATATTGTGCAAGATGAACTATGACTCCCAAGGCATTTTACTTATTGGATACAAAACCAAAGACTGCATCCACTACTGTGTTCGCTATGGAATGCCACTGAACATTCCTAACTTCTCTCACATAACTAATTTACCAATCACATATAGATACACATAATCATCTACACACATACATAAACTACTGACAGACACGTTCACTTAGCAACAAACACACACGGACACTCAATCATTCATACAGGCATACAAAGACACTGTTATTCATTGGGAATTTTGCAGCTGAATCTCTTGCTCTCTAATGCGTGAAATGTTGCTCCCAGAAAAGTGCTGCCTGGTCTCAAAGACCAACTGGGGCCTCTTATGGGTCAACCCTAACAATCATTGATAAATAAAAACAAAACATGTGCAATTCATTGAGAACAGAATACAACTTTCCAAACCAATAATATACATACTTTTTATGTGTACCCTAAAGTAAAATAAACTTTACTCTTATGATTAATCATGTGTAGATTATTAATTGTGGGGTTTTTTCTACACTTTTGTTTATTAGCAACTCATTCTCCAAATGGAGGATGGTATGTGCACTTAATTGCACTTTGAATAAATAAGTAGCAAATGGGCACAGCAAAGAAACATTGTAATGTTTCGTTTATTCTTTGGCTTTCTCTGAAATACAAAATATGAATAAACTAAACAGAAGTTATGTTTCTTTGAGACAATTGATTATTGATTTATCTTGTGATACAGTCATACATAGTTACACAAAGGATCAATCAATCACTACAAACAATGAAGACTCTGTATAGTAAATAAGATAGAGAGAGATAGACTGGCAGGTAGACAGACAGACAGAAACATAGGAAGCATGAAACATAATGCAGACTTTAATTTATCTGTAATTCTTGTGAAACATATGATGTTAACAGTCTGTAGGAACTAAAGACGTCAGTTTGACAATGATGGGAATTAAAACTGCTGTGTTATACACCTTTAAATAGTAATATATTACTTTAATACTCTGTTCAAGCTATTGAATAGAAAACATACAGGTAAAAACAGCTAGCTTTAGTACAATATGAAGTCTTGTCTATTTCACTGCTGTTATAGTTCATTTTCACCTGGCTCTTACACAGCTGTGATTTTCCATCATAACAATTCATTAAATGTGCTTTGTGTTCATTGTATGTTTCTCTGGCCTTTGTCAGCCTCTCTGTATGATGATTAGTAAACATAATACATTGAAATCTGTCTCTACCAGTAATAGAAGTGGAACTGACAAGCTAATCAGAAAGCCTTTGTTTTTCTGAAATACACAATAGTGTACATTTTTGCATTTTAGTTATAAATTATTGTCCCATTTTCTCTTTGCCAGAGAACTATCGGCTACTTGTTATGCTATGAAAGGGTTCCCAATTATTTTAGTTGCATAGCTATATTGTTAATGAGATTGACAAAAAGACATTAATTAATCCAATTCAACTTGCAAATATACATTTTTGCTAATCAAGAATAAGGCGGCATGTCTAGTACTTCCAGTGCAATCAAATTTATATCTTGATTGGCATGCAATGCATATATTTACTTCTGAGAAAGGATATATCCTTGTCAAAGTTACCAGAATTTCAAGTAAACCTTTGGTTCCGTTTTACTCTGTATGATAATAGTAACGTATCAGCAACACCTGCGATACCACTGCAACAGCAAAAGTATGCTATGCTGCAATTAATGTGCAGTTATTTAGAATAGATTCACATCTGCATCTTTACTCTAATGTTTTCTGTATTGAGTTGTTAAGGAGCGTGTGTCTCTCAAACCAGCTCCAACATCTGGATATATATTAGGCTTACCCTCTTTTGAATATAATTGTTCTAGCGCTATTTATAATGTTAGTTATAATACCTGAGAATAGGTTTGAGATCCACTAGTCAGCAGTTTATTATGTAAAATTTTTATTGGGATTCATTTGGAATGATTTGGGATTAACATGCTATAGGATTAGCATAGCTAGGAACTGTTTGGGATTCAATTGGATGCTCTTCCTGCTACCCAACATATATTTCTCTGGAACACTGGTTAAAAAAATAACAAATGCATGGCAACTACAACTTGAGGCCTAACTACTTAACTTTCAAACTGTGAATATACATAAATAATGAAGTTGAATAATAAAGTAATCCCCTTATCTTTCACACTGATCGCACTGCGCTGGATGTCCCATGGGGATTATGTATAAAAATGGTTCTGTTTTGAAAAAGATGTAAAAGGACAAGAGTCACAAATGGGATGTGCCTTCAATCTCCACTGGTTTCTGTGGTGATTGACCCACTTGTATTATTTTAGACCACTTTTAAGAACAAAAAACTAGGGCCCAATTCTGAGAACGGACAGCAGCTGAAATAGCCTGCACTTCGGTGGGTCCCCGCTCAGATCTCAAGCTGGTTTTAGCTCATCTTGTGCCATTACAGAGAGAACATCTCTGAAACATATCAGACTGGTCTCACCCATACGGGCAGTCCAGATCCGAAATGCCAGCAAGTTCCCTCAGCACTAGAGACACAGCAACCCCAGACGATTGTTTCAGCCTTGTTAGGCATCATCAGTGAGGCATAGCTGATATCTTGCTAGGCACCGTGAGCAAGGGGTCCAAGTCTGGATTACCTTTTAAACTTATGGAGAGCAAAAAAACAGGGCGCAAGAGTATTCTGAGAATGGGCAGCAGCTGAAATAGCCTGCCCTTTGGTGGGTCCACACTCAGATCTCAAGCTGGTTTTAGCTCATCTTGTGCAATTACAGAGATAACATGTTTTAACACTTTTAAGAACATGCCATTTTTTTTATACATAACCCATAAAGTGCCCAGGGTCATTGTATGTCTACCTGTTTGTGTAATAAATCAAACTCCCTTATCCAACTTGTTTTTTAATCCACAAAGGGCAGTTTGAATAATTCTAGCAATCATTCTCTTTGAACCAATAATATAGTAAGCATATATATGACACCTAACTGACCCCTTCAATGGTGGTATAAAAGCTTCTTCTCACTTATAAATGCACACAACAGAGAATAATTGTCTATTTTGTGCAACAGTTTGTTACCATGTATTCCCATTCTTGCTAAATTCATTTTAATGGTGATCCCCAATCTGCCACAGTCTGCCTACATTTTAGCTGAAAAGTTTGGATTTATGAGTATCCAAAATTTAAAAAACACATTCAGAAATAAAGAGAACAAAATACGTGAATGAAAATGACTCTAGTACCCAATTTAAATGATGTTCATAAGAACTGAAAGTAGCATTGATTGATGCTCTTACAAAGATATGATCCTTCTGTGTGAATCACACTATTGAAAACAGGATCATTGACATTCATTATGTATGCAAAGAGGTCGTTCACTGCTAGAACAGTTTGGAAGGTCACATTTTAATGCTAAGTATAAAAAGGAACAGTGTAGCCATTGTAGTATTATTTAATGGATAGAGAATAGAAGGTTTAACACAATTTATTGATCCTAAAAAAGGCATGTTTTGGTGTCTAATTAAAGCAGACCTGTCATATGAAAAATCTTTATCCCATTAATGACAAATGGCGTGCCAGGAGTGTTGGAAAAAAAAATACTTTGGTATATTATGGGGTTAACAGAAGGTTAAATTGTGATTGTGCTGTGATTGACAGTCAATGGACAGTGATTGCCGGTTTAAATGTTTACCATCTGTTTCATCAATGGTTGTGGCAGTTAACAATGCATTTTTAGAGATTGCATTAACGTAAGATCCGATCAGCAGCAACCGTTCACTTAACAAACAAGATCAGTTCTGTTTGTCTCTGCGTTTTATCAACTATTATTGAGTGAGGGAGTGTGGGTGGGATACAACTAAAACATGCTTGTCAAAAACTTGCCTTTACAATCACGTGACTGGTCAAACACTCCTTAAGTGCAACCCAGTCAATCAAATGCAGGAACTTGCTGCAAACCCCCCCCCCAAAAAAAAAAATCACCAGTTACTGCAAACCCTCCCTGATTTAAACATGCCCCTACTGACCCCCTGACCCTTAAATGTACTCCGCAACAGACAATTTCATAGCTTGCATTTATGTCAATGCTTTCCAAGTATATAACGTGTTCAAGTGCAGTCATTCAAAAAGAGAGAAATTATTGAAAAAAACTGTAAAAAAATGTAAATTATCATTATCAACAAATATAAACAATCTATGATCATGAAGATAATTTATATGTGGCACAGACCTGAAAAAAAAGTAAAAACAAATTTTGTAGTGACACATATACACAGAAGATGGCAGCTCATATAATTTGTTCTTTTGGTCTACAGCAACTAAGTCTGTGTTTTGATATTTCATTGCATCTATAAAATGTATTATTTCTGATAACAGAAATGTGCTGACATCTACAACACAAATACAATGAGGGATTTATCTAAAAACTGGCCCAAAGTATGAAGTGTTAAGCAAGGAAACCAGTTGAACAGCAGATACAATCCACTGGTTACACCTCCACTTTTATGTTTTTGCACCACTTTTTAGAACAGAGCATTCTGATAAATCTCCTCAATCATTTAAGAGCATATACTTCCTCACTCCCTGCAATGCCATCCAAAAACACTAACTATGTTTTGCTCTTAGAAGGTATGAAAATCTCTTGTTAAAGGAACAAGCCAAGCACCATGTCCACCACTTGCCCTTCTATGGTAACTAGTCAAAACATTTAAAGCAGCTTTGTCAGATAAAATATTTATGAAATCCACACAGTGGCTGTGGAAGAATTTCAATGCAGTCAAAAGATATAATATAGGTCTTGTGGATATTCCCTACACCTGAGAAAACTTGACAAAAGACGGAGCTACCGCTGACAAGTTTTGAAATTTTCACCTGTCACTTGTGACGATATAGGGAAAAAGGTATTGTCTGTGCACAATCCCACAGTCTCACGGTATCCTCCATAGCCCTCAGTGTTGTACTCTTTCACATTAACAATTGCGTTTTAACAATGGTATCACAATTTACCAGTGATCCGCAAGGCACCTGCTGCTGCCACTTGGTGGGAGTTAAAGCAGCACTATTACCATGTTGAACATCGCAACATTTGCAAAGACAACTGACGGTAACACCACTGCTGTGGGTCCAGGCAAAAGTGATTTCTACTTACCTGAACCTGTCCCTCGCAGATAGCACCATCCGTTTATGGCCGGTCCTCTTCTACTGATAGCGCACTAGATACCGAGAACAAACGTCAGTGCTCGACTCTTTTATGCAATGACAGTGAAGTCTATGGAGGCTGCCGCGATATCACAGGATCCTCCACAGATAAACCCTATTTCCCTGCAGCCATAACTAGTGACAGCTAGCGGATTGACCCTACTTGACAGCGGTAGCTCAGCCCAGTGTCAAGAAGTGTCAAGCATAGGAAAAATACTGAGACGAAGTAGACAAAGATCTTTATGAAATACTAATTTTGCAATGGGGACAGAACTGGTTTAGGCCTTGATGTGCAGACCTGGCTCATTTGCTAATATGAGCACTCTCAGCTAATGAGCGCAGCCCTGCATTGCAAAGCTTCACAAAATATGGCAGCGGGCGGCCTGCAGGACCTAAGTAAGTTGTCAAACCAATATAAATAGTTTTACTACTTATATTGAGAGGATGCCAGGATACTCCTGGCACCATAACTACTACATCAAATTGCAAGATACATTTTAAATCTGCTGTACCATTTAAAAAAAAAAAATAACACAATAATAAAATTTACAAAGCTCAGCTAATCAATTATGCTTTTACTGATAATAATTCACAATTTAACAGAACAAAACATATACAACAAAACAGTGTGTTGAATAAGTAAGTGTTAAATAACCCTGGCATGGCCAGTTATATTATTTTAATGGTCTTTGAGGTTTGGATTAAAATACAGTATACTGGTTATAAAGAAATATGCTTAATAAATACTTTCGCAAAAAAAATCAAAAAAAAATCAAAGGAATGTAGAGCAAAACATTCAGATAGTTTTTCTCTTTTTAAAGTAATTGTAGCATGAATTATATCTATTCATTGATAACTATGTGCAGATAGAAGGTTTAAATATATACCTAGCAGGTATTGGCTTCAGATATGAGATGAAATCTTCCAATAACATATTATGGGAAAATAATCCTACCATATCTTTATTGTTCACTTGCAACATTCGGTATTTGCAGTATTGTACTATTGTATTTTACAAATATCTGAGACAGTGATATCAATTGCAAAACATTTCTAAATTGACTTTTCAGGAAGGTCTCATTGCCTAGCAACTATTCAGAATTCGCATTTTTGAAGGCAATTTTCATCAATTCTACTTACAAAGAAGAGCTCTCATTTTCATGTCTCTTGGCATAATAGAGGATATAAATTACACGTACCAAAGGAAAAAGTGTAGATGACCATAGTTTGCAGGCTCACATGATAACATGAATTTACTACCAATTTAGAGTGTCCCATCTTTTAAAATACATGGTATTTCCTATGTTTTATGCTTTGTCAGTGGCATTGTAAATGTGCTCATAGTAGTGTCTTCTTGGGAAAAATATAGTCCGAACTAAAGCACATTTTAATGAAACAAATCTCTATATATAGTATGTGTCCAGTTTTCAAGTCATTTCATTTTAATTCAAGGCTAAAAAATATTCTGAATTTAGTCAAGAATCCAGACCAGCCACAGTAAATATGTCAGTCTACTGAATCCTCTGTTTTATCATGGTTCATTGTTCTATATAAATCTTCATGTATAAAATGTCAGAAGCACATAATATAAAAATTAATTTAGTACAGAGTTATATCTATCTGTAGTCTGTGTATCTGAGCAATAACTCATGAGAAAGTAAATAGCTGCTAACAGTTATCAGTGAATATGGTTAATTCATGCTACAATGATTTCAAATGTACTTTTTAATGATTTATATTTCATTTCCATTGAATGCTTTTTTAAACAATATAAGATCAATTATATCATGTATGCATCTGATCTATTTTATATACAAGTACAAAATAAAACTTGTTCTGGATAAATTTTTGTATGTATTTAAAGACAGGACACACACGAGCACACACATATAATTTGGTTATTATATTAATCTCTTTTTAGATTTTTATAATACTTGTAATCAAAAATAAAAATATTTTCTTTTTTTTTTTTATAATATACATTATTTTGAACAGTTTAAAGGGTCACTATAAGCAACCAGACCACTTCATCTCAGTGCAGTAGTCCAGCTGTTTTGCTCCAGTAATGTAAAACATTTCAGAACTGCATCAATGTTTACATTGCGAGGCTAAAAACACCTCCAGTGGTTGTCACAATGATGGTGCTTCCACGTCCAGAACTGATTAAAACTTGGTTCATGATATTCACATCCTCACGCATTGTATGATGACGTCAAGTGCTCAATGCTTCTCTATGAGAAGCATCTGATTCAATTCACTATAAGCACCCAGATGAAGTGGTCTAGGTGCTTATACCGTTCAACTGTTCAATATACATAGTTATTCCTACTTGTGTAATCCTAAATACACCCCAACCACAGAGTAGAACTACTCCAAATCATATTTCATTTTCATATCAGTTTGTCTAGTGCTAGGCTGTTACTTTAAAAGTATTTGGCATACATCTTGTACAGGAATTTGGTCTTTCCCTTTGCTTTTCTGACTTGCATCAGATTTGATCCAAACCTGATATGGTAGTTGAATGTGTGAAGGGTAAGCATGTCCCAAGTCACAGATGTCAAACTTCGTATCATTCCAACATCAGGAACCCTGCAACGTTTCAACCCAAGATTGGGTCTTTGTCAAGCTTGACAAAGACACAATCTTTGGTCTAAATGTTGTGGTGTTCCTTATGTCTAAATAAACGTGCCTGAAGCTATTGGAGTGCCTGGACCTCTTCTGTATTCCCCGTATTTATCATGTTTAGGCTTGTGCTGTCCTGGGGTCTAGTTTAGCACCCTTGGCTTATGAGGATTGAGTGTGGTTCCTATTGGTATATTGTAAAACTTCTTATTTAATCTGGACTAGTGTACTGGGAATTTCTTGGATTGTGGTCAGCATTACTTTATTGGTGATCTGTGAGCACAGCTGCTGTCTCTATTAGCATATGCTACTATTCTTTATACAGGTATAGGCTTGGGTAGCCAAAGAATTAGCTTGGTTGAATATAATATAGCTGTCCCTGCAAGGGAAAAAACAAACTCTCCTCACTTGGATTGTGTATACAAGGACAAAGACAAGTCAGTGGAAACAAACACGCACACACTTTATTTGGAACAGTGAGACACATATCTACACAGAGTTTTCATTAAAATGGCAAGCCACAGTGAATTTAAATCAAGATAGCTGAATTGAAACCAGCTGAACTTGAATTTCCCCTTAAATTATCCAAATTTCACACTATAATGTACAACTGTGATACTGTGGCACATCCAGTTACGAAACTGGAACATAAACTAATGCTGTATCCCAGTTGTGAGTGCTGGTTTTACGTAATGGATTTGTTCATACCTAATCTGAATCTGTGTTGGATAGCTTAAAATGGAATGAAAATCATTTGGCTTGGTTGCATATACCCCATCTCTAACTCACACCAATACACAGGATTCATAATAATTCATAAATACACTATATATTACAATAACACATCTACTAACAGGCTTGTTGAGCTTAACTTTTATTTTCAGTAACAACATTTATCATGTAGACAAACTGTGTGCCAAAATAGCAACACATCCAAATGTAGTTGTGGTTGCCACAGATTGCAATGAGCAAATGTTCTGTTATGTTCTTAAAACACATGCACAAAAATGTTGTGCTCATTCATTAAAACAAGACACATTTCTAGTGAGAACTTAGGCCATCCATAGATAGAAAATGTACAGCTTACTTTATTGTTAAATAGGACAATCCTTTTTTTATTTTTCTAAGCATTTCTTGTTTTTATCATTTTATGATAATATATATTTAAACTCACTCTGCAGGAGTAGCATGGTAGCAGCCTTTGTATTGGAAGAGCACAAGGTCACTAGTCTTGCTAGACAACAAAACATTATGTCCTGTTAATTCTGTTTCCATGTATCTTAGCAGTTCTATGCTGAAGAATTTGAACCAGTTGCTGTGAAACACATTTGGCAAATTTTTTTTTTTTTTTGGCAGTCTTTAACCCCTTATGGACACATGACATGTGTGCCATGTCATGATTCCCTTTTATTCCAGAAGTTTGGTCCTTAAGGGGTTAAACTTTCATTTTCATCTCTCCTTTTTTTTTTTTCTCCAGTAAACTCACATTTTTGCCATATTCTTGCAACAGACTCTATTTTTTTAATGACTCAATCTGCAGAATTATGTTCCAGTGTTATGAATGTGAAGCAGAAGAAAGGTGTTGTGGTTTTGTTAGATTTAAATAGATTTTTAGGTAAACATGTTACTTTATTGTTCCGGTTTGTTATTAGATGCATTGTGTTCTTCATTGATTCATTATTGTTTTTCTTTGATTTCACTGTCGCACATGAGTTAAGAGTTAAGTGCTCTTTGCACGTCATCTATTAAATCTGTTGCGTTTACCAACTTTTACAATCATTAGGGAGGCTAACATGAAAATGTAGCCAGGTGTAGCCAATTTTGTTAAAATTGTAGGGACAATATTTAAAATAGTGGTTTACAATTGGAAAATTATCTTAAAGGACCACTCTAGGCACCCAGACCACTTCAGCTTAATGAAGTGGTCTGGGTGCCAGGTCCTTCTAGGGTTAACCCATTTTTTCATAATTATAGCAGTTTCAGAGAAACTGCTATAATTATGAATGGGTTAAGCCTTCCCCCTAATCCTCTAGTGGCTGTCTCATTGGCAGCCACTAGAGGCGCTTGCGTGCTTCTCACTGTGAAAATCACAGTGAGAGCACGCCAGCGTCCATAGGAAAGCATTGTAAATGCTTTCCTATGAGACCGGCTGAATGCGCGCGCAGCTCTTGCCGCGCGTGCGCATTCAGCCGGCGGGGCGTAACGGAGGCGGAGAGGAGGAGGAGAGCTCTCCGCCCAGCGCTGGAAAAAGGTAAGTTTTTACCCTTTTCCCCCTTCCAGAGCCGGGCGGGAGGGGGTCCCTGAGGGTGGGGGCACCCTCAGGGCACTATAGTGCCAGGAAAACGAGTATGTTTTCCTGGCACTATAGTGGTCCTTTAAAGATACATAAAGGCCATTGGTGAGCATTAAATACTCACCTGCATTAGTCATATTAACTAGGCACTTGGGGACACAAAAGCTTTCTTTTATCTTACCATCACGGCAAATATTGCCCTGACCACAAATTTAAGACTGGGCCTGTAGTTGTGGGAGTGGCTTGGGTCCCCTATATAAGGGCTACCAATCCTCTCCCACATTGTTGGTCTGGCGAGTGACTTGTTAATTACGGTCCACTCGCTTTTTGCTACCTCTTACCTGATTCCTGGTTACTGGCTCCGGTGTTCCTCTGCATACACCTGTCCCTCATCGCTTGCCTGCCTTTCCTGGTCCATTTACTGGTCCTGGTATGGCTGCTCTTCGTTACCGTAAGTAGGGCCCATGCTGGGCGCCACTGTCACACTAAAATAGTGCCATCACGGTGTGAGCCCATGTGATTTCCTGCCTTTCGCGTGTTTCTGTCCCGGGTTGCAGCGGAGGGGTGTCGGTTCGGCTGTTCGTGCGGTCACGGTGCACTGTGGGGGCCGTCCGCATTTTCGGATCTTGACTGGCGAATGGCCGTGTCCTGGTAGGGGCCTTTTGCACTTTTTATTTTTTTCTCCCATGGTCTTGTCTGGGTTGTTTTATGTTCTGAGTGTACCCACAAATGTATATTATTTCTTGACTGCTAATTGTCCCATCAGTCAAGCTATTGCTTTTTATACTGAGTTTGGAGAAATGCTGCCATTATCCCAGGCTGTATATGGTGCTTCAATGTGTAATTTAGGAATGAAGCCCCCTGTGCCAACAAGCCAAATCTGTATATTTACACGTGAAGTTTCCCAGGCCAGCTGTTGTTGGGGTGCTCCAGTGACCCCTGCTGGCTGGGGTGGGTCTTTCATTCGATGGTGTTGCACTTATCTACCTATTCTGTTACTGCCTCACGTTTCTGTCTTATGCTTTAGTTGTCACCGAGAGGCCATCACCCCGCCACTCGCTTTCAATGGCTTCTATCTTCTCATAGTTAGAGCCTCTCTAGCCACTTGGCACTTAGCAGGTCCTCACCGGTCACGTTGTGCTAGTGTAATTTTTCGCCACTTGGCATTTGTTAGTCGGCCAGTACCTGGTTGTGTTTTTTTCGCTGCCTGTGATGCTTACGTATACGTATTTCAGTATGTCTCAGATTCCTGATGCTTCAGAAGAACTATTCCTTCCCTGCACCCCAGCTGGGTCCAGTGCCACTGCCCTGGGTGGCTAGTCCAGCTTCCCTGAGGTCGTGGACTGTCCCGCGTCTGTCGGCGGAGCTCCGCAGATGAGGGATCCCATTCCCGGCTACAGCTAGGAAGGAAGAACTCTTCAGGCTTCTAAACACGGATACGACAACTCGGGGGCTGGGGAAGGGATGGCGGTTCCCAGTTGGGAAAGTTGGAAGTGGTCTGTTCAGGTCCCCGGCTTGTGTGATTTGTGCCTCCACAGCTCACTCCACCAACTTATGCCCTAATTCAGCTGAGGCTGAGTATGGTCCCATTGTCCCTAGCTCGGCGAGGTCTACCAAGGGTTTGAAGGATAAACTGGGCAGGGACGTGTTTTTGGGCAGGGCCCAAGTCTCTAATAATTTTAATGCGTGGCATTGTGGTTTTAGTTCCTGTCGCTTGCTGCACGTGTGTGCTCACTGTTTCTGGGCCCACGCCAGGACCATGTGCCCCAATAAACTGTTTCCCAAACCATACCTTACTTGCATCAATGTCTTGTTATTTACTGATTTGCTCCGCCATCACTCCTCACCACATGTCGGCACCACATTCCCCCATGGTCCCCAGTCTCAATTCACTCATTCCCTCTCACAAATTCTCACTTCAGTACTCTGCGATTGACGATGTCATCTTGGCTGCTGGGACGGGGGCTTGGCTTGGCAAAACTGACATCGTCAATGCGTTCGAATTGCTCCCCATTCACCCCTCACTATGGCATCTGTACAGCATTAAGTGGCGAGCTTTGTATTACTTCTTCTAACTGCTCACTTTCGGCTTGAAGAGCAGCTCCAAAATATTCAATCTCTTTGCTGAAACTTTGTGTTGGTTGCTGCTCAATGTGTGCAGATGCCCGATGGTGATTTACTATTTGGATGACTTTCTCACCATAGAAAACAACCCACTGCCACGCTCCAGCCTGTCACACGTGTATTGGCTCTCTTTGAATCCTTAGGAATTCTGGTCTCTCCTAAAGACGAAAGGCCCGGATACAGTTATCCATTATATGGGGATTCAACCATTCCTTTCCAGGCCACGCTCCTGGATTGACTGTTCCCATACGTCACTTTCAGTCAGCCCCAGGAAAACCTACAACAGGGCTTTTCACGTTTTTACCAGGTTCGTGGCGGAGTTTTGAGTTTGGGACACTTTTGCTTTGGAGTCCTTGGTGGAGTTAACTTCCTTTTGCCACTTTGACTTAAAGTTATTATTTAACATCATCAAATTACATTTAATGGGCATACAACACCACATATTATTACGACACCCCAACAAAACCGGTTTTCTTTCATCCTATCAGATAAAAACACTGCTAAAGGGAATGCAACAGACGCAAACATACCTACCCCACAATAGATTACCCATCCACAACAAACTCTTCCAGTCTTTATCTGACCTATTAGATATGGCCCCATTCGAACATACAATCAACATGGTAATTAAAATAGACGTCTATCTTGGGTTTTACGGGTTCCTATGTCCAGGGGAATTTACCTCCAGCAGTATTACCAACACCAACCATTGTTAGAACTACATGGTTCCACGCTTACCACTGCCAAATTCATGCACTATGTCCATTTGCTCTCGACCAGACTGGGCATAAACACTATTCATTACTCAGGCAATTCCTTCCGCATAGGGGCAGCATCATCTGCTTCCTTAAACCATATTCCAGCTCATATAATTAAAACAATGGGAAACTGCTGGAAACCGCTGCCTACACCTTATACATTCTAAACCCAGTTAATGAGTTATGACAGGCTTTTCGTAACTTGACCAAATCATTCTTGTTGTATAGTATAATTAAAATATTTTATGGTACACTTTTTTGCCCTCTTTATTACAGGCCTACTGCCTTGTCGGTTCCGGCACACCACAACCAACTGGTGTCATTATCTATTGTTTTATTATATAAGACAAATATTAAGTACCTCAGAAATATGAATTCAAAATTAAATTGTTCTTTTAAGATTACATATACACTAATCAGCCCCAACGCAAGACAACTTACAGGTGAAACGAATAACATTGATTATTTTGTTATAATGACATCTATCAATGGGTAGGATATATTAGGCAACAAGTGAACAGCCAGTTCTTGATTTTCATGTGTTGGAAACAGGAAAAATGGGCAAATGTGATGCAAGGAAGGAACAATCAGTTAACTGGAGTCAAGATTATGGACACCAGAAACTAATTGATGCATGTGGGGCTGAAGGCTAGCCCATCTGGTACAATCACGCAGAAGAGGTACTGTACTTCAAATGGCTGAGAAACTGGCCATGATAGAAAGGTATCAGAACACACAGTGTATCACAGTTTGTAGTGTATGGGGCTGTGTAGCCACAGACCAGTCAGAGTGCCTATGATGACCCCTGTACACCTTCAAAATCACCTTCAATGGAGATGTGAGCACCTGAACTGTACCATAGGGCAATGGAATATGGTTACCTGGTCTGATGAATCAGGTTTTCTTTTAGATCAGGTGGATAGCGGCTGCACATATGTATTTTACTTTTGGAAGTGAAGCAGAATGCACTATGGGAAGAAGGCAGGCCAGCAAAGGGAAAACTTGGATCGTGGCATTCATGTGGATTTTATTTTGACATGTACCACCTACCTAGAGATTGTTGCAGACCACATACACCCCTTCCAGGAAATGGTGTTTCCTGATGGCATTGACCTCTTTCAACAGGATAATGCACCCTGCCACTCTGAAAAAAAAATGTAGGAATAGTTTGAGAAACATGACAAATAGATCAAGGTGTTGACTTCAAATTCCCCCGACTGATTGCCGGAACAACAAATTTGATCCATGGATGTGCATTCAAATTGCTCAATGTGAGCAGCCATCTTTAGCCCTCTTTGGTAGAAACCCCAATTATCTGCTGAGACAGAAATTATCTGCATGCTTTATTTGAAGGCCATTTTTTTAGATATCTTAACAATTCTTGACTACCTGCATAGTTTTTGTTAGAATAAGCTGTGCTTACGCTCAAAGAAGACTTAGAGCAGGGCAAAGCCAGAAAATGCACTGAAAATGTATTCAGTTATGTATACAGTACAAAATAATACACTAAGAGGCAATAATTCATGCTTTTTAAATTTGAATTTATAACATAAAACAACAGTTTTTTTCTTTAAGAGGATAAAAATCATAAATATCAATTTTCATAACTAAAGTTGCATATGCTTCAAGGAACATTAAAGCATTTGGAATGCAAAAATGTGCATGGCAGACTGCCAGTATATGGCCGCCACGGATTTCTTTTTGCCAAATATCATAGCTCCAATACTCCTGAAAGTAAATATCGCTGGTATCGCCTTTTCCCCCCCACTTACAAGTCAAGACTGAATTCTGGGAGTAGATCTGTTTATTACAGGCAAAGATTCACAATGTATACATACAGTAAACTCCTCCCTGTGCCTGAGAGAGTCATAAAACATACAAACTCAATTATCTCTCAGGTACAGAAAAATACAACAATTTTACAACAACCAAAAGTACCCCCAAAATACATGGAAACCCTTTGAGAGTCACATCCCTGGATAGCCCTGATCTGAGTGCTTAACATATCCAAAAAGCACTCAGATCAGTTTGGTAGTTTGGAATGGCTTTTGAAGGAAAGTTTTGTCCAACCGGTCACGAGTTGTAAGCCCAAAATAGTTCCAGAGAAATCAGGAAAGTGGCCGGTCTCAGTTTGAGAGATTTTGTACGAAAACCACATACGAAAACCACATACAACATACAAAAGCTTTCAAGTGTCGAATGCTGTTCGTATAGGTGGTCGGGAACTTGAATGGGCAGCAGTTCCATCTTCACCAGTGTTCGCGGAAGTGCCTAGCCGAAATCAGTTCCAGGCACTTGACAACCAAGTACCGCTGCCTGAGTTCAGGAGACAAAATGTCCGCCGTCCATTCTGTCGACCACATATGTTCAGTTGCACATAATGGTGACCAACCAGGGGAGCATTCTATTAATTGTTTCCATTGGGGTTTCCGTACTGGATACTTTTTATTCCATATGCTAATGAGGTGTTGGGATGGTCCTCGTTCGGGAACTGAACCAGGTGGGTTCGAACAAATAAACGAACATCAAGGAAATGTAATTTGCCGAACCAAGTGATGGAGTATTCCTTCACAACGTGTGTCTCAGGAAAATTATAAAATTATGCTAGATATCTTTTTCCAGAACCGAGACTCCTGCAGCACTGTTTGCCCCTCTTTGTCCAGCATCTTCATAGAGGAGGATTGGCCTTCCCCTGGCATGGTCCTGAGGAATATTGGGGTCCTAATGTACATGCATAGCGAGTGACACAAGCATTGAAGCAATGCTTTCCTACAAGAGCTTTTGGTCATATGACCGAGTTTATTTATTTAAATTTTTTTTTGAAAATATATTTTTATTTATTTGCAGATTCATCGTAAGTTAAGAGTAAGTTAACTCGCAGGTCTCATCATTTATATAACATTTGCATAACAAAAACAAGGAAAACTCAGGGTCCAGGAGAGAAATATATGTTTTGGAGATCTATCGGCTTGCCAGCCCATGTTATAATGGGACTCGCAGGTCCATGTCGATTTTCTGGGGTGTAGATCTAGTTAACCTCCCCCTACTTTAGGGTTCATATATGCTCACTTCTGCTATAACATTGAACTTATCACTTTAGTGTTGTGTGCCCCACTGCGTGAAAGCTCTGTTAGTAAATATGGGGAAGCACATTATCTCTAAACAGTGAGACTCGCGGGTGTCTTCAATTATATAACCTTTGTATAACAATGACAGAGAGAGCATGGGATCCAGAGGAGAATCACGTGTTATGTGGCCCTTTGGCTCGCATACCCACGTTTTAGCGGGACTCTCAGGGTCATGTTGATTTTCATGGGTGCAGAAGTAGTTAACCTCTCCTTACTTTAGGGTTCATAAAAGCTTATTTTCGCCATGACTTTGATCCTATCTCTTCAGCGCTGTGTACCTGACTTCGTGGGAGCTCTATTAATGGATGCTGGGGGGCGCACTATTTCTGAAAGCGTATTGTACTAACTCAGAGAATAAAGTTCTCCCCCTGCTTACTCTATTTTGATGTTTAGCACTTTGTCATTGTGTATTGCGTTTTTTTTTTTTTTTTTAAACTCCAGGTTTCAATCTTATGTAGAAGCTTACATGTATTATGTAGCTTATATTTATTGCTCAGAGTCTAGTTTCCCCCCATGACTTTTACCTATGGCAGAGCCCGAGTGTTGCTTTGCCTCCTCTGTGGCGCCTGAATCTTTGTCATTAGCTATTACTTGTTAGGTGTCGATGACCGAGTTTAATGTATTTAACCCATCAAGGTAAACATTGCTGTTTCTGTAAAATGCTAATGTTTTACCTTGAAAGAATACATTGACAGGACCACTACACCAGGCCTCGTCATTGAAATGAAGTGGCCTGGATGTCTTTAGTGCTCTTTTAAGTTAATCTTTTCTATATTTTGATCAAGTCAAATGAGAAGAGAATATTAGTGGGAAACCGAATAATGACACTAATAATGATCTATATTAGAATCTTTGTTTGAGCACATGTCGTTTAATTGGTAAAATCAGGGTGGTCTTTTTATAAGGTCATAAAGTATACATTTTTGAGGGACCACCCTTAAATTGACAGGAGTCTTTTTTGGGCAAGTGATCTTTTACAGGACTCATGCAAGAATCTGTCATGCTATTATAAGCAGCAAAGTGCAATATGTTTGTCTCTAAGAATGTAGCCATTACATAACTGCCCAGAAAATATACATTGACAGTGTTAATGTTAGCATAGCCTACTAGTTCTCAATTACATTGTGAATGGTCTGACATATTTTGAACCCCTGTTTAGGAGTATGTGGGAGTTAGAGTGAACACTTTTTGAAGTAATACACCGATTAGCTACTCATAATACATGTTATCAATTTGACAATTATAGTTTTCACCCAGAAGGAACTGTATTCTATATATATATATATATATACACATAACCTTGAACTATCTATTAAGGGAATATTAATACTAGAGAGAGGGTTCTGGGGGCATCATAAGTCAGGAAATCAAATGTCAAGTATTTTGTCAATGTCTCCAGAACCAAAAAATAAAAATGTTGCGTTACATAACAGATCTCCTGACCTGTTAACAGAAAATAAATGGTATTGGACTCCAAGAACCATGCACATATTATTGTGCAAGGAGGTCCTTGTCTCCTTGAAGATAATTGCTGAATATCTACCATACTGAGTTATATTGACCTTGTTCAGTGTTCCATTTTTAACTGGAATGTATAGAATTCAGTGATTAAATTGCAGCTGACACACATTCCTCGCGAGTTAACCTAGTGAAAGCCTCTACACATTGGATGCTAATCATAATACTGGGGATTTTAGAGCATTAACAAGGATTTGGAAATTTTAAGATAACATAGCGCTAATGGTAAAGTTTTTCAGGTCAGCTTCTGGCTTACAATTTTCCACAATTCTCAGTTGTTTAAATGTGAATAACTAAGCTTACTAATGCTGTAACTAATATAGCACATATATGATCAAATGAATCATTTCATTTTATAAATCTAGTGGCATATTTAAGAGTGAATTGCTATATTAATTTGTTTTCATACCAGATATTTTAGTCTAAATTGTTTTCTAAAATTTGAATTGAACCAAGTTATCTCATGTATAATATGAAATATAATATAAAATGATTAAATCTTATGATAAGCTTATTCAAAAACATTAAGGTCTATGTTTGCTAATATTTTGCAACTTAGCTTTTTTCCCAACTTTACTTGCGTTCACGTCTGGAAAGACCCCTGCAGCCATCACATGCACAAAGTATTAGAATTCGCTAACAATATTTGTGTTCACATTTAGCCAACAGTTATTTCAACTAAGTGATAGAAATTCTTGCATGATCCATAACCCCTGAATTCTAGTGAATTAAATGGTATTGGATACTTGAAATATTCATGGGGTTGAGAAGAATGAGCAGAACACCAGCGTGACAGCACTATTAAAATAAAAGAAACAGAAATAAATATAGACATATATTGAAATCTCTGCTTGTTGAGCTAGTGAATAGGATTATCAATGCAAGGCATGGAAGTTACATCATTATTTCTCCTTGCAGGCATATGGTCTATGCTTGGATTACCAGATCATACATATCCCTTACAGGCAAGGAACTTGTTAAGAGCCTATAATATACATTTTTCTTACCACCTTCTACTTTCAGTAAACGCATTTCTGTTGCGTGACAGTGCATTAGCCAAGCAGTCCCATCCAGTCAGGCATTTTATCAACTCTACAAAGACAAAATAGCATAGTCTAAATTGAATCTTTGATGACTCTGGAGATAATGGGTTCCTGATATATGCTGGTGCCATTAAAAATGTAGCCATTACTTATAATGGAACTTATAACTTGCACAATTACACAATGCCCAGCAGTGCAACAAAGCAAAAGAAGGAGGTACATATATTTTCTTTGCAAAATAGGTTAAAATAGAGCAAACAACTATGGAGCATTTAAATGGTCATCTATGTTAACAAATTAATATTTTCCTTAGCTTATAAAAATGGATATAGTTAATACTTAAGCTATGAATGTAATGGTTCATTATCTAATTCATAGGCTAAATGAACAGAGATATTTAATGAAATGACAACTATTATAGACTATTATTTTGCTGGCCTTCTTTATAGAGATTTAAGTTTTCGTGGAAAGAGATGCATATTTGTCCTTCCTTTGAGTTGTATAAAGTCTCTCCCAACCAAGGGAGATGGAGACACCCATAATACCCCCCCCTCATCATGCCCCCCCCTCTCTTGTGGAATGTTCAAACAGTTCCCCCCCCTGCCCCCACCACCCAAGAGTGAAGTAAATATATTAAAATTTGTAATGGAGAAATAAGATGTCCAATGATACTCAGAAAGTCACTTGGGTTCATAGCCATCACAGATAGGCAGGTTTGAGCTCCAATTGGGCTATATACGCTCTGTTCAAGGCATCTGGGGGTAGGTGAGTGGCAGATTCTGTTAGTATACCCCCACTCTGTCCTCACCATATCATGCTGGAGTTTGAAAGACTGAAAATGGAGTCTCTATATGATGTTCATCACTCTTCTAATTCTGCAATTTGAACAGTGTTTTGGGTACTCGGCCCTTTTAACTGGTGCACAGTTATTGCAGCAGCAGCAGCTATGCTTAGCCTGCCTTTTAGTCTGGTTGGTGGTAACAAGAGAGTCCACATATTGAGGTGATGACTTCGTGTCCTGCTCTGCTCATGTAAGATCTCCAAGGAAGGAACACAAAATGTGTAATCACCTGAAAAATGAATTTCCTTCTGGATTGTGAAAGCCTACGAGCTGGTGATGGGCTTGTGCTTCTCAATCTCTGCTCACTTTATTATATTATATTAAATAGAAATGATAATACTAGAGGAGGGACTGGAGAGGGTGGGGTTGAAATAGTGCATTATGTGTTTTGCTGCCTTATTTGGTTTGGAGGGACTTGATCCTATATATCATGACATGTCAACCTCTACCATTCATAAGGAAATCCATTTTTAATTAATTTAATAACTTAATTGCCTACAAAATAAAATTTTAAAAAAAACATTTACAGAAAGTTTTTTTTTTTTGCTTCCAAAATGTTTAATATTTTTGTTTATTTCATTATTTATTCATTTTTATGCATCAAAAGCACATTTATGAAGTCTTGTTTCATTCAGAGGCATGTCATCTATTCTTGTGGATTTAAGACTATACTGGCATTTACTTTTGTAAATTGAGTATTATACATTAATATTACCAACAGTATCAAATGTATACGAACACCAAACTGTCATGTTAATTAAACTAAATAAGAAATGTAAGTCCCCAATGGACTTAAATATCAAAACTAGTGCTAATAACAGCATTTTGCAATGCCAGCTTATATCAGAATTGGCAACTGTCTGCCTGGACACTCTGTTCAACCACATTGTGGAAATTCATTTAGATTGAATAGGCAAGCAGACAACTTCAGATTCATTCAAATCATTATTGTACTTTAACATTCAGTTTTGGATTATAGCTATTCAGTTGCATTCAGACAGACTGAAGTCTATCTAGATTTGAGGTAATTTATGGACAATATTGAAAAAGCTGGACATTTAGACATAGCATCATTATTGTACAGGTTTTGATGACAAAGTGCCTCTGGGTGGTACTGGATATTTTAGATTGAATAGCCATGGTAGTGATATAATTAATTGCTGTAAGTGAGGATATATTTTATGAGAAATAAAATCACTTGGGCTTTCACTGATATTACACAGAAAGAAACAGAAAATGTTTACCATAAAAGCCAACTCATCTCCATGATCAATTTTACATGAATGTGTAAAATGGATATGAAACTTTGAAATACTACCCTCTAGGAAATTCAATTCTAAATCTTTGATCCTTGAGCGAGGTTACAGAGAACTAATTAACCTACATAATTGTTGACCCTATTTGAATTGAAATTCATCTTTGTTTTTGTAGAAATCAATAACATTGCTTATGAATCACAAAAATGAGAAAAAGACAACAATACAAGACAATAGATATAAACGCCTAGTGTGACAAGATGGGCAGTTGAAGAGGAGCAAAGGTCCTTGAGGAAAGACAAGAGAGCAAACATATATAAATATAGTGTGCTTATTTTGTGTAGTGCCTTCTTTATTATTGTAAGGAGTTTAGACATTGTTGCTTCACAGATGCGCCTCATTACTAACAGAAAACACTAAATATGTGTTTTGTAAATATGATTCTATCTGCAGTGAACGTGTTATCAGGATCTTGTAGTCCAGGTGCAGCAGTGCCAGTCATTTTTAGGTCTTGTTTGTCTTATTGTTATGTGTACCATATGTTATGCTGAAACCAATATTAAATTGCTCTGATTATTGTAAAATAACCTAGCTCTATCTTGACTCATCCCCTTTGCCTCATCTTTGATGAAAGAGCCCCTCTTTGTGAGTGCACTGATTTTTCTCCTTATAACATATGGGTTACTCCAAGCACCATAACCACTTTAGTGTTTTGAAGTGGTCATTGGGCAAAGAATCCTGTGTGTACAGTGCTTTAGTATGAGACATTTAATATGTTATTTAATATAAAATATTTAGGCACCTGCCAGATGTGTAACTCCACGTCATTAGCCAGCCCAGGATGAGGGTTCTTTGCTGGATAATATCAATTACTCAGAGTTTCTTTCAATATGCTGACAATTTTCCCCTCACTCACAGCTAACAATTTAGGCATCATCCTTGACTCTTTCCTCCTTTTCCAGAAACATATATCCACTGTTATCTCCACCTGCCGCTTTCACACAATTTCTCAAAATATCCAATATCCTCTCCTCACATTCTCAGCTGCTAAGCTCCTTATCCATTCTCTCATCTTCACCATGTTAGATTACTGCAACTATCACCATAGATTACCATGGCTCAATGGAACTTTAGTGGCCTTAGTCCATTAGACGGCCTTTGCAAAAAAAAATAAACAGCAACATTCCTCCCCCCCAGTGGTACCCATCCATCCATGTAAAGTATGTGTGTATAGTAGTGCAGTGTTTGTATAGGGGATTTATTCAATTAATAATGATCTAAAAACAAATATTCATTCATCCATCCCTGTTGTTACCTTGCAGTGAGGGGGGCATCCAGATATCTGGTCTGCCCCTCCACTTGTGAGCTCTGCAGCCAACATTAGTGCAGATTAGAGGAGTCAGACTGCCTCCCCACAATTCCAGAGGGACAGACTAAGTATGTCACATAATACCGGGTTTTGTTTTGCAATGGATTTTCCTTATTTGCCTTGACCTCCTTGGAATAAAAACAAATAATAATCAATTAATCACTGAGCTCCGCGGCATCAAAAAGCACTCACAGTACTATGTGGCATGTACCAGTTTAACAAAGAACTCCACAAAACTCACAGTAATATTTAGTATATGAGTATGTGACAGGGCTCCACAACAATGCAACTTCCTGTAATGTGCCTATTAGTGTAATACAGAGCTCCTCAACTATAAAACACAGAGTAATGTGCATTTTGTATTATAGAGCTCCACTGTGATAAATATCATAATTCTATGATGTAAATATTTGTGTGATAGGTGTGATGGCTGGGTTTGGCCATAAGGCGGCACAGGAGGCCGCCTTGGGGCGCCAAAATCCGAATCCCCTGCCTTTGGAAGTCAGCCTGCCTCTCCTGATGATGTTAGGAGGAGGGGGCCTGTCTTCCGCAGCTCTTCTCATCATCAGGAGAGGACAGCCGACTTCCCTGGCTGCTCTGTGTTGGCTCCACGCTCTAGACTCTTGTTCACGTTCACCCCTCCCTGGCCGAAGGTAAGCCTCAGGGGGAGGGGGGGAATACACTTGTTATTCTTTTTGTTTAATCCAATTTTTTTTAATCCAATTTTTTTTAAGCAGCCCATGTTCCCCCACCTATGTTCCCCTCTACTCACCTGTGCCCCCCTTTATAGCTCCTGTCCCCCTCAGCCCCTGTGCCAACCTTTACAGCCCCTGCTCTTCTCTACAGCAACTGTACCCCAATCTCTCAGCTCCTGTCCCCTCTTTTAGTCCTCATGGGCACCCCTCACCACAGTCCCTGTCCCCCAATCTCAGCCCCTGTCCCCTCTCTCAGCCCCTGTGCACCTACTAAAGCTCCTGTTCCCTATACCACAGCTCCTGCCCTCCTCTACTTCATCTTTGTGTCCCCTCTACCACAGTACCTGTCCCCCTCTCAGCCCATCTTCCCTCTGTCAGCCCCTGTCCCCTCTCTCAGCCCATATGCACCCCACCACAGCCACTGTGCACCCCTCTACAGCCTCTGTGCCCTCACCACAGCTCCTGTCCCCCCTCACCATAGCTCATGTACCCTACCACAGCTCCTCCCCCCCACTGCAGCTCCTCTCTCCCCTACTGCAGCCCCTGTCCCCACCTCTGCAGGTGGGGACAGGTCCTTACCTCTACAGCTCCTGCCCCCCCACCACAGCTCTTATACTAGACATCCCCCCATGTGTGGCCCTATTCATTTACACCCCATACCCCCACTACAGTCCATACCTCCCACTACAGTCCCATATCATCCCTACCACAGCCCCTTTCCTAAATTGTAGCCATCAGCCTACTACAGCCCCTATATCTCCACTACATTCCCCCCTATTACAACCCATACACTCCACTACACCCCCTAGCCCCTTACTACACCTTCTAGCTTTTCAATTACAGCCATATATAGTCACATGACTGTGTATGCATGTCTTTGTGTGCCTGTGTCTGAATGTCTCTGTGTGTCTGTGTTTGTATGACATTGCACTTCTATTTGTAGATTGTATGACTTTGTGCCTTTATGACTGTGTTTGTCTGATTGGTGCCTGCATATCTCTGACTGTGTACCTGAATAATTTTGTGTGCCATTAAGGATGTGTGTTGCTATATATCTATGTCTATATGGCATGGGTGGAAACGGGACACACAAAATGGGCGAGGGGAGAGAGACATAAAATGGGGCTTGGGGAAAGAAACACACAAAGGAGCTGGGGGAAGAAAGAGACACACAAAAGGAATGGGGGAGAAAGTGACACACAAAGGGGCTCGGGAAAGTAAGAGATACACAAGGGGGTTGTAAGAGACACACCGGTGAAGACGCATTAAAGATACTGTAAAGGGGGGATAAAATGCACTAAAGAGGGTAAGAAGTTCAAAAGGGAGGTTAGGGACACCCAGGTGAAGATGCATTTTTTTAGGGGAGGGCGGAAAAATGCATCTTTGCCTGTGTAGCCAAAAATCGAGGCACTGGCTCTGGTGATATATATGCTATGTGTTGACTTTGTGTGATATGATTTATGGGTGTATTGACTGTGTGTGATATATGTGTGTATTGGTTGTGTGTGATATTTGTGCTGAGTTTATTGGCTGGGTGTGATGGGTATTTAATTCAGATAAAAAATATGCATGTATATCCATATGTGAATGCAAGTGTGTATTTTTGCAGAGTCACATGCACAGAGTTCCACAGTCAGGTGCACACTGTTATACATATACACTGTAACATACAGCCACATGCACACAGTCCCAGGCACATAGTCACACACACATTTACAGGTATACAGTCAACACACAGATGCAGGCAGTCACACAAAGATACTGGCAGTCACATACATAGGTACAGGCAGACAGTCACACACACACAGTTATAAGCAGTCACACACACACAGTTACAGGAAGACAGTCACACACAGTTACAGGCAGACAGCCACAAACACACACACACACACACACACACACACACACATAGTTTAAGGCAGACAATCATACACACAGTTACAGGCAGACAGTCACATACAAGGTTACAGTCACATACACAGTTACAGTCACACAAACTAGGAGACAGTCACACAAACAAACAGTTACAGACAAACACTCAGTTACAGACAGACAGAGAGCTTTTTCCTTTATGGACTGGAAGGGAGGAGTGGAGGCACTGTCATTCCTGGAGTCTAGTTGTTAGGGAAACAGGGACTCCTTCCTGCTTCCCCCTTCCTGTTCAGCAGTTACCGGGCGTCGGCTTCTGGGCGCTTTAAGCTCTGCCCCTGCTGCCATTTCAACACCACCCCACTGCCATGTTATTGCCTTTGATAGTCTTCTTTGATAGTGTTATTTTCATTGATAGATTCCTCGGGTCTCCAGGGGTGTATTTGTGTGTAGTATTGGCGTTTGAATGTTAAGATGTATGCACATATACAAATACACTGCCACTTACACTCTGTGATACTCATATACCCATACACGCAGATACACAGATATACACACTCACACGCACAGTTACAGGCAGACAGAGACCTCTTTTCATTATGGTCTGGAAGGGAGTGGAGGCACTGCAGTTCCTCGAGTTTATTTGTTGGGGAAGCAGGGACTCTTTCCTGCTTCCCCCTTCCTGTGCAGCAGTTACCAGGCATTGGCTTCTGGGCACTTTTAGCTCTGCCCCTGCTTGTTAAGCCCTGCCCCCTCCCACTGCTGTGTTATTGTCTTTGATAGTCTCTCTGGGTGGAGGATTTTATTATTCTCCACCAGGGTAGCCAGACCTGCTTTTATACCCCCTTTCACACCTTTCACCCCCCCCCCTCCTCACTGCTGTGTTATTGTCTTTGATAGTCTCTCTGGGTGGAGGATTTTATTATTCTCCACCAGGGTAGCCAGACCTGCTTTTATACCCCCTTTCACACCTTTCACCCGGGGCTTGTGTGAACTGTGTCTGCCTCATGGTGTCCCGTGCTGCTACGGCGCCCTGTGCGGCTGCACAGCTCGCACACCCATTGCTGCCCCTGTATGGTTAATCATTTACTGTAATTGTTCTTAAGTCAATCATAATGTATCCTCTAATTATTATATCTAACTTGCCTGACTGTATCAAATATTAATTTCACTTATTTTATAATTTGTTTAATCACTCTGCATAAGGGCAATATATAAGAATTGTTAAGTAAATTCATTGGCTGTGAGTGCTCAGCTGACTCAGCCAATGATTTGGAAGCATATAATTCAGCAGACATAAAAGGTCGCTTGGTGCCCGGCAGAATCAAGATTAGAGGGGAAAAAATTAAACATGGTTTGCCATATTACCTATGAATGGTGTCAGGGTACTCCAAGTAATATTAGCACTACAAGCTATAATGGTTATGATGCTTGGAGCAACTTTTTAACCATGGCTTCTCAAATATTCCTCTCTAGCCCTGATCTTTCTTATTTTATTATTTCTACCCTTTTGCCATTTTATGGAGACAGAACTAAAATGTCTCACTTTTCTTGAATTTGTAAATCATTTGCAATTTTTCCTCAAATCTACTAGTAAGTTGGTCGATTTTCAACATACCTCTATATTAAAGATAAAGGACAATAGCCTAATTGCCTGAATTGAATTGAATACGTATTCAATCACTACTCACTTGCATTATATTTTTAGTATCCATCTATAGTTCTTTAGCTATCAGCACATATATAGATATAGTTCATTTTAAGACACTTCTACAGGGAGTGCAGAATTATTAGGCAAATGAGTATTTTGACCACATCATCCTCTTTATGCATGTTGTCTTACTCCAAGCTGTATAGGCTCGAAAGCCTACTACCAATTAAGCATATTAGGTGATGTGCATCTCTGTAATGAGAAGGGGTGTGGTCTAATGACATCAACACCCTATATCAGGTGTGCATAATTATTAGGCAACTTCCTTTCCTTTGGCAAAATGGGTCAAAAGAAGGACTTGACAGGCTCAGAAAAGTCAAAAATAGTGAGATATCTTGCAGAGGGATGCAGCACTCTTAAAATTGCAAAGCTTCTGAAGCGTGATCATCGAACAATCAAGCGTTTCATTCAAAATAGTCAACAGGGTCGCAAGAAGCGTGTGGAAAAACCAAGGCGCAAAATAACTGCCCATGAACTGAGAAAAGTCAAGCGTGCAGCTGCCACGATGCCACTTGCCACCAGTTTGGCCATATTTCAGAGCTGCAACATCACTGGAGTGCCCAAAAGCACAAGGTGTGCAATACTCAGAGACATGGCCAAGGTAAGAAAGGCTGAAAGACGACCACCACTGAACAAGACACACAAGCTGAAACGTCAAGACTGGGCCAAGAAATATCTCAAGACTGATTTTTCTAAGGTTTTATGGACTGATGAAATGAGAGTGAGTCTTGATGGGCCAGATGGATGGGCCCGTGGCTGGATTGGTAAAGGGCAGAGAGCTCCAGTCCGACTCAGACGCCAGCAAGGTGGAGGTGGAGTACTGGTTTGGGCTGGTATCATCAAAGATGAGCTTGTGGGGCCTTTTCGGGTTGAGGATGGAGTCAAGCTCAACTCCCAGTCCTACTGTCAGTTCCTGGAAGACACCTTCTTCAAGCAGTGGTACAGGAAGAAGTCTGCATCCTTCAAGAAAAACATGATTTTCATGCAGGACAATGCTCCATCACACGCGTCCAAGTACTCCACAGCGTGGCTGGCAAGAAAGGGTATAAAAGAAGAAAATCTAATGACATGGCCTCCTTGTTCACCTGATCTGAACCCCATTGAGAACCTGTGGTCCATCATCAAATGTGAGATTTACAAGGAGGGAAAACAGTACACCTCTCTGAACAGTGTCTGGGAGGCTGTGGTTGCTGCTGCACGCAATGTTGATGGTGAACAGATCAAAACACTGACAGAATCCATGGATGGCAGGCTTTTGAGTGTCCTTGCAAAGAAAGGTGGCTATATTGGTCACTGATTTGTTTTTGTTTTGTTTTTGAATGTCAGAAATGTATATTTGTGAATGTTGAGATGTTATATTGGTTTCACTGGTAATAATAAATAATTGAAATGGGTATATATTTGTTTTTTGTTAAGTTGCCTAATAATTATGCACAGTAATAGTCACCTGCACACACAGATATCCCCCTAACATAGCTAAAACTAAAAACAAACTAAAAACTACTTCCAAAAATATTCAGCTTTGATATTAATGAGTTTTTTGGGTTCATTGAGAACATGGTTGTTGTTCAATAATAAAATTAATCCTCAAAAATACAACTTGCCTAATAATTCTGCACTCCCTGTAGTTATACTTGAGAACCCACACAATTTAAATGTGAATATATAAATATTTATTTATTTTTGTTTTGTTTTTTATATTCATGCACTTTTTTTTTTATTTGTGTGTAGCTTCTCTGGCTCAAACATTTTCATAGGAAAAGATTAGCCCTGCCAATTATGGTCAAAATGCATTATAAAAGTCATATTTACTCTTAATATATACCCTCAATATGAGATGCTTTAGTAGTTTTATAGTGTATCCCACAGCTGAGGTGTGCATTAAAGTCAAATTACGTGCTCTCACCACGTATTATTCTATATGCACTGGGTCACAAGTGATACATTATTGGACAGATAAAACAATTTCTCACTTCACGGTGCTACATTTAAATCACCACAGGAAGGCTGCATTCAACTGAGTATAGGTCTGATTTTTTACAAATCTTCCTGATATTTTCTTGTTCTTTCTAGTCTTCTCAGCTTGCAAGGCTTCAAATAATAGACAAAAAACACAATATATTTAATAAAATTGAATAAAACACAATTACATATTTAAATCATTGCTCGATTCCATTATTAGCTTTCCTGTGGATACTAGTTTCAAAATATGTTTTTGTTTTTTTTACACAGCTTAATCCCTTGAGGATGGAGGCAATTGTACAAGTTCTGATACAAACCAAAACAAAACCTAAAATCTGACTATATCGCTGTTCAACCATAATTCACCTTTCATATTAAGTGCACCCACACTTATTATATATTATTATTATTGCCATTTATATAGCGCCAACAGATTCCGTAGTGCTTTACAATATTATGAGAGGGGGATTTAACTATAAATAGGACAATTACAAAAAACTTACGGGAACGATAGGTTGAAGAGGACCCTGCTCAATCGAGCTTACATTCTATAGGTGGTGGGGTGTAAAACACATTAGGACAGGAAATGCAGTCAGATAAGGTGGGCTGCCCTTTAGGAGAGAGCGAGAGGCAGATATGTGAGTTACAGGTTAGTCTTGAAGGACATAAGTTTTCCTAAAGAGATGGGTTTTAAGGCACTTCTTAAAAGATGCAAGACTAGGAGAGAGTCTGATGGCAGTAGGCAGGCTATTCCATAGGAAGGGAGCTGCCCGTGAGAAGTCCTGCAAGCGTGAGTTGGCCGTACGGGTGTGGACAACGGACAGGAGGTGGTCACGGGCAGAGCGGAGAGACAAGGAAGGGACATAACTATGGATCTGTGAGGAGATATAAGAGGGGCTAGAGTTGTTCAGTGCTTTATAGGTGTGAATTAGTACCTTGGATTGACTCCTATAGCATACAGGAACCCAATGTAAGGACTGGCAGAGGGGTGAGGTGTGAGAGAACCGACTAGAGAGGAAAATCAGTCTGGCAGCAGCGTTCATTATGGACTGTAGTGGTGCAGTATGGCTTTTGGGAAGACCAATCAGGAGAGGGTTACAATAATCTACGCGGGAAATTACTAGAGCATGGACAAGCTCCTTGGTAGCATCTTGTGTATGAAAGGGGCAGATACGGGCTATGTTTTTAAGATGGAATCTACAGGATTTGACAACATGCTGGATGTGAGGCTCAAAGGTGAGGCCAGAATCAATTATGACGCCAAGACAGCGCGCTTGTAAGGATGGACTGATGTGGTACCACTAACTTGAAGGGAGAGCAAAAGAGGAGGATCATTATTAGGAGGAGGAAAGACAAGGAGCTCAGTTTTAGAGAGCTTGTGTTTCAGAAAGCGGGAGGACATCCAGTCAGAGATGGAAGAAAGGCATGTTTTTTTTTATATTCATGCACTTTTGACTTGGATTGACTCCTATAGCATACAGGAAGCCAATGTAAGGACAGGCAGAGGGGTGAGGTGTGAGAGAACCGACTAGAGAGGAAAATCAGTCTGGCATATAGAGAAGTGTCTGATGTAGACCACACATTGCAGGACGGCAGGGTCCTGGGAGGAGAGATATAACTGGGTGTCATCAGCGTACAGGTGGTAGTGGAATCCAAAAGAGGTAATAAGTTTGCCAAGAGAGGCAGTATAAAGAGAAAATAGACGGTGTCAAAGGCCGCAGAGAGGTCAAGAAGAATTAGTATGGAGTAGTGACCTTTGGATTTAGCTGCGATTAAGTCGTTAGTAACTTTGATAAGTGCAGTCTCAGTAGAGTGGAGAGGGCAGAAGCCAGACTGAATAGGGTCAAGGAGAGAGTTGGAATTGAGGAAATGAGACACACGGGTAAAGACAAGTCTTTCCAGAAGCTTTGAGGAAAAAGGGAGCAGGGATATGGAACGATAGTTAGAGGGGGTGGACGGGTCGAGGGATGGGTTTTTTAGTATAGGTACTAAGTGGCATGTTTAAGGTCAGCAGGGACAATGCCAGAAGAGAGAGAGCAGTTGAAGATGTGCGTTAAGGAAGGTGAGATGGGACAGGATCGAGTGGGCAAGTGGTGGGACGAGAGGAAAAGAGAAGAGCCGCCACCTCTTGGTCAGTAGCCGGGGAGAATGTCTGAAGGGTAGGAAAGGCATGATCTATGTGTGGTTGAGAAACAGAATGGCAAGGAGGGGAGAAGTCTTTCCGTAGCTGTTCAATCTTGTCAGTAAAGTAACATGCAGAGTTATCAGCAGTTAGTTTGGGGGGTGGCCACAGCAGGGCGAAGAAGATAATTAAAGGTGTCAAAGAGATGCCTGGATTGCAGGAGCATGAACTAATGAGAGAGGAAAAGTAGGACTATTTGGCAAGGGCAAGGGCTGCGCTGTAAGAACACAATATGAATCTATAATGGAGAAAGTCTGACTGGGTGTGAGACTTCCTCCAGGAGCGTTCAGCACAATGGGAGCATCTTTGCAGGTAGCGTGTTGATTTAGTATGCCATGGTTAGGGGCGGGTCTTCCTCGAGGTGCTTGTTTGGAGCGGTGCTGCAGCGTTCAAGGCAGAGGTAAGGGTAGTGTTATATGCGGAGATGGCCAGGGATGGACAGCAGTCGTGAATCAATATCAGCTGACAACTGCTGGAGATCAAGAGAATTAAGGTCCCTCCTGAGTTGAGGGGGGTTAGGCTGCGGTTGTTGGGTGAGGGGGTACATGAGAGCAAATGATAAGAGGTGGTGATCAGAGAGAGGAAATGGAGTGTTGCAGATATTAGATACTGTACATGCGTAAGAGAAGATTAGGTCAAGGGTAATGCCAGCTACATGGGTGGGAGAATTATCCCACTGTGATAGCCCGAGAAAGGAGGTAATTGAAAGTAGTATAGAGGCTGCAGAGGTCAAAGGTGGGTTAATAGGAATATTGAAGTCCCCGAAAATTAGGGATGGAATATTAGAAGAGAGGAAATAGGGTAGCCAGGCAGCAAAGTGGTCAAGGAAGAGAAGAGGGGAACCAGGGGGATGATAAACAACAGCAATTTAAGCAGAGAAGGGTTTGAAAAGGCGCATTGAATGTATTTCAAATGATGGGAATGAGAGGGAAGGGGGGGGTGGGTAGAGGTTTAAAGGAGCAGTGAGGGGAGAGGAGAAACCCTACACCACCACCTTTACATTCAGAGTTTATTGGGTTGTGGGTAAGTTGAAGACCACCGAAGGACAAAGATGCTGGGGTAGAAGTGTCAGATTGGGAGAGCCAGGTCTCTGTTAAGGCTAGTAAATCTATTGAACGAGAGATGAAGAAGTCATGGACAGCAGTGGATGTAGTAATATTGCAAACAGAGCGTGCATTCCAGAGGGCAGTATTGAAGGAGGATTTAGAGGAACATGAGATGGGTATGAGATTAGTGTGGATGCTTGGGTTAGTATGTGGTGAGTTTGCAGAGATGGGACCGGGGTTTGGAGAGACATCACCAGCTGCTAGGAGCAGAAGGATAGAAAGGAAGAGAAGGTGGGAGTAGGATTTGAAAGTTTTGTAGGAGGGTATGTATGTAGAGGATTTGGGAGGAGTTGGTGGATATCATTTAGTGGATATATCATTTAGTTCATGAGAAACAGGGCTTTCATTTCACATTAACACCTTAACGACCAAACTTCTGGAATAAAAGGGAATTATGACATGTCACACATGTCATGTGTCCTTAAGGGGTTAAATATTCACATATAGAAAACAGCTTAATATGAATACAATTTTAAAAAGTGTGAGTAATTATGAAATGTTTTATTTTCCAATTTCTGCATGGCATTTTAACTGTGAATGTCATAATGCTGTTAATTAATGTATGCAGTGGCATCCACGTATATACAGCAAATGTATTAAGAAATACGGAGTAAAAGCTAGCTTGAAAAAGACCCGGTAGGGTTGAAACGCTGCTCCTTTGCCCTAATAAAGCTGCTATTTTTGTTATCCCGGAGTGCATGAACTGTTACTTATTCTGCATATCTTAAAAGGTTGTAGACCACTTGCCTGTGTGGTACCATCAAAATACTATAATATGAATAAACCGGGCACCTAGTATCCAATATGTTAAAAATATATAATATTTATTTAAAGACAAAAAATAAAATAAAATATCAAATTATTTTTTATATACCAGATTATGCACAAGTTACAATAAAACATAGTGCACAAGTAATTAATCTGTTATACACAGAGATACCTCTAGCCACATAGGCATTTCATGTAGATAACATGCAAATGAAATAATGAAAAAAAGAAACAAAGGATATAAATGTTCAAAAATAGATCATTGCTGTACAAGATACACTTTTGAACAGCAATTAATAATAAATTCCTTATGTTTGTGAGAATTCAAAAATGATGGTTAATGTGCAAAAAAAGCAAGCGATAAAAACAATTGACAGATTTTATAAAGTGCACCAAAAATTAACCAAAGGTTAGATGTACAATTTTTGGAAACAATTTGATAAATATCCCCCACAATCTCACAAAAATTTTCAATCTCTCCCTTTCTTCCGGCACATATCCTTCACCCTTCAAGCATGCAACTATAACACAGATTCTGAAAAAGCCCAACCTTGACCCCAACTCCCCATCCAACTACAGCCCTATATCGCTACTGACGTTTGCCTCCAAGATCGTGTAAAGAGCAGCAAGATTGTGTTTTCTTTCTACACACATTAATAAATATCATGTAACTTGTTTTTATTTTTTGTAATTTTGTCTAATGTATAGCCTCATTATAGTTTTTACAGTGAAGGTGAAAAAGTTCATATAGTGTTTATATGTTACTTTAGAAATAAATAATTGTGTATGCGAGATTGACAGACTTGCTCGAATCCAACTCAATGCTAGACCCGCTAAAATCTGAATTCCGCGTCGTCACTCTGTTGAATCAGCTGTGATCAAAGTATCCAACGATTTAATCGCTGCTAAATCTCGCAGCCATTACTCTAACCTAATTCTCCTTGATCTTTCTGCTGCCTTTTACACTATTGATCATCAACAGCTTCTTCTCATTCTCCGTAATCTCGGTCTACGAGATACTGCTCTCTCCTGGTGCTCCTCCTACCTCTCCAGTGCTTTTTCAGTGTTTCTTTCTCTGGCTCTGTCTCTTCTCCCCAAGCCCTCTCTGTTGGCGTTCCCCAAGGTTTTGTCCTTGGTTCCCTGCTGTTTTCCTTCTACACTGCCTCCCTTGGTAAACTATTGAGCTCCTGTGGCTTCCATTATCATTTATATGCAGATGTAACACAAATCTACCTACCCTCTCTTGATCTCTCTCTCTTTCCGCCCATCTTGACTAGTGTCTCTGACTGCCTGTCCGCAATTTTCAACTAGATGGATGCTCACTTCCTTAAACTCAACCTGTCCAAAACAGAACTTCTGGTTTTCCTCCCTCAAGTGTTGCTACTCCCATGTCTGTCTCCCTCCAAGTCAACGGCGCCACTATCAAAAGGTTGTAGGCCTACCACGCAGGCTCACTGCCTAGGTGTTCTCTTTGACGCTGACCTTTCCTTCACTCCTCATGTCCAGTCGATCGCCAATCCTGCTGCTTCCATCTTTAAAAAAAAGCTTGCATCCCCCCAGACGCGGCTAAGGTGCTGGTCCATGCCGTTGTTCTTTCTCGCCTTGACTACTACAATCCCCTTCTCAGTGGTCTTACGTGTTCCCAGATTGCACCACTACAATCTATAATGAATGCGGCAGAAAGGCTCAAGATTCTAGTGCTTGCTTACAAGTCTCTACATAATGCTGCTCCAACCTTCGTATCCTTCCTAATACACAAGTATGTCCCGTTGAGGCCCCTGCGCTCTGCCGAAGACCCACGTCTATCCTCTGTCCATTCTTCCACATCTGATGCTCGTCTCCAAGATTTCTCCAGGGCTGCATATTTTCTGTGGAACTCCCTTCCCTTTTCCGTTAGACTTTCACCCAGTCTCCACTCCTTCAAAAAATCCTTGAAAACACACTTCTTCAGGAAAGCATATAATATAAACTGTTAGCGGGATTTCACCCCCCCACGACTCCTCTCCTACAACTGTCAAAAATAAGTTAGTTCTCAGTGAATACTTTTCTAGCAACCTATTTCATTACCCCGACCCCATTACCCTTTGTGTCACTATAGCTCACTCCCTCTAGCATGTAAGCTCATTGAGCAGGGCCCTCAACCCCTCTGTTCCTGTGCGTCCATTTGGCTGGTTACAATTATGTGTCTCTTAGTCCACCAATAAGTGTTAAAAATGTATTTACCCTCTCAGCTATTTTTACATTTTTTTGCATATCATATTTACATGTATGGGTCCCTCCTCTCCCTTCTCCTCCAGACACACCCTCCACCGTCCACACACAAACATACTGATGCAGATGTAAAACAGCAGATTAAATTAGTATTAGCTTTTTATTAGACTAACATAATTTTGGAATGACAAACTTTCGAGAGGATCTCCTGAAAGCCTGTAATTTTTAAAAAGTTGCAATGTTTACAGGACTAAATCCACCTCTAGTGGGCGTCTTCCTGACGGCCACTGCAGGTGCTTTTCCGGCACTGACCAGGTAAACTCAGTCACATAACCGCGCCAAGCATAAACCCTTAGATAAGCATTGAATACAATTGCTTTTCAATGGAGGAAGCTTACCACACATGCGCCTCATTCTCCTTTATGAGGAGCATTGGAATTGACCATTGTGGTATACCTTCTAAATTATGTTGCAGGAGGTAGAGAGGTGAGCAGCATCGAGGGAGTGTCGGTGCTGTAAAAATGTGAGTAAAACGTATATTTTATTGATTTATACTACACATAGAGGGTGAGATCTTTATAGTGCTAAGGATAGGGACACTAAAGTGTTAGGAATACAGGTTTGTGTTCCTAATACTATAGTGTTTCCTTAATAATATATGACGTTCTTGAAGCAGTTATTGTAAAACAAAACCTTGTATGGACAGTTCTTGTATTATGTTAATGATCTGTAAATTAAATGTGAATATAAAGTGCTGGTAATGTCCTTTTAATGTACATACATGCATGAATGCCCATAAAACCTCATTGAAACAGATGTAAGAGCAATTGCATACGCACATCTCATTCACTTGAAAAGCCACCCACATTTTCCATTAAGTTGAAGTTGCATCTCTAAGAGAATGAGAATATTGGTAGAATTATTTATTTCTAAAGTAATATATAAACACTATATGAACTTTTTCACCTTCACTGTAAAAACTATAATGAGGCTATACATTAGACAAAATTACAAAAAATAAAAACAAGTTACATGATATTTATTAATGTGTGTAGAAAGAAAACACAATCTTGCTGCTCTTTACACGAACTTACAGTCTAGAGGTGAAATAAATTCACAGAAAGTGATATCTGACTGGTTTTATTGCTGATGTAGTACTAATAAAGCATTGTGAGAGAAAGTTACACATACCCACTCTAAACATAGTCTTAAAATGCTAATAAATGTGTGTTCTCTCTATAAGAGCTTTTCCAAATGAAAATAAAGTGAATGCAGCATCATCCTTTTCTTTGCAGGAATCAGCAGTCATTTTTGATTTATGGTATCAGTTATGACAATTCTCAGTGAGGCTAAAGCTCATTGAAATGCATTACTAACCCACAGGGCTTCTGCCTGCCTGAATTGTGTGTTTGTGCATTTCTTGCTATCTATCTTTAGGTTATATATATATACATGTAGTGTGTTTGAATGTGTACAGATGATTATTCTGGAGACCCTTGCTGTTAAACAAGTACCTGTCTATTTTAACACTATGCCCGCTGGTTAAGATAGATAGATAGATAGAAAGATAGATAGACAGACAGACACACAGTTTCCCCCACCCTTTTAAAACCAAAAAATAAACAGTAAATTTACCTGTGATCCCATTCCTATTACAAGTCCTCCCCGCAGTCAGATCCACTATTGGTGGGGTTACTCTTTGCTGCAGGGGGAGAGGCATCCTGGAGTCCAAGCTGACAGAGGACTTAGGCCGAGTGATGGGGGTTGCTGCCATTGGTAGCCAGTCGCAGAATACTTTATTTCTTTTAGCAGGATTTAGTAATTTCACACATGTACAATGCTATCTGTCTCTGATCAGTATATCATTTTGACAAAGTAACAAACCTAAAGTTCCACACTTAGAATCACCTCTAGGCCTTCTGGACTATAATCAATGAAACAACACCCTTAGCTAGCACACAATTACACTCCACGTGCACCTGCCTGACAAAAAAACCATAGGGTGCTGTAGCTTTGGATTTCTTGTTGTTGTGTATGTTCGTTTGTATTTATGAATTGTTTATTATTGTGTATTGATACATTTTCTGCAAAGTGACAAATGTACAACAATACAAATTTGCTGACAGCTGAAACTCCTGATACTGTACATTTACATATATTAAAACTCATACCATAAAATACAGTAATATAAGTAACATTTAAATTAAAAGAGCAGTAACTCCTAATGCAATCACACATGTTCAGCCAATGAATATTGTTAAAATATGGATGCAGTTGATATTAGTAGAGTAGAATGTCTGGATTAGCATTTCCAGTAAGCGAATCTGGGTTGCAGGTAGCTCAGGCAGCCCCAGATTTTGTCAAACCGCTTAAAGGGGAACTGTCACTTCCTAGAATTTTTATTATGTTGACATATCCCCATATTTAACAAGTATGTGTTTGTTAGTTGTGATAAAATTAAATGTAGAGACCCACACCTTATCTTTTTTCTGTTTTATTTAATGGTGTGAATTATAGTGAAGTGATAGCCTTTAAAAAACATTGATGAAGAAATGGAGGTGCTGTCTACTATCCTAATGGCACCATAACTGCTACGTAGGCATGTAGTGGTTATGGCGCCTAAACTGCTTCTGTAAAATGCATGACACCTCCTGAATAGCCATTGAAACAAAACAATCTCCCCTCTCCCCCCCTCCCCCCACACACACACAAATAAAATAGGCTAGTGTTTCTCAAAAATAATGAATGAATATATTAATTTGTATATTTCTATGACTCTCTAATTTTTATGTGTTTGTTATAAACTCTGTGCCCAGGAAAGTTACTTTATTGTGCTGAAGATTATTGAATAAGAAAAAAAAAATTAAAAATATGAAAAACTGTCATTATACAAATTTATGCAAAATTCTTCTGCAAAAATAATTAAAATAATAAATAAAAAACAAGGAGCCTCCGTGCATTTAGACAGGTTATGAAAATTACACCGGGGAATGATGCATTATTTTAACAATCACATGTCTTTTGCTGCAGTTTAAAAGACTACCCAATTACATATACTCACAAAAGAATAGAGTACAGTCCTCTAAAGAACTACAAACAAATACTAATAGCCTCACCTGCTAGCTTTGTTGTGTCTTTTCTTTGGCAACCAAGGAGAAAATAGTTTCAGGTAACAGCAAGGCACCTCTACAAGTGCAAATATTGATGTTTTGTAGGCTTCCTGCATTTCTCAACCTGTCAGTTTACTTAGTATCTACACAGTTATACAAGTTCATTTTAATGTGAAGTACTCTTCATGTAAAAATGTACAGGGAAAACCTGTGTAATCGCACATAGTGTTGCTTCATTACAAAGCTGTATTTAATAGAGTATACAAAACAAGAAAGCAGTTTGTAATTGAAATCATGTTAGTTGTAAAAATGTAAAACAGCTTCTCAGACAAGGTCTACTGACGTTAACGTTGTTAGTCAATGACACTGCTTTACATATGCTCAGAGTCACTCACAACCAGTCACAGTTTACCTCATAGTTACAAATACATTTTCTAGACATCTATAGAGTTGTCCAATGAGAACACTTAATCTGCCCACTGAGCCATGCACATCGAATATCATGTTAGTTCATATTCTGTCTTCGCAGTTTGTTCTCGCTTTGTTGACAATTTTTGGTTGCATATAGACCAAAATCCTTCAACCTTCGATGAGACATTTAAAATGTCTAGAAAATGTATGTGGCACAGTGTATGGAAGATTGATGTATGTGGCTTTTTGGGCTTGGCTACATAAACAGTTTTTTAAATAATGCAGATCATAAAAATCCTTCTGCAATGACAAATTCAAAGCTATGATTGAAGAAGACCATTGCCACCCCAACTAGGTATTCAATATGGATATAACAGGTCTGCTTTACCAAAGACTGAAATAAACCGTGTCATGAAAGCTATAGACAATATCAGAGCCACTTGTGGTGATGTTTCAAACTGTATGAATGTTGTATGGAAGAAGTTATGACCAGAACTACACACTGGCTTCCAAGGATTTCATGTGAAACCAATCATCCAAAATATGTTTTACTGCAGTTTCTTGGTGTGAGTCTTACTGGCAAATCTTATTAATTAACCTTACTGATCAAAAATGCAGAAAACTGGCAGTTAAAGAAACCTACGTGAAAATGAGAACCCCGATTTAATAGACACACCAGCAGAGAATGTCACCACACAATTTGTTGTAGCTGCCCAATATGTCCAAGTATTTGCACGGCATCTACACCCCCAGCTTTCACTACAGCTACACGTTCTGCCGAGAGTTGCACATGTCCTGTCTACTAAACAGTAAACTGTGTAATGTGGAAATTGCTGCCGACAGTAATTTAAAAGTGAGTCAATACAGAGTATAACTTCTGCCCTATAAATAGTTATGTAACCATTACAAAATGGAACAAAAATCATTGCAGGGGTCAGGCGATAGGGTAAAAACTGCCATGAAAACTCACCTATTACCAAAAAAAAAAAAAAAAATGTACGCAGACATTAAATCAATACTTTGAATTTATAAACCTTATTGAAATTCTAGTTGGACAATCCAGGTTAAATTATATACAATATCATATTGCTTCAGTTTTGTGATAGAAGATATTGGTAAACATATATTTTTTTTTTTTGTCATGTTCTCTTTTGGTAGTGGGATCAAGAGAGACTTTTTTCTTGTTTTGCTATCTTGTATTTCCTGGAAAAAAAATCAGTAGAGAGGAAAGAGATGAGCATTACTTTGCTAGCAATTTAGCAATATGTGATTTTATACTTTTCCAGCATTGCTGCAATGTTCCAAATGTGTTTTTATGATATTTTTCATTTAATGCAAACTAGCTCATCTTGTTTTTCTACTTTACTAAATTTATTAAATTGATATAATAGTTCTGTAATATCCATTGTTGCTAATTAGGTGAAAGTTCCCTCACATTTTATGCCAAGGAAGCAGTCATAAGCAGTCATAAGCAAGCACAATGCTGTATCTGCTGATTAGTTTGATTTATAGGCAATTACATAATTTTCCATTTCCATGTATTACTATTTCAATTTCAAAGGATATTTTTAAAGAATGTTTGACAACTTATTGAGCATAGAGAATGCACATTGCGGTTTAACGTTTTGTCAAATAAAATAGAAGAGGCATAGTGAAGATTTTTTAGAAGTATTCCTATTTTTAGTGTATGTCACCTTGTTGTCTTGTACCGTGCTTAAAATCATACTATGAAACATCAGTAGTAAGAAATCTTGCACCAAGAAGGCATCATTGCTTACATACCGACTTTATTCAGGTGCACAGTTTGCGGATAACCAAAGGCTTCATGATGGGCTCTGGTGTACAATTATTTACAGTTTTTTTTTTTTCTTTTTTTACAGCTTTTTCTGTTCCATTTGTCTCCAAATAGTTACTATTATCCACCCTTTTAATGTAGTGGGATAATACAGGTGATACTCGAACAATTAGAATATTGTGCAAAAGTTAATTTATTTCAGTAATGCAACGTAAAAGGGGAAACTAATATATGAGATAGACGCATTACATGCAAAGCAAGATAGCTCAAGCTGTGATTTGTCATAAGTGCGATGATTATGGCTTACAGCTCATGAAAACCCCAAATCCACAATCTCAGTAAATTAGAATATTACATGCAATCAATAAAACAAGGAGTGTACATAGAACAATATCAGACCTCTGAAAAGTATAAGCATGCATATGGACTCAGTACTTGGTTTGGGCCCCTTTTGCAGCAATTACTGCCTCAATGCAGCATGGCATGGAAGCTATCAGCCTGTGGCACTGCTGAGGTGTTATGGAAGACCAGGATGCTTCAATAGCAGCCTTCAGCTCTTCTGCATTGTTTGGTCTCATGTCTCTCATCTTTCTCTTGGCAATGGCCCATAGATTCTCTATGGGGTTCAGGTCAGGCGAGTTTGCTGGCCAATCAAGCACAGCAATCCCACGGTCATTGAACCAGGCTCTGGTGCTTTTCTTGCTGGAAAATGAAGTCAGCATTCCCATAAAGCTCGTTAGCGGAAGGAAGCATGAAGTGCTTGAAAATCTCCTGGTAGACGGCTGCGTTGACCCTGGACTTAATGAAGCACAGTGGACAAGCAGATAACATGGCTCCCCAAATCAACACAGACTGTGGAAACTTCACACTGGACTTCAAGCATCTTGCAGTGTGCACCTCTCCGTTCTTCCTCCAGACTCTGGGTCCTTGGTTTCCAAATGAGATGCAAAAGTTGCTCTCATCAGAAAAGAGGACTTTGGACCACTGAGCAACAGACCTGTTTTTCTTTAGCCCAGGTAAGACGCTTCTGACGTTGTTTGTTGTTCAGGAGCGGCTTGACAAGAGGAATACAGCATCTGAAGCCCATGTCCAGGATCCGTCTCTGTGTGGTGGCTCTTGATGCACTGACTCCAGCCTCAATCCACTGCTTGTGAAAGTCCCCAACACGTTTGAATGGCCTTTTCCTGACAATCCTCTCCAGGCTGCTTGTGCACCCTTTTTCTTCCACACTTTTCCCTTCCACATAACTTTCTATTAATGTGCTTTGATACAGCACTTTTGGAACATCCACTAGTAGTGTAGTAATGTGCCACTAAATTTGGGAGAAATGTACATGAAATCATTATTTTCTGGTCCCTATTTTATTGTAAAGTATTATAGTCGCATGCTCTGCTGGTTGTACAATTGTTTAACAAAGCATTACTTCTATAATAAGAATCTCTGCTGTTTTAAAAATATTTGAAACATTTAAATTGATTTCTGATTCTATTCACTTCCTCTTGTGTCTAAATCTATCAAAAAGAAGAGAAGTAAAATTGGATTTGACATGACTTTCATTCACACTGCTAAAGTGGTTTATACAAGCAGCAATTGCACTTGCAATTATAATGTACACATTATGAAATGGTTCTTGCATCAATTTTTTTTTCTTTTCTATTATTAAAAAAAATCTCCTCTGTTTATGGATTATGTCGGGGGCTGTAATGGGGATCTTAGTGTACCCTCCCCCCCACCCCCATCTCCCTCTCCCACACCCCACCCCAACCCAGTTAATGGTAACTGCAAGAGAGACAAAGTTTTGTACATAATAAATTAAAGATTCAGCATGTTTGAATGCAAAGACGTAGGGAGAAAAAGGCTTCATGGACAGAATGTGTGTGATGTGAATTATCTGTTTGTGTTGGGGACTGTCAGTTTGTGAACCACATATTCACTTGACAGTAAAATATTTTAGTACACATGTCATTATTGAACAGACTGCAGTGTTCTGTTTTCTAAATGTATTAAACTAACGTTTCACAAAATTTTACACCGATTGCCATAAATGTTTAAAAAGTGAAATCAAACATTTGAAATCATCTCAATATCTTACATTATTAGTTTTGCACATTTGGTCAGTTCTGGCTAGATCTCAAAAGCCAATCCTCCCTTTAAATACTATCTATACATCGAGTTGGCCAAGTGGTTTGCATATATAGAGACATAGATTTGTTTAAGATTAAAGCTCTTATTGTTACATTTCTTCTGAAACGACCTGTTTTTTAGTGAAAAATAAACAACAAATGTGATCCCTCGGCGCTGGGACTCTCCTCCCTCTTCTGATGTCCCTGGCTGAATGCGCATGCGCGACAAGAGCTGCACGCACATTCAGCCAGTCTCATAGGAAAGCATTATCAATGCTTTCCTATGGATGCTGGCGTCTTCTCACTGTGAAAATCACAGTGAGAAGCATGGAAGCGCCTCTAGCGGCTGTCAATGAGACAGCCACTAGAGGCTGGATTAACCCATAGGTAAACATAGCAGTTTCTCTGAAACTGCTATGTTTACAGTAAAAAGGGTTAAACCTAGATGGACCTGGCACCCAGACCACTTCATTAAGCTGAAGTGGTCTGGGTGCCTATAGTGGTTCTTTAACCTCAGAGGAGGAGGATTGAAGCCCCTTAGCAAATCACCAATAAGTAAATACTGTCTCTTTGTATTTTAAACTATGGCATATTAATTAAAAAAGAGAAGGCAAATCAACTCTCTCACTCTTAGATTGTTAAAAATAACACACTATGTAAAATAGAGAGAGAGAGAAAGAGAGGAGGAGATAGATTTTTATTAACATTGTGTACTATAACACTTTCAGTCTTTCGATGCTCTTGGTTCTGAAAGACACAAGTAGAAAGAATTGTATTATAATGTTGTGTTAGTATTACACCCTAAAGAAAAAAAGGTCCATTACCATTATAATTCTGTTTCACTACATCCCTACTGCATTAAAATTCTGTCACAGGCAAACCATTTTCCTTGTCACTAGTTAAGTCTCAGAAATGGGTTGCATTAATTAATGAAAAGAGGTCAAACAATAAGATTGCTTTGGTCTTGTAGTTTCACTAATTCCATTACCGAGTTATTAAATTGTGAGTGGCGTTTGAATTGATTGACAGTTCCATAGTACAGAAAAGTATAATTCTTGGAAATTTTATTTCATACATTGATTGTGTTCTAGCATTATATTGCAAGATGTTTAATGCAAGTGTTGCCTAATGCTACACAATGAAATATCAAAACGAGACATCACTGGGTATAAAACATATGTGATAGGCATTCTGATTATCTCTTTTTTATTTTATTTTTTTAAATAAGAACAAGATGTATTTTTGAAGGTTGAAGCTTTTGAGGATTGGTGGAAGAATGTTTAAAATCATCTCAACTGGCTTTCAGTGAATCCCAAGTTTACAAAGTGCAATTATATTGCCAGGGGATGGATGCATGGGGATGGATGCATGGATGGATGAATGGGTGTGTGGGTGGATAGGTTTGTGGAGGGTGGATGCTTGTAAGGCTGGATTTGTGGGTACAGTGCCATCACTAGGGTGGTGTGGAGAGCACCTGGTGACAACATCACAGGGGTTGACACCCATTGGGATTCTTTTGTGTGTAGCCGGTGAGTTGCATGAGTGGCTTCTTAGCCACCCTGTAGCTCAGTGATCTGGGCTCCCTCTGCACTGACAATCAGCTGCACGGTGCAGAGGAGGGAGAGCAGTAAAATCCTTGCTAAATGAGGGCCAGAGAGCTCGGAGATTTTTCTGTAGGCGGCTTTCATTTGGGGTCTGCTTATTGGTGAAACTGGGAGGTGAACAAGGAGTGTATTTATTAGCTGAGTAATGGAGGGATAGGACTGTGGGTTCAGTCACAGCAGGAATTGAAATTTAGTGAGAGTACCAACTGCCAAGTGCTCCCCCACCATACGCACTATTTTGCTGAAGACTGCCAGGATATCGGTCACCCAGGTGGTTGAAAAGCTGGTAGAGCAAGAAAGGAAACCACTAAATAGACTCAGTGCGCTATAATCTAATAAGGTAATGAAGAGTTTGCCACTAAGTGTATGTATCAGTCGGTGTGTATATCTGTGTGATTATGTGCAGGGCCGGTACAAGGATTTTTATTTATATTCTTTTTATTTGTTTTTCAGCAGAAATTACATCGTAAATGTGACGTTATACAGTTACAAGTTATTAGGCTTTGTACCTATTTAAGATGAACAATCAATGTTTAACAGTAAAATGAGCTACATAACCATTGTCACGTGTGTTGTCGGAGTATTCCTTCGCCTAGGAACCTGAATAGTGCAGTTTACCAGTTTAACTCTTGCATTGACAATAATTATCACAGCGTTCTTATATAGGACTTTGCATAGTGCAATTATACAGTTTACAGGGAGTGCAGAATTATTAGGCAAATTAGTATTTTGACCACATCATCCTCTTTATGCATGTTGTCTTACTCCAAGCTGTATAGGCTCGAAAGCCTACTACCAATTAAGCATATTAGGTGATGTGCATCTCTGTAATGAGAAGGGGTGTGGTCTAATGACATCAACACCCTATATCAGGTGTGCATAATTATTAGGCAACTTCCTTTCCTTTGGCAAAATGGGTCAAAAGAAGGACTTGACAGGCTCAGAAAAGTCAAAAATAGTGAGATATCTTGCAGAGGGATGCAGCACTCTTAAAATTGCAAAGCTTCTGAAGCGTGATCATCGAACAATCAAGCGTTTCATTCAAAATAGTCAACAGGGTCGCAAGAAGCATGTGGAAAAACCAAGGCGCAAAATAACTGCCCATGAACTGAGAAAAGTCAAGCGTGCAGCTGCCACGATGCCACTTGCCACCAGTTTGGCCATATTTCAGAGCTGCAACATCACTGGAGTGCCCAAAAGCACAAGGTGTGCAATACTCAGAGACATGGCCAAGGTAAGAAAGGCTGAAAGACGACCACCACTGAACAAGACACACAAGCTGAAACGTCAAGACTGGGCCAAGAAATATCTCAAGACTGATTTTTCTAAGGTTTTATGGACTGATGAAATGAGAGTGAGTCTTGATGGGCCAGATGGATGGGCCCGTGGCTGGATTGGTAAAGGGCAGAGAGCTCCAGTCCGACTCAGACGCCAGCAAGGTGGAGGTGGAGTACTGGTTTGGGCTGGTATCATCAAAGATGAGCTTGTGGGGCCTTTTCGGGTTGAGGATGGAGTCAAGCTCAACTCCCAGTCCTACTGCCAGTTCCTGGAAGACACCTTCTTCAAGCAGTGGTACAGGAAGAAGTCTGCATCCTTCAAGAAAAACATGATTTTCATGCAGGACAATGCTCCATCACACGCGTCCAAGTACTCCACAGCGTGGCTGGCAAGAAAGGATATAAAAGAAGAAAATCTAATGACATGGCCTCCTTGTTCACCTGATCTGAACCCCATTGAGAACCTGTGGTCCATCGTCAAATGTGAGATTTACAAGGAGGGAAAACAGTACACCTCTCTGAACAGTGTCTGGGAGGCTGTGGTTGCTGCTGCACGCAATGTTGATGGTGAACAGATCAAAACACTGACAGAATCCATGGATGGCAGGCTTTTGAGTGTCCTTGCAAAGAAAGGTGGCTATATTGGTCACTGATTTGTTTTTGTTTTGTTTTTGAATGTCAGAAATGTATATTTGTGAATGTTGAGATGTTATATTGGTTTCACTGGTAATAATAAATAATTGAAATGGGTATATATTTGTTTTTTGTTAAGTTGCCTAATAATTATGCACAGTAATAGTCACCTGCACACACAGATATCCCCCTAACATAGCTAAAACTAAAAACAAACTAAAAACTACTTCCAAAAATATTCAGCTTTGATATTAATGAGTTTTTTGGGTTCATTGAGAACATGGTTGTTGTTCAATAATAAAATTAATCCTCAAAAATACAACTTGCCTAATAATTCTGCACTCCCTGTAGTTATCACATTGTCAGTAATCATTTTAGCGATTTTACAGAGGACTTCACATAGGAGATTAAATAGTTCAGTTTAACGGTATAACTATCTCGTTGTCAGTAATCGTTTCGGCGATTGTGTTAGATAGAGCCTCTCCGGTCCTATGTGAGTATTATTTTTGGGTATCACTATACTGGGACGGGTCACTCACCTGGCATATTTGCATTATTTAGGAAATCATTCCAAGGTCCCCATATACGGTGGAATGTGTGAAGGTCTTTAGTTGTGGCGAAAGTAAGCTCCTCCATTTGTTTTATTCCTTCTACCTTATTAAACCATTCTCTAACAGAGGGGGGTTGCGCCTGTTTCCATTGTTTTGGTATTAGCAGATTTGCTGCTGTGAGGAGGTGTGTAATGAGTGATAAAGTATGTTTCTTTATGTAACGGAGCTCCCTGTACTCCGACCGAGTACCCTCCGTTGACGGATGCTCCTAGCGCTTCCTGAGGACTCCAAGCAGTGCAGCAGACACCACAACCACCACAGACTCCGCAACCGCCGTATCTTGACTGGAGTCTCGCCGTCTTCCTTCCACCCTGGATCAGCTTCTGTCCTCCAGGACTGTGTGGGAAAGAACTCTTCCTTCCACCCTGTACGAACCTCCAGCATCCAGGACTGTGTGGTGAAGACCCCTCCTCCAAGGAGAGCGTGTCAGGAACAAGCTCTTAAAAGAGCTAAGTGACTCAAGCTCAGGGGAGCATGCAGAGCATAGCAATCCTCAGTGTGATTATAACAGCTCCCTCCAATAACGAGACAAGGCTACGTTTAGAGAGATCAAGAAGAACTGTCAAAACCTTTATTCCCTTGGGACCAGCCAATACAGTCACCACAATAACATTGTTGTGAAACCTCAATAAAATCACAAACAGTCAAAACACATCAAGCAACACACAGTGACTTATCACAACACAATGGTACATTTTTAAAGGGGTGGGGGGAGACAATATTTAACATTAGATATCTCACCTGCCTGCAGAATTAGCAATATGCTACCAACAGAGGGCACTAGACCAGCTCCATAGCCAAACCCACCTAGTTGGTAGCAAACCTCAGCAATACAAGAGAGCAGGCAATACATTACACAGTACACACACACACACTATAAACAATTACATTACACACACCCTGCACCTATAATGGGTACAGGGTGACTAAAACATAAGATAAATAAAGCAGCCTACATAAATAGTCTGTCTGAAGGTAGAATAGGGGCTTTAAAGGCAAATACATCAAAGAGTCATAGTCACAGGGGAGGAGGCTGGCAAGCAGGCCTCTCCAGTACCAAGTGGCGAAGGGCACTTCGTCACATATCTCCCCTTCGGGGGGAAGACTAACCAGGCACCTGACTTTCTGTCGGTCAGTGCCTAAGTTAGTCGATTCACCCACCGACCATACGCAAGTGCCAGAGTAGCCCACCCACAACAAACAGTGAGCCCACCCACAGCAAACAGTGACTGCACCTGGGTATTCCTCTGGGGTGATGGGGCAACACGCTGTGGGGACTTGAGGGGCAGAGGCCAGCGGCGCTCTGCCCTGATGCCAGCGCTTCTGCTGGGAGGAGGGGGGTGCAGGCCAGTCCTGTGACAAGGGGATCGGTAGGGCAGAGGCCAGCGGCGGTCTGCCCTGATGCCAGCTCTTCTGCTGGTATAGCCTGCAGGACATCAGGCTCTGGACAAGGGACAAAGGGAGGGCAGAGGCCGACTGCACTCTGCCCAGCTGCCAGCTCTTCCGCTGGGGGGCTTGGGACATAGTCCGGCTCAGTAGCCAGGGGAACGTGGGGGTCAGTGGGGGTTAACATCTCCCCTGTTAACCCTGGGGCCAAGTTAGGAGTTAGCTGGGGAGGGGAATTCGTACTTACCCCCTCCTCCTGTTGTCCCTGTGAGGGTAGTTGGGGATCTGGACAGGCTGTCCAGCATCCCTGTAGGTCGGGCACAGAGACCACGGTCCCCTCTGCGCCATCTGGGAGATTGGTGTCTCCCCTTGGTAGGGTAAGCTGCCGCTGGGGAGATAGGGTGCTGTGCTCCTCTCCCTGAAACACAGGCTGCCGCTGGAGAGGGAGACCGCCTGTCTCCACTCCCATAACATTGTCCTGCTGCTGGAGAGAGAGACCAACTGTCTCTGCTCCCTGTAGGACACACTGCTGCTGGGGGGGAAGGACGACACCTTCGGCCCCCTGGAATTCGCACTGCCGCTGGGGAGGAAGGACGACACCTTCGGCTCCCTGTAACTTGCACTGCCGCTGGAGACTAGGTGTCCATATCCTCAACCTCCACAGTTGTCGCTCAAAGGCCATTGCCGCACTGTTCTCAGCACTCAACTGGCGCATTACTTGGTGGACCACCTCGTTCGAAAGGTCTGGGCCATAGCAGACCAACCGCCTCTTTACCTCCTCAATGTAAGCGTCGTCCTCGTAGCGACGTATCATGTTGAGGTGCTCTTCGCAGGGCTCTATCCATCCCTGCTCCATGCTGCTGTAGTTAGGGACGCTGCACAGTGGCTAGCGTTGCCCTCAATAACCTCTCATACGATACCAGTGTCTCCGAGCTGCTTCTCCTCGCACTAGGACGCCATCCCACCGCTGCCACCAATGTAACGGAGCTCCTTGTACTCCGACCGAGTACCCTCCGTTGACGGATGCTCCTAGCGCTTCCTGAGGACTCCAAGCAGTGCAGCAGACACCACAACCACCGCAGACTCCGCAACCGCCGTATCTTGACTGGAGTCTCGCCGTCTTCCTTCCACCCTGGATCAGCTTCTGTCCTCCAGGACTGTGTGGAAAGAACTCTTCCTTCCACCCTGTATGAACCTCCAGCATCCAGGACTGTGTGGTGAAGACCCCTCCTCCAAGGAGAGCGTGTCAGGAACAAGCTCTTAAAAGAGCTAAGTGACTCAAGCTCAGGGGAGCATGCAGAGCATAGCAATCCCCAGTGTGATTATAACAGCTCCCTCCAATAACGAGACAAGGCTACGTTTAGAGAGATCAAGAAGAACTGTCAAAACCTTTATTCCCTTGGGACCAGCCAATACAGTCACCACAATAACATTGTTGTGAAACCTCAATAAAATCACAAACAGTCAAAACATATCAAGAAACACACAGTGACTTATCACAACACAATGGCACATTTTTAAAGGGGTGGGGGGAGACAATATTTAACAGTAAATATCTCACCTGCCTGCAGAATTAGCAATATGCAAATCTACCCGAATATGCAAATGAACCAGTCTTGCAATTCAGGTAGTGCATATTGCTGTTGCTACCAACAGAGGGCACTAGACCAGCTCCATAGCCAAACCCACCTAGTTGGTAGCAAACCTCAGCAATACAAGAGAGCAGGCAATACATTACACAGTACACACACACACACACTATAAACAATTACATTACACACACCCTGCACCTATAATGGGTACAGGGTGACTAAAACATAAGATAAATAAAGCAGCCTACATAAATAGTCTGTCTGAAGGTAGAATAGGGGCTTTAAAGGCAAATACATCAAAGAGTCATAGTCACAGGGGAGGAGGCTGGCAAGCAGGCCTCTCCAGTACCAAGTGGCGAAGGGCACTTCGTCACACTTTATACCTGGGAGTGGGAGAAGGAACAGTACATATTCTGGGGAGAATGGTATATTTATTCCTGTGGCAGTGTTAATGAGCTTAATCATTCGTTTCCAAAAGGCTTGTATGTGAGTGCATTCCCACCATATGTGCGCGGGATGAGCATTGGGTTGCTGGCATCTCCAGCAAGCGTGCTGCGTCGTTGTGTATATTTTGTGGATCTTGGCTGGGGTATAGTGCCAACGGGACAGTCTCTTATAATTTCCCTCCTGTGTATTTAAGCAGGTGGATGTTTTGTGTACTCTCAAAAATATTTGTCTCCATTGGGTAGTGGAGATATCTAAATGCATTTCATTACACCATTTCCCCACAAAATTTTCCCGGGGTCTAAGCAATAGTTTGTACATTGTGGAGAGCACTTTTCTTTTCAGTTTGTGTTCGGAGTTCAGCTGTTCAAAGTCAGTGAGTTCTCTCTCTCCTTTTGGCAGGAGTTGCATGGTTCGGATAAAGTGAGTTAGGTGGGCGTAGTGTAACTGCTGTATCCCTGACGGTGTCTGTGAAGTAGCTAAGATTTGAATTGGTAGTAGGTGACCTTCTTTTGCCACCTCCCTTAGTTGGATGTACTCTTTCATCTGGTTAGGGTTTAATAGTTTGCCCGTCTTACCCGGCTCATAATGGGGGTTGTGGGTAATTGGGTATAGGGGTGATGGGAAGTTTGACATGTTTTCGTTGGTGTGTAGGGGTTGCCATACCTTGATAGTGGCCTCTATTGTGGGATGGTGTTTGTGACGTATGAAAGGACGGGCTGTCTTATGCCAGGGTAACGTCTGTATAGGGGTTTCTAGGAACAAGTTTTCTATCGCCGTCCACTGGTGGGGAGATGGGACTTTAGTCCACTCGTATATTCTGGCAAGGTGTATAGCTTTGTGATATAATTCCAAGTCTGGGAGACCCACTCCTCCACTTTCCCGGGGGGTCGTCAAGGTAGAGTATGCCAGTCTGGGGTGGGAATGTGACCAGATGAAAGTAGTGACGTTTTTACGTACCGTATCAAAGAATGACTTAGGGATAGCTATGGGTAGAGTTTGGAGAGGGTACAGGGAGCACATTCATTTTAATAATGTTAACCCTGCAAAACCAACCGAAGCCTGGTCTGTGCCATTTGGTCAGGTCTGCAGAGATTGCTTTTAAGATTGGGAGGAAGTTCATTTCGTATATGTGTTCTAATTTACGTGAGAGGTGTACCCCTAGGTATTTGATAGACTTAGTATCCCAGCTGAAGGGGATTGATGTCTTGATCTGCCTCTCTAGTTCTGGTTTGATAAGTAGTGGGAGAATTTCGCATTTGGTAAGGTTTGCCTTAAAGTTGGAGACCGTACTGTAAGTCTCCATTTCCCTGAGAATTTGAGTAAGTGAATGAAGAGGGTCTGCCACTGTGAACAAAAGATCATCCGCAAACGCAGAGACCTTGTATTCTATGTTGTTGACAGAGAATCCCTTTATCTGATGGTTATCTCTTATCCCTTGCAGGAACGGTTCCAGCACTAGAATGAAAATTAGTGGTGAGAGAGGACAGCCTTGTCTTGTTCCATTTTGGATTTGGACCGTATCAGATAGTTGGCCATTTATTCTCAGTTTAGCTGTGGGGGAGGAGTATATAGCTTAAAGCCACTCCATCCATCTGTCCCCAAAACCCAATCCTCTCATCGTGGCCAGCATAAAAGACCAGTCCACTCTGTCAAAAGCCTTCTCGGCGTCTATTGACAAAAGTAGACTGGGGGAGGCTTTGTGTGTGGTCCTTGCCCAGTGTATCAAATTGATAAGCTTTGTGGTGTTGTTTTTCGCCTCCCTATTAGGTACAAAGCCCGCTTGATCCTCCTGTATAAGATCCGTGAGTAAGGGCTTTAGTCTAGTGGCCAATATCTTGGTGAATATCTTCAGGTCTACGTTTATTAGCGAAATCGGTCTATAGCTCCCGCAGATAGACGGGTCTTTTCCCTCTTTGGGTATCAGTGCTATGTGGGCTTCTAATGCAGAGTGTGGGATAGTGTGTTTTAGGTCCCTTGTGTTAAAGGCTCTAAGGAATGGCTGTAATAGGTCCTGGGACAGTGTTTTATAGTATCTGCCCATAAAACCATCCGGGCCTGGGCTTTTCCCTAATGGTAGCTGTGTTATAGCGTGTCTGAGTTCTTCCTCTGAGATAGGAACATCTAAGAATTGTCTCACATTAGGTATGATGGTCTGCTTAATTCTCTCTTGGAGGAACTGTTGTATGTCTGCGGGGTCAGGGGGGGGGGAGTCTCTGAGATTGTAGAGTCCCGTATAATAGTTTGTAAAGGCTTTTAGAATGTCTGGCATCTTCTGAGAGACCGTCCCATCCTGTAGCTTAATGTCTAATACAAAGGTTGAAGGCTTTTCTTGTCTTAGGGCTTGGGCCAATAGCTTACCACTTTTACCGCCTTGTTTATTTTTTAATTTAAAATTTTTTAAATTTTTTTTATTTATATTCTTTTTATTTGTTTTCGGTGCAAGGATTTTTGGGTACACAGGCGAAGATGATTTTGGAGCCCCCTCCCCCCCAAAAGCATCTTCACCTGTGTGCCTCTTAACCCGCCTTTTGTTTCTTATCCCCTTTTTAAAATGTCTTACCCCCTTTAGTGTCTTATCCCCAAATCTCCTTTGTGTCTTTTACTCTTACTAGCTCCTTTGTGTGTTTCTCTTTCACCACCAGCCCGTCTATCCCCCCCCAGCCCCTCTGTGTCTATTTTTCCTCTTCTTCAGCCCCTCTGTGTCTCTTTCACCCCCAACCCCTTTGTATTTCCACACACAGGTTCTTCTGTGTGGCACTTTCATCCCCAGCCCCTCTGTGGACTTTCTCACCCCCAGGCCCATCTGTGTGTCTTTATCCCCCCTCATGTCCCTCTGTGTGTCTTTCTCCCCACTCAGGCCCCCCTGTGTGCTGTGGCACTCTCCCCTCAATATCCACTAGTGGTCCTCTCCCCTCCCTGTTCCTTAATGGTACTCTCCCCTCCTTGTCCCTTAGTATTCCCCCCTCCCTTCCCTGTTCCTTAGTGATACCCTCCCCTCCCCTGTCCCTTAGTGTTACTATCCCCTCCCCTGTCCCTTAGTGTTCATCTTTGACTCTTAGTGCCCCCCTTAATGTCCCTCCCACTCTCGCCCCTATCTTAGTGTTCCTCTCTCTTCTCTTTTAGTGGTCCCCCCACTTCCCCAGTGTTCATTATTTCCCCCCTCCCCTGTCCCATAGCATTCTTTCCTCCCCCACCCTATAGCAGTCTCTTCCCCCTCCCTTGTCCCGTAGCATTCTTTTCCCCCATCCTCTGCCCCATAGCATTCTTTTCCCCCTCCCCTGTCCCATAGCATTCTTCCCCTCTCTCCTGCCCCATAGCATTCTTTTTCCCCTCCCTTGCCCCATAGCATTCTTTTTTCCCCTCCCCTGTCCCATAGCATTCTTTTCCCCTGTCCCATAGCATTCTTATGCCCCCTTCCCTGTTCCATAGCATTTCCCCCTCCCCTCCCCTTAGTGCCCGGTGTGTCTTCTACCTTTATTGTAGCGTGGCAGAGTGGACCGCGAACTTCAGTCTCCTGTACCCAGCCGGACTGACAGGAAATGCTTTCTCAGTTAGCACTTCCTTTCAGTCCGTCCAGGTACAAGAAACATAAGTTCCCGTACCGCAGAGCGCACTGCTCCGCTCAGCCATACTACACAGAGTGCCTGGCAGGAGGGAGCGCCGTGCGCCCACCTACTGCCAGTCACTCCAATCTAGCGCCCCCTTATGGACATGCTGGCCCTGAGTATGTGCCAATATGTTTATTTCATCGAGAGAGCGTCAGTAATAGTGTGTGTGCCATTGAGTTTATATGTGTTTGAGAGAGTGTGCATGTTACAGAGAAATGTTGTGTCACTGAGACTCAGTGACAGAGTGTGTATCAGTGAGTATGTGTTGATGCAGCTATATATAGATATGTAAAGTATATACTGATCAGCCATGACATTAAAACCACCAGCGTAATATCAAGTAGGTCCCTCTTGTGCATGCAAAACAGCTCTGATGCATTAAGGCATGGTCTCTACAGAACCTCTTAACATGTCCTGTGGTATCTGGCACCAAAACATGAGCAACAGATCCTTAAGTCCCACAAGTTGCTAAGTGGGGCCTCCATGGATCGGATTTGTTGTTTCAGCATAGCTCTCATATGCTCAATTAGATTGGGATCTGAGGAATTTAGAAGCCAAGGCCACACCTTGAACTCTTTGTCATGTTCCTCAAACCATTTCTGAACAATTTATGCAGTGTGGCAGGGTGCATTATCCTGCTGAAAGAGGTCACTGTCATCAGGGAACACCAATGCCATCAAGAGGTCTATGTGGTCTGCAACAATGTCTAGATAGGTGGAACATGTCAAAGTGGCATCTACATTAATGCCAGGATCCAAGGTTTCCCAGCAGAACATTGCCAAGGGTATAACATTGCCCTGCCAGCCTGCATTCTTCCCATAGTGCATCCTTCTGATATCTCTTCCCCAAAAAGATGCACACGTGTTCGGCCATCCACCTGATCTTAAAGAAAACATGATTCATCAGACCAGGCTACCTTTTTCTGTTGCTCTGTGGTCCAGTTCTATGTTTATTCTATGTTTCTATCACAGTAAAGGAGTTTAAGCATGCGTGGGATAGGCATAAGGCTATCCTAACTATAAGATAAGGCTAGGGACTAATGAAAGTATTTAGAAAATTGGGCAGACTAGATGGGCCGAATGGTTCTTATCTGCCGTCACATTCTATGTTTCTATCAGTTCTGACGATCACTTCTCCATTGAATGCGCAATTAGTTCAGTCCTTCATGTTGTGGAAAAATGTTAATGTTTTCATTCACCTGTTCATTTGCACACTATTTTATTGCAATTTAGGGCTTGTATACATTTTCAGGGTGGGGCAACAAAAAAAATCTTTCACTTGCACCCTTTCTTCATTTCCCCCCCACTATACGTGGGGATACTCTAAACCTAGCGTCTGAGCATGCACAAATGCTCATTGCATGCAGGGACTTGGAATCCCAGCTGTTCGTTGCCTGTGAACTCCAGAAGCCCTTTAAAAGGGAGCAGGAAGGAGCAGGTGCATCACAATGTACAGCTGTCCTGCTCCCTCCTAGACACCAGGATCAACTTCTCCACAGACTTCTCTACAAATTTATGCAGACTCAGCTAGAACAGGTGTGCTGGAGGATAAGAGGCTAGGAATGTATGTTACATCAGTGTGTCTGTATGTGTACAAATAAATTGTGTCTCTGTGTAAATTGGTGTGAGAGTGTGTAAGTGACATTATGTGTATATGTCAGTGAAAGCGTGTGTTAATGAAAGAGACTGCATATGTGAAATTGTATGTGTGCTCGGGAGTATATGTGCATGTGCATCAGTGAGAGCCTGTGTTAACCGTGTGTACATCCCTTAAATAGATTCTTAGATTTAATATTTATTAATATAACTATCCATTATATTTAAATTAAAAACGTTTTACTTAAAGTGAACCTGTCAGGCTCATATATATATAGATACACACATGCTGATATGGTCTGGCATTGGAGGAGGATCATGGGGGTCTTACATCATGAGTTACCGCACTGGGTGACCACCAGTGGGTGTGTGGTTAGATGCTTGGATATTTAGTTTTCTAGGTTGGTGGGTGGTTAGACATAGATTCATAGTAAAACAGACAGATATAATCATAGTAAAACTAGAGGTATTTATAAAATAAAAAAGATTTGTAGGTGTGGTAAAGTGCAGAATCAGTTGCTTGCATGGGATGTACAACAGGTAAAACACAGCACATATAAACACAAATGCAAGTGTAACTAAAGAAACAAAAGCTTGTCTAATGTGTTTTACTTGGTATTTTTCAAATGTTGCAAACACTTTTTATTGAAATTACAGCTTATCTTGAGATAAGGCATGAAATCAAGAAAATCATGTCAGTTCTCTCCACACCTTTAACAAGACTGTGTAACCCTTTCCACGTATTCTTAAGCAGGAATAGAATCTTGCTTTTATTGTATTTTTAATGTTTTTTATAATTCTTCATTTTTGTAAATGTCGTAGTGACAAACATACAATCTTATACATCAATGGACATATTGTATAAACCGAAAGCATTGCGTGAAAAAGTGTACATAGGTTGTGCATTTCTTTTTTTTTTTTTTTTTTTTTCCTAAGGAGATGTATACCAGATTAGTATCGCTTACACTCATTTTATACATCCTGAAAACAGCACCTACTCAGTCAGGTATAAGCATTATTATTAGCCAAAGTGTCTTTGTTATAGACAATTTTTGTTACAGAATCTTGCTTTTAAAGAAAAAAATAAATAAAATATATATATATATATATATATATATATATATTTTTTTTTTTTTAAAGCAATGCAGTTTTTATTGTATTCAGTATACGCAGTATCTTAGTATTCACAATACGTAATGATTAATTTTGGGGGACAAAGAATATATTGGGAATAAAGTTTTTAATTGTAAGCTCACAATCCATTTAGCTTAGTACGCCATATAAAATGGCTGTAACATGGATAGTGTCTTGTATTCCTCTTGTCTAGGTGTGTCTATACTGTACTGTATTTCTTTTCAGTTCAAATTGAATTTTGCTGTCCAGCTAACAATATGTGTTATTTGGTATGTAGTATAGTTATTCAGTTTATGGATGTGCTGACAAATTTGTTTTGACAACAATATAATTATTAAATAAACAATGCAATTAATAATAGCTGACATTTTTTATTTTGCATAACTTTTATATATCTCTCAATAAAAAATATCACATTTCATGAGTCAAGTATATATCATCAACTTTGCTTATTTAATTATTTATTTTAACTTTGTGACATAATTTTTATTTTTGACTAATTCCTTAGACTTAACCTTTCTTTATTAAATTAATTTATAAAACTTAGTTTACCACACCCTTCAAAATAATTCACGTATTACCTTGAAGAAGTGGTTGAGATAGTAGTCTTTCTCCAAATCTATAATTCTTGGGCCTGTTACTTTAATTAAGGTCTACATGTCTCCCTCATGTAAATGGGATTTGTGTCCCATTATTATTGGGGACTGTGCTGTTTTTCTTGCCCACATTAATTGTGGGTCTTGTGGCCCACCTGCCTTATAGGTCCTGTAAATCCCACTCCTGTGACTAGGTCTTGTGTTTAAACTACTGTAGGTGTGGATCATGTTTATGAGTCCTCTGTCCTCATTTTAAGGAGCTCAGTATTCTTGGTGTGTCTGAGTGTGACAGAGCTCCAACGCAATAATACTCACAGTAATGTGTATTTAAACTACAATAAATGTGTTTAGAAATCAGTTTGTATAAAGAAGATACATTGTTAATCTTCTAAATGCATTAATTGCATTACTTGTTATTAGTAAGTGACATAAAGGGACTCTATAGTCACCAGAACAACTACAGCTTTTGAATTTGTTCTGGTGAGTAGAATCATTACCTTCAGGCTTTTTGCTGTAAACATTGTCTTTTCAGAGAAAAAGCCACTCCTTAGATGGCTGTTAGAGATGCTTCCTTGGTCATGGCTGCCTAAAATGCATCCAAACATTCATTATCTCCTCCCTCTGCATACAGACACTGAACTTTCCTCATAGAGATTAATTGATTCAATTCATCTCTATGAGGAGATGATGATTGACCAGGGCTGTGTTTGAATTTTGTTGGCTCTGCCCCTGATCTGCATCTTTGTCAGTCTCAGCCAGTCTTATGGGGAAGCACTGTGATTGGATCAGGCTACCCCTTCTGATGATGTCAGCAGACTGCTTGTTTTTCCTGAGTCAAACAGCATGCAGAGTTTACAGCTCCAGGCTTGAATACAGTAAGATATTTACGTAGGCATGAGGGGTCCATGGGGGGGGGGCTCAATGGTGGTTTTAACACTATAGGGTCAGGAATACATGTTTGTGTTCCTGACCCTATAGTGATCCTTTAAACTGTCTAAGAACAGCCCATATGTGCACCCACATCCCTAAAATGAAAGTGTCTCTCATAGTCAGTTTGAAATGTTGGGATATATGAAGGTGGAAGGTTTCAGGGATTTTTGCCAAAGAACCTTGCAGAATTGGTTGCAAATCAGAGATGTCATGGACATAGAAAAAGAAGGCCTTACATGCAATAGTGTTTCCCACTTCATGAGTTGCTGTGTTAGCCCATTGCATGAGGCTGAAGGAGGCGGTTACCAAGAGCAGTCGAGAGGCATCAGAACTGTTTGGGTTGTTGATTGGGATGATAAAGTCCTCAAGGATAAGAGAGGGAGTGTTAGTGAAATGGAAGTGGGGTAGCCAGGAAGAAAAGTGTTCAATGAATAGGCCAGGATGACCACCAGGGCGATACATTTTGGCAATTCTTAAAGGAGTGAGTTTAAATAGGTGGACGGTGTGAACTTCAATGCCATAGACAATTGCAGGCCACCGAAACATAAAAAAAACAGGAGTAGCGCTGTCAGAGGGGGTCAGCAAGGTCTCAATGAGTGCTAGTAGGGTGAAAGATTTTGACATGAAGAAATCATGTATAGCTGTTGATTTCAGTTTGCTGCAGACAGAGCAGGCATTCCACAGTGCACACTGAATATCGGTAGATGAGTAGAAATTACAGGGTTCTGGGATGAGGTTCATGTGGTTTCTGGTAGGCTTGGTGTGAGCAGAAGAGATGAAGGGCTCTAGGTTGCAAGAGACATCACCAGCTGTTGGCTGGAAACTAGTAAACTCAGACTTTTGCTATACAGGTAAGTACACAAGCTAGACAACGATGCTATGCCAAAAGGCAAACTGCAAATATAAGGAATGCACATGGACATATTCTCACACTGCAAATCTGCATTCTGAACCATTTTTGAACAGTAAATGATTTACCATTCTAAGTAATATAATTAAATATGTACTAATCCGGATGGGGATTTGACTGGATAAAATGTCCAGTATGTCAGTGACAATAATTCAGACATAATATTATATTTTTTTGATAAATATTATCTATGGATTTATATATTTTCAATTCCAATTGTGTCAGACATATCCATTCCTATCAGCTGACAATATAAATACTGTAGTTTACTTTTTTGTAAAAGTACCATGCTAACATCCATTGTAATCTTATTTATTTCACCCCTGCTAAGATAAAATGACAAAAGAAATGTTAAATGTTCCGTGTGCGCTGATCAATTTCCTGCATGATCTAAGAACATTATCTCGGACTGTTTATCTGAATCAATATATGAAGGACATTGTAAAGCAAGTGGTGACCATCCATTTAGAAATTGCTTACAAGGGCATTATTTCTAGAAGTGATCTTTCCTGTCTAATCTCAGTATGAGAAACCTGTTGGAAGCATAATTATATAGAATTATAAATTACTTCACAGCAAAATGCACTGCTTTGTAGAAAAGAAAATGTGTTCTGTGATGAAATAGTTCTTGGATTCTATCATTTAAATGATACATTTATTACCTTGTGTTTGCAGGTTAGAGGCCCCCCAGCAGCCGGAGCATTCAAAGAAAGACCTGCAAAACCCACAGCGTTTCGCAAGTTTTATGAGAGAGGAGACTTCCCAATCGCCCTTGAGCATGATACAAAAGGAAACAAAATAGCCTGGAAGGTAAGTGAGAGCACAGCTGTGACTGCCAGCTGTGCTTATTGAAGTGACATCTTCTATTGCCAAACAAAGTTGGCTTATAAGTAAATAATACTGAGCAATTTCTCAGCAAATGAAAGGTTGTGGGGGAAGCTGTTCGGAGGCTGGCCCCCTGAGACAGCAATCTACCTTGGCAACAATTAAATTATCTCCCGTAAAAAGGAAGATGACAGAGACTCTTTGCCTTAGAGAATTATCTCTTATACCAATTCATCTCTATTTTTATGAGGACCTGGCAAGCCTAGCTATTTCAGGCAGTCCATCAAGTGATTGGATATAGCAAGCACTAGCCATTTATCTCCCCAAATTTCACCTTCCTGCAGGACACATCCAAATGGAAGCTTTAATTACCTAAATGGATAGGTCAGAATTGGCTGCTCCCTAGGAAATGCAGAGCGGAATATAAACGAAGTCAGATTTTCATTCTGAGACTGTGCTTTTAGTCTGCAGCATATGTCAACCAACGTAATCGCTGTCATACATGCCTCTGTTAGAGGCTGACCTCCACGGCTAAAATCATTACAGTGCCGACATTTCTCTGACAAAAGGTTAATTGGCTTCAAAATAAATGTATTGCCTAATGACTCCATTCCAATACGGCTATGTTTCTGTCTCCGAATGGCCCACTGATGTTATTTGTAAAAACTTGCCAATCTCTTTAACTCACCAGGGCAAGCTTTTAAATTTAATTTGAAAAACTGAATGCTGATCTTTTTTTTTCCTGCTCCAGCCATTTAATTATGTGTGTTCTCGGAATCTATTCTTTTATTCCGGTTATGGTCGGTGCAGATGCATGAATATGTGAAAGCTAAAATAAGTGAGAAATCATTATTTGTGCTGTGTACACTGCAGCAAGACTGACTGAAATAAGCATATTAAACAGCAATTCCAGTTACATAGTCTATGCTTGTGATTGCTAATACGAATCATTTTGTAATACAAGGCACCTGCTGAGAATACAGAGAATGATGTTTATGTATCCATACTGATCAAACTGAATAGTAGCATACAAATAAGACATTGCGACGTTCTATTATTTTTTCTGTTGTCTGAAAATGGATGCAATAGGATGTGCCATAACAGTACGTTATCTGCAATGTAAGGTACTTAAAACGGAACTGCCACTTACCAGGATTTCTAATAGCCTTGACTTAATATTTTTTTAATATATTTTTTAATTATTTAATATTTTTGATATGCTATTTAAATAATTGTACACTTTTTGATAAACTTTTAAAATGATCTAATATTTTGAGATATATATCCAAAATACTAGAGTATTGCAGTATGCAATGATACCTTTTTTATTGGACTAACATAATATTTCAAAGACAAGCTTTTGAGAGTTTCAGGTCTGAAGTAATACAGATCAGTCTGATAGAGTTTAACACTTGAAACAACTGATTTTAGAGAAGGGGAGGGATTTGGGTGTCATAAATAGCAGAAGATGTACCTGAAAGTGAAAGGTGCAGGCTGGCTGAGAATAGCCAGAAAAAGTAAATAAACAGGAGAGTCAATAAGCTAGTTAAAAAGAAAAACATTATTTTAGTCCAATAAAAAAAAGGTATCATTGAATACTGCAATACTCTGGTATTTTGGCATCTTGTCTACTAGACTAATACAGCTAATCCAATCTACACTATTTATTTAATACAATACACAAGATCCAGCGCACTCACTCATTCACTAAATTGCATCTTCAAAGCTCACAGATTGTATTAGTTTTTTTTAAAAAAAAAAAAACCTAATCTACGCAAAAATAATGGGGGTTTAGTTACAGTTTATGACCATACAATGCATAAGCCATCTACAATGTCAATGTACCATATATTATTTTTTTAATTTTATATTTTGAAAAAAAAAAACCTTAAAAGCTTATCCAAGAATATTAAAGAGATGTTGCGGAAGGGAAACTCATAGGATGCAGCTGCCCAAAGAATTGGAAGGCTAGCCTGGCATGAATGCATGTCAGGCTGCCTGCCAATCATGCATGCTGGCCAACAACATACTGAGCCTGGTATAAATGCGTCTAATGATACGCTTGCTCCATTCTTTTGAAGGACTGTCCCCTAGCACTCACATGTCCACTTGTCTCCTTACCTTCTTTCTAGCAGGCAGAAACTCCTGGTATACAGTGTTAGACAGAGAAAAGGTGTATGTAGTGAGTGTAGAAGAAAGGGAACATGTTAGAGTTGCCACCGTGTTAAAGAGAACAAAGTCAGCATTAACTTAACTAATTTCATTTCAGCTAGACCACACAAGTTTTGTTTACATATATCCCTCTTAAGTTTCCATACTTAAGCAAGAGTATGTGAAGAGTAGTTAGGGTTGCCACCTTTCTTGGAAAACAATACATGCCTTACTAATTTGCATAACTAATTATGGAAATGTGACATCACATGATGTAAATCACAAGGAGTGACATAAGATAAAATTCTGTAAAATCACCCAAAAACTACTTACAGTTTTATTCTACTGTATAGATGGATTGCTCCCAGTGTCTCCCTGTCTCCCAGGTCTTCCAGTTTCCCCATGTCACCCAGTGTCCCTTAGAGTCTGTGTCCCATGTCTCCCAGTGTCCCCATGTCACTAGGGGACAGTGTTAGACATGGGGACACTGAGACACAGGGGGACACAGTGTCCCTATGTATCACAGTGTCTGTGCCCCGTGTCTCCCTGTGTCCCCATGTCTCTGTGTCCCCATGTTGCCCAGTGTCCCCTGGTGTCTGTGTCCGCATGTCTCCCAGTGTCCTCATGTCACCAGAGGACACAGAGACATGGGGACACTGGGAGACATGTGGACACTGGGAGATGTGGGGACACAGACACTAGGAGACATGGGAACACTGAGACACTAGGGACACTGGCTGGGAGACATGGGTACACACAGGGACATATTAGCTACGAGGCAAACAAGGCATTTGCCTTGGGCGGCACTTTCCAGGGGGCGGCAAAAAAAGCCGCCCCCAAATGCCCAAGCAAATGTCTTGTTAGCCTAGTGGCTAACTAAAAATCCGGGCTGGCGGGCGGCGCTGGCGAGGGAGCACTTTCCCCTGAGCTCTCTGCTCAACTCCCTCATGCGCCGCAGAGTGATACCGGAAGCCTGAATTTGATGTCATATTCTGGCTCCCGGAATCACTCTGCGGCGCGCGAGGGAGCTAAGGAGAGAGCTCACTAATCAGTACTCCCTCGCCAGCTCCGCCCGCCCGCCCAGCAGCCCCACTGGACCCCAGGGAAAGGGAGAACCCCCCCCAGCATTCCCAAAGAGAGGAAGGCTGGGGGGATTGAATTAAAAAAACAAAACAAATTGTGTTAATGTGAGTGTGTGTGTCTGTGAGTGTGTGTGTGTGTCAGTGAATGTGTGTGTATTTAGAAGGGGGGGAATGGCAGGGGGGTCATAGTATAACCAGGATACATTACTGGGTACACTACGACGCTTAGGGACATTGAGTCCCTAGTGTCTCATTGTCCTCATGTCTCCCAGTGTCCCTAAGTGTCTGTGCCCCCATGTCTCAGTGTCCCCATGTGTGTCTGTTTACCCATGTCTCAGTGTCCCCAAGTATCCCCATGTGTGTATTTTTCCCCATGTGTCTGTGTCTCCATGTCTTCCAGCGTTCCCTAGTGTCTCCGATTCCCCATGTATCAGTGTCCTCAAGTGTCCCCATGTGTGTCTGTGTCCCCATGTCTCAGTGTCCCCATGTGTGTCTGTTTCCCCAAGTGTCTGTGTCCCCATGTCTTCCAGCATCCCCCAGTGTTTCCATGTTCCCAGGTCTCAGTGTCTCAGTGTCCCCAAGTGTCCCCATGTGTGTCTGTGTCCCCGTGTCTCCAAGTGTCTAAGCGTCCCCAGAGTTCTCCCTGTGTCCCTATGTCTTACAGTGTCCCCTAGTGTCTCCGTGTCCTAATGCAGCCTTTACCCCATCCTTCACTTCCCTGCGCTGTAGGTTGTCTCTGCAGGCTGGGAGCATCTGTCTGGACTTTCTGTGCTGTATAGCTGCTCCCGCGTGGATTAGTGAGTAAAGAGATGCAGGTATATGCTGTAACTTGCTATTTATTTATTTATTTATTATTGCCATTTATATAGCGCCAACAGATTCCGTAGCACTATCCCTGCCTCTCTCTACACACAGCGACCTACTGGCCAGTGATGGTATTGCAGAGTAATTTCTGTTTATACTGAGAAAAATACCACCATTTGTATTGCCGGTATAACTGCAATATTGGCACCAGTCAGGAAGCCTCAAATAAATACTGGCCAGGTGGCAACCCTAAGAGTAGTGTGTACATTTTTTTTATTTTTTAATCAATGGGCCTATTCCATGGGCCTGGGCCTGGAGCCACCGCTCCATCAGCCTCTATCTTTATCCGGCCCTGACCATCCAATGCTGTACAGGTCCATTCGGAATGCAAAATGCAGACATTGTTTATGCTATTTAACAATGTCTTTATTTTGCAAACAAGGTTCCAAATGAGCCTGAATATGGTCCAAAACATTACCAGACAGCAGAAATCTAGACCTAAATTGTTAAAATGCTATAAATCCAGGTCTGGAATTTCAAAATCTAAATGATTTGCCCGCTTGCAGTGCTAGCAGATATGTTTCATAAAAATAATGTTTGGAAGCTAATAAATGTTTTCATGGAATATGAACATTTGTTTTACAGACACTAAATTGCCCTGAGAAAAATGTATAAATCCATGCTTAATCTCTGAATTTGCACCCTTGCACTACATGTGCTTATCCACTGTGGCTTCCATATCCATATTTTAACATTCTTATATACACTTGGGGCCTAGCAGATAACACCTTTGGAAGTATTTAATCCATTCTGTTTTATGTTTCAGTGGAAAACTGGTTTTATGAACCTTTAAATGGTAATTACTGCTTTAAATATCACTATAGGCACCTAGACCACTCCATCTCAATTCATTGGTCTGGGTTCAATAGCCCTGTTACTTTTGTAAAACATTGCTGTTTTGTAGATATGGCAATATTTATATTGCAGTGCTTTCTTGACAGCTATTGGAGGATGCTTACGTGCCCATGACCGATTTAGACTCGGTTCTGTCAAGTTCGCCTTATACAATGCCTCTAACGCTAATGTCCACTAACGCTTATCATAGGGAAACAATGGATTCAGTGCTTTGCTATGAGAAGCATGTGATTGGAGGAGTGCTGCTCTTTCCACTCATGCGCTTCTTGTCCCCAATGTTTCTCTATCGGAAGCATAGGATTGTACGAGAAGACTAAAAGGAGACAGTCTGCAGTAAGACTACATGGGAAGTGGAGCATGCATCTGCATGGACTGGGTCTTGGCTCTACAAAAAGGGTATATTCATTATTATTTTTAAATTAAATTTAGGAGGAGGGACTTTTGAATCTAAATAGGGAGTAGAACACTACAATGTTAGAAATACATGTTTGTATTCCTAGCGCTATTGCGTTCATTTAGATCTTGTGAAACTTTAGTCTTTCATACAGTTAGTAAATAATATTTCTAATATAGTGTTAAAAACCTATCTTGTTTTTGTCGTTAACACTGACATAGTTCAAACCTATTTCATAACACAATTTCATTAGCTGTAACTTAAGGTAGGTAAATTGAGAGCCATGCTTCTAAAAGAGGTCACAAAGCCCTTTTCATTAAAAAAAAAAAAAAAAAGACCATTACATCCATATGTTTCTATGGCAACATGTTAAACTTCTTTATTTCTTATGATATTCCATATGGTAACAGGCGAAGTTCTGGCACCTAACTAGAATCTCAGAGCATATTTTTTTTTTTAAGCTTTGTAATAGATAAAAGGCCTTATAAATAGACAAGAAAATACAGTTTCTATATGTCACAATAAATTGTGTTTCAATTACATTCAGTTCCATGTTCTTAGAACCTTACTGCCAGAGGGAGGTCAGGTGCTTTCTTTGCTATCTATGTTTCTCAGCTGAGGTTTACTTGATCTCTTCAGAACCAGGTATATTTTAGACTGATACTCCTTTTGCAAAGATTTTAATACTACATTAAAATCTTACATGCTGCAACCAAAGGTCTCTTTAAAAAAAAATACTCACATATTTAGGATGATATTTTGTCCTGATGCTGCTACTGTCACAATTGTACAATTATCCTCATGTGTACTGTTGGAAATAATTTATGAATGCTTTATTTGGCAAACTATGTATTTTTTTTTTTTTTTTAAATGTGTCCTAAGAATAATCTCATGTGCCCAAATTACAAATCATGCATATGAGAATGTCTCATCAAACATATAACCACTGGTATAAAAATAACATGTCTATGTTTGTACTATAACATTGAATTGTAGTCAAGAAACAGAATCTCCTAAGCTGGCGCAGTTGGACTACTTACAATGAGGAAAGAGAGATCGCTAGGGCACTCAAGGCACCATAACCACTACGGAAGGCTGTAGATTATGGTGCTTTAGTGTTCCTTTAAAAAATGACACATTTGTCTTAAATAGTAAATGTGAAAATATATAGCAAACATCTGTTTATTGCGCAATCCCTGTAACAAAGCCTCACTAATAAAGTGAATTATTTCCTAACACAAGTATATTTAGCAATCTGACTACATCCTACTGAAGGTGAACATTTAAAAGCACATTGCAGATAGTGGTGTTTTCAATGAGGATGGATTTTTACACATGCCTACGGTGGTAAATTTTGTTACAAACCTCTCAAGCAAAGCTTGAGGAGCTCATTAAGCAACCTACATGGAGGGATATGGCACTAAGGAATGAAAATCGTTTTGGAGAGAAGCTTTAGATGTAATCCAAACCCCTCCAGCAAAGTTGTATGGATGATTATGCAGTTATTTTTTTCCTACATAACAAACTAGATTTTATTTTCCTTAATTGCTTGGGAGTATTTCCCCAGGTATGGCACTTGCATGAGTGATAACAGAATACACAGTATGAGTCCAAATATACTGCAGTATCACACAATTGTGACTTATGTCCACAGCAAGCAGTAAAAAGATAAATAAGAAGGACATTTAAAACCAGTGCATAGAAAATGTGGAATACATTACTATGATATGTTTTACCTATTTTAAATCTCCAGTGAGTAGAACTGTCAAGAAGAATTATATGACATGGAAATTTGACAAAATAATATACTTGAAATCAGTCATCTAGAATTTATATATATTACCTAATAATAATAGGGACGGGTTTACATATAGGATCATTTATAACAAGTGTCTTTACAATAAGAGTATGGGCCTTAAGAAGGGCTCAGGAGAGATGTAAGGTTGTTATAGGATCAGTAGCTGTTGATGTTCCTTAATAGCTGCTAGCAAGTGACATGTATTCTTAAATTCATGGGATTTAAAGAAGCATTTGAAGCTCTGAAGCGTAGATAAGTAGATATGAGGGCAATGGAGCAAGTCAGGGTAATCACTAAACAGAAACATTCGAGAGAGGTCATGGAGACCCGAATGGGAAAATGATGAATGGTTAAGTAAGTGGTAAAAAAAGGTTCATCAGCCTACAACCCTTCCAGTTATTACAATTCATTGAGCTGTGAGAGGATTAGATAAAAAAGTGATATGATAAATATATATATATATATATATATATATATATATATATATATATATATATTAAAGTAAACCTATCAAGATTAATTTCTATGTATTAAATGAAAGAAAAAAAAATGTTTATACATTCTGCTCACAAATATATAAAATGTGAGAAAAAAACAATTTCAAAATCGGTCTCTCCCACGTGTCAATCAATATTTCAGCATAACGTCAGCACAGACTTCGATGCCAAAGTAATGACTGGTGAGGAGAGCAAGAGAACCCTCCTACAAGCTAGTGTCCTGTCCTGTTCTCTGGCACAGCAGTTGCAACACATGCACTGTGGTTGCCATGGCTACTCTCTAGCCAGTGATTCTAGTGTTATGTAGAGTATAGGAATGCGGTGACTGATGTCACTCCATTCAGATAATGATGCATTGACAATGAAGCCAGTGTTTCCAAACACACCTATAAATCCATAGTCTGACATCTTGCTTGACACCAGATACTGCAGTCCATAGGAAATATGCCAATGTGCCAGTCCAGACTTGGAGAGCATTGAGATTTTGGGCCTCTAGGCTATGCACCAGGCTAGAGCTGAGATGGCATAGACCCTGTGCAATTCTTGCCTCCTACCACAATCCTGCAGTATATTATTAACAGGCATCCCATCACACTTCCAGCTTGTAGTTAGCAATAAAAATTGTGATGTGAGGCTTTAGTCCAAAATAACTGTATGCTAATGGCCCGGGCACAATTGCCCTCTGCTCCCCCTTGCCAGGCCTTGCCTGTGTAAGTATAGAAAGGATTAATTTTAAGGCATTCTATAAGAAGGCTGATGAAGACAGTGAGCAGTTTACTCTTCTACTTTATAATGAAGCTGACACAATAAAATTGCAAATTTCCTGTCATCAATTAATAGTTTAGGCTTATCACACAATTTTTTTTAAATCTTCAATTGTGTAGCATGTAATTTATTATTCTTCGTTTTTGGATGCAGACACAATTAAAGACATAATTTTATTGCAAACTCTTGGAAACATAGAGTGAAAGTGCATTCATGTATTAGAAATAACTTTAATTTAAATTTGTTAAATGACCTCAGAAAGTTAGATGAAAGATTTTCTGCTGAATGGGCTTACGCACCCTGCCTATATAATTTATGTGGGAAATTAGTGCGAATGGTTCACTTTTATGGAGAAGTGCTGCTTGTAGCAGGCCGGCAGAAACAATTTTCCCCCAAGCTTCCATCTGTTCTTCAAACCAGGGCATATGCCATCTCATAGAGCTTGAAAGTCAGCTGATTTATAACTCCTGAAAAGTGCATAGATTGAAAAGAAAGGTCGACTGCCATTATATGACAGTGATTTGTTAGGCACTCGGATAAAGACAATTCACATTACTATGTACCGGAGGGGATGCTAGTAATGTTGTAAGGATTGACAACTAAGAAAAAATATAAAAAACTAAACACAAAAAAAACAGCAATTCTCTTTACAAGTCTGCATGTACGGGTTAAGGGGTGGGCTGCAGAGCAGCAGTGATAAAATTATATTATTATCAATTTGTTTCAGGCAGAATAGTTTCTTTTCCAGGCTACAAAGGTTGCCGTCTAAAAGTGTCAGAGCTTGTTACACTTTAATCTTTTAACTGTAAGCTGAAACATCAGTCTTAAAAGTGCTGGTCGCTGCTTGTCAGAAATTTCCTCTCACCATTACAAACAGAGCTCTGATGAATTTCCTCCACCTTCCCTAAAGGAGAATCCCCTGTCCTGGTCCAATTAGTAATTTAATGAATGTTTGATTCTCAGTTTTTCAGTCCTATCACATATATGCTTCCCTCCTCCTATATCACTTGAGGACTACAGAGCAGTAAAGCCCTTTGGTAGGTGGCAAACCAAATCAAACTGACAATATGACCATGAAAAAAAAAATCAATGTGCGTTTTGATGTTTTCATTTGTAATGGTGATTCATTCCGCGTTTCACATTCGAAACATGGAAACAAAGAAATATTTTCTTGGAATGTTATTATAGGAAAAACATTACAACTTGATGTGACATCTTAAATAAAAATAATTTCCAATTTATATGGATCTGCAAAATATGTAATGTGACATGTCTCTGAGAGCAATCATGGATAATTATTAAATTAGCATAACACACACACAACATGCATTGTGTGTGTGTGTATATATATATATATATATATATATATATATATATATATATACCTGTGTTATATGCAATTTCAACAGGTAGATTGTAAAAATGTAAAAGTATAGAATCATACTGCAATAAAAAAAATAATTAATAATAGTATGCATTTTGTTTCCTTAATTCTTAATGCAGCACCAATACATACATTTCCAGGGTGCTCCTGACTGAAATGCATTAGCGTTCAGATGCCAAACATCAGTCCTGCAAAGATTGCAGAACCATGTAAGAAGTGCTTCTAGTGGCTATATGAGTGACAGCCACTAGAAGTGACAATGGAGTGCAATGTAAGCATTGCCTTTTCTCAGAAAATACAGTGTTTCCATTGCAGAGACTGCAGGGTCAGTCTCTTCGCACCATAACCACAACACTAGGCTGTAGTTGATCTGGTACTTTTGACTGGTCACGACAATATATTTTGCTGAGAATACTTCAAAGTGAGACAATGTGTGAAATGGTAGATATAAACTGATTTGAAGTACAAGGTATAATTGTAGATATATTTTGAAATGAACAGGATATGTTTCATCAATAGATGAAATTACAATTATAATATTAAAAAAAAACTAAGCTGCCTCATATTATCTGTACAGTTAGAATATGAAACGCATGACATATATTAACAATATACTGTTTGACATTGAATTGCAAGCTTTATTAGTGTTTCAAAACTAGAAGGCAAAGTAACCGTTTTATCCAAAAATAGCTAAGACACTAAAAAGATTTGTCTATTGCATTGTAAAATGAATTGCTGCAGCAGGTATTGTAACAAATCAGTCACATTAATAGCCAAGAGGAAACAATGCTAGGAAGAGCACTACTGTAGTGCTTATATTACATGGTAAAAGAAAAGACACACAGATGCTGTACTAAAAATATAAAGCAAGCAAAGCCTTGCAGAGTCGTAAATGGAGAGAAAAAAAAAAAAGATGTGTTTAGAAACAAGGGGAAAATAAAACAGCTTCAATAAGAACTGACCTCGGTTGACACTGGAGGACTTAGAGATAATAAAAATAGCTATAACATCAAAGTAAGCTGGTCCTAAAGTTAGCAAAAATGCCATCCTTAATCATTTCACTGCATGGTAGTATTCACTCTGCAAAACATTTAGTCTCTTCATTTTGTACTTAAAAGGGTTAAGAGTTACAGTAAGACGAAAGCACTAATGAACAAATGCCCAGCATGCCATAGCACAATAATATTCAAATATCTATCATGCATTATTGCTCAGGATGCAATATTCGACCCAGCATAGTGCAGACAAACATTTTATTTTTAAAATGAACAATAATTAACCACATATCACCATGTTCTTCAGACTCCTAATCCTCAAATCAGGACCACCAGATATTTTTTTTTATAGTTCCTTGATTCCTGTGCAATAGTAATGAATAGGGAAAAATGCATATTCCTTCTTTTTATAACTCCATTTTTATGATGCAATTGTTTTTCAAGAATAATATTGCATTTAGGTGGATGTTACTGCGAGTACCATTTTTATTGTAAACATCAGTTAAACCAAATGGCAATCAGTATATAATAAGAATGAAACAAGAATGATTGGTTACTTGTGGGAAATATGTTCACTAAAGACCAAATTATAAACCATGCCAAAAGAAGTAGCTCATATTTCCGAAATTTTGAAAAGTTCTAATTTTATTCGGATGATATCTCATATTGCACATATAGCTGACATTTCTTCATTTGAAAATGTTGAAGTACATACTATTAAAAATCTCTTCACCGGCCATTTTAGCATTCCTGCCTCTGTCAATGTGGACAAAATGGAAGTACGTGATTCCTTTCTAAGGTTAATATGTATGTTCATACAAATTAACATTTCAATGACATTATACATGTCTTTTCTGCTGAACAAAATAAATCTATTTCATGAAGGATATTTGTAAATGTGAAAATTAAAATACAAGAGCAATGTCAGAATCTGAATAACCAAAATATGTATATAAATATATATAGGAATATGAATAAAATACAGTAATAACTGCGGATTTCAAAAAGGAACTACCAATTATTACCTCTGTTTAGACCATCATTACTAATGGTCTATCCTAACACTAGAGTCCCACCCTTCAGCACTCTCAGCTTAACATTGTCATCTAAAGTTCCATTGCACTGGTTATAATGCTTGCCATTCCCCTTTAACAAAAACTTCAACATTTTGTGGTATTGCATATCTTGCATACTTTATAGTGACTTAAAGTTCCCTGTTTTGGACATCTGTCACTAGATAGGATTTTTCTTCACAAATGTCCACTGATGGCCTTATTTTCCAATTTAAAAAGCCATCTGGAGCATTACTTGTAAGTATTAAGTGTCAACTTTAGGTTTAGTTTACCTCAAACATCTGTTGCTTGAAATGCCACAAAAGGGCACTGGCCAAAGTCTGCGCCTTGATAAAAATCTCTACCAGCAGATTCAGCTTCTCAAGGCCAATCCTTAAATTGATAACCTTTTCTAAGTATATTGTATCTGAAAATTAGAGCATGTTGACAGTAGACCTGTTATTTGGAAATTGTAAGGATAACTTCATTATTATATCTATATGTGCATTTTGCTTGTGAAATTGCGAGCATAAATAGAGATCAAATGTAATAGTTTAAAAATGTAAAAACTAGAAACACAATGGAGTGTTATTTTATGCTTAAAGTACAAATGTGATAGTGATAAAAATCAAGTAAAACACTTAACTTTCATAATTTTATATATATATATATATATATATATATATATATATATATATATATATATATATAAATACATATATACATATATATTTATAAGTCCACTGTATATCCATTTAAATACTAAAATGCAGAAAGGGTGTAAAATCTTTAAATAAAAGGATTTTAAAATAACTCTAATGGAACGCTCACATGTTCCAGAGCTAATAATCCTAGCTCTGGTTTATTAGGATTTTGGGTACATTAGGGCATTTGCGGGCATGATTAGAACTTCTTGTTCAAGCCTATTTGTACTATTCAGCTTTTCATGCCTTTGCAGTATGCATTCGGTCCATTTATTTATTCACCTGTAGCAGCTGGTAAGAGTATGTATGTATAATATGTGCATATTATGTTGCTGATTATTGATTACAGTCAGTCACATTTATTAAAAAAGGTACCGTTATAATAAATTCACTGGTCTGTAACTTTTACTTTTATTTGCTTACAACAGCACTGGCCAGGCCGTACAAAGTGATTTAAATTTCTTTTTTTTAATAAATTTTTAATTAAACTGAATGCATTACATTAAATCATTAATTAAAGGCCACAGCGCATGCCATCTTACAGCTAAGATGGCTTAGCTGGTTTGGAACCAAACCATAGTTGTCCACACGTCAAATGAAGTATCTGTTTTATAAAACAAAGGGAGCCTTGGGAAGGAATTTGAAGGCTGAAATGTGGAACTTGGAGTGTTCATTCTACAGCTGAACTGTTTAAGTTCTTACCCTGTTAGGTACTGAAAAGCCTAGGTTTTATTTGCGGCTCATAGTAAGTGGATGCTAGCATTGTAAACTATATCAAAAGGTGAACACGTTACTTATTTTATCTCAGAAAGCTGAGTGAAGTGTCAGGGTTTTAATATATGATCACAAAAAATGCCTCATCTTTCTTCAAACCAGCATTTTTCAAAACCATTTTCTTTCTCAAGCCTTCACTATCATGAATTCCTTAGTGGTTATCATAAAATGTTTCTGGATACAATGAAAAGATATACAGCATCTATGACTATAAGTCTTTTTTTTTTTATATATATATAAAGCAGTTGATTTGTGGTGCTCTGCTATAACAAAAGCATAACATATCATTATCAGTTAACCCATGACATATTTCTGACATTTACATTATATATAAAAACATCACATATTTTTAAAACAACTGTTAAACAATATATTTTTGCTTTGTTGTACTCGTTAGATTATTGTATTGCATAATTGATATTCTGCTACTTTGTTGACTGTGACAACCTTCCCTTTTCCTGTGAGTTTGCCACAAGTTTTTGGAGGGGCATGTTTGCGAGCCTCCTACTCTGTGACAATGGCCCCTGCAATAGACCTGGCTAAAATACTTTAAAAGGCTCTGTTCATGTGAAGTATGTAATTTTGTACTCCAGGCAGAGAGACCGACTGTTAGCAATAATTCTCTTGAACTGTTTTGGGCATGGGACCATGTGCATGGTAGGTCAAAAATAAGACTTCCATCTTGTCCGACATGGGACTACGGCCATCTTCAACCGCTACAACCTGGGATCCGACTAAAGTTGTCCCATTTGTTCCAGCATCCAGGAGAACGCTTGGAGAGCAGACTACCTGACTTTTGAGTTACTCTTGTTTTGCTTTTTGTTTTGTTTTAATCTTCTCCCTCTTATACACACCGCTGTAAACGTACAAGTTTACTCCCAGGGCATAGGCCCTATTGAGGGGTAACCCAGAAACCCCTACACACACATAGCAGGATTGCTATACGGCTTTTATTTGCCGCCGAACCGGGCAGAACCCGGACTAATTGGCTCCCTTTAATACCAAAACCCCCCCAGCTCCAACGCATTTACTCTACCACGAGATCACTAATTAGGAGCTGTACAAATACACTACCAGGTTGCACGTCAGTATCCTCTTTTATCCTCTCACTCACACGACAATCTAGGCCGTGCACAGCCCTCTCTGTCCACAAGGCCTTACGACCTTACACACGGCCTATAACTGGAATTTCTAACTGATCCACAACACGGGCGTATTAATATACTCCCTCAGAACACAAGGTCCCATTTCACTTTTGACTCAAGAGGCACATAAGCATGCACCTTGCCTTCCACTGTAGGCATACTCCAGTCCATAAGCATATACGCCGACACTAACCATACGACCAGGATTGAAATTGCTCTTTTTCTATCCTATTTTCAGTGGCTGCATTATGTTGAATCTTTTATATAACCTTTTTAAAAAATTGTGCCGATACTCACATGCCATGCTATTGTTATAGTATTCTATTGATTGCAGCTTGCTATAGCTGTCGTGGCTATGCAAGCGTATTGTTCATGTATGCACTACCAAAATAAAGAATTAAAAAAAAAATAAGACTTCCAGGAAACTTCTGAACCCCTGAACTGATCTGGGTGATTTTTGGATATGTTGGTCATCCAGATCAGGGCTACTTTTGGGGTGTTTTAAAAAAAGTATGTTTTTTTCTGTGCTTGGAGATAATTGGATTAGAATTAGTACAGTTACTGATCCAATTATCTCCCAAGCAGGGAGGAGGGATTGTATGTTTGTTATGGGCGTGGCGGCCATTTAATCACTGTTCTTATTGGTCTGTGTCTTTGTGTTAGATTCCCCAACAAGGTCCATGTGGGCATACCCCTTGCATGGGGATTGTCATAAAAAGCCAAGTGTGGCTCCCATTAAATAGAGATTCGTTTACCCCTTCATAAAGTCTTGGCTTATGTTTGGGGAATTGGAGAACTACATTCACTCTGGGGATTGCTATATCACAATACTCCCCTTAGTATAATCACTTGCTCTTATAAGAGCTGTTCCTGCAACGCTCTCTGCACTAGGAAAGATCTACCCACTGGAAGCTGGATCCTGGTCTTGGGTCCAGGGTGGGTGGAGAACGGCAAGTCCCCAACCAAGCTGCGGTGGTTCGTGGGGTTCACTATGGTTATGGTGTTCAAGTGCAAGTACTAGGAAACAGCGATTGACTTGGTCGGGGTACCAGGCGGTCCGTCACATTGGCCATCATTTATATTTCTCCAATAAATATATACAGTAACTAAAAACACATTATGCATTAGTCACGAGAAAATATGATCAGCCAAGATGTTATAGAACATGTTTTTTTAAACTCTAAAACACATGATTTCATTCTTAATGATTATGTAATGATTTGTATGAGAATATATTATCTGAAGTTTCTATGGATCCCATTTTAATTATGAATTAGATTCATAATATGTTTGTATAAATAGTGTAGCCTATATGATTTGCAGATGTAAATTGATGAAAGTCTATGTTTGCTAACTTTCCTTGTCCCTTGGTCGAAATTACTATAGCAATTCTAAAGTAAATGGACACTCACTCAGTTATAGTCTGGGTATTGAAGGCACCATTTAGGGGTGTTCACTAAACCCTATTTTAGGACAGACTGCTTTTCAGTAGATATGTCAATATACATATAGATTTTTAAAAAAAATTCATTAAAGTTACAAAATATCTTAAATTATCTTGAATTTGGGGCAGCCATCATAAACCAAGTTTGCCAATGAGTGGTGAACCAGATTCCTTGAAATTCATTTAACAACAACTTCATAACAGGGCTTGAGATGTCAATCCTTGAGCTACTACCTTGAGAGTTACTTGTCACATGCCAGGAGAGTCTATGTCATATTCACCAACGGTAAATTTCTACTCCCCAGGGCAAAATGTTCACTCACCAAAGGCATATGGATATTTTGAGCCCTGTTCATAATACAATATTGCACATGTCCAATGATAATAAATAGAGCTGTAATAACTGGGCTCATTCAGATATGTCCCTACGAACTTTCAACATGCACAGTGCCTATTCCACATTGAATGGGTCACATGTTCAGCTATCATTATAAACTATTTAGACTAAATCATGATAGCTAGTATAGATTTCCTTAATCTCTAGTTATAATCATTAATCAGTGCTATCCTACATGCCCAGCAATGACAGATATCATAACACTCTATGCTGTTCACAGTTGTCATAGCCACCAATATGTATAGATTAATGCTGAAAATTAGATTTTTTTATTTTCCAGAAAGACTTTTTGTTCTTTTTTTCCCCTTGAAGCCCTGCTGTAGGGGTAGCTGTTAAATAGCATTCCTTTTATTTTACAGTTATATTCAATTTGTTGCCATCTTATACTTTCTGTTTTTGACCTGTGTTACCAATTCCTACCAATTATTTCCTAACCATTATTCATAAATATTATGAATGTAAAATAATATATTAAAATGTATTTGTAAAATGAGTTTGTCTCCTGATACACTGTTTTTGTCAGATGTAACAGGCCATGTGTATTGACGTCTTAGTAAGATCTTTACGTCTATCAATTCTCATTGGGCTTATGTTACAATAGAAAATGCCATATACAGGCATCTCAATTCTATTGTTTGCTAGACTTTGTTTGCCTTATCAATTTTAAGCACATGGGGAATTGTAAATTGAATCTGTTTTGTGTTTATTCTTTTTATAATTAAATGATATAAACTAAAGCTTGGGTATATGGCAGTAGAACAAGTAATGATCATGAACTGTGCAATTCCTTGTAGCTCTGTCTTGCACTTTGCTTATTAAGATACCACTTTGAAAAGATTGTTTACATTAAGCATAATAATGATTCAAAACAATATGCTTCCACTATAACAACAAGCAATAATTAAGCACTTGTGAACCTGGAATTTTGTAGCTACTGAGATTTGTAATGTATTTCAGCTTTAATGATTAATTAATAGATGTTCTTGATATGATGAAGCTGCCAAAGTCTAATAAAGAAAGTGCTAAATAATAAGACTCAGTCAGACTCATGGTAGGTCGTCCATAATTCTTGCTGAAAGAAAAATACTTGAGACAAAGAACTGAACATAAAAACATGGTTAACAAAATTATATTTATAAAATTAAAATTTTAACTATGAAGTTTTCATGTCAGTTTACATCAGTTACATATTCAGATCATCCTTAGCATAGTGTTCTAAATATACAGTATCTTATCAATACATAAGAGCTCTTATGTAATGATAAGATATATTTATTAGTTTTGATAGTATTATTGTTAATATTTACCCTATAATAATTTGCACGGCTATGACATATTTATATAAAATATAATGCAAACACACCGTTTCTTATATATGTTTTTATTAGGTTACAGAACCAATTTAGTGGTATGTCTATTTGAGACTTTGAGGTTTGAATTTCGTCATATCATTGATTAACTCTCTAGGTGCAGTTCAGAACCCCATTCATGCAAATTAACTAGTTTAATTAACAAATTAAATTAAATGTGATGGTTTGCCATATAATATCTAATAACTAATTGATTAAATCAAATATTTGAATATTTCCTGCATTTTTCACACACATGCCTACAAATTGTGGAATTTGGGCACAAGACGTGAGAATATTTAAAAAAACAAACAAACAAAAAGTTTTGTTTCTGAAATCTAAAAGCTGATGCTTCATTTTAATCTTATTTGAGACATTTTAGTATTTCATTAATTCAAATAACTTAGATATCAACCGATGACAACGCAGCGTATTTTACATGAGCTGAAATTTTTCATGTTGTTGTTTTAGTACCACTGTTTGCCAATGGAAGGGATATTTTTTCTGCTTTTTTTAAACTTACATTGCATTGTTCTGTTTTACTTTTTACTTTGCAATTGAATGTGGCATATTAAGTCAACAGTTGATTAAAACATCTGTAAACTACCAAAAATTCTCACCTGAAGAATTAAATTAAATGCTCTTACACCTTATGGTGTAGTGGCTTGCAATACAACGTGAGACAAAAATTAAATGTGATGCTAAGACAATAATTAATACCAAAATTAAAAATGTAGCTAATTTATTCTCTCTTAACAATGCATGTTCACCACAACAGATGCAATTGTTTTATTTATCTGTTGATTACCACAAACCTTAAAAGTAAAATAGATTTAAATTAAATATGTGATTTAATGAGAGTTCATAAGCAAACTGATGAGGTTTATTCACTACACAATGATTTTTAGTTAATCCTTGAGTGGAAAAATAATGGCCATGCTAGGAAACTAGTTGAATTGTAATTTTTTCCCTCTGACTCACCAAATGAATGGTAAACTTATATTAACTCTTAGCAACATACTATTTAATAAATAAAAGTACAAGACCTTTAGATACTAATTATCTAGAGATCCCTGTAATTTTTATTATTTTACCCATAAATCCTTTAACTGGAATGTTGAAAGGTGCAGGGAGCAGAAACAGGCCTTCTTGCTAATTATGAACCCTCACATTGCTATTTGCTATGTCATCCTTGGCTATCAGGGTGCATATCTGTCTTAAAAGGGAAACTTTTAAGACATATGTGAAAGAAAAACAAACTTGTTTTCACTCATTTTGCCACGTTAGTCATATCGCTAAATATGTTAACAATTATACTTAGTAGTCTTTACTTACTAGGCTGTTGGTATGTCTCTAAAAGGGAAACTGTAAGTACCAAAACAATTTTAGCTTAATGAAGCAATTTTAATGTATAGGTCATATCCCTGCATTCATATCCCTGCATTCTGACTATTCAAATTCTGCTATTTAGGCAGCCCTAGAAGCACCTCCCTTGTCTCACACAGCTAACATAAAAAAACACCAATTCATTTTCAATCAGAACCTACAGCAGCACAGTGTGTTTGCTTTAGACATTCTCCTAACTCTGCTCTGTTAATAGAACATTAGTGGCAAACCTGATTCTGCCACAATCTCTAGCAGGAAATTAACAGCAAGAAAAAATACATTTTAAATTAAGCACACTGTGGAATAAAGGAAGTTTAACAATTAGATCTCTCTTTACAGGAAGTGTATAGGGGGCTTTGTAATTCTCAGCCAAGGGAGTTGTCGCTTGGGCTGCTTAACAAATTCATTTAAAAAGAAACTATAGTCCCAAAAATAACAATATTTTTTTTGGTGGACATTAAGTTTACTTCTGCTGCTATGACCTCTCTACACTACCCTTTACTGCTTAGAATTTAAGTTAAAATAATGTTTACTTATCTGATTTCCACACAGAGATACCACTGCTGCAGCTGCCCTCTTTGCTTCCCGGTTTGTCAACATGCCTGCTGATATCTTTCGTGGTCTTACCCAATCCAATGTATCTCATAGAGCAAATCACTGTACTACGTGCAATATTTGATCGAAGGACCAATTTTGACTCAGTTCTGGAGGCAAAAACCCCTGTAGTCGCTGTCAGGAAAACAGCCACTACAAATGTATTTAACCCTTTAGTGTAAACATTGCTGTTTATACAAAACGGTAATGCTTTATATGGAGGGGTTAAAACAGGGCCACTGCACAATGATCACTTCCTTGAGACTTCTTTTAGTGGTCATTTAACCTCTAAACGGCAGAGAGTTAAGCAACAAGACTGAAGGGGCATGATCAATACACCAAAACCATTTCATTAAACTAAAGTTGTTCCTGTGCTTATTGTGTCTGTTTAACTCAAGGTTACACAAAAAAGGTACACAAAATTGCTTCATGTTATGTTTATATGCTAGTTATGCCTTGCTTCAAATAAATGGTATGCTAATATTTTTTAAATCAAAAAGTGTTTAGTATTGAATGGGGTTAAATCTGAATTATACCGAATACATCCGATAGCTACTTAACATTTCATAAAATTTTGTTTGTTTGACTCAACGTTTTAGATGTTTCTTGCAGAACAATCAAATAAAAGTAAATCAAACAAACAAACAGGCATACTTTTACTGTACTGGAGTCTAGGTAATGATTTCACCTCAAGTCCTTGATTGAATGGACCATCAACCCACACAAGCAACCTTCAATGAATGGACCACCAACCCACACAAGCAAGTTACTTTTTAAGTCAGTACACTTTGAAATACTCTGTATTACTGGCGAACTGGAAACAAGAACCAATCTTAAAGGGACACTGTAGGCACCCAGACTACTTCAGCTAATTGAAGTTGTCTGGGTGATGTGTCCCTATTGCACTTTGTGTTGCAATGTAAACTCTAAGTCTGCCCTCAATAGCTATCTACCAGACAGCGACTGGTCCGTTATTTGACGCTGGACCTCCAGGGAGGGGGCCACTTATTAAACCTATAGTGCCACAAAAACGGATTTGTTTTCCTGGCACTATAGGATCCCTTTAAACAAGTTAAGGACAATACAAGTATAGAACAGTTAAATTTAGTGTATAGACAACTTTCTACACTGCATTTCAGTATATCAATATACATATTTGTAAAGTATATTTTAAAACCCAATTAAATGTGTTAAATTAGATTTACTGCATTTAGTTTGCTGTAGAAAAAAATGCTTATTCATAGTTAAATGGGATTCTTAAAGGACCACTATAGTGCCAGGAAAACAAACTTGTTTTCCTGGCACTATAGTGCCCTGAGGGTGCCCCCACCCTCAGGGTCCCCCTCCCGCCCGGCTCTGGAAGGGGGAAAGGGGTAAAAACTTACCTTTTTCCAGCGCTGGGTGGAGAGCTTTCCTCCTCCTCTCCGCCTCCTCTCCTCCCCGTCGGCTGAATGCGCACGCGCGGCAAGAGCTGCGCGCGCATTCAGCCGGTCACATAGGAAAGCATTCCCATTGCTTTCCTATGGATGCTGGCGTGCTCTCACTGTGAAAATCACAGTGAGAAGCACCCAAGCGCCTCTAGCGGCTGTCAATGAGACAGCCGCTAGAGGGAATGGGGGAAGGCTTAACCCATTTATAAACATAGCAGTTTCTCTGAAACTGCTATGTTTATAAAAAAAATGGGTTAACCCTAGCTGGACCAGGCACCCAGACCACTTCATTAAGTTGAAGTGGTCTGGGTGCCTAGAGTGGTCCTTTAAGCATAAAAATGTATCTTGACATCTGTAAATGTCCTTATATTAGGCCATGTCAGGTCTGTGTAGCACTGAAACAATTTAACATGAACAAGTCACACTTACAGTATGTTCTAAAAATGTTTTAAGGTCTTTTAGGAGAATGTGGTAAAATCTGTACCTTTTTGATGCCATAGGGCAGTCACAAGGCATGAAAGGAGAAATCACGTACACATATTTACAGAATATCTTTTGGTCATGTCTTTTTATTTAAATATAGTTTCCTTCTGCTTGGTGACTGAGTAAAATACATATTACTGTATTTGCAGAAAATAATGTTTTACATTACTGGTAACAGCATGCTGGGAATTGTATAGAAAGCAATGTTAAGCTGAACACACAACAAACACAAATTTACTTAAAATTAACTATTGACATCCCAAGAAATATGTTCTACTTTTTGGTATAATACTTACATGGCCATTATTATATCTTCTCGCCAAATGGACCTCCCTGCTTGTCACTGTTAAAGATGGTGCATTCGGTATGAAAGTGCAATATATAATGCATTTCTTGTTTCTACATTCATTTAAGCAAAAACAAAATTGTCTCACAGATGGCATACGACTGTTTGCGATATTGGATCTGAAGTTAAACAAATATTTCCTAAAGACCTTTCTTGTCTTCCTAGATAATGAGTGTTTGAATAGGGTGTGTTGATTTTCAATGCAGCAATAATTTTTAACATTGGAAGAAACTCGAAATCTATGTAAATAAGCCCCATATTGATATATATGCAATGTGGCCTATAGAAAGGGTTATGTACAATTTACCCATATGACTATTGATTTATATTATCAAGACACTGATGATGTTGTTGTTTGTGCATTTCATGCACCTATTTTTTTTTTTTTTTATTCTTTATTTGTTTCAAAACAGGACAACATATACATTGCACACATAACCACGGTAATACATTTTCAAAATAAGCAGATATGCTTATATTTTCGGTGTACAACAGTATCCGCAAGACTGCACATTTAAATTTTTACATATTACAGGATTCGTAAGCATGCCTTGCGGTTTTGCTTGCATTTGCCAAGGTGTGGTAACTTCCTTTAAGCATCTCAAGACATCCCATTTGGTGTTTTTATATTAAAATAAAATAAAATATATAATTATCGTGCTGTAACTTGTACTAAGAACAGTCAGGGGCGCTATGCATAATCGCGTTTGCTTCTCTAGCTGAACTCTATACCCCTGATAGTCCCGGTGCGTAAAATCTTATAATTGTAGAGAACAGAAAGGATGGTTCCAAGATCGGAACTATAAAAAGAGAAAGCTTCCTTGAGGGTCCAAGGAAAAAGAGAGATACAGGTAAGTGTGAGAATAGGAGAAATGAGGAGAAGGAGGACTTATCTTTTCGGTGCCCTGAGTGATACTGTTTTATGGTAGATATGCTTGGTCCAGGTTACTGTTTTAGTTACTTACTGTACTATTAATCCAAGGGTCCCAAATCTTTTCAAATTTCTTCGTAGTCCCTCTGACCTGAGATGTCAATTTGTCCATTAAAAAGGTGTCATTCACTAAAGTAAGAATTCAAAGAAAATTTCACATTTAAAGGGAAAATATATTGCCAGGGAAACAAAGTTGTTTTACTGGCACTATAGCTCCCTATAGTGCCCCCCTGTGTCAAGGCCCCCCTGTAGTAGAGAAGGGGTTAAAAAGCCCTCCTGTCACTTACCTGAGCCCAGCGCTGGCACGGGCTCTGCCTCTGCTCCTCCCCCGCCAATGTCAGCCAACGGCGAAACCTAATGCGCATGAGCGTCAATGCCCGCACTCGGATTAGTACTTCCCCAATAGGAAAGCATTATACAATGCTTTCCTATGGGGTTTCTGGTGATGCTGAATGTTCTCATGCATAGCGTCAGGACGTCCAACGTCAGTAAGGTGACCAAAAGTCGCCGAACGACCCGGAAGTCCCTCTAGCGACTGTCTAGTAGACAGCCACTGGAGGTGGAGCTAACCCACAAAGGTAATTATTGCAGTTTTTTTTTTTTAAAACTGCAATAATTATCTTTGCAGGGTTAAGGGATCTGGGAATATGCACCCAGACTTCAATGAGCTGAAGTGGTCTGAGTGCCTATTGTGTACCCAAACTGAAAACATAGGTGACTTAAAGGATTTTTACTGTTTAGCTATTTTGACCTTACATTTGAAATCCACTTTGGAATCTCACTATAGAGAATAACCCTGTTAGTACTCAAAAGATTGAATGTCTTTTGGATAAAACAATAAGAACGCAAGCAGGTGTTGTTTGGTAAAAAGTTAGTAAATATACATTTGGAAGTACAAATGAAAAAACATACTAAAACTAACATACCCAAAAACCAAAGCTTGAACTTAACTTTCATTGATAACTAATTAAAAAAAATTAAAAATTGACAAATAATGACAAAAGTAGCTGGACCCAGCTAATGTATATTTAACTGACTTCTTACCAAACAACAACTTCTTGTGTTCTTACCAGTTATTATTATTATTATTATTATTATTATTATTGCCATTTATATAGCGCCAACAGATTCCGTAGCTCTTTACAATATTTTGAGAGGGGGGATGTAACAATAAATAGGACAAATTACAAGAAAACTTACAGGAGCAATAGGTTGAAGAGGACCCTGCTCAAACGAGTTTTACAGACTATAGGAGGTGGGGTATTAGAAACATTAGGACAAGAAATATCAAGTAGGAGTGAAGCAGAGCTGGAGGAGAGAGCAAAGCACTGTCCCATAGGAGAGAGCAGGAGACAGGTATGTGAGGTAGAGATTACTCTGGGAGGCCATACACTTTCCTGAAGAGATGGGTTCTAAGGCCCTTCTGAAATGATTGAAGACTAGGGGAGAGTTTGATGGCAGTAGGCAGGCTATTCCATAGGAGAGGAGCCGCCCGCGAGAGGTCCTGCAAGCACGTGTTGGCCGTACGGGTGCGAGCAGCGGTCAGGAGGTGGTCACGGGCAGAGCGGAGGGTACAAGGAGGGGCATATCTATGGATTAGTGAAGAGATATAAGTGTTATTTTATAACATTAGGGGTTATCTTCTCTATGTATTGTTAGTTGTCTTTTGGATATTTTTAAACATAATTTTAAATATCTTCATAAAAAAGGTTTCACAGAGTTCTGTAATATAATATCACCAGCAAACTCTCATGAAGAGGTTAATTCATAAAGGTTTACTAAAGCCTTATCACCTTTAATTTCGGTATGTGCAAACACTACATGCCATTTATTTAACTTACTGCTTGTATATGTTGTGTCATCCCCATGTTCAGCCCAAAGGAATGTGCTGGTACTGTGTAAATAAAAACCTAATATTGATATTTCACAGTACATAGATATGGTTCATGCTGTAAAACTATTAGATTGCTACTGTTTAATGAAAACCCCTTACAGTTCTGGCTGTTATAGGAAGCAAAATGAGAAAAAAATAATATGTTAAACCAATAAAAATTACGGTAAGTGAAAGACTAGTCTTGGACAATTGCCTAGTAAAGGAAAATCCAGGTAGAATAATGCTGATCCTACTGACTACTTTGTAGTCATGTCCCACAAGTGAAGATAAATCAAATATATTTTGAAAGTAAACAAAATATATCCAACATATCTAGTAGCTAAGGGAAACACTGTCAATTGAATAGGAATGTTTAACTCCTTAAGGACAGAGGTTATTGTTCACATTCTGAACCAAAACAAAATCTTGAATTTTAGCTATAGGTTTCTTCCACCGTAATTTAAGTTTCTCTTTAAATGCTCGATATAAACATTATGTATTGTTTGTTAAAGGACAGAAAGTGCTTTAATTGTGATGTGACATATACATATATACCTTCTCATTTATAATACACATTTTACACAATAATTAAATGTTTGTTTGTTTGTTTTTTGGAAAAGTAATAAAATAATAAATAAAATAATTTATTTCTCCTGAATTACAGAGTGATTTTAACCGGACATTTTTCAAATCTGATATGTGCCACTGTGTGGACATTAGGATCAGAAACCTCTTCTGAATAAAACAATATCCCCAATATATTCCTTCAGCACTGTATTGCGAAGTTACAGTGCCATATAAGAGTCTTGACTATTTCAGTTTTAACAGAATTTTGATATAAAAATTTGATGGGCCTATTGCAAATTGTTAAGGGAATTCTAGCAGTTTGACAGTTAAAATTACCCAATTAATTCATATAATTTGTAAAAGTGGACATCACCTGGAATGTCATTTGGTACATTGTGAGCCTTATTCAGCTATTTTACCACCAATTCCTTTCAAAGTTTATGATATTATTTTATCTTCACATTTGGAAACATATTTTGGAAACTTGATGTGTGCTACTGTAATAAATATCTAAATTGTGCTTAACTATATCTCCTGAGTACAGAATTACCCCCTTTGTATACCCTTGTCAATTTTGTGTGTGAAAATACAGAGCTTAATTTAGAACCAACTTATTACATTTTTTTAAATCGAAGTTGGATTTATGGTTCATTTTATGGCATTTTAGTAGCTTACATCCTTAAATGACTCCATAAATTCATACCATTTACAAATGTTGACACCACAGGAACTATCTCATGATATACTTTTAGCTTTGTTAAGGTGCCATTTTTTTACCTCTATTGTATTAGATTTTATTTTGCATTATCTTTCTGCTTATTTTTAAAGCTCATGTGTCCCAATATAATATGATCTTAGCAATACTCGGCAACATCTCCTGATTACAACAATACCCAGGGCCAGATTAAGAGCCCAGTGGGCCTGGTGCTGACAATTATGATGGGCCTATTTACAGAATCTTATCGACCAAACACACCAAAACAATCATACCTCCCAAGCATCATGTATCTGATGGAGATGGTGTTGGATGGAAACGCAAAGGATGCAGCTATACGAAAACACATACTCTATGCTAATCTCTCTCTAATTTATGCTTTCATCTTTCAAGTAAATCCATATCCCCTAACAGCAGTGTCCAGTGAAGCAGGAAGTCAATGTGCAGGGTAAAATAGTGTGCTACTGGCGTGAATCACGTGACCAGACCTGCCAAAAGGGGTGAACATGCCCAAAAAGGGGGCATGTTTGTCCAAAGAATTGGAAGGCCAGCCTGGCATGAATGCATGTCAGACTGCCTGCCAATCATCCAGGCTGTCCAACTAAGGGGCATACTATGCAGGCAGTACCCTGAGCTTGACATAAATGCATCAAATTATGCGCCTACTCCAGGCTTTCTAAGGACTGTCCCCTAGCACTCACATGTCCACTTGTCTCCTTATCATCTTACTAGCAGGCAGAAGTTCCTGGTATATAGTCTGGGACAGAGAAAAGGTGTATGTAATGAGTGTAGAAGAAAGAGGAAATGCCACAGTGTTAGAGAGACCAAAGTCTGCATTATCTAAATTAATTTTATTGTCAGCCAGTCCACACAGGTTTTGTTCCCATGCATCCCTCTTAAGCTTCCAAACTTAAAGGGACACTATAGTCACCAGACAACTACAGCTTATTGTATTTGTTCTGGTAAAAAGAATCATTCCCTCCAGGCTTTTTGCAATAAACACTGTCTTTTCAGAGAAAATAACTCTGATGGCCACTCCTTAGTGTGCAGCACTGCCATTCAGTGTCTCCGCCTTCTGCATGCAGACACTGAACTTTCCTCATAGAGATGCATTGAATCAATTTATCTTCATGAGGAGATTCGGATTGGCCAGGGTTATGTTTGACTTGTGCTGGCTCTGCCCCTGATCTGCCTAGTTGGCAGTCTCAGCCAAATCCTACGGGGAAGCATTGTCATTTGCTCAGGCCACAACTTCTGATGATGTCAGCAGGCAGAGTCAGTTCAGAGGCAGACAGGGACAGAGCCAGCAGCTGCAGACTTGCATACAAGTAATAGTTTACTATATTTAGGGAGGCAAGAGGGGGACAGAGGGGCTACATGGTGGTTTTAACATAATAAGGAAATAAGAAATACATGATTGTATTCCTGACCCTATAGTGTTCATTTAAGCAAGAGTATGTGAAGAGTAGTTAGGGTTGCCACCTTTCTTGGAAAAAAAAAAGAGAAAATTCTGTAAAATCACCAACAAACTACTCACAGTTTTATTCTGCTGTATAGATGGATTGCTCCCAGTGTCTCCCTGTCTCCCAGTATCTCAGTCTCGCAAGTCACCCAGTCTCCCAGTGTCCCCATGTCTCACTGTGTCCCCATGTCACTGAGAGACCCGGGGACATTGAGACACCTGGGGACACTGGGAGACATGAGGCACTGAGACACTTGGGGACACTGGGAGACATGGAGACGCTGAGTCACTAGGGACACTGGGAGACATGGGGACACAGACACTGGGAGACTAGGGGAAACTGGGAGCCATGGGGACACTGAGACATGGGGACACAGACACTGGGAGACTAGGGGACACTGTGAGACATGGGGACACTGTGTCCCTAGTGTCTCCATGTCCCAATGTCTCAGTGTCTCCCAATGTCCCTATGTCTCACAGTGTCCCCATGTGTCTCAGTGTCCCCATTTCTCCCAGTATCCTCTAGTGTCTCAGGGTCCCCGTGTTTTCCAGTGTCCCCAAGTGTCTCAGTGTCCCCAGGTCTCCCAGAATCCCCTAGTGTCTCAGTGTCCCCATGTCTCCCTGCTGCCTTTCCCCCACATCCCTCACTTACCTGAGCTGTAGGCTGTCTCTGCAGGCTGGGAGCTGCTGTCTGGACTTTCTGTGCTGTATAGCTTCTCCCACGTGGATTAGTGAGTAAAGAGATGCAGGTATATGCTGTAACTTGCTATCCCTGCCTCTCTCTACACACACAGCGACCTACTGGCCAGTGCTGGTATTGCAGAGTTATTTCTGTTTATACTGAGAAAAATACCAGCATTTGAATTGCCGGTATAACTGCAATATTGGCACCCAGAATCCCCTAGTGTCTCAGTGTCCCCATGTCTCCCTGCTGCCTTTCCCCCCCCCATCCCTCACTTACCTGATCTGTAAACTGTCTCTGCAGGCGGGGAGTTGCTGTCTGGACTCTCTGTGCTGTATAGCTGCTCCCCTGCAGATCAGTGAGTAGTAGAGAGAGGCAGGGAGGGATATGCTGTTACTTCATATCCCTGCCTCTCTCCACACACAGCGAGTAATTTCCGTTTATACTGAGAAAAATACCTGCATTTGTATTGCCGGTATTACTGCAATACTGGCACTGGCCAGGCAGCCTCAAATACCAGCTGTGCCAGTAAAATACCAGTCAGGTGGCAAACCTAAGAGTAGTGTGAACTCCATGGGCCTGGGCCTGGGCCTGGAGCTGCAGCTCCATCAGCCCCTATGTTAATCCGGTTCCTGACAATACCCCATATGTATACATTTGCATAGTACCAACCTAATCTTAATCCCAGTCAAAATCCTTAATCCTGACCCAGAGTTCAATTCTATACGTAACCCTAATTATAACCTTAATCCTAATCTAAATTCTAACCCTATACATAGTGTTAGAAGAGTCCCCTTGTAGATTTCAGCAGAGGGATTCCCTTGCTGGCCATAATCCGAAAGAAAACCCTAAACAGAACCCCAAAATGAAACCTAATCCCAATTCTAAAATTAATTTTAAATCCATTTTAAAGGGACACTATAGTCACCAAAACAACTTTAGCTTAATGTAGTTTTGGTGTATATATCATGCTCCTGCCGTTTCACTGCTCAAATCTCTGCCATTTAGGAGTTAAATTACGTTTGTTTCTGTTTATGCAGCCCTAGCCACACCTCCCTTGGCTGTGACTCACATAGCATGCATGAAAACAAAATGGTTTAATTTTCAGTCAGATGTAACTTGTTTTAAGGGTTTTTATCTCCTGCTCTGTAAATTTAACTTTAATTACACACAGGAGGCTCCTGTAGGGTCTACCAAGCTGTTAACAGAGTATGAGATAAGAATTTCTAAATTAAACATAATTAGCAAAACAGGAAATGTAAACATTAGTATCTTTTTACAGGAAGTGTTTATGAAGTCTGTGTAAAAACCAAAGAAAAACAAATTACCTGCGCTCTCTCCTTAATCCCTATGTATTTTTAAACAAATGGAGTTTTTTTTAGTTACCTCCAATGGCCATGACAGGATAAGCCCACCTGCCAATGTCAAGGCAGACCCCCCCAGGTGAGTCCTAACTCTAACCATTCTCCTTGCTTCCTTAAACTTCTGGCAAAGATCTCTAATGTAAAGATTAAGAAGTGTCGGCGGGCATCAGGGGAACGGTTTAGTTTCAGCAATGGGTCCCAGGAGGTGATTCCATTATCAGCCACCACCTATGCTCAGAAACATATGGAGCACGTGGAGTGGTGCTATAAGAAAGGTGCGAGGCACAGCATTGGAACTGCGGCCTCTGTGGTCAATGCAGCAGAAGTACATCCCTGTTCGCTCTCAGCCCGGGCAGTTCAAAGCTGGTAGGCACACTTGTTATCGTAGTATGCCTGGAGGAGGCCCTTTCACTTCTCAGCCCCTTTCCTCCTTGCACTCTTTCTCCACTTTGCGCTGATGTTGCCTGAATGCGAGCTTCCAATTTGGCCCAAAAGCGATCAATGAGCTCGGTGAGGCATTGCAGCGTATGGTCAAATGCCCTCTGTTGGGCCCCAATACTCAACGCAGGACCATGTACAGAATGAGCTTAATGAGCTTAGGTTATTATGAAGGCATGTGTGTCCCTTTAAAATTATAATTTCCAGTATAGAATTTTTATGTTTGATTTTGTTTATATCATCCAGTTTGTTTATATTTATGGTTTTAGATTACGCTTCCTCATGGAACAGTATTAACAAAGTGTAAGAATTAGATTTTAAAAATGGATGTAAAAATCCCCCAAATATGTGAGTGATAATTACAGCTTATAGTTGCCATAGTAATATAGATTGAAAAAATAAAAAAAAGAATAATCAATTTCAGCCTTTCACACATCGGTTTCTGCTCTTCATCCAAAAAGATGAAAAACAACTCTATCAGAGAACTATTTCTACTGATCCAGTAATTTTTGTATAACATCAGTGTCCTCTAAGACACACACACACGCACACATAAAGATAAGAATATTATATAAATGGCTTAACTAATCTATCACTAAATATGTTTTACCTGCTCCAAGAAGGAATTTGTGATATATAAATATACATGAGATAACATTGTATGTAGAATTTATTCCATTTTTGTTCAAAAAGGCTTCAAGATATTAGAGAGTCAATTCAAAGAAATTTATAACTAGAGTTTTCTGTCAAATAGTCCCTGAAATACATCTTCTATCATTATTGTATGATAGGCTTCACTAACATTTCATTTTGTAGACCATTGTGACTTCTACACTGAAATGTCAATCTAGATTATGCCATGAAATTTAAGCAAGTAGGTTTGCAGGATACAATTTGGCTTATACTATCATAAAAATATGTATGTAGCACACAGGGCAATCAGATGTTCATTTCTTAGATTGCACAATCCATAGTAAATTACATATTCTATGAAGTTGATTTTTTTAAATATGTACATAAGATATATTCTAACTCACAAGTCATCACATTATTTAAGATTGAATGGAAAATATAAGTGAACAAGTATACAAAGAAAGAATAGAATATTTTACACAGTTGGGTGAAAGGGTTATTATTATTTTGTACCCTAGCACTAAGAAAAAAAGATTTGCCTCAATTCTCATAATACATTTCACGTATCAACAAGTAACTTTTCAGAATACATAGTGTAGTAAATAGATCAGGCTAGACTTTCTTTATCCTTTGTTAACATGTAATACTCCAAGCATTTAACTTCCAGCATGAGAAAAAAGCCCTATACATTTTCACCTCTAAGCTAGGATCACCTAGATGATATAGTAACCTCTCCTTTTTTGAAAGATATTGCCACATTAGATATATCATTCTTATTGTGATTGAGCAAATATGTGAACAGAGTGACAGTGTTTTCATTGAAAATCTAAGATGCATGACTACATGATATCAAATATGACCTTTATTAATTTTTACATCCTCATATTGAGTATCTCATAACTTTCTATTTAAATCTGAAAACTCAAAATACATCATTGTGTCACTATAACCAGTCATCATGGCATTGGTAATTTGGAAACTGCAATTTTCATTAATTTAAAAAAATGAGATTAATCAATCTTCCTAATCTGATCTATAAAAATGTAGGGCACAGTATTTAAAAACAAATGGCTTAATTGAAAAACTCATTTTTGCTTGCAGTTCTATTTACTTGTATTTAATTTTCACTTCTCAACGTTTTCTCATCTACACGAACCAAATATTTTTAATTAAATATGTCTGTCAATTATTCATTTTGTTATATCATGCAAAGCACAACCCACATAAAAGATTTACAACCATCATCTGACATGTGACATAAGCAATTCCTACACCTAGATGAAGTTTATTAAACATGTATTTCCTTTGCTTGCAACATTATCAAAACATGTATACCATAATAACAATGTAATTGTATTATCTGCAAATTTGTTCATCAATATAGAAATATAATAATACAGTTTATATTTCATGAATTTCTTTGAATATATATATATATATATATATATATATATATATATATATATATATTTCCCATTTTTCTTTCATTCCTTTTCTTTCATTTCTTTTGCTTTCATTCTTCTCATCACACATCACTACACACATTTTGGCACTTATGCTGTGTAGTTGATATATACTTATATGGCAGCAGCATGCCTAGGATCTATCTATTAGTATCATGGTCTTTTTTTTTTGGCACATCCTCCATGCATATTTTTAACTTTTTATTTCGATCACTACACTCCTGATGTTCAGCGTCACCATGGCAGCAGGATGCCATCTAATGGGGACATCCTCACACTTGATGCTTGACATCATTTACGCACGTCATCACACATGCACGGATGCTCCAAGTGTCCGATTGCCGCGAGAGACTGGGCGTCTGTTTGTATCACTCACTTATCTTATTATTTATTTAATATAAATACAGTGCACTTATCGATTTTAAACATCTTGATAAAGACCATATAGTGGTCAAAATGTTGATTTGTTTTCATGCAAATTTAATACAAGTTTTAATTTCTTCACAAAATCTAGTGAGTGCTCTCATTTCTACTATTGGTTTATATATATATATATATATATATATATATAAATACACTCACCCTTTAGGAACAATAATTGCTTTATAGTCAGTTCCATTTTGTTTAAGCCCTTTTTTATAACCTTTTACAAGTCTAGACTGTTGATTTGACCCCACTAACACTAATTTACTAATGAGCAATCCTTGTAAGCTGCTTGGGTGGTAATTCTGGCTCTGGCACATAATAGTATTCCTAATAGATACGCAGTGATAGCCTCCCTGCTAACCTTTCCTCTTCTTGAACTTGGTCTCTCCGCTCTTCCGGTGACCTGGTCCTGTCTACTGCTCGCACCTTGCAGATCATTTGCACTTGCTGGTCAGAGAGCTCATGATAAACCCTGTCAATTGCCACAAGCAAATTCAATGGGAATGTGACCATCAAAACTGGACCATGGATCAGTGGGAAAAGGTAGCCTGGACTGATAAATCATGTTTTCATTTAGATCAGGTGAAAGGCTGGGTGCGTGTGCAATGTTTACCTGGGAAGAAATGGCAGCAGAATGCACTATGGGAAGAAGGCCGTTGTTTTATCAAATTTCCCTACCCATGAAAATCCCGTACGCTGGTCACTTCCAGTGATGGGAATCAGCTGAAGCCTGTGCTGCACATGCGTGCTAGAACTCCTGCTGGGGTAGGAAATCTGATAGAGGCTCCAAGCATGTCCGGGAACTCTTCCACAGCAAGGTCCTGGAAGGTAAGTAATGCTAGTTTTACACTTTCATTATAGTAGGTGTGTTCACTAAAGTCAGGCACACAAGACATTTAGGGCTAAGTGGGGGTTCAAATTAGGGTTCCCTAAGGTTCTGTTCAGTGCATTCCTTTTGGTCTTACTCTGTCTCTCTGATCTATGCCTTTGAAATTTATATATAAACACTACACATGCACTCTATACAATATTTATGGTATGTATAAAAACACATTATTATTATTATTATTATTATTATTATTATTATTGGCATTTATATAGCGCCAACAAATTCCGTAGTGCTTTACAATATTATAGGGGGTGAATTTAACAATAAATGTGACAATTTCAAAAACTTACAGGAACAATAGGATGAAGAGGACTTTGCTCAAACGAGCTTACAGTCTAGAGGAGGTGAGGTATAAAACACAATACGACAGGAGATAGCAATCAAACAAGGTGGGTGTGGGGCAGAAATGGAGGAGAGAGTAGCGTGGTGTTCTTTAGGAGAGAGCAAGGGACAGGTATGTGAGGTAGAGGTAACTCTGGAAGGCCATAAGCTTTCCTGAAGAGATGGGTTTTAAGGAACGTTTTTAACAATTTTAGACTAGGGGAGAGTATGATGGTAGTAAGGAGGCTATTCCAAAGGAAGGGAGCCACTCGCGGGCATTCCTGCAAGCTTGAGTTGGCCGCATGTGTGCGAACAGCGGACAGGAGAAGGTCATGTACAGAGCGGAGAGACCAAAAAGGGGGAATACTTATGGATCAGTGAAGAGATATGAGAGGCTAGAATTGTTCAGTGCTTTATAGGTATGGATTAGTACTTTGAATTGACTCCTATAGGATACAGGAAGCCAATGTAAGGACTGACAGCGGGGTGAGATATGAGAGGACCGACTGGAGAGAAAATCTGTCTGGCAGCAGCATTCATTACAGGCTGTAGCAGGGCAGTACGGCGTTTGGGAAGACATATTAGGAGAGGGTTAGAATAAGAGATTGCTAGAGCATGGACAAGCTCCTTAGTAGGATCTTGTGTAAGAAAGGGGTGGATGCGGGAAATGTTTTAAAGGTGGAATCGACAAGACATTCAGATTTGGTGACAGACTGAATGTGAGGCTCAAAGGTGAGGCCAGGGTCAAGTAAAATGCCAAGACAGCATACTTTACAAGCTAATGTGTGTACCACTAACTTGAAAGGAAAGTGGAAGAGGAAGATCAGTATTAAGAGGAGGGAAGACAAAGAGCTAAGCTTTAGAGAGATTACGTTTCAGAAAGCGGGAGGACATCCAGTCAGAGATGGAAGAAAGGCAATTGGTGACACATTGTAAGACAGCAGTAGAGATGTGAGGGGAAGAGAGATATATCTAGGTGTCATCAGCGTACAGGCTGTAGTGGAATCCAAATCGAGTAAGGGAAGGCAGTATAGAGAGAGAACAAAAGGGGACCATGAACCAAAGCTTGACTGGGACAGGGTGAGGGGAGGAGGTATCATTGGAAAAGGAGACAATGAATGAACGTTGGGAGAGATAGGAGGACAACCATTAGAGGGCTGTGTCACAGAGGCCAAGAGATTGAAGAGTTTGGGGAAGTAGGCCGTGATTAACAGTGTCAAAGGCAGCAGAGAGGTCAAGAAGAATTATATAATGTATTTTTTTGTATTAATGATATATATTTCTTCATATATACAGTATCTCACAAAAGTGAGTACACCCCCCATATTTTTGTAAATATTTTATTATAACTTTTCATGTGACAACACCGAAGAAATTACACTCTGCTACAATGTAAAGTATTAAGTGTATAGCCTGTATAACAGTGTAAATTTGCTGTCCCCTCAAAATAACTCAACACACAGCCATTAATGTCTAAACCGTTGGCAACAAAAGTGAGTACACCCCTAAGTGGAAATGTCCAAATTGGGCCCAAAGTGTCAATGTTTTGTGTGGCCACCATTATTTTCCAGCACTGCCTTAACCCTCAATGGCATGGAGTTCACCAGAGCTTCTCAGGTTGCCACTGGAGTCCTCTCCACTCCTCCATGACAATATCATGGAGCTGGTGGATGTTAGAGACCTTGCGCTCCCCCATTTTCTGTTTGAGGATGCCCCACAGATGCTCAATAGGGTTTAGGTCTGGAGACAAGGCCAGTCTATCACCTTTACCTTCAGCTTCTTTAGCAAGGCAGTGGTCGTCTTGGAGGTGTGTTTGGGGTCGTTATGTTGGAATACTGCCCTGCGCCCCAGTCTCTGAAGGGAGGGGATCATGCTCTGCTTCAGTATGTCACAGTACATGTTGGCATTCATGGTTCCCTCAATGAACTGTAGCCGGCAGCAGTCATGCAGGCCCAGACCATGACACTCCCACCACCATGCTTGACTGTAGGCAAGATACACTTGTTTTTGTACTCCTCACCTTGTTGCCGCCACACACGCTTGACACTATCTGAACCAAATAAGTTTATATTGGTCTCATCGGACCACAGGATATGGTTCCAGTAACCCATGTCGTTAGTCTGCTTGTCTTCAGCAAACTGTTTCCAGGCTTTCTTGTGCATCATCTTTAGAAGAGGCAGACCAATTTGATGCAGTGTGCAGTGTATGGTCTGAGCAATGACAGGCTGACCCCCTACCTCTTCAACCTCTACAGCAATGCTGGGAGCACTCATATGTCTATTTCCCAAAGACAATCTCTGGATATGATGCTGAGCACGTTCACTCAGCTTCTTTGGTCGACCATGATGAGGCTTGTTCTGAGTGGAACCTGTCCTGTGAAACCGCTGTGTGGGCTTGCCCACCGTGCTGCAGCTCAGCTCAGGGTCTTGGCAATCTTCGTATAGCCTAGGCCATCTTTTATGTAGAGCAACAATTCTTTTTTACAGATCCTCAGAGAGTTCTTTGCCATGAGGTGCCATGTTGAACTTACAGTGACCAGTATAAGAGAGAGTGTGAGAGTGCTAACATCAATCTTAACACACCTGCCCCCCATTCACACCTGAGATCTTGTAACACTTACGAGTCACCTGACACCGGGGAGAGAAAATGGCTAATTGGGCCTAATTTAGACATTTCCACTTAGGGGTGTACACACTTTTGTTGCCAACGGCTTAGACATTAGGCTGTGTGTTGAATTATTTTGGGGGTACAGCAAATTTACACTGTTATACAGGTTATACACTTAGTATTTTACATTGTAGCAGAGTGTCATTTCTTCAGTGTTGTCACATGAAAACATAAAAATGTAAAAAATATTTGAGGGGTGTACTCACTTTTGTGAGATACTGTATATGTACTCTACAACAATTTTACTATTTATCACATTGTGCAGTAATATTTTTTTTAATGGTACTAAATTCTACTTTGAAACCATATTTAGTTAGAGTAAGATTAAATTAAAAGACTAGCTAAAACCAGTATATTCTGACACACAGACACCTTCCAGATATCCATTTGTTAAAATATGTACAGATTCATTTTATTTGTTAAACAAAATTGCTAAATGCAATATGCAGTTTCGGTATGAACCTTTGCGAGGGCATTAAAAAACATCCATGATTAGAAATAGCTTATACGCTAATGCAATAAGCTAGTTTTATAAATAAGATTATGTGACACAGAAGCTACTGAGAAAGAACATATTAATGGTCAGACAGGGTTTAATAGCTGCAATGGTTGAGGGCTTTACTGGTAGATAATTGCCTGTGACTTAAGTTATGTCTGTACATAAAAAGCACAGGTGCATAATGAAGGTCAAGGACAATTATTAGTCTACTGCTGTCTATAGAGAAAAGGAAATAGAATGGACATTTGCTATTTGAATGTTTAAAAAAGCAACTGGACTTTTGTTTTTCATTTAATTTTCTGAATATTGGAAGATATGTAAATGTTAAAATGAAGGTTTTTGTTTTTTTGTACATCGATACTAATAAAATTGCATTTTATTATAGCTTTAAAACACTTACAATGTACTGGATGTAATAGTGAACTGTGAAGGATTTACTTAGACTTGATTATGACTATTTTGACCATAATAATTATTTGTACTTAAAACTGTATATAGAATTGATTGTGTTCAAATTTTGCAACTGCACAGAGTATGAAAATGAAATGTAAATAAGACAGACGATCAATTGTACATAGAATATTAGAAAATGTATTTCTTATTAGTGAGTAAATATGAAACCTCACAAACAAACAGACATAGGTACATAATTAAAATGCAAATGTAGTGTTTACAATGAACCCTACATAGAAAATATTGTAGCGCATCTTGCAGACAGTTGATTTTGAAAGTGACCTTCTAGTTGAGCTGAAAATGGCAGCTACCTGAAAGCGTGTGACCTCACAGGAATATTTCCCCACTTGAGAAAATGTGTTGGATCAAGGTCTGCAGGTCACTAACCTGAGGACAGCTTTAAGTTCGCTAGAGCATCTAATTCTAGAAGTATATCATTCTGTTAAACCAACTCAGTTTGTTCAGAATCTCACGTGCTTTTTTTTTTTTTAACCATTATGCATTTATTCATATAAACACTCTAAATTTGCCATTTAATGCAGCAACAGTATATGAGAGAAAGAGGTCACCTACAGTATATGCTGCTGTCAGTAGAAAACAGAGCTCACAGGCATTCGTCCCTGAATAGAGGAGAGGGGTTGTTGGTTATTTCACTGTATTTTTGGTAAAGGTCCAGATGTAAGTCTTCTACCTAATGTTGTTGTAAGGAGCAATGAATATATTGCTTAAAGGAACACTTTAGTCACCCAGACCGCATCATCTAAATGAAGTGGTTTGGGTACTGTTTTCTGGTCCCCTTAACCCTGCAATGAAAAACATTGCAGTTTTTGAGAAACTACAATGTTTACATTGCATGGCTGACAGATTGAGTAAAACTTGGTTGTGTGATGCGGAAGTCTTATAGCAATGTATTGATTCAAAGCTTTCCTATGGGAAAGTTAGAATGCGCACATGGCCACACATTAGGTCCCCAATGCTCCTCTAAAAGGTTTGAACTGCGCCGGAGGAGGCCCTGCCTCATTTGTGACAGTGTCAGGGGAGGGGAATGGGAGGTGTTGGGTGGGTAGTGGTACTAGGAACAAGAACAGTATAGCGTCAGGAATACAGATTTGTATCCCTAGCATTATTGTTCTTTTAAGTGACAATATCTGCAATATGTTTCTGTGCCAATACTTTTGTGAGTTTTTCTATATTTGTAATAAAGAAAATATTGGTTAATATACTACTCTGTATCATCTGCTATATCTTTTACTGTTGTTCCTTTGTCCAACTAATCAGTTCACAAAGTCTAGACTTTTCCTCTATACCTTTCATATTTGCTAGATCAAATACTAACAAATACTAAATACTAATCATACTAACATTTTATATTGATTTTCATTGTCTACAGCTCAAAAAAGTATGGTAAATATAACCACAATACTATCCATACCTACATATATACAATATATATAGTGAGTTAATTTCATTTAGTTTAAACGTTAACATTATGTAATATTTAACTTAATACTGCATAAATTAAGTTCTTTAACATTATAATCAAGCTATTAAATGCATAGATATGTTTTAAGTGAATATTTCCAAAGTATCACTATGGGTTAGAATCATCAAAACGGTATAAAAGTTGTCTTAAATCTATGACAAGTAACTCTTTCAGTAGTGTTTGCTATATATTTTTTATGTGTGTACTAATAAACCTTGCATAAATAAGCAAAACCTTAACATAATGCTTCCTAAAACAGGAACCTGGAGATATAGAAAGAATAATGAATCTTCTCTTAAAAGTATTTTTTTTTTTTTTTTTTTTCAAGGATTGCAAATTGATAGAATAGCCAGCAGTTATGCTCAGATATATAGTGGGCTCCCTTATAAATTATCTTTTCCCAGTTTAACTCTAGATTGACCCAGAAAATCAAAAAGTCATGCTAAAGAAGAAACTTTTATTCGTTAAATGTAAAGGCTTGGCCTGCAGTTGTGGGAGGGGCTCCTACTCACCTTCCTCCGTCCCGTACGTCTTTTTTTTTTTCTTAGCGACTCGCATGTCCCCACCCTCCACTCCCTCTCTCTATACTTTCATTACACCACACGGGTGGGCCCACTTTTATTACAGGCCTCCCACGACGTCGGTTCCAGCACACCTCAACCGACTTATTTCGCTTTTACTTCCTATACGGCCTTATTTGCCCCTCACACAAATACATTTTTATAACTTCACTCGTCAAGCCAGTAAAATGGTTTTCAGTTTCATGTATGCATACTGTCTGATATTTATCAATATAACTTTTATCTAAAATGATATTCTGTGTATGCCATCACCAAATGGGTGTCTTTATTGTAAACAATACTGGACAACGGTTTAAAGCTACAGCAACATTGAAATAAATTAAATTGTAGATACATTTATGAATTCCATATAGGTCAATAGAGGGTGTAGATAGCAGAAAATTAATGACTTACTATCATATTCTATTCCTGGCTATGTTACATGGCAGCATCACTTATGGGTAGAAAACAAAATCTAGTGCTGGCCCTCTCTTGACAAAAAGTGTAGGTATCAAGGCCACCCACTGTTTAGGCCCCCCAACTAATACAACAATCAGGTCAGATTAGATAGTGTAGAGAGAGGAATCTGTTTTGAATATGCTAGTGCCAAAGACCTTGACTACATGGAAGGACATCTTTAAAGTCAGTCTCACAACCTGAGATACATTTTTAGTAACTTGCATTTTAGTAAATAATTCCACTGGCAATATAATCCAGTAGAATTAAAAAATCTTGATGTTAGAACATTTCAGACTCTATAATATATTCACAACCACGAGTGTGTGGTAGATTTAAATTTTCTCTTCTCTTCTCTGTCATGAGTTTATAAATGTAGTATTATTATACTTATGTATATCAATAGTTATTTATGCAAATGGTAATTTTAACTCACATTTTCATAATTTGATTATGTTACAACTTTCATATTTTATAACCATCATTTACATTGTTATTTCTTTATAATTAACTATACCACACAGTAAGTCCACCGTACAGTAATATAATTACTACCAAAATGCACTTATATTTATGTTCTGATGTCCATGTTTTTATCCAATTACTTCTTTCCATTTGGACTGCAAGTTTATGTAAAACTCCAGCTGTTTGACACAATAATAAATAATTTACAAACAGTGTGAGTACAAAACAAGATTGAAGGGACTTTTGTAGAGAATAATTACAGCAATCCTGCTAGGAGCACCGTCGATCTTACCAATATCATGCTGCACTACATCCTATTATTTTATGACCTCTGACTTGAGAATTTCCCAATTTGCTTTAACATCAACTTATTATTGATAGATACACAGAATGTGTATGTACCTGTCTATCGGTTTATCTATCTCTTCCTTCTAGTCACCCTGACCCTACCTGGTCCTTCATACTGCATCCTCTTCTCTCTCCATTAGTTCAACAAAACATAAAGCGTCCCTATGTGATGCCAATGGTTTAACAAAGATAAAATAAAAATAAATTATTCCAGTTTTTAAACTACTTTAACCTCTTAATGGCCAATGAAATTCAGTCCATGCCAGCGGAAGGCAACATTCGGCCCTCCAGATGTTGTGGTAGTTACCTCTCCCATAATGCTCCTACAACCTTAATGCTGTCAACATCTGGAGTGACAAAGGTTGTCTGTCCTATGCCATCATATAATGGAATGCATAAGTCTTTATATTTCATAAGGGTTAAGAAAGCTTTTCCATTCATATATCTTCCTTAAATAATCATTCTGTATATCTTTATTTTAAGTTTTGGAATAGTATTTTATAACTTGTGAAGAAATCCATAAAGTGAAAAGAAATTATACCAGTACAATTTTGTGACGTTGCACAATGAGTTTGTGATCAGGTCTTTTTAACAGTGTAATTGAATATACTTATAACTCATTGAACAAAAAAATAAACATAAATACTTTAATTTGTATGCTGTCATTTAACAGAAAAGCTATATTGTTCCACTGAGGTGTGTACAAAAAGATGTATGCTGTATATAGTGTTAAATATGTAAAAAAATAAAATAAAAAAATACCTCAACTGGCTTATAAACTAAAAGCCATCTTAACCACATGGTACTTATCAACACTACCCTGACATTCTATTCTTAGTTGCCTTTTGGTCTTACTCAGACCACTTCTCCACTTAATGGAGGTAGGAGTGAATTAATGTTCACAATAACCACAAAATGAATAAACTTATACTAGGGTAGAAATATTATAAAGAGTGGTATCTTCAGTAAATGTTACATAGATAATTCCACTTCTAGTTTGTATCGAATGAGAGAAAATAAAGTATTAGATCTATTTCATCCTGATAAACAGATGCTTTCTGCAACTCTTGACACCCGTGCCTTTTAGGAGTTTTGTCTTATCATCCATACCTTCTGACTGGTATTCATATGAGTAAGTAAGGATACTAGACATGTGTTGTATTGGAGATTATTCCATCTCATACATACAGATTTCAATGACACATTTATGCTGTATCGGCAACTCAGACTGAAAAATTTGGAAATTGTTCAAATTATTTAGTAATTTTGTGGAGCAGGACTGAAAGCGGCCAGACGGCTGTAAAATTAAAAAAAAATCCAACCTATTTTGTCTGCTGGCAGCAGGGCTCACCTTTAATCCTTTTTGTCACATTGTGGTTTTATTTTTTCATCAGGCTTGTTTGCAAATCGGGCTTTTAAAAAAAAAAAAAAAAAAATCATTCCTGTGATAGGGGTTTTGTTGAGAAGATCCAGACAGGAATTTGCTGAACATTTCCAGAACATAAAATAGGCTGGCACCAGGGCCTCTACTTCAATGTAAAATTATTAAAAATGGTTTAGCATTTGAAGGTAAGAAGGTGCTGCTTGGACTATGTGCATCATAACCACCTCATTGGTATGGTATTGTTTTGTGATGCACCGAGTATTCCTTTACATTTGAGATTGAGTGCTGTGGAGCCAAAGAATTTGGTATACTAATGCAAAATAATGTAAAAAAGGAACGTGAAAGCATATTAGATAGTGGTAGGTCTGGTTTAAATAACAGATATTTTTATTCCCATGCTCTATTAACTAACACCATTAAGTAATATTATATTTGCTGTAGGGTATAGGTCCATTTGTCCCTTCTGCTTCACTGCTAGAATACATATTAAATGCATCTTTCATCAAGCAGTGCACAATTAATTAATTTTTCATATCAGAAAGTAACAATAGTTTAGGTTTAAACAAAATGCATAATGGCACATATGTTCATTTCATGTTTATTTAATCAAGTATTCCTATGTTATACTTTTTGCATTCTATGTTGCTGAGCTGTAATTTCTTGAAAGCTACTGGTGACCTTTCCCCCTTATTAAGACTGACAAAGTGAATATATAATTGCATAACGGTTGGCATACCTATTTAGACAGATATGCAAAGTATGAATAGTAAACATCTGTTACCAAATAATTGTGTGAAACATATTATATTTAGAGCACTGGATTATTTTATTGTGGTGATGACTTTTGATTGTGATTATTTCATCAATGTTCTTTTTCTCGATACTCTACTATAACAAAAGACAAAAATGTCACAGGAATCCATTTGTCACAAATAATACTCTTCTTTCTATATATATTTCTAGTAATTTTATTTTTATTGTATTAATACATTTATAAAATGTAATATTCATAAATAAGCATACGGTAGATGAAACTAGGTCTCAAGCTTGTAATTAAACTGTTGCCCTTATAAATGTCCTTTTTTTCCTTCCATGGCGATATTTGAATTGTTATGATATTTAACACATTACTGGCATTCTCTATAAATGAGTACTGGTAAAATAAATGTTCTATTTAACTTTAACAGGGTTATTCACTAAAGTGAGAATTCAAAGTGAATTTTAAATTTAGGGCCAAACTAGCTGAACTGGAAGCACAGCTGAATTACATAATTTATTTGTCTGGACTGGCTATTTTTTTTTTTTTTATTTTTTTTTAATTCTTTATTTTTGCTCAATAGACGTATCAAGTTATTAACGACTTTGGGCTTATGCAAAAGCCAGTGTAATAATAACATTATACAAAATACAGCTTAACAATGACAGTATAAGCCCATTCATATGTGAGCTATAGGCACTTGCCGTCTACTGAGGATTTTTTGTTTTATATAACTATAAACAATGTATTCACACAACAAAAAGATAAGTCTTTTTCAATCCCTATCGAGGCTAATATAAAAGTCAATTAAAGTATATTTCTTTTGGTCACATTGAATAAGCTCCAGCCTTGCCACACTGTTGACATCTGTCGGTAATGTGGGCATCATGTGATCTATGAGCTCCTTATCCATCCTAGGCATGAGATCCCAGCTGGGCTTGAGTACTAGCTAAATAATTGCCCTACCAGATAGGAATAATCGCGTACCATTCCGCTCCATTAATGCCAACCCTATTCTTATAATACGATAGGCGTTGCCAACTCTGGAGAGGATATGTGCGGATCATAATATGAGTAGATAGCAACGACAACAATCATTCAGATGTATTAATCAGTATCGTGTCGTTGTTTCATTTTGGACTGGCTATTTTGACCTTACATTTGAAATTCATATATTGTAGGTATAATTGTGGGGCAAAACATTAAAAATAATATTTTGTGAATATATTGAGAAATGTATTATTTTACTAATATTAAAATGATTAATACATATTAATTTAAACATTAATATGGTTATATTAATTATTAAATGACCGTGCCCACAATTTTGATTTAAATAGATACCAACTATTTTATCTCTGATCCTAAATTCTTGCAGTCCAACTTAATTTATAATTCAATACTATAACATACAATAATTATATTACTTAAAAATAGTATTTATTGTGACAATAACCATCAATACAATAATATACAATAACAATTTATACAATAATATTACACTTAACTTCTTGTATTTCATTTTGGAATATATCCATCTTTGTACCTTTTAAATACAAAATAAAGTGCATATGGTGTAAAACCTTAAAAAAAAAAAAAAACACAACTACTAACGAGTGCTAATGGAACACTCACATGATCCAGAGCTATAGAACCTAGCTCTGGTATGAAGGGCCTGTTGGTCTGTATATGGGTGACCATTCCCCTCTTCACTGCAGTGGATACATTTCTTCCCAGAATATCTCAGAACAAGAAAAATATATATATAGTGAAATTCCACTTAGCTGAAATACACAAATACTGGTAATTATAATACTCACAAGTGTAGAGCCTGTAACCTGGCTCTTTACAAAGGCTTTGTGTAGTTTGGGACTACACTCCCTTCTGCATAGATGCAGGAATCCAGATAGGCATAGTAACACTTGACACTTTATTTATATATAAATAAAAATAATAAAAGTCAGAATACAAATACCAATATTTAGCATTGAGTCTTTTCGGATAGTCCTAAAAACATGTTTTACTGTTTTCCCGGCTTCCTCAGTTTAGTCTCAGGTACTAATCTTTAATAATAACCAACTGTTTCCACAAATGGTTAAGAACAAAATTAACCTTTTCTAATTCATTCATCAATTACACTTTAAATTGCAAACTGACAATATACAAACACATTAAAAATAATAGTAATAACCTACTTATAACTCGTTATATTGTATGCAATAATATGTATACAAGATAGTGAATTTAGGGATTCTGCTGATGTGCCTAAAATAAAGGACAAAACATAGCACAATATTGTCTGGAAATGTTATTAAATAAAATTTTCCATTACACTCACAATTTCCAAGTGGTTAGAGCGTATTATAGGTGCCTCCCCATGATGTAGATGGGGGGTCTTTTGAAATCCTCCTCCAGTGGTGACCGCAGGGGCCCCAGCTACTAGCATGATCCAATGATCCAGCCAAAACGAAAGCTCCCAAAAAAACGGTTTTAATTTATAAAACAAAAAATTATGGAGGAACACAAATGCATAACAAATATAAGTAAATGCATTTGTATTCCTCCATAATTTTATGTGCTATGTTTTGTCCTTTATTTTAGGCACATCAGCAGAATCCCTAAATTCCCTATCTTGTATATATCTATGTTATCTGGTTACCGTAACCGTGGGAAGCTGTGTACCTATAAGTTAAGTTGTTTTATTATTTTGCACATATCACTTTAACACTGGTGGTTTGCGATTTTGTTCTTTTGGAATAATATAATGTAGAATGAACCAATAAAAATATCAGCAAGTTTTCAAAAGAAAATACTTGGGCAATTTTAAATAACCTCTGTGTCAGCACTAAGCAAATCTACAGGTATTTACAAGACAATAATAGGTTTGGTTTGTATCTGAATTCCACAACTGAATGAATCGATAATTACAGGAGTTATACCTTAAGAATCATTGCTTATATTAAATCTGAGCTGCAGTCACAGATTTTAAAAATACATAGGCTACTTTACCCAAAATGGATATATTTTTTAAAATGTTGAATCATACCTGTCATATAAACATAATATAGATTTGCTTGCTGTCCTTCCCTTCTCACTGGATAAGGAATTCCATTTTGATAGAAAATTGAATGGAACAAAGTTAGATAGATAACTTGCTGTAAGTTCAGGTTATCAGGATAATAGGTATAGTTATATACTAGATATGGTGAAATAGTTATATACTAGATATAGTGAAATAAATTCCAGAAAGAGAATTTAAGATATAGAGACAATTTACGACTGAGTGAGTGGTTGAGTGATCAATCAAGAGAGTATGATCCAGTAGAGTGATGAATCAAGTCATGAATAGAGGATAACTAAAAAGAGAAAAAACTGACCAGAAAGGTCAGAGATGGGAGAACGCCCCCTAGTGGATTGTCATATGTTTATGTGCAAATAAAACATAACTTTTAACCCCTTAAGGACACAACTTCTGTAATAAAAGGGAATCATGACAGAATATTTTTGTCATGTGTCCTTAAGGGGTTAATGATTTTTATATAAAAACACTGTTCAAAAAATATAAAAATCATTAAAGGTTATGTTTTATTTGCACATAAACATATGACAATCCACTAGGGGGCGTTCTCCCATCTCTGACCTTTCTGGTCAGTTTTTTCTCTTTTTAGTTATACATATAAGTAAGGGTTATCCCCTATTCTGGACGCCCCAGATACACACTCTAACTGGCTCCCCTCTTTAGGGACATCCAGTGCTTTTTTTATGAATAGAGGATAGTCAAGAGCCATCCCTCCTCTATTCTCTATACCAGTGTTTCCCAACCCAGTCCTCAAGGCACACCTACCAGTCCAGGATTTAGGGATTACCCAGTTGTGTCTAAGGTGTTTTTTTTTCTTCTTTGTAAAAACACCTTAGACACACCCTGTAATCCCTAAATCCTGGACTGGTAGGTGTGCCTTGAGGACTGGGTTGGGAAACACTGCTCTATACTATTCTAAATGTTTTCTTATCTCAGGTAACTCACACTTATGGATTTAACAATCTCCAATCAGATTTGGTAGGTGTAATTTATGATAATTAAACATCTGCCATTGATTAAGTAAATAGCATCACCTTTTACAAAATTTTAACCACCAGGTGTAACTTTTGTATTATGAGTGATTTTAATTTATTCCTATCTTCTGGAATTGTTAATTAAAATTATGCTGACGCATGTACATATAGTTTTTTATATTCGTTTTTGGACATATAAATAAGGTTAGATCTATAATCCTTATTCTATACAATATGGCAAATAACTAAATCCATAATAAATTTACCATGTTTTGATTCCAAAGTTTATAACAACATAAATGACCTTGAAAACATCTGACATGTCACTCATTCAAAATATTTTTTAAACATTTACTCATTTAGATACCAACACTACCTAAATATATATGTGTGATAAAATTGTGTTCTATAACTATATGCATTTATTATTTCAAGATTAATATAATGATTAAACTTGCATTTATAATGAACTTCAACTGTGTGCCTCGGCACCCTGGGAAAACAGGGGCCACCACGGAATGTTTCCCCAGTGCTATTATTGTAGCACTGGGAAACAAAACTGCTGAACAGGGGCCCGGTCGGGTGCCGCGGTCTTTTAAGACCTGCACCAGGCCCCTGTAATGTCGGTCAGCTGGGAGGAAGTGACACCCTGTCACTTCCTCCCAGCGTCATGCAGAGAGCCAGTGTGGGAGGCAGCCACAGCATGAGGGTAGAGGAGCACTCCAGCAGCTGCTCCAAACCCTTCCACTCACACCAGCCAGCAGGACTCCAAGCAACCCTCCTGGACATACAAGGTAAGCTAACAGGAAGGTGGCTGTAGATATAAAAAAAAATCACGTGTGTGTGTGTGTGCATTTTTGAGTGTGTGTGTGTCAGGGTATTTGTGAGTGTATATGTGTCAGGTGTGTATCTGTGTGCGTGCTTCTGTGTCAGTGTGTGTGTCTGTGTATGCGCACACATCTGTGCATGTGCATCTGTGTGTTAGGGAGGGTGTTTTCATGTCAGTCTGTGTTTCTATGTCATGGTGTTTGCATGTATCAATGTTTGTGTCAGGGTGCGTGTGTTTATGCGTGTTTTAAGGTGTGTGTATGTGTCAGTGTCTATATGAAGTCGTGTGTATGTGTCGTGTATTTATATGTATCTATGTGTTAATGTACATGTATATCTGTGTAATCATTTATGTATGTGTGTATGTATGTGGTAGTGTATTTGCATACATCCAAGCAGTCAAACACCAGCACAACATGCAAACACACTTCTGCAATCTAACACAAATTTTACATACATGCCCACCCCTGCATTCAAACTCCAAAAAAATATACAAACACACTCCTTCACTCAAACACAAATACTTTACACAAATGTACATCCGAATTTAAAAGTGAACATTACATTCAGTTACACCCTTGCAATCAAACTCAAACATTACACACAAATACACCCCTGTATTAAAACACTAAACCTATACACAAGTACCCCTTAATACACCAACACTGTACATTACACTGTAGTGCCAGTAAATGCCGCAGCGCTGTACAGATATACAACCTAGAAATTTTGACTTGGGATGCCTTGGAAAAATATTGAACTATTACGGGCGCCTTGAACCTAAACAGTTTGGGAACCACTGAATTAGACTATTCAGTATCAAACCCCGCTCTTATGTTTCTCAGAGGAGAGATGTGATCTTGACTTTGATTTAGCTATTTATCATGAGTCATGAGATGGAAGCCCCTCGATTGTACATACTAGATTTTTACAACTCGGCAAAATAAACAAAATATATTTGTTTACCGACTTACCGATTGCTTTCTCAGTATCAGAAAAACCATTGAACCACTTATTTGGTTCCAAACAGCTACAAAATGACTATGATAATGGTTTTCTTAATTGAGGCCTTTAGTGTGTATAATACAATAATATTAATGTTTTCTTGGCTTAATATAAGAAAGTTATGGTGGGGAAAAAAGTGATTAAAAGCCCGATCCATCCGAAGTCAGTGGATAGTCAATACAGATCTGCACACACCATTCAAGCCGCAAGACTTGCATTCCCCACTGAAATCTAAAATTTGCAGTGATGTTACTATGGCAAGGGATTCTGGTTGCTGTTTAGTTAACCTTCATATAAAATTTTATTTCATGTTTTGGTTTATGGTGTTAATTGTAGGTATAATGCAAAATATTAGTATAGGATAGTTCCCAACCAAATTAATAGTAAGGCAAAGAAATGCAATGGGAGGTGTATTACCTGTCTTTAGAGAAGCCTGAGTTAAAGAAGAATCGCCAAGAGTAGTCAGTAACTAGCTGAGGTCAGAAAGTAATTAATCAAGAGTTTAAACTGATTTGGCAATTTATGTATGCAAATACCTAAACTGAGTCAAAAAAATTTAAATCCCCACTGAAATACAACAATTTGCTAACAGGCTTCCAGAGACTATGACAGGGTGACCATACTGGAGTGAGGTAGTTATTTATTGACAAGATCTGTGACTTCATCGGCCTGGATCAATGTACCAATGACAGAATGTGCATGTTCATTGATACAACTGTGACACCTAAAAGGGCCTGATAAATGGTCCACCCAACTCACACACCTTATGCCTCATTTGTTATAAAAATAAAGGTGTGTAAGCTTCTCTACCCTGTTAGGCCTCATACCTAATGAAGCAAAACCATCTGCTGCTGTACTGGCCATTCAGACTACAATCTAGTCCACCCTACTTCATGTAACCTGCGCCCTGTACATTAAAGGCACCCAGACCACTTCAGCTCAATGAAGTGGTCTGGGTGCCAGGTCCCTCTAGTTTTAACCCTGCAGCTGAACACATAACAGTTTCAGAGTGCAGTTTCAGAGTGCTATTCTTCACTGAGGCTTAACTGAGGGGTAATCCAGCCTAATCAAAGTGAGAAGATGCTGGACGACCATAGGAAAGCATTCAATAATGCTTTCCTATGGGCGGTTTGAATGCGCGCACGGCTATTGCCGCACATGTGCATTCGGATCTGACGTCGGCAAGGGGTGGAGAGGTCACTAGTGCCTTCATGTTACAATATATTTTATGATGGATATAAAATGGGTATACTGCAGAGACCATGCTGGAAAGAATGTCCTACTGAGTGGAAGTTGGAGTACATCTGTTTGCGAGTTGAACTGTAAAACTTTTTTAAATTTGTAAATCTATATTCTTGTACCAAAAATAGGTGTTTATATAAACTCGATGAGCCTTAAAATCTGTGTGAATTGGAGTACTTATGATTTTTTATAAGTTACCACTGTATGAAACATCACATGATCTCATACATTACATAGTACTTTAGAATTCACAATTTAAAGTGATTCTGATCTGCACGATCAGCTGAAACAACACAAGTCAGGCATCTGCTTTCATTGTACTGCAGATCAGTTTTATTGCACTGTTGGTCTTTTTAAAAGCTGATTGAGAGATGTGTTATTATGCCTGTTTGGTGTATTCAGTTCGGCTTCATTAAATACCACCCATATTTTTTGGTGTATTTGGCATTATCACAGCCCTAACTATAATGTGTGCAAACGCTCATTTATCTTAATACTATTAAATGCATCAAAGAAATACGTCTATGCCCCAATTACCTGAGAGTTGTTGTGTACTTAAAAGAGCACATTGAAAAAATTACAGCATGTAGGATGTGTTGTTTTATAAATTGTGTATTTAACAATCACGTTGGGCTATTTAAAGTTTATTGTACAGTGGTTTCTTTGGAGACTTGACTGTAAACAACTCACTAGATGTAAATGAAAGACTTGGGCTAGTTGAGACAGTATGTCATATGTTTAGACTCAAACTTCCTGTTATAAAACCTTAAACTTTCATTTCATTTTTAACCTTGACTTAATTCTATAATTTCTTAAATATAAATTGACAGATTTAATTGGTTTATATTTGTGAAAGGAATAATGTGATGCTCTCTTTCTCAACATGCATGGAAACAACGTTAAATTACAGTTATAAATATTGTTTGTGGGATTAATTTTCTTGATACATATTAATATATTTGTTACTAATACAGATTGTGTGTGCCATTGATGTAGCTATTGGGTAATTGGTTAATATTTAGTTTTAGCTTGTTATCCCATTTCATTATGTTGTAAGGCATCAGGCCTTAAATAGTTATGATGGGAAATATATCTCTTCTTTAGTCTCATACTGACTCACTCACCCTTATTTATAATCTATCTAGTTATGAGTAACATCCTGCAGAGCAACACATTTTTCTGCAAAAAAAATATCACTTGTCACTGATTTAATACCTGTAAGTGCTGAAAATGTAAGTTCATCTGCTTTCAAACAGTACAGCAAGTTTCAATTGATCATATAATCGCTACAGTCAGGGAGTAAATGGACTCTACCATTTCACAGTTAGCCTTACATTAGCAGTCCAGAGATTGATACACTTTACTAGAGCAATTTAAAATAACTTCATTTTAATAAAAATATATGATTTAACAGGTTTTAGGGTATATGGGCATTATGCTAAAATGCAGACATTATTTTTACCATTTATAAGTTCTACTGCTACGAATGCCTTCATGATCCTTGCAAATACTTGTCAGCAAGGTATCTGACCCTTTTTATTTACTTATTTTGTCACATCTATTGTATGTGAGAAGTAATGCATTTTTGCTATTATACTAAGATTTCAGACCCTGTGTGAAATACTGCAAGATAAATAACAGCGTGTGTTGTCTCAAAGCTTTTCCTTTCCCATATATTTTCATAAAGGTTAAATGAATAAGTGAAAAATAAAATGTTTATATCCTAGCTATGTATCCTTTACTTCAAATAAAGTGCTCGATAGTGAAGGAATTAATAGAAGTGCTAATTTAATGCAAACTAGGTCCTTGACTTAGCTGCAGATGTGAAGATTTGTTTCAGGCCAACCACTACACATGCCAGAATCACTGGGAAATCTTATCATGCTTAGTGCTGTTCTTGGGACTAGAAAAAAAGGGGCAAGGAATGGAGAAGAGGCTGTTTTTTGGTAGGGTAAACAGGCACCTAAGTTTTCCATGTTTGACAAGAGGTTTGCCCAATCATGTGGGCTAGATCTCCTGTCCAATCAAAATGTAAAAAAAAAAAAAAAAAGAGAATTAATGGTTAGAGTACAACCACTAAATGTTTTTCTGAGTGTTTGCTGTACAAGTTTGCAGTGTTACAAACATAATTTATTGTAATATGTATGTTGACATACCTTTTATGTGAAGGATGGTGGCTTCCTTGGGGTCCTGCTGCTGACTAAGGCTGATGGGAGTCTGAGGCTTGTGTGGGGCTGTCTCCTTGTTCTCTCCCTCCCTGCATCCTATGCCTCTTCCTCTTCTCTACCTCTTGTGCAGCGGTCTCAATGTATCTGGGAACAAGTGATATTACAACAGCCCGGTCACGCTGTTAAAGGTTTGTGGCGCCCTACCCAACCGCTGTTCAGCAATACCCATTGGGTAGCCCTAAGTGCATGGGCTACCCAATGAGTCCTCTGTCTAGTGTGCAAGGAGACTAAAACCATAATGCTTTCAAAGCATTTGTGAGAGATGCAGTCCACAACATATGGGGTGCCAAAGGTCTTCTGATCTAGAACAATGATATGACAAAGAAAAAGATTAAAACTATTCATTCTCGGAATTCTGGCCCAGAACATTTATTTTTAATAAAAATGATAACATGTCCTATGTTATTTTAATGGAATGATTGCACTTAACTTGTTACTCAGAGATACAAGCCTATTTATTATTTTCACAATATCTGGCCTTTTAAGATGTTACATGTACAAATTCTGAAATGGTTTGAATTGAAATTATTTTACTACTTATAATAAAACTAATTTCATAGCGAAAGATGAGTGCTTTGAGCCTAATGTACCTTATTACGTCTTTCTAGAAAGGTCTGGCGTTTTAAGTAAATGTATGCCCTTCATCACAGTAATGCTTTAAAGGGAAATCTTGTCCTTCTTGTAACAGTAAAGGGAATAAAGAAAAGAGACATTAGTATAATTAAAGTATTTTAGAGTTCTTCAGAACATATTAACATATCCAGTATATGATACAATGTACGTCCTCACAATGTATCATCATAATTCATATATATATTTTCAAACAAAACCATGTTAGTATTTCATTTCCAATATATCGAGAAAAGTAAATGGTAATTTCTCATACATGACAAGCATATTTTGTATTCAAAAGAACAATTGCAGTATTCCACTTGAATGCATCACAGCGCATATTTCTTCACATTAATGCATATAATTACTTCTTAAATATGTTTTGGGTCCGAGCATTGCTGTCATATTTTGAAACTTGGACAACAGTAAGCAATACATTATTTTTTTTTTATACAAATGTTTAATTTGCAATAAATATATATTGTAACATATGTTTAAGAGGAAAGGATTTCTTCATTCACTCTCATAAAATTGTAATTTATCAAAGTACAATCATTTTCCTTGATTTGTTTGTAATTGCCCTGATTGATAATATGTATTATCTCTGTACAAAAAATATGTATACACATATAATCATGAATGTCAACCTTTAAAACATCAAGTACTAGAAAGGAATGTTATAGAAATTAAAATGATAACATATATACTGAACACACACACAAATAATTCCCACTAATCTCAGTTTTGGATAAAAATAGTGAATTACAACATTAATTATTAATATTATAGAAAACTGCCACAAACCTTATACTTATTGGCTCCAAGTATTATCTTTTAATAGGGTACTTGTTCAGGTCCACAAATATAACACGAAAGAGAAACAACAATCATGGGACTTTGTTTAGAACTAATTTTTTTATCAATAAATTGTCTTGCCTAAATCTTCTTGAAATAATCTAAACCAGTGGTGCCCAAAAGGTAGATAAACAGATGTTTTACAAATACAGATTCCATGATGCGTTGTCATTCTAAAGGTATTCTAGAGGCATGCAAAGCATCATGTGTGTTGTAGTTCTACAACATCTGGGGATCTACCTATTGGGAATCTGGTCTAAACAGAGAGAAAACAAGATAGGAAACAGACCACACCCATGAGAGAGGTAAATTGGAAACAAGTAAACAATTAAAGCTAGACTGCAGCCATCAATAAAAAAAATAAAAAAGTAAATGTATATGAAATCTGAACTGAAATACATATAGCCAATCCTGGCTATATGCTGTGTGTGCTGAGCATAACACCACAAAGTGACTTGGATCCAGTAACCACCATAAGGTAAAAGAAAATGAAACTTAAGGAACGCATACTGAATTAAAAGATACAGGGGAGACTAACTTGTAGCCAGTAAACAATGAACCAAATAACCAATCTATTATTATTTAACCCCTTAAGGACACATGATGGAAAGTTATTACTGAAGTTGTGTCCTTAAGGGGTTAAAATTAAAGGGACATTCCACTGCCCACATAAAATAATAATAATAACAATAAAATCAACATTTTGTAGATATGCCCATAATGGAAAATGTAGGCATTTAATTATGCATTTTTTTTTTCATTGGGAGTACCTAAAAACAGCTTGCCAGAGCTGCAGATCTATTATCTTATACATTTGCCAGCCCTCTCCTTGTAACCTAGCCCTGAATTTCTATGGCTGCCCAATCACAAACTTCCCAATGCAACTCAACTAGAAGTCTTTCCAAGGCAGGTGCTCTGCTGCAGCTGATTTAAGGTTATTTTTTAGATCTGCTTATGTTAAAATTCAATATAACTGTTAGAAAATTGTCACCATACTGATGAATCCATTATTAACGTTAGTGCAGATAATACTTTTAATCCGATTACTTGGTCACATGTGATCTGACTTTTCAAGATTTAGCACTTTAGTGATACATTTCATAATTTCCTTTGACATTTTATATGTTGAGCGAAAATATTTTGTAGTGTTTGAAAGCCTAAACATTTTTTTCTTAAATATACAATTTGATCTTAGAAAATCATATTTAAAGGGAAACGCTAAAATCAGAATTATATCCCTAGCCACAACAGTCTCACCATGATCGCCACTCCTACCCTCAACCAATCCATTGGTTCCATAGCAAAACACTGGGAGTCTACTGCAAATATGTAACAAGTAAGTGACAGACACTAGACATGTTCTTAGGAAGCCATGTAAATACCTATTCTGTGCATGGACACATTATTTGCATCAAAACCACTGCATTGATCTTTATTGGTTCTGATGATTAGAATGTCAATTGTCTTTTCAAAATGATTTTTTCCAACTTATGATTTTATTGTTTTTTTTTTTCAAATATAACAATATAAGTACAATTCATTTTCATTTAACAGAACATGTTAAAAATTGCTCCATATCACTGTAGTCAATACAAACAAAATGTTTGTCGTATTTGAGGAATGTCATACATAGCACATGATGTCATTGCAGTAACAGAAGAAAAGAAACAAAAATAATATAACCAGCGTTTAACAAGTGATGTGCTGCACACAAGAGAAGACAGTGGAGCACTGTGGTAGTGGTCTTCAAACCCCAAACAATAGCTTTAGACAGAGACCCACAGGTGTTACAATATGCAAAAAAAAGAAAACTGTTTATTTAAAGGGACACTAGAGTCACCAGAACAACTACAGCTTATTGAATTTGTTCTGGTGTGTAGAATCATTAACTTCAGGCTTTTTGCTGTAAACACTGCCTTTTCAAAGAAAAGGCAGTGTTTACATTACAGCCTAGTGATAACTTCACTGGCCACTCCTCAGATAGCTGTTAGAGATCCTTCCTGGGTCATGGCTGTCTAAAATGCATCCAAACAATCAGTGTCTCCTCCCTCTACATGCAGACACTGAACTTTCCTCATAGAGATTCATTGATTCAGTTCATCTCTATGAGGAGATGCTGATTGGCCAGGGCTGTGTTTGAATTGTGCTGGCTCTGCCCCTGATCTGCCTCTTTGTCAGTCTCAACCAATCCTGTGGGAAGCATTGTGATTGGATCAGGCTACCACTTCTGCTGATGTCAGCAGGCAGTGGGCAGGTTTAAAGGAAACAGTGACAATGCAAGCAGCTCCAGACTTGTATACAAGTAAGATTTACTATATTTAGGGAGGCATGAGGGGACCAGGGGGCTAGATGGTGGTGTTAACCCTATAGGGTCAGGAATAGATGTTTGTGTTCCTGACCCTATAGTGCACCTTTAACAATAAGTACAAAGAAAAAAGGTACAATGTTTTGGCAATGAGGCCTAAATCATGTACACTGCAATCTGAAAGAACTACACCACAATGCACTAGGATTCTCTTTGGCTCCACCTATACCATACACAGTTGGAATGTTGTGCACACCATTGTGCAAACACTGCTGCATTCTGAGCAGAACCTGCCCCACTATTGCGGAGATCCACTCCGTGCTTACCACAGTTGTCAACACCTTTGTGACTCCCTTGTGAAGGCAGACATTGGCCCTTTGGTCTATGCAATACAATGATTTACAGCTAGTTCTAAATTTGGCACATTTCAGTGTCTTAACTATAGCTTCACCAAACGTGATACCTTTGCACATCACAGATCAGGCAAAATCTACAAAATCAGAAACTAGTACACGTGTAATAAAGTAATTTAACTGTATAGATTATTCTTCTGCAGTCTCACTGCTCAATTCTCTGCCATTTATGAGTTAAATCACTTTGTTTATACTGCCCTAGTCACACCTCCCTGCATGTAACTTACACAGCCTTCCTTGTTTTTTGTTTTTGTATTATTACCACAAATTCATTATTTTACCTTTTGGTAATTATAGATAGAGAATGTATCCCATTTATTGTTATTATTCCATATTACTACTGTTCTATACATAGGAGTGTACTGCTATATATTTGGTATATATCCTTGCATTTGTTTACATTTATTTATGTTCTTTTATTCCTTGTTCTAGGTACCTTTTTATGTTTGGATATTTGACATTTATTGCCAATATTTCACTCACACATTTACGACTTATGTCCATCACTAATATTCCACCTTTGTGTGCCTTGTTAACCTTCTATTTGATCATTTGTCTACCTGTGGCTATTCCTTCATGTGGGTACACTGGCCTTACAACTGATTGACTTTACATACGTGGCCCCTCTTAATGGGGCTTAGTCTATACATTCTCCTTAAGCCACCTTTAAACCACCATCTCCGTTGCTTTGTTTAGGTGGTTACCAATGCTTTGCTTTTTTTTTTTTTTTGGTATACTCTTTTTCCACCCTTTATGCCTATATCAACGCTCTACTATTATTAGTGTTTAGGCTATAGAAATTTGACACTATATGCATTCACACTCTCTGCCGTTATCTGCCATCCCCTATGTGGGTTGCTATGGTAACCTGATTACTATGATAATTTTCAATGTATAGAACTGTATATAAGTCTGTACCTTATCACTGTTTTCACTTTCAGATGAGGTAGACAAGTTTGTGGTGATTCATAGGATATGTACTCCTATTAAATTAACTGCTAACAGACGATTTGTGTGGCTGCTACTTCATTTATGTTCGACAATGATGGACTTTGTATACCTAGTTGACCTTATCTTTGATCGCTTGTCTTTCTGTGGCTATGCCTTCATGTGGATACACATGAGTTTGTACTACTGGTTTTCTTTATATACATGGCCCCTCTTAACATGTGTCTTTCAGCTTTATTTATTTTGTGTTTCTGGTTACTATGGCAACCTGCTTTTATTTGTCATGGATCATAAGGTTGATTCTTTATGTCTGCACGCTCTGTGTGTGATTTGCCGTCTCTAATTGTAGTTTGCTATACTACCCTAATCACTATTATCAATTCTCATGATCTTTAGACTTTTATATAGGTTTGTTTTGTGTTTGCTATAAGTCACAGACATGAGTAACTTGCTAGTGGTGATCTCTATGACATATATTTCTGTATTTGTATTTTTTTTGTCTGCTGATATGTTTGGTGGGGTTGCTATTACAACCCAGATGCCCAATTCTAGCTTTTCCCTGATCTACACGCATCTCAATTTCCTTTCTTTTAATTGTTTAGTTTATATATTTATTTATTTATTGCCTGCTCCTAGCCCTATTCTTTTACATCTCCTATTGCTTATGTACAAACAGTGGTGGACTGGCCAGGGCATCAGCTTGCCAGATGGCAAGTGGTCCCTGTGGGCTACTGATGAAGTTGGACCCCTTTAAAAAAAATAGTTTTAATACATTTCTTTAACACAAAAAGGGCACAGCTGGGGGGCCCAAAGCAGCTGCTCCTTAAGACCTCAACAATCTCTGAAAGCATTGTGCGCATTCATTTTTTTTTTACTATACTGTGCAACAGTTGGCATCGCTACACAGTGTTGGACTTGGTTCTCCCCTATATTGCGCCTGTAACGTCACTCAGAGACGGAGTCGCACTAGGGTCACACATCGAAGAAGGAAAGACTGTGCATGTCAGTTACAAGCTGTGACAAAGTTTTCATTTAGAAGATGGGTAATTGTGGAGATCTCTTTCTCACTTCAGCTGTCCCCACAAGCCACAGCTCAGCCTCAAAATGTGCAGCTACATATACAGTGCCCCCATCCAGGTATACAGGGCTCCCCCCAGCCATATAAATGTATTATTGTTATACAAATCAGCATACAGTGCCCCCAGACTGTATACCTGGATGAGGGGGTGCTTTTCTGAAGATTTTTTATATAATAATAATAATAATAATAATAATAATAAAATGATATGGGAGGAGTGGCCCGTATACCTGGATTGGGGTACTGTATGAAGATTTGTATAATAATAATAATAAAATAAATTATAATTAAAAAAATATTCCACCATTTATTTAAAATTAAAAAATGTAAACACATTTTAATTCAATTATAACAATCTATATCTACATTTATTATCTACTGTATACTGCCAGTAATATGTTCAATATATGTACACTGTAACAACTAAAAACAATGTTTTTTTTCACGAAACTTTAATGGTACCTTTTTATACCTTAAAATGCAGTAGTTTACACCCACTTATACCGACCTCTGACTTGTTTTTTTGCTTTTTTGCTTTTTTTTCCTATAACAACTTGTGTCTACTTTTTTTTTTTCGTGGGTATTCGACTGTTTTTTTTATTTTAATTTTTTTAAGTGTACTTCAGTGGAAAACAATACTAAAAGTGGTCCTTCAAGTATTTTCAATATTGCATGCTAATCAACAGCATTACTATTTCAAGAATGTAACTCTAACCTGTCTCAGAAAAATTGCAACATTTATAATATTCAAAGTACACTAATCATATCATATCATTGACCCTTACACTTACCCTTACCCCAGCATTCATAACCATAACCCCAGCATTCATAACCATAGGGCTCTAGCTCTAGCTCTAATCTAAAATTTAAAAAGAACAATGTACAAGATATGTAACACTGACATGTCTTTTTGAAAAATAATGCCTCTTGGGGATATTTTATAATATGTTTCTCAAAATGCACATTTCACTGTTATACTTTTTTTCTGTCATGTAATGCACTTTATATTTCCATCAAAATGTTGCCCTTTACCTGCCTATCAGTTTTATTTACTTATAATGCATGATGATGTTAGATTCTTGAATTTTATGTTAATGAAAACTGTGTTATGTGCTTTATTTTAGAGATTTAAAATAATAAACATGTTCTGTATTTCTCATCTCTTCGTTTTAGAATAAAAACAGTAAACCTTATCATAATAATATTATGAGATATCTCTAATATGCTGTAAATGACAAAGAAAACGTGCTTGCAAAACATCCTCTAGACTTTTAAAGATTATGTGAAACATTAAAAACTTTCTCACCATTAGGTGGCTCACTATGAATGCACATAAGACTAACTACGATCACCCCTCCTCCAGTCATCACTGTTGTTGCTATGAGCTTTTCCATGACAGCAGAGTCTCAGCCCTATGTGTGAGTCATTGAGAATGATAAAACAGAGGAAAAAATACGGGCTAGAGATTCTAGAATAGCAGCGACAAGGTCTTGCTCTGTGGACTGTTCAAACCGGAGACCAAGCCGAGAGTTCTATTTGTTGTATGGAACTGCTAGCTCCTTTGTTTCTTATGTTCTTGGCGCTGTCTGAAAGAGCTGGATCTGTATAACTTGGGCCCTGCTGTGTCACTTAAGGGAAATAATAAACCATTGTATTCATTAAGCAACCCTTGTTTTAGCAAACAAATACCAGATTTTGAAAGAGGAACATTTTAAAGAGGAAGAATTAGCAAGAATGCTTTACAAAATTCCCTAGAGAAACTACTTTGTTTCTCCTATTTTATTGCTACTTGCTGAGAATATTCATATTCAAATAGGTTAGGGTTGTGAATCAGTCGTTTGCACATTCTCATGCACCCAGGAAGGCTATGATTATGGCTAATTACAATGAGGAATGGAATCCTTAGAACAGCGTTCAATCAGATTGCTGTTCATGCATGAAGTGGCAGAGGCCAGCTAACGGAGGTGTGATTTTAGTAATTACAAACAATAGGACTGTCTAAAGAAAAAAAAGCTTAGCAAATCAACTTCAAGGTCTAATTAATCATACTATACTCACAATATGATTTTCAAATTGTCATGACTAATATAAGTCAGTTCAGGTTTTCAAGGGGACTTACAGAAGAAAAGAAAATGTAGACAGAACAAACGTGTTTACAAAAAAAGGTCCTTTGCAAAAAAAGAGAAGAAAAGAAAAAAAATACTCTTTATTTGACAGACACTGGTTAATACATTTCAAGCTTTCAAATTCAATATTACATTCAGTATAAATACTAGCAAAAATGTCTTGTTAACAGGGTGCAATCAAAGCCTTCAATATAGAGCTTGTATTGTTGGTATTTTTGTGGTTTTATTATTTACAGTATATTTTTTCTTCCTTTCTGCTGCATCCTGTCAAAAGAAATGATTACGTTCTCAGTTCTGTGGGATGTATTGGAAGAAAATACAAAATGGTATATTCAATAGACAGAGAATAATGGTGGCTTGACAAGCAACATGCAAAATGTAGGCCAAAGCTGCAAAGATTTATCCAGCTTAACAATTTAACTATTTTGGTGTAGATTTTGTCCAGTCACAACAACCTTTTTTTTTTTTTTTTTTTTTTTTAAGGAAAAAGAGGCAACATCATGCATGCAAGTAGTAGTATCAAACTGTATTCCTAAAGGACAGCGGCACTGCAGATGTTAATGATATCTCTCTGCACAGGTGGCATTTAATTTGCTCAGCCATCAGTATTATAAACATGATGCAGAAAGAAATAGAGTCTTGAATGTATACAGTCAGACCAGTTGGAATCAAATATTTACACCTGGATGGAACTAAGATCGTTATTTACAGTCTAATATTTGTTGATGTAAAAATATAAATTGTGACTCGGTATACAAATTTTAAAAACAGTGTTAAGTTAGCATTTTATGTGAATTATTTTGAGAAATCCTAAGGCTTCTAAAAGATAATTCAGTTTTTTGTTGTTGTTGTGTTGTGTTTTTTTGTTTAGTTTTTTTTTTTTTTTTACCCCTTAAGGACCAAACTTCTTGAATAAAAGGGAATCATGACATGTCACACATGTCATGTGTCCTTAAGGGGTTAAATATCTTAACTCCTTAAGGACGCCAGGCATACTATCCTTAAAAGAGTGGATCTAAATGCCGGAGGGCGTCATTGTACACCCAGCCATCCTGGCCCCCTGGACTTACCAGGACCGGCGATCTGTGGCGATTCCGGTAGGGGGGGACTGCCTGAGAGCCCAGCAATCCCCCTGCAGTAGCTCTGGCCATCCAGGGCCATGTGATCACGATGATCACATGGGTGCAATAGGAATCTATGGAGCTGCCTGCAAGTGGACTGTCTGAGCTGTCAGGCAGTCCACCAGGCTTCTAAAAGTATTTTTTTTTTATATATATTAGGCATATATTATATATGTATAATATATCATGAAATATTTAAAGCATTTTATAATATAATATACATATATAATGCATATATATATATATATGATTTCATTATAAGTGTATTTTGTAATATATGCATATAGATCTCAAAATACACTTATAATAAAATGTTATATATATATATATATATATATATATATATATATGGATTATATATGTATAATAATATTATAAAATGCTTTAATTATTTTATTATTATGTTATTACTTATATAGCGCCAACAAATTCTGCAGCGCTTTACAGTGGGTGGACGAACAAACATGTAGTTGTAACCAGACAAGTTGGACACACAGGAACAGAGGGGTTGAAAGCCCTGCTCAATGAGCTTACATGCTAGAGGGAGTGGGGTAAAGTGACACAAAAGGTAAGGATAGTATTAGACTATTGACAGTTGCAAGAGAGGAATCAGTTGGGAGCTATTAACAGTTTAATTAATAAGCTTTTATGAAGAAGTGCGTTTTTAATGATTTTTTGAAGGAGTGGAGACTGGGTGAGCAGCTAACGGAGGAGGGAAGTGAGTATCACAGGAACGGTGCAGCCCTTGAGAAGTCTTGAAGGCGAGCATCAGAGGTGGGAGTACGGACAGAAGATAGACGTAAGTCTTCAGCAGAGCGTAAGGGCCTAGATGGGACATACTTGTGTATTAGGGAGGATAGATAGGTGGGAGCATCATTATGTAGAAATTGGAAGCAAGAACCAGAATTTTGAATTGAGCCCTATTTCTTATGGGAAGCCAATGTAGGGGCTGACAGAAGGCTGAGGCGTGGGAGGTGCGGGCGGACAGGAAGATGAGCCTCGCCATTCGTTATGGACTGTAACACGCAAGTTGGGACCACTGAGAAGTCTGAAGCAATACCTGAGGAAGAGAGGAAAACTCTTGAAAGCTTGTCTTTTAAATATTATGTTAGTCCAATAAAAAAGGTATCATTGCATACTGCAATACTCTGGTATTTTGGCATCTTGTCTACTGGACTAATACAGCTTATCCAATCTACACTATATATATATATATATATATATATATATAGTTAATAAATTGCTAAACACAAATACACACACCAGTCAAGCCATAAGACTTGCTTTTCACACAGAAATCTCACTTTAACAGTGCTCTCACTACTGCAAGGGATTCTGGGTGGGAGTATGTAAATAAGATTTACAAAGAACCACATTTTTTCCTCATTTCCACTTTATACATGAATTCCTTGGAGTATGTGTCTGCTGTATAGAACAGCTTTGAAACACAACTCAGGAAGAGAAGCAAATCCAGTGAACCACTCATGGACAGCTGTTTTGTTGTTAATACAACTGGCTTGCTGCGGAGGCTTGGCGTTACTTATAAAGTACATCCCAAAAGAGTTGTGGTGGGGAAAAAAGTGTGGATGAAAACCCCTTCCACCTGAAGTAAGTGGATAGTTATACATTGCTAAACACAAATACACGCACCAGTCAAGCCATAAGACTTGCTTTTCCCACAGAGATTTCACTTTAACAGTGCTATCTCTACTGCACTATACATACATTCTACATATATATTTAACTATTAATTTTGCATAATTATTTGATTTTATTAATTATAATTTGAGGGACCTGCCTGACAACCCAGGCAGACAGTCCAGGGATTTTAATTGGCAAGCCCTATATTTAACCCCGTAACTTTCCTAAACACCATAAAACCTGTACATGGGGGGGTATTGTTATACTTGGGAGACTTTGCTGAACAGAAATATGAGTGTTTTGAAAAGTAAAACTTATCACGACAATGATCTCACCAGTAAAAGTGCCGTTTTGTTTAAAAAAAATGCAAAACACAAATAAAACCGCTAACTTTGGCCAGCGTTTAGGACTAAGTGGCTACTACAAAAGACTGGAAATACCTCATTTTGATTACCTTGGGTTGTCTACATTTGCAAATGGTATGCTATGATGGGGTTAATTTACATTTCTGGGCTACCATATGTTCTCAAAAGGCAACATAGACCCAGCAAACCAATCTGAAAACTGAAATGGGCAAGCCCTTTATTGACCCTGTAACTTTCCAAAACACCATAAAACCTGTACATGGGGGGTATTGTTATACTGGGGAGACTTTGCTGAACACAAATATGAGTTTTTCAAAACAGTAAAACTTGTCACGATGATGATATCACCACTAATAGTGCAGTTTTTGTGTAAAAAAATGCAAAAAACAAATACGAACGCTAAAGTTGGCAAGCGTTTGTGACTAAGTGGCTACTACAAAAGACTGGACATACCCCGTTTTGAATATTCTGGGTTGTCTACTTTTTTTAAATATTATGTTATTGTGGGGTTAATTTTCATTTCTGTGCTGACATACCGTCTCAAAAGCAACAATCTGGCAAATAGCAATTTACAAAAAAATAAATTGGCAGATCTTCTGTTTGACCCTATAACTTTCCAAATCACCATAACACCTGTTCTTGAGGGGTACTGTTGTACTTGTGAGACATTACTCTACAGAAATATGAGTGTTTTAGAGCAATAATATTTATTATACTGATATCATCAGTGAAATGGCAGTTTATTTGTGAAAAATGCAAAAAAAAACTAATATACATGCTAATTTTGGCCAGGATTTGGGACTAAGTGGCTACTAAACAAGACTGGACATACTACATTTTGAATACCGTGGGTTGTCTACTTTTACAAATGGTATGCCATGATGGGGTTAATTCTCATTCCAGGGCTGCCATACGGTCTCAAAGGCAACATAGGCAACATAGGTACTTACCTCCACCGCGATTCTCTTCGGGAGGACTGCCTGGCAGCCCTCCCCCCAGCAAATCAGGCCCCCGGGGGCCATGTGATTGCTTTCACAGTTAGCATTCATATTTGTTTTTGTGACTAAGTGGCTACTAAAAAAGACTGGACATACCCCACTTGCAATTGTCTACCCCACTTGGGTTGTCTACTTTTGCAAATAGTATGCCATCATCGGGGTAATTCTCATTCCTGGGCTACCACACAGTCTCAAAGGTAACATTACTAATCTGGTAAATTTCAATGTGAAGAAACTAAAAAATGGAACGTGCTATATTTGACCTTGTAACTTTCCAAAACACCATAAAACCTGTTAATGGGGGGTAATGATGAACTGAAGTACTCGTGAGACTTTGCTGAATACAAATATGTGCATTTTTATGACATTTACAGCTAAAATGTCAGGTCGGAACTACACATTTCTAAAAAAATCTTAATTTCTCAGTTTTTTTTATTTTATTCATAATAAATTATGTTTCGTATATGAATAATTCATGAGAAATTAAAGCCCTGTCTCTCCTGAACAAAATTATATATAATATGTGTGGGTGCACTTAATATGAAAGAGGTGAATTACTGTTGGACAGACATATAGCACAAATTCCAGTTTTTGTTTACATTTTGTTTTGATCATAACGTGTACTATTGACTTCTTCCTAAAGGTGTTAATTTCTTAATTCCTTATACTTTTTTTAGATTTTATTCATATTAAATTATGTTTCATATATAAATATTTGATATGAAATGAAAGCCCTGTTTCTCCTGAACTAAATGATATATAATTATAATCATTGAATTATGGTTGAACATATAGCGCAAATTCCATGTTTTGTTTATGTTTTGTTTTGATCACAACTTGTACAATTGGCTCAGTCCTTAAAGAGTTAAATACATACCATATTTTTTATAGTAACCTGTGTTAAAAATGTATTTTGTCCTAAGGTTAAATGATAACAATTAGACTTTTCCTCTAACAGAATACTATAAAATATTTTTTATTGTTTATACTTGATTCCAGAAGCTATCATAGAGATTTTAATTGCAGCCAACATAAGAAAAACATCAAGTCAGTCATGGAGAAATATAGTATTACATCCTCTGCTATTAAAGGCTTATCAAATACATTGATTTTCATTTCAGTTCTTATTGAACTGCTTATTGCTTCATATGAGTTTCACATGCCTCTGTTCTTTAAAGGGATGCACACACACTAGGTGTCTATTTCTGTATTTCTGCAGTTAAAGTGGTGTTTAGTATAGTTAAAATGGTATAAATTAAGAAAATTCACTTCATTTCTATGTCTAAATAATAATAATGATAAGTTATCACTCCTGCTTGCCAAAGAGACACAAAATGATCCACTACTAGAACTGGTATATTGTTATATGAGTATATTGGATTGTGTTGTAAGAATTATAGATTATGCTAATGTAGTGTACCTACAATCTTAATTTTAGTAATGACAGGAGGCAAATATTTTCTTTTCTTTACTGTAAACTCCAGCAGCAAAGGTCAATCAAAGTTCAAATCAATCAGGAAAAAGAACATTGCATTATATAAAGCCTTGTAGCCTTGACTCCTCCACTTTCTTTGATGTGAGAGATAACAGTTCAACAACTAGGAACAAAAACCCATAAATCCTAAAAATAGAGCCAAGTCAGCTGACCCTTCCAATAGAGCAAAGTTGAGGCAGGAGGAATAGCCAAATTGGATGCCAATGGTTCTCATACTGAAAAGAACAGAAATAAGTGAAAGGCAGGAGTAATAGCATCTTGTCAACATAAACTTAAACATTTATCTGGCAATATCCTAACATCGTGAAGAATATTAAAATAATCTATTATCAAAGGAACTGAGACAGCATAATCCATAAATAGCACAACCATTATAAAATTAATAACATATGAAAAAGATAAGCCATGAAGCGACAGAGTTAAAGAGGGTGGGAAATAGGGAAGGAAAATATTTGCCGCCTGTAATTATTAAATTAAGGACATTATAGGTACACTACATTAGCATAATCTACAATTTTACCACATGACAGGAGGATTCATATTTTGCAGGGGATGTAACTTTTGTGGGGGTTTTGTGTGTTTAAAGGTGCTTTTCAGGTTTTGTGAAAATTTATGTTTTCTGTGCCTGGAGATAATTGAGTTTAATACAGTGGCTGACTCAATTATCTCCCAGGCACAGAGGAGGGATTAACCTATTTTGTATGGGAGTGTCATGGACCTGAGAGACAATGTAATTGTGTATATGTTTTTACTGTAGTCTACTCTCAGGACCAGAGGGGAGTGCCCCTTGCATGGGTACCTGCCTATAAGGTCAGTTGTGGCTACCAATAAATTAATTCCTGCTTACCATCAACATAAAGTCTCATCTCATGTGTGAGGGGGAACGGCTGTATCACTCTGGGGATTGCTAGATCACTATACTCCCCTTGTACTATAATCACTTGCTCCTTTAAGAGCATATTGCTACACTCTTTTATAGGAGAGGTCTACCCACTAGAAGCTGGATCCTGGTCTTGGGTCCAGGGTGGGTGGAGGACAACGAGACCCAAGCCAAGCTATGATACTCAAGGCTTACTAGGATGCAGTGATTGGCGGAGGCACCCAGTCATGGTGCCAGGCGGTTTGCCACAAAGGTACACTCAGCATCCAAAGGTGGCTTACAAGATCCTAGTACTCAATGGGGTTACACTCCACTTAGCTGTTAGTGCTGCCTTAGCTCAAAGAGAGAATAGCACAGACATAAAGAATAGCACACAATATTGGAAAGGAAAGAGAAAAGGTTATAGTGAGGCACAGGCAAGAAGAAAACTCAAAGGCTTTGCGTATACTTCGACAGGGGAAAGTATGAGCTTCCACTTGTGAGTTCTTTCAGTAATGAGTTGGGCTTAGATTTGCAGGAATTGTTGTAAATCATTGCAGTCATAAGCCACATTCTTAATCAGTGACCTCCACCACAATGGCCTAATGCATACTAAGAATACTTTCTAGACGATAAGATGCACTCCATTATGAACCTATGAGAGTAAAAACAAATATTAATTTCAATGCCTCCTGGTAGCCTGGGCTTCAACTAAAACCTATCATACTAAATTCAAAAATGATTAGGGAGTTTTTCTGGCTGGTTCACAGGTCACTGGTCATGTTCACTTGTCATCTTCTTTCCATCATGCTATGCCTGTGTATTGGCACTTTAGCAAATAACAATAAGCTAGCATGCCGTCACTTACTAAATAGTTACAGAATATCTTAAGTTACAGTTTCACTTTAAATGATGTCTCTCCGCTCCATACTTGCGCCTGTATTTAATCCAATATGATGGTCTGTCTGCTCTCTTCATTATAAAGTCAACTATGCTGTTAAATTCTATACAGCAGTTGGCTTGTTTAGAACATTTATAGTCTTAAAGAGCAAAATAGGCTTTTCTATTGAATAATACGGAGCAAGGGATTATAAAATATGAGGTTGCTTCACATTCCCTAAAATTTAAACTGTATAATAAAACAGTTGGGAAATCAAGTCTAACTTAATGTACTTAATAAAAAGTTAATAGCTGCTTTTGTCAGGCTGGAGATACTTTGGAAGTATAGATTTACTCTTGTGTACTGAAATGTTGTTTAGTTATAGTATGTTTACACATAGACTTAGTAAGCAGACATTGCAAATTTATGAGATTTATGGGATGCTGTTCTATATAACATATACACCATATAATTTATTTGAACTTAGAATGTACTTTCCTGTAGATAACAAGTTAATCTTCAAATAGCTAATCTAAACATTCTGTAGGTGTAGTATAGACTTAATTATATATTCCCTAATATAAAATATAATCCCCTAAAAATCCATATGCTCCTCTTCCAACATGGACTCCCAAAATGGTCAGTTTGGGGGGCATAGGCAGCCACCCTGTTCCCAAATGACATGAGCAGCATTTTATAATTTCTCATGTGAATGTGCATACTAGGAGTTGTAGGATGCCACAGAAAATGTTAAAAAAAATAAAACATCCCCACAAAAATCTCAAATATTGAATATGTTTTGAACTATACATTTACTAGAATTTTGCATACCAGAATGTATAGATAGAATTTTAAAATCTTTGAAGAAATACCCGGTCATGTCTGGTGCACATTCACAGGGCTTGAGCCTATCCTAAACTAGGGGCAGTTGCTACTCCAGTTGGTTAAGGGCTGGGAACACAGAGGGAGCTGCTGTGCATTCTGCAAAATATTACTTGCCAAGGGTAAACCTCTCTGGGGGCTGGCACATAGCATTTACCTTCCCAAGAAGGATTAAAGAACATCTTAAGCATTAAAGCAATGTCTGATGTATTTAAGGGTTTCTGTGTATTAACTTTCCCATCTGAAAAATAACGAGTAAGGGTTTTAAATTATAATTTCCGTATATGCACTTGTCTGGCATTCAAAATATAAAAACACACTTCAGGGATGTTTGGAAAAAAGACATTATATGGTTAATTTTAATTGAAAGTGTTTATAAAGCTCTGTATACAGTGTATCACATATTATTTTATTTGAAATTCATCTACCATTTTGTTGTTCATAAATCTTGGAAGAAACAACGTGGCTTAAAAGTGTAATATCATAACAACAACATCATATAGGAAGTATGAAAAGATTTTTCAGAACGTGACATCAAACATAAAATCAAGGATTAAGAATTGCCAGTTTAAGAGTATATTTATTGAATCTGGAGGCGGATAGCCTAGAATGTAAGTTGATGTAATCCTCTCACAGAACATTGGACACCTTGGAGGGTGTAATTCCTTTTATTGGTCTAGCATAAACTATAATGTGCTTTATATATCATTGTTCATAATAGAATGACACAGGAACAATGATTCCCTTTACCTGCAGTCTTATTTTTCATATGAAATGGGAAAGTAATATAATTTAATAGAAAATGTGAAAGAACAGTGCACTTTAGTATACCAGATATCTAACCTTCAACTTATGACTTGTAGGTTCAACAAAGAGAGAGAGAGAGAGAGAGAGAGATGGACAGATAGATAGATAGACTGAGATAGAGAGAGAGAGAGAGAGAGAGAGAGATAGTGGCAAGTGAAAATTTCAAGCCCTGATATATTTATATAATATAACTATATTGCATAATCTGCCATTATATCAACCATAGCCCTAACTGTTGTACAGAGGTAATTGTGCAAGTTGTGAACCAAAACAAGACATAGAATATGTGGTGTTTGTTCTACGGTAATTTAAGGGTTTTTCTTTAAATGCACCTATGTATGTTACATATTGTTTTTTTAAAGTATAGAGAGGACTTTCTTATAATAGTATGCAAAGTTACAATACAATATTAAGTATGAATAAAATGTTAAAATGGCAAAAAACTGCTTATATTATTATTTACAAATGAAGTTCAACTATATAGAAAGAATTGAAAATAGATTTACTTATCAGTCCTGATTGTTAAATACCTGGGATCTGAATAATTTTTTTTAAGTTTACCCAAACCCTATGCCAACACTCTGGACCCTATGAAAACCCTAGCCCTATGCTTGCACTAACTCTAACCATATACCTACCATTACCTTAACACTACACTACCCATAATCCTAAAACAGTATTAACTGTTACCCAGCATTGACCTTTACCTTACCCTAACACTAATTCTACCTTATCCCTAAAGGATGCCCTCTGCTAATGTCAGTACTGATATCAGCCGAAGGATTTCCAAGATAAAACAGTAGAAAATGGTCTGTATACAGCTCATCTGCAAGTCTGGGGACACTATATATGGCCGCAGTTGATGAAACATTCTAACATTGTTAAAGGATTAAAGAAGAAGTGTCACTTCCAGAAATGTATAAATATTTTGTTAACTTATTTCTTATATTTATCAAATATATGGTTATGTGGTCTTAAAAATGAAATTACATGTAGAAATTCAGAACTTTCTATCTGGAACTAGACACCTCCATCTTGGTTTTCTGTCAATCATTGTGCAAGCTGTGCCAATCATTTGTGTCTATCATCCAGAAAAGGGACAGTACAGACAGGAGGCAAAGCTGAAACAATACTTATTTTTTGTCTCTTTATTTGCTGTGTGTGCCCTGATTCCTCGATTTTGGTATAATTTGCCCAATATTTAATGTACATTTAAAAAGTTTTGAAATATTGAATATAAAAGGTCAGTATTCTGGAGATATGTATAAACAACTGAACCTTTTTGGTTTACTGTGAATTCTCGTGTATATATCTTGTAGTTTATCATGATGTCTCCAAAGTTCCTCAGGTACTATTTTCCTAAACTGCAGTAGATTTGGTACCTGTAGGTGTCCGGATATATACTTATTCTTTATCTTCATTATATATGGGCTGCTCTGAGCAGTGATAACATCGCTATCTTAGAACTGGGAAACCTAAGTTTGAATTGTGATATACCATATTTCTGCCTCTAAACATCCCCTTTCTTTAATCATAAAGGGCTGCACCATATAAATCCTGATAATAATCGCAATGGATTTCTTTTATGTCTTAACCATGCAAACTTTCTACAGGTGTCCATACATGAAGAGGGGAATTTAAACCGAATGCCACTACTGCTTTTCTTTTACAGAAATTCTCAATAGTAGTCATTTAAAAAAAAAAAAAAGATAAGATAATTAACACATGCAAATTATATTAACCTCCACCATACCATATGTTCAAGCATATAATAACAAAGAAACACTATTGCAGAAATGCCCAGGCACACTGACAATATTTCTTTGCAGATGCTTGAGCATGCATAAATGTGCCCAGAATATCATAATAGGTGACAATGTCACCCTGAATATGGAAGTGCTATTCATCCAAATGTTTTTTTATTTTGTTATTTTACCTACCTCCACAGCTATTCACTCCAATGAATATGCATTCACTGGGGAAAGGGAGCAAGAAACTGTCACTTCTAGAGAAGTCCACAAATGTGTTAATTTTATAAGAAAATATGATTTATACCTTGCTTGGCAAAACCATATTTGATGCAACGAGAAGTCACAGATAAAAAAATAACTGAACTAGTAAATGAAACTGAGAAAGGATATGAGAAATGTTTTACAGCCAGCCACTTTAGGTTGGGATTTGCATGCCTCTGCTTATTTTTGCTCTGGCATTTATTTAATTTTAAAAGAAATGGGATTACAGCCTACAAGCTCCAAGGTTTTAAGCACTCAGTTGCTAATACGCTGATCCATTTTGTTCTGTTGTCAAGCGATTTCGTTTTTTTCCCTAATGGTAAGATTAAGGCTCGCTTTGCTTCCCTTGCCAGAGTCTCGCTCTCAGTTTTCCTTTGTGAAAAGAGTAGTCTCACTTAGCAACAACTATTGTGAATGCAATTCAATATCTATGATCTCGCTGTCTACGCAGGTTGAAACCTTTTTTTGTTTTTAATATCTATCTGAGATTTATGCCTCTGTACTTTTGCATTTAGGAATATCTGTTCTTTTTTATGTCAGTCAGCTATTGTGCATACTGATCTTGTGTGCACTAAGTGGTGTTGTCAGTATAATTCAAATATACTATTGTGTGTGTGTGTGTGTATTGCTCAAGAGCACTTTAGATTTCAGAATTTATATAGTTATTATATTCTACAGTACAATTTATTACTAAACGATAAACTGCACTGTAGGATAATATTTTATCACCTTATTTTATAACCTTTCTTTTAAAGCAGCACAAAAATGCAAATATAAATATATATATATATATATATATATATATATATTTATGAATATCCGCAAGAAATCTGTGTACATGCCTTCTTTAGGGCTGTCTTTTACAACTACAAAATGGATAGATTTCCAATCCCTGAATGAAAAAAAAAAAAAAACAAAGTGAGAAGCAATATATGTACAAGTAAATTCAGACTGTAAGGTCTGTTTCATAGTACACGTTTATACAGAAATCCTCTAGGATCAGTATATCATTGATGCATTCTGTCTCCCTCTTCCCTAGAAAGAATTATATAAGGGAGTAAAGCTAAAATATTGAATTGATTAACATTTTTTTATCGTAGGTAATATTGTTTCTGAAAAATTTCCGTTTTTGTTTATTTTACTTTTTTAGCAAATACCCCTTATACAAGCTCAAGTTGAAGATTGCTGAAAACTCTACTATAAATGGATATCTGCAAATGGATGCTATGATAATGGTTACCATGCGGTAGAAAGTCTCATGAATACTATATGCAGATTTTCTGTTCTAAAAAGTATTATCCTCATTTCAATTAAATTGTCCAGTCACTGGTACCATAGTCTTTATTTATTTATTTATTTATTTAATGTTTAATGTGTGCAATGGGATATGCACATGACAGCGCAATTTTAAACACATTCTTTATTTAAATCTACTTTGTTAAGTGATGCATGGACAACTTGAGTACCAAGTGCATTTCATTTTAACATAGTTATGAGTAAATTGAAATTTGTTCATATAAAACAAGGCAGTTAATTACTATTTTAGAAGCTAGGATAATCAAAAGATTTAACGCATTGTGGAATGTTTCAGCAGTGAGATTGTTTGCGCATGTGCAGGCAAGTCTTGCCACATAGCATTGTGTACTCTGGATGTGGAAATATTCTGTCAGTTATGCTGATTTATCAACAGTATAGTTGATCAAAAGTATAAAAATATTAATATATTTAAAAAGTGCTTAAAATGCAGATGACATTTGCTTTAAAGAAAAACAAAATAAAAATAAACAATAATTTGTCTATATTTTTGTCCAGCAATAGCACCGAGTTACATAGTAAGTCACTATTATGAGTAGGACAAGCAATTACTAGTTTAACTCCTTCTCTGCCATCACTCTAACACATTGGTCAGCACTATTCTGTCCTGCAAACTGAAGGTCAGACTTTGTTAATTTATTACAGATTTCTATCAGTTCCTCTGAGTTTTCTTTAGTTTATTTTTAGCCAGTTTACTGAATTTATTTTCAAAACGTGAAAGGGTTTTGATTTAGCAAGGCAATGAGTCCTGTTCTTTGATAATATCTAAAAATTTTATACCCTCCAGCTCCCCCACTCTCTTTCTTTCATGCACAAGCACACTTATTTTTCTAGAAGCATATATTCTGTCATAACCAGAGTTTGAGAACAACTAGATTAAAGGATTGAAGTTCACACATAATCCCATTTTAACAGACAGAAATGTTTATACATATGCTAATGTTACATAAAAAAAAAAACATATTTTAAAGATCAATTAAAATTGCCTGTCTGTCTGTCTATCTATCTATCTGTCCTTCTGTTTAAATATCCAATTTCCTTCCATTGTTTAGTTACATTTCTCTTGTATTACTTATAATGTTTTGTGATTGGTGCATTGTGTGATTACTGACCATTTTTTTCAAGGTTAGTGATCTCTGTGTTGAAGCTGATTGTTAAACTTTCAGAAAGGTGGAAATACTAAGACCACTGTGTGAATTACACTTTTGCATGGAAGATGTACGATTGCCATAAATCAAAAAGATTAAAAAAAACTTGCATTTTTTAATTATGCATTTTTTAACATTGGGTGTATATATAAAAACAGCTTCCAAAACCTGCAGATCTTTTATCTACCCTTTTTGCAAGTCCTCCCCTTCTAACCCCGCCCAGACTTTATGGGGCTGTCCAACCACAGACTTCCCAGTGCAGCTCAATGAGATGTCTTTGCAAGGCAGGTACGCTGGGCAATTGCTTCCTCTTAAAGGACCACTATAGGTACCTACACCACTTCAGCTCAATTAAGTAGTCTGGGTGCCAGGTCCCCCTGGTTTTAACCCTGCAGCTGAAAACATAGCAGTTTCAGAGAAAATCACACTGAGATGACGCTGATATCCTGACAAGTTTGTTGTTTCTGGCACTATACTGCTCCTTTATGTTCAGCTTACAGGTAAACCAAGAAGTACCAGGACTAGCTGTCTACTTAACAGCCTGACATGTGTAACCAGGTTAATTTATAATAGTTTAAATTTCTATTGAAATGTGCACTCTTTGCAAAATAAAAAAAAGAGGACCCTTTTTTTACACGTAAAGATGTGCCTTGGAAGCAATAGGTTTAATCTTGTTGGTGTCTGGAAAATAACCTGCAAAGGTACAGCAATTAATACATGTTTTATTTTCCTGTTTGTAAACTAAATAGCCTAGAGGTTTGTTTTATTGCCAATACTGGTCCTAGGATGATTGCTCTTTATTGTTTACTATTATTATTGCCATTTATATAGCGCCAACATATTCCTTAGCGCTTTACAATATTATAAGAGAGGGTATTTAACAATAAAAAGGGCAATTACAAGAAAACTTACCGGAACGATAGGTTTAAGAGGACCCTGCTCAAAAGAGCTTACAGTCTATAGGATGGGGTGTAAAACACAATAGGACAGGAAATAGCAATCAAATAAGGTGGGAGTGAAGCAAAGCTGGAGGAGAGAGCAAGAGACAGGTATGTGAGAAAGATGTTACTCTGGGAGGCTATAAAGTTTCCTAAAGAGATGAGTTTTAAGACACTTCTTAAATTATTGAAGACTAGGGGAAAATCTGATGGCAGTAGGCAGACTATTCCATAGGAAGGGAGCCGTCCACGAGAAGTCCTGCAAGCGTGAGTTGGCCATACAGGTGTGAGCAGCGGACAGAACAAGGTCACAGGCAGAGCGGAGAGACCAAGAAGGGGCATACTTATGGATCTGTGTAGAGATATGAGGGGCTAGAATTGGTTAATGCTTTATAGGTATGAGTTGGCACTTTAAATTGACTCCTATAGGATACAGGAAATCAATGTAAGGACTGACAGAGGGGTGAGGTGTGAGAGGACCGACTGGAGAGGAAAATCAGTCTGATGGCAGCATTCATTACAGACTGTAGTGGGGTGATACAGCTTTTGGGAAGACCAATTAGGAGAGGGTAACAGTAATCCATACTGGAATTTACTAGAGCATGGACAAGCTCCTTAGTAGCATCTTGCGTGAGAAAGGGACGGATGCCGACTATTACTGGACTGATAAGTGGTCAGAGGAAGCTTGAGGAATAATACTCACTGACAGTGTATATTTTAAATTCAATAAAGAGTCATTCAAAGTTTGGAACCTATTTGGAATGCTATTTTGGATTTTGGGGGCATTATGTTTGAAATATATATCAAAGTAATTGTCTGGATTCACCAAAATATATAATTATAAATAGACCAGAAAGATCTATTTTATGTATTTTAGTATCTAGTGTATATTACTTTCATCATTAACCCTTTTCATCCCATCCCACATGGAATCAATTTAAATATGAATATAGATTTGATTTAATTACATTTTAAGTATTTATGGCTTATGATGTTACTATGCAAAGTTTGATCACTGAAAGTTTGTCCAAATGTAGTTAATCTTAAAACCATGAAGTATTATTACAATGACAAGTCAGGTTAATGTTCATGTCTAAACCAATTGTGTTTGACATTGGTGTAATTAATGAACAATGTTTGCCTGGCTTTTGCAAAAACATGTGTAATGTATACTGAAATTTTGATATTTGATGTATGTGGGCATTTTGACCTAAATTTTAATGATCATTTTCTTTCACATATACTTTTTTATATCTTTTTGTATTTTATATAGGTAAGAAAATGCAGAGACAAAATAGAAAAATAATAATTTAATGTATATGAGAATAACTTTACAGCTGGGTTACTATAACAAAATCCCATCTCAGAAAGGCCTGACGTCATCATATAAAGTAATAGGATCTTGAGAATACAACATTTATTCCAGTAAATATAACAGTGCATTCAAGCAAAATCCATTAGGATAATATATACATTTTTAGAACATTCATAGATTATGGAAAGGCTTTGAGGGAGTGGGAAGAAAGTAAGTGAAAAGGAAAAATAAGAAGGTCAAATATAGTTATGAGAGTGGGAGTCCTCCATTACAGCCTTGTCCCTGTACAGGGAGTGTCTCTACGAGCAACAGAAGCTTCAACCAAATCAAAATATTTTATTAAACTAATATGGAAAAATGAATTCAGCTTCGCTGATCGAGAAGGCATTTTAAACCCCAGATGTGGAGTTCTTAAACCTTGGTTCTCTACAGTTAATGGAGGAGGGGATATAACATAAAAAAGCAGGGATTTGTCATGACATATCCACTCCTCTCGGTTAGCTTTGGGGTTATCAGATTTTCCTTTGGGCTGCCACTGTAGATTGAACACTACACAAACAAAAAAAAACAGCCATAAAAAGGGTATGAGCATAACGTGGCTTCTGGTCATGTTAAAGTAGCTTTTATAACAGATTGTTGGAGTTTTAAATTTGCAGTCTATGACTCTTATCCATGCTCAGTAATATTGGACATGTAATATTAAACATAACCAATTCATTTTTATTTATTTGTTTTCTCTGAAACTTTGTATACAATTTTAGCATTAAAATGTACCTTTGTTTTGCTTAACCCACACTAAAATCCAGAATTAATAATGCTTATTATATGCATAAGCAGAGTATCCTAAACATATATGTAAAAAAAGAAGTGAAATCTGTCTAAAATGTTGTAATAATATACTTATATGTTATGTGTTAACTCATGCTCTGGTCTCTGCATTCACATCTCTATATCTGTTTCTATTTCTAGCGATTTATCACTAGAAATGCTTGTGAATAGATGCAAGATAATTACAATATGTGCTGTGTACGTCATGTTTCTATGCACAGAATCCATATTATGATAGTGAATTAGAAAGCATGCAATGCATTGTGTAACATAATGTCATATGATATGCATGAATTTAAGATTATGATAAAATCCTCCTTCATCCTTGGACTGTGAGGTTTAAACCTCACTTTGAATCTTCTATCTTCACACGGACTTGTGGAAGTATTTAATACATGCAGCACAGCTTGGAGATCCTCAGCGGATCATGTTATCACCACAGTGAAGGTGATTCTGGTCTTTCTTATGGTGGGGTAAAATCCTTTATACTTTTTTGGTTTATCTACTTTAGATTTTGACATGTGTCTGTGAGTTATATATTGTAAAAAAAAATTGTGTGCTCACCATAAACGATTATGTTTATCTATTTGTTGATATATTATGTGGCATCTGTCTTGACTAATTTACTCTGAATATGTTGAATTATGGATCAATAATAACAACAACAATTTATTTTTTATTTTTTCTATTTATATTTGTTTTCAATGATTTCCTTGGCAACCATAATTAACAGCTCTGTATGGTTGGGAGGATCTCAATCAGTACGGGTGGCCACCCATTTCTACAGGTGCTCTTTATTATTCATTTTCTTATGGGTATATAAGGGTGTTATTCACTCATTCACTACAGGCTCCCTTGATAAAGGCATTTTTGCTGAAACATTGGGGGCTTTTTGGTTGACTCTTGTCCTTCTTCTCACTAGGTCTGGTATGCTTTTTTTTCTCTGTATATATAATTACTTTTGGGTTTATTATAACAATTGTTTGGTTTCTTATATAACTATTTTGGATATCTGTATTCTGAGATTCATGCATTGTTCAGTTTGGTTTCTTATATAACTATTTTGGATAAATGTATTCTGAGATTCATGCATTGTTCAGTCTGCTTTCAGGCTTTTCTAACACTTGTATGTGTTACATTGTACTTTTTATTTGACATTGTATGTCTTTTTCATTCAGTGATATAGTTAATGAGAGAGCCTACTATTGTGACCCATCTAATGATAAAAATATTTGTCATACACATTTTGTGGTTGTGCTCCTTGTCTAAGTAATAGTTGTAATTCTGTTGGCCTTTGGGAATATGGCCTTATACGAGTGAGCACCCATGACTAGACTGTTTATTTTTGTTTGGTTCATTGTTTCATATCAGCACTTTTGAGTGTGCCTACCTGTCTTAATTTTTACTATCTGTTATATTAGATGTGTTATGGCATAGTGTATAAAAACCTGAAGCTGTGCTAAAATGTTTTTGCTAGACAATAGAAATTCTTCAAACGAAACAGTATCCATATATATTAAAGGACAAAATTATGAAAAAATGCCTTGGCTCCCAAAAGACAAGAGCTTCCAAGAAACAGAGCCATCTGTATTATAAGCTTTTCATCTTCATTATACCATATGTCTAGATGATTCTTAGTAAGTAAGCAAGGCCCTGACTGAATTGAAGAGAATACCTACAAATTTATGGGCCCAACTGTCTAACTGGTACTTCAGATATTGTGAGTTTCTGATAGAAAAATCTCTCGACATATGTGAGATGTCACAATCCAACAAGGCTCAATATGATTGAGTATGCACATATAACATACCAATGTGTATTAGTGTGCTTTTTTTTTTTTTTTTAATGGAGATCTCAACCAGATTATCTGGAACATTAAATTTTAATACCATAATATGTGCTTAAATCTGTATATTATAGTATAGCTCTAATATAGTCAAAATAGTATCTAATATGAGTACATATTTATATGCATACAGTTACTGTTTGTTATTTTATTATTTTACTATCATAAAATATTTTAGATTTTTAACCATTGCACGACCACCTATGATGTGAAGGTACCATATCGCTGGGTTCTTCCTGGATAATAGGTAAACGTGCACTCTTATTTATTGCATGCTACTATAATGTTTTCAAATAAATCAATGTGAAGCCTTAAAAACATTAATATTGATTGATACAAGCTTCATTCTTAAAGGGACATTCCAGGCACCAATACAACATTAATGTCTTTAATAGGTTTTGACCTAATTAAAGGATACTCCAAAAACCATAACTACTGCAAGATGCAGGATGTAGTGGTTATGGGTGCAGGAATGCCCTGACGCCCATGTTTTAAAATAGTTAGGAGCTTCAGGTAGCTCTACTGAGCTAAACCATGCAGTGCAGGGCTGGCTTAGGGCATGAGCTGATCGCTCTCAGTCAATCAGGTTAGCCTTACACTGCCAAACTTAGCCACCTTCTGATGTTACAGAGATTCTGACTTTCTGAAGGCTTATAAGAGTTGTGAGTAACATCTGGTAAGAAATCAAACTGTTTTAAAATGGTTTTACTATTTACAAATGGGTTACTACATTGTAGTGGTTATGGTAGGGTTCGTGGTCTTCTCATTTAATGGTCTCTCTAGCAATTTCAATTTCTCTTATCTTGACTAAAGACATTTTTCTATTGTGACAACTCTGTATGTTCTGCATTGGACGGAGCTTCTGACTCTACCATAGTAGTGGAAATGAAGGTTTGTCACAGCAGGCAAAATCTTTTTATCCCTTAGTCATCCAGTTCTGAAGACCACATGACCTATGTGTCCTGATCCTCTTCTTAACTGACAGTCACATAACTCCCTCACCCCCTGCATTCCCTGTGAACACTAGAAAGCAGAGCAAAAAAAAATCACATGAGGTCAGCAGTTTTGTCCATTAAATCTGGCACCAATTCAATGTTCTTATAATCTTGTTATAGTGTTTAATGAAGCAGCAACTAAAGTGAATGACCATGTCGTCATGCTTTGTATATTGTTTCATCCATATAATTTGGTGTTTGTTATTTGTGTTAACCACGAGGTGTACATTATCTTAGTGACTAGGGATGGTGTATTGTGTGTCTTACTCCCTAAATCTATATACATGCAGTTAAAGGCAATATGCTATTTATGTACACACATATAGTTATTTTAGTTATTATGTAACTTAAACACCATTTGTGATCATGTGCTTGTGTTTGGTAGATGTTCTTGGCTAAGCTGTAATGATTGGTTTATGCAGTCCATGTTCTAAAAGCCCCAAACTGGAATACAGCCCAGTATATGCTTGGCTTCAATGCCAATGCTGTACAGAATAGTCTTTTAAAAATCAAGCATTCAACCAGCTGCTTAACTGTGAATTTGACTAATAAGAGCCTTTCAGCATGCAATGAATACATAAAGAATATAAACTAAAACTCTGCTTGAATGTGAGACATTTTGAAGATTAAGGCGAGCATATGATGAAAAATAAATACTTTATATCCCCAGTCACTGATACTTTATTTGTAGATCACATCACACATTGATATACAATGTTAATAACAGGTGTCAAAGCTAAGTCACAAAAGCCCAGTATTATGAAATATTTGCAGATTGGCATTTAGCACGTACAAGCATGATACATTTAAGGAACAGGACAAGTTTTCTTTTATCCTTCTATTATGTATTTACGGTAGCACTGTCTCTATGTACAGCTGCTAGTTTTGTTTTCATATTCTATCCACCACACAAAGCACTCATAATGTGTGCAGACAAGGCAGATGCTGCTCCACCATAACAGTCTTTAGTCATCCTTTAGAACAAATAATGTTGGACCACAAGGGACTGCGTGGGCAAATAGTGTCTTACAAATCATGTGAAGAAGATGAAATATAAAGCTTGCCAAATTATCCCCTGGGTCACATTCTTCGGGGGAATGTTGCAGGGATAAGTAGTCCAGAAATAGCAACATTAAAAATGTAGTGGATTTGTTTGATTATTGTTACTTCTGTGCAGCCTCATTTGAATATGAGATCATCTTAATAGGTTTAGAGTAATAAGCTACTCACCTGTATATAGCTCTATGTGTATAACAGATAAAGAGAGACAGATGAACAGACAGATTGATTGATCTGCCATCTTTTGTAAAATGTTTCAAATTCCCGAAGCTATATGATAAACTCATAATGAAAAGTCGTAGCTTACTATGCTTTGCTGCTGTTATGAGCTGTTAAAATTGTCATTATTATTTCTGATAATGGACCTGTACTTTGTGATTTATTTATTTTTTTCATTAAAAGTATATTAAGTGGCATAAATTCCACTAAGCAGATTTTAGACCAAAACACTGAAGACTGAGTTGTACATTTTTTGACTGTGTATACATTTTGGTCTTATATTTAGATACCAAAAAGATTGTGGTAAGACTACAGGATTGAGGTCTCAGCACAATCTTTTTGGTACCTAGCTATATGTGCCCTCGAGAGACTTTAACCAGACAGGAACCAGCACCATGCTGAAGAGACTCACAACGTCAAAAATGTAGTCCATGTCTGGTTTCTGGTCAACGATTATTGTGGATCATAGCCTATATGTTGGTAAAAAACAACTGTTTAATACAGCATCCATTACTAATGCTATCTGTGCTCATTTACATGTTAAGCTAGGGATTTTGGTTTAGTTGTGGAATTGTGATTTCTTGAGTTTCTGTGCTCATGGAGGACTTTAGATATGCAGGTAATGCATAATAGTAATTTGTCTAATATGTGTAATTCTCCACAATTATCCATTAGGTAAATAGACATGTCCTTGCATGACAATGTATTTGTATGTTTCTATGCAATGGTTACAGTATGAAATTATTTGGACTCAAGAGATAGCTGATGAAGGCGGCTGGGGTTATTACCCACTGGGCCATCAGCATACAGCTGCAGCTCACAGCACCATCAATCTTTTTTTTTTTTTTTTAAGCTGTGGGATATGTGTTGTAATTAGACGTGTGCAAAAATTTGAAGAATCAATTTGTTCGAATCAAATTCCTTTTCATCCATACCCAAATCGATTAGTTGAGGTGTGGATTAAAAAGATTGTGATTCCTCTCTGCACACCAGCTGGGCAGCTGGTAAAATGGATTGAAAAGTTTGTCTGTCTTGAGCCTCTATTGATGCATATGTCTTCCTGGTGTGAGCAAGGATTTAATTCTGCTTACCAAAAGTGCAGGACATTCTATGCTATTTTAACATCATTAAAACCCACTCTGTGGAGGACAACGTAGGATGTCCTTAAGATTTTACACTATTTAGCAAATAACTGTTTATTTATTCAATGACAAGTGCAGAGAACTGACAGTAGTCACAAATGATGCATGCATCAGATGACTCTCATCATTCAGGTGATTTTTTATAAGTGATTCGCCGTTAAATGGATTACGTGCATGAAACTTCCAGGTGCTAACATCTATAGCTCTGGATAAATAAGTTATATCATTTAAATGACAAGTACATCTCACAGAACAGAACAACATAACGTTTAGTGAATCAGTGCTAACTAAACACATTGAAAGAGTTAATTCTTGAATACCATTTAATATTTGGGACATTTGTTAGAAAATAGACATGTCCTATGCAAAACAAAAATGCAACAATCAATTAAAAACCGCTTAACAATTAAAAGAAAATCAAGTAAACAAAAACATTTAACTATATGTAATTTCTTTGAAGAAATCTGAAATCCTTGAACAAAACCATCACCTTTTTGACGTCTACAAAAATAAATTATACAATGAATTTCATGCCAGACTGAGAATAGTTTTTTTCTAATGAATGGTCCATTAGAGACCTAATGTATTATCACTGTTTCCCACATCTGGTCTAAAACATTGTGTTATTAGATTTTGTAGTGTAACTGTAATATTGGGGGGAAAAAATCACTGTGCTCTAATACAGGGGAATAATTTAGATCTTTCACTTTATATGGGGCAATAGGGGTCCCAATGCTTAATTTAGGTGTCACAAACCTGTAGGATGCCACTTGCTTATGAAAATTATGCAGATAAAAAAATCTTAATGAAATCTATATTTACAATACAGTTTAAATGTTAATAGCTTCTAAACACATACTGGGGAGAAGATGTGTGGAGAAACAAATTGAAACAAACTGTTTTATATATTGTATCACTAATGACAAAAGATGCATCTACTAATTGACATTTTAATTTTATGAGCTATAGTTAATATTTCAATTGGGAAAATATATTCTTAGAAAAGAACAAAACCGAAAATAATTTCCGAAGTCATAATTGTTTTAGCTACTTGTAGGTGTACAACAGATCTTATTTAATTGGCACCTAGATATATAATATAATTGTATTTCAATCACTACATTGATTATCATGGCCTTTATTTATAAATTGTCAGCACAATCCACAGCACTGTACCTCCTTAGAAACAGACATTTCAAATAGAAAAGTGCAATTTAGCTCATTATTTTGTCATTCTTCACAACTGTCTCTTTTTCTGCAGTCATGATGCAGAAACATGAATTCATTAGTGTAGCTTGTCAAAAAATTCATGGTCTGGAATATAAATGATTCATTCACTAAACACATAGGGGAATCTTAGACTATTATATTTGTATGTATAAGTTTATTTATGTAACGCCAATAATGCTCTCTCTACTTCAAAGTTGACAGTAAGATGTTTAATATATAAGGTACAATAGTGTTTCTTTTATTATTATTCAATTTGCAAAGTGCCATTAAGGTATTCCTCACAGGTAAACAAAAACGCACATGAAACTGAAGACAAACAAATTCACACGCACTGCAGTTACAGCAACAACAGGTTACAGCAGTCCTGCTCAAATTAGGTTATATTGGAGTACTATTACATAAAAGTTCCAAGTATGTGACACATATTGAGTGAATAGATGGATAAACATTAGACATGTAATTTGTTTCGGTCCGAAGTTAAATTCAGACGAATTTCGGCAATTCGGACATTTGGATGGTTCTGAATGTCTGAATTGCCAAACTGCCGAATTTCGGAAGTGCCGAAGTGCTTCGGATTTCTGAAAAGTGGTAAAACAGGAGAGGGAGGGAAAATTAAGGGAATGATTACAGGAATCTAACCCTAGCCCTAGCCCTAACACTACCCCTAACCTAACCCCTAACCCTATCCCTACCCCTAACCTAACTAGGGGTAGGGTTGGAGTTAGGGTTAGGGTTGGGGGTAGGGTTAGGCTGAACCAAACCGAATTGCTGAAGTTCCGAATTTCGGAAGTGCCGAACCAAACTGAATTTTTTGCCCATGCATATCCCTAATAAACATACATATTAAAAGAAGAATACAAGAAGTCAGTGCATTAAATGGCGGTTTTAGCACAGTAAATTACATTTGCAGTTTGCTGTTAACTATCATGCTATATTTAAAAATGTGTATTTTTGAATGCAGTTTATATTTTTAACAGTGACATTGCTTTTCCTGTTAATACAGTGCTCACTATACACACTAGAAATCTACTAAGTATATAAACTGCACTGTGCAGTTAAACTTTTCAGTGTACATTAGGTACTGGAATGGAGCAGCAGGAGTAGCTTCCTATTTTATCATTAGATTATTATAATGATCTCAGCAATGTTATGTGATGTGATCAGATAGGTATTATTTGAAGAAATAGTAACACTGTATAGCTTTACTGGAAAAAACATGAATTCTACAATGGCACTCTGCTAATCATCTAAGGGAAAAGAGAAAGGTCCTGGTATAACGGCAGATTATGTTTTGTTGAGTAATGGAATACACCAAGGCTGTCTAATGTTTCTGATACTAAATATATAAGTAAATAAATCTTTAACAGATATAGTGGAGGAGAAATGTAGGTAGTGTTGAACAAAATAATAAATTTTTCGGATTTCACAATTTTAACCAGACATTTTGGCTCCTAAAATGAACAAATGCCCAAAAATTGAGTAAATTATTAAAATGGAATTGCATATGTATAAATTTGTTATGTTGATTAAAAAAGCATGAATAAATGTCAAATACAAATGCATTTAAATAGATATGTTCTCAGACCTTCTTTTTATTTCTGCTTTAATGCAATTGCTTAGGGTCTACTTATCTCAAATTGTGACCTCAGGTGCACTCTGCATAGGGGTACCAGCGATACTTCACTAATGAGGCCCAATGTATCTAAAATGATCACCAGTGATTGCTGAATCTATTGTGCAGATAGAGCCTGTTGGCATTTTGATCTTGACCACCTTTGTAGATGGGCTCAGTCTGATGTACAATATGCTAAGATTCTTTCTCTTAGTCCTGAGAGTGTAGCAGGAACAGCTCTTCCAAGAGCTTAGTGATTATACTCAGGGGAGTATAGTGATTTAGCAATCCCCAGAGTGTAGTTCTCCAATCCCCCAAACATGAGCCGAAACTTCATGAAGGTGCAAGATGATCTGAGCTTTAATGGTTCAGGTTGGCTTTTATACAATTCTCCAGGCCAGAGGAACACCCACTGGACCTGATGGGGCACAGGACACAAATTGTAAAGACCAATAGAAACAATGTAACAATGCCTGACACTCCCACATACAGCACACAATCCCTCCCCTCTGCCTGTGATACAATTAAGGTAGATAATGTATTAACGTAATTATCCCCAAGCATAAAAAAACACATATTTCTAAAAGTACCCCAAAACACAACATAACAGTCTTATATTTTGACCCACTGTGCAAATTTTTCCATGCCCAAAACAGTTCCAGAGAATTAGGGCTAACGGTCGGTCTCCCTGTCTGGAGTACAAAAGTACATACTTCACACGCACAGAGCCTTTTAAAGTGCATTGGGCAAGATATATTGCAGGGCCCACAGTCCTGAGGCAATAGGCTGGCCAGCAGGCCCCTCCAAGAACCCTTGACAAGGGTCAGTTTGTCACAGGGCCATAATCACAGGGTAGGAGGCTGGCAAACAGGCCCCTCCAAAAGCCAGTGACAAGGTTACTTTTGTCACAGTATGATTCTAACAAAGATTAAAACAGGTTAGACATTATCTGACTGGATGTCCTCCCACATTCTGAAACTCAATTTCTCTAAAACTGAACTCCTTGTCTTTCCTCCTCCTAATACTGATCCTCCTCTCTCGCTATCCCTTCAAGTCAGTGGTATCCACATAAATCCATCCTAGCAAACGTGCTGTCTTGGCGTCATACTTGACTCTGGCCTCACCTTTGAGCCTCACATCCAGTATGTTGCCAAATCCTCTAGATTCCAACTTAAAAACATAGCCCGCATCCGCCCCTTTCTTACAAAAGATGCTACCAAGGAGCTTGTCCATGCTCTAGTAATTTCCCACATGGATTATTGTAACTCTCTCCTGATTGGTCTTCCCAAAAGCCGTATTGCTCTGCTACAATCTGTAATGAATGCTGCCGCCAGACTGATTTTCCTCTCTAGTCAGTCTTCTCACACCTCACCCCTCTGTCAGTGCTTACATTGGCTTCCTGTATCCTATAGGAGTCAATTCAAAGTGCTAACCCATACACATAAAGCACTGAACAATTCTAGCCCCTCTTATATCTCTTCACAGATCCATGGGTATGCCCTTTCTTGGTCCCTCTGCTCTGCCCACTGCTCACCCCCGTACAGCCAACTCGCACTTGCAGGACTTCTTGCGGGCGGCTCACTTCCTATGGAATAGACTGCCTACCCCAATTAGACTCTCCCCTAGTCTTCAATCATTTAAAAAGTGCCTTAAAACCCATCTCTTTAAGAAAGCTTATGGCCTCCCAGAGTAACCTCTACCTTACATACCTGTCTCTTGCTCTCTCCTAAAGGCAGCACTCTACTCTCTCCTCCAGCTCTGCTTCACTCCCAGCTTATTTGATTGATATTTCTGTCCTAATGTGTTTTATACCCCACCTCCTATAGACTGTAAGCTCATTTGAGCAGGGTCCTCTTCAACCTATTCCTGTAGGTTTTCTTGTAATTGTCCTATTTATAGTTAAATACACCTATCATATTATTGTAAAGCGCTACAGAATCTGTTGGCGCTGTATAAATGGCGATGATAATAGTAATAATAATCTGTATTGTATTAGCTTTAACATTATCTGTTATACTGTTTTAGCTTTCATATAAACAAAGGCTGCATTTTCAATAAGAGTGTACAGTCTTTTGCTATATGTCTGTCTATCTATCCCTCTATCTATGCAGATACATATTAACACATGTTTTCTTCGTAATAATGAATGCTACTCTACTCACTGTGACAATGTTGAAAAAAATAATCTTTCTACTTCAAAGAAGATTTCAAAAGCATTGAAAATTGTAGCAGCTATGCCCTGTCCTATTCCATTCTCAACCTATTGGCAATATCAAGAATAACATTTTGTAGGCAGCTTGAGTTATTAGATTTTTCATGTAAATGTCATAGACTATTGCAATTTTCAGTTCAATGCTCTCTTTGAACTGTATATACGTTTTCAGAGAATGGATTTTATTGTCACATAGTTAGTTAAAATGCAAAGATTTGTTAGAAATACTCTTGCAAAACTAGCTCATCAATTGAAAAAAGGAGAATGACCTTGCTGCATTTTGATGGATCACTCATTATATGACATCCATATAATATAAAATTGACTTCAGAAAAAAAAGGCACATACAAATAATTGTGCACTTTTTGAAAGAAAACGTTGAAGGCTTTTAGTAACATTTACCCTACATATATATGTGTGTGTGTGTGTGTGTGTGTGTGAAATAGCACAATGCACAATGCAATATATTAATATGTTTTAAGGCCGTTTGGCCTGTATTTGTGGGAGGGGCTTAAATTAATTCACTCCTCTATATAAGGGACACCCCTTACCTGACTCATATCGCTTGAGGTCAGCATCAGAATGATTTCCACTTCCGGGTCATCCAGACGCCATTTTACCTGATTACTCCATGAGGTTTTCTAAGCTGAGCTGTGTCAGGAATCCAGCCACAGGCTTTTCCGGCCTTCCACATTCTTTCTTCAATCTATCGCTGTGGATGGTGTCCAAGCGACTCACAAACCGTAAGTCGACCTACCCGTTACGCCAGGCATCATTCCCACGGCACCATGCACGGGTCAGGTCCTCACTTTACAGCTGCATTTTGTCTAAATCTGTCCTAAAACCATTGCATGTTCATGCATATCATTCGTTTAAATTCACTTGTTTATATCTGTCACTGGCTCATTTCGAGCATTAGCATACTCCCAAACGGGAACACATTCTATTTCAATTGCCTAAACATATTAGGCAATTCTGTGCATGTATTTTGAATCTCACTGCTCGTTTCGTTTTGTTTCCCTGACATACCAGGCTCACGGTTCGTGCAATTTTCTACCAAACAGGAACTAGTTCATGCATTTACTATTGTACTACACTCACGCTTTGTGCATTTACAATCCATGAACAGAACTTTGGTTTGTTACAATGACTGTTGTTAAGCTATTATGTTCACTTATTGTATATTGTCAAACGGGCACTGTTTGTTTCCCTGTCATACAACTATAATGCTGGGGCATAGCTCACGAACAATGTTTCACATAAACCACACTGACTCCTACAGGTCACTCTCAAAATCTCACGTTAATCTTTGGATTTGGATTAACCCCTTAAGGACCAAACTCTGGAATAAAAGGGAATCATGATATGTCACACATGTCATGTATCCTTCAGGGGTTAACCCCTTAAGGACCAAACTTCTGGAATAAAAGGGAATCATGACATGTCACACATGTCATGTGTCCTTAAGGGGTTAAAGGGTATTTTACCATACAATCAGCATTTCTGACCCCTACTGGTCAACAGCAAAACTGTTGTCATATACAATTACCAGCCAATATAAATTACACATAAGATTGTTTTAAACATAACCATAAACCATAAATTAAACTCCAACACGGGCTCAACTTCAGGCTTAATTCACAATAATTTACATTTCACATTAAGACCAACAGTGGTTCTATCAACACTGCCACCTACAGGTCTGTCAAGTACATTGACAATTTTCATGGGGTTTTTCATGGGGTTTTACAAACACCAAAACACTGACCCCTATAGGTCAACAGACAAACAACATTTCACATACCAATCAGTATCAACTACACTGCCACCTATAGGGCACTCAGCAGATCTCCAGTCCACTTACATTTTGCAACACCATGTTCACTGACCATTCAATAAGGCATACAACAATTCACACTGCAAGCAGTATATCAATATCTGTTATAAATACACATATTACACAGTAGCACACGCATCTGTATATACGTAACTGGTAATATGGTTCACATACATACGGCACTTAATGGGTTAAGATTGATACATATTTAACCAGTATGGATATGATGTTTAATATTTACATATCACGGCACTTTACTTTCACATATACTGTATGTTTTAAGATAAGCTTGGTCTATGCTATATTTCCTTATGCCATATGATTTTATCTATTCAGGTTACAGTTACTACTTAAAAACTTATACGGATTGTCAGGTTCAATACCATACTACCAGGTACGTACACCTGCTCACGTAGTTATCCATACCATCCACCTTCCCTGGAATAGTAATAGTGTACTGGCAATTAGGGTTCTAGGGCCCAATAGGTATTACCCCCTTTTTTCTCTGCATTATGCTTCGGTTAGTGGTCCCGCGAGGCCAACACCCCGCCTCACACTCGGAGGCATACACCCCTCGGGCCACTCGTGAGCTAGCCGCCTCGCATTGTATCATAGAGAGGGCCTCACCTGTCACTCCCCTTCCTATTTTCTGGTTACTGTCACTGAGAGGCCAACATCCTGCCACAACGTTCGGTGGCCACAAAAAATCCCCTCGCGCCAAGCATAGATAGAGCCTCTCAAGCCACTTGGCAACTAGCAGGGCCTCACCAGTCACCAAAAAACACCAAGCCTAATCGTTTCGCCTTACGGCTTAGCTAGCAAGCCAGTACAAGACCCCTGGGTACAAATAATAATTGCAATCTTTATTGTTATTTAAGTATTTCTCAAAAAGATGGTGAAGAATCACCTCTTCCTGGCACCCCGGCTAGAAGTGATACACCTTCAAGCAGAGGAGATGTGGCTCCGACCTAAGGAGGCGACAAATCCCCTACCCTGCCACAGCAAGGAAAGCAGAGTTATTCAAACTCCTCCATACATCAACGGACAACACGGAGGCAGGGGAAGGCCCAGCAACACCAACTCAGGTGACACCCAGGCCATGCTAGCCTCACTCATAAACTCATGAGCCAAAAAATTTATGACAGACTGGCAATCTCGAGTCAGTCACAGCCCTCACAAGGCTGGGCCTCACGCTACTGTACAACCAGCACCAACCGAAACTCGGTTACCTGGTACAATCAATTCTTGGTACAAGACGTTAACCCTGCACATATGATCCCGGCACATTGGGGAAACAAGGCATATATATGTATGATGATGTATCTATGATGGTCAGACCCAGGGATTCTAGGTAAATCGGGAACTGACCATCCCTTGGTTGTGTTGGCATTTGGAATATGAAGAGATGCTTATTTGTGCAGGTACCCATACAGAAGGGATTTTCTCCCAAACAAACGGACGAGCACTCTCAGGCTCCAGGTACCAGCACCTCTGAACTACCAGAGACAATTGGTATTAGTAGTTGCATTGCATATAGACTGTTGCATATATGTTCAAATCATTCAGGGCACATGACAAACCATGTGTCCCAATACAACTTACAAATAACGTACTCACCATCTGTACACACCAATGCATTTTCAACACTACTGACTCATCACCCTTCCAGACTTGTAGTAGATTTACTAAGGCTCTGGAGCTTCAAAGGGCTCCCATACAGGTATCCTAAATAAACTCTCAAGGAGTTGTGGTTCAGTCAGCACAACAGAACCGTCGGCTGTAAACACACTCATAGCCAAGATTTGCAGAGGGGTTTTTACTTGGGTTTTCCAATCTCCACCATTTACAGCATGGCACCAAACACATTGGTATTGTCACAAGGGAATCTTCCCTTAAACAAAGACTAACCATAGACTTATTGGCATCACACACCTTCGCTACCCCAAGTCTCAACTCCCTCATACCCTCCGAGGAGTTTCCTTACTATACACACCATTGATCTACCTTTTACAGCTATCACTCAAGCATGGGTTGAAGCTTCGTTAAGTAAGACCAATAGCATCAACACAGTAAACGGCTACCATCTACCCTACAAACTGGCACTTACATGGCATAAAATGGGCAATCCTTTCCCCGCTAAAAGCAGCTGCTGTGGCATGGGGTAAATCATGGTCAGGGTCATCAATCCGTTGTTACTCAGACAACTAAGCACATGTCATATCATCAACAAATGCCACTAATCATCCATACGATCATGGTATTGCTGGGGAACTCACTTGGTTGGCCACTTATCACATTTCTTTTACTTTCATGTACCAGGCGGGGGTATACATCGCTGCCGACAATTGTCTCATTTATATTCCAGGCATGTTCATCATACGCTTCCTACAGCCGCCCATACAGTCACGGCCACTCTTTCGTTCCAGAGACAAAATCATGGATTAGACATACTCATGCAGCATAGCATGCACTATCCCACCTAGCACTTTCATCCCATACTTGTAGAACGCATAACACAGCTATTCACCTGGCTTTAAAGAATCTCATTGGAACACGACATAGCTCAACCTGTGTCATAACATTTCTCCTAGGTTTTGCTTCATTTTTTGCCACCTTAAACTAAAACCATCTCACACACCATTAATTATATATTTTACAGGCATTCAACAACACAGGATAACCTATGGCCAAAACTACCATAACTTCATGCTATCATACCAGACAAGAATATACTCCTGAGGTTTTCAGGAATCCATCCCCCCACGTTCCTCTCATATATTACCAATAGCCATCCAACTTTTCCATCCTTATCGGACCTATTAGAGCTACAACCATTCAATTATACTACCAAGTTGGCCATTACCAGCCATGCACACTGCCTTTTATGCCTTCCTCAGGCATGAGAATCCACTACCATAACCACCACTCAGACAGATCATTGTCTTCAACGATCCCACGTATGTAAACACATATATCATTACCTATTGGCTCTACCACATTCCGAAACGAGTCAACACGCACCAACAGTAGAGATAACATACTATCCTACCCACAACAAATGGTGTCCAGTTGCGGTCCTAGATTCCTACCTTCAAAAATCCTTCCATGAATTAAATACTGTAATGCATTTAAGGAAATGTCTGGTCAATTTGTATATATTGTTGACTGTATAAAATCTTTGATTATTCTTTTTGCCCTCTTTATTTACAGGCCTACCGTATCGTCGGTCTCGGCACACCACAACCGACTTGCTCCCTTTATACTATCATACGCTTATGCTGGAACCTAACTCCATATACGGCTATTTGCCCCGAACACAAGTTTTAAGGCCGTTTGGCCTGTATTTGTGGGAGGGGCTTAAATTAATTTACTCCCCTATATAAGGGACACCCCTTACCTGACTGAGGTCAGCATCAAAATGACCCTCCCACCCACTCCTCATTTCAACACTTTCTCTTTTCTTTCCATTTACTTTACTTACTTACTCCTTGGTGGGCCTTCTTTATTTACAGGCCTACCGTATCGTCGGTCTCGGCACACCACAACCGACTTGCTCCCTTTATACTATCCTACGCTTATGCTGGAACCTTACTCCATATACGGCTATTTGCCCCGAACACAAATATAACATATATTAATATATGTTCCATATAGCATGTTAGCTTGCTTTATGTGTTTTACTTGTGAAGAATGTGTCCTCTTCTTAATCATTTTACAAAAGTGCAGATTTCAGTAGAACATGGCACTTTTATAAATTAACCCTGACTGGCCTGTTACTTCCTGCTGGTTTAGCTCAGAAGAGCTAAACTCAAGAGGCAGGAAATTACACAGTGCTTTGGGAAGTCTGTAATTGGACAACCATAGCAAGTTTGGACTGGGAAAGAAGGGGCAATACAATTGAACTGAGTAATTTCTTGAGCAAAAAAACCCAATATGTCTCTGTATGTACCACCCTATTTTTGTTACGCATTCGGTATAGATAGATTTGACAGTTGAATAGTGTATAACCCTAAAATCTCCATTAATGTTACCTACCTGACATGAGAGTCACATTTCATCTGTTTTATTAATGTTTTAAGCACAGTGTCATCTTACTCTACAGTCACTTCAAAAATCATCCATGGACAGCATACATTCATACTTAGACTATGGAAGCTTTGGCAGAACCAAATACTGCAATCTTCAGGGAAATATCCCATTAGCTTGTTCAGGTCTAAAAAGCATTGAAAGTACATTGCACCAGCCCAAGCACTAATAATATTGTGCCAGACTAGCTGAAAGTCTATCACAATTCTTGCCTCACTACTGCAGTGCTCTGATTAATTCCTTCTTAAAATACATCTAATGCCCTTATGAGCCAAGGCTCCTTTGAGGTGTGGTATGTTTGTTAATAAGCCATTTTGGCATATTTGACATGCATTCATTCTACTACAATTTCACCCTTCCTATTTAAGTGCACCCATTTTTATTATATATAATTTTCAAAGGATATATCAAACTTTCTTTTAATATTTTTTTATATGTATAGATAACAAACATTATTAATAAATAAGACTTTAAAAAATATCTCCTAGTAGAATTACTAATTAGTCCTGATTGTTAAAATACCTAATGCTTCTAGAATTACAATTCATTTTGGAGGTTACAGAACAAATATTTCAAGAAGTGAATTATGGTTTTAAAGCTAAAACTTTGAAGAATTAAAAATGCTGAGACTGCAGCTTTATTAGTAGTCACAGAGCCCAAAACTGTTATGCGAAAGTAAACATTTGTATAAATTAAATTAGCCAAGGTACTTAAGAGCATTTTGACACTTTTCAATTAACCATTTATCAACCATTTAACCAACGTCAGTCAGATCTGCAGATAATAAGACTATTTCTAGAATTACCCCTACCCATAAACCTACTTGTAACACCAACCTTAAAACTACATTACGTTTACAATAAAACTAAAATCAGAGGGCAGGAAAGATCAGCATAGTCCAAATACAAAGCAAGTTTAATTGCAAAGATGAACTAGTAGCTGTTTCCAAATTTGAAGTAGTAACTCATACATAACTTCCTCTCGTGTCTAATGCTGATCCCAGATTCTTAGAGAGCTGACGTGGTTCATCAAATGGATATAAATGATATTTCTCACACATTTCCAACCTTAGCAATTTTAGTTGCTGGAGAGTTTAAAACGCAGCAATACTAAGTATTCAAAATCACTCTGACCATAGGCAAGTTATCAGTTATTAAAAGAAACCTATATCTCAGAAGCGCCTATTTATTAGGTGTTACCAGATACATAGAGTTATTGTATTAGTCTAACAGCCAATTCTGTTCCAACATTCATTTTAACAAAGCATTATAAAAGCGAAGCCCCAAACCAGACAATTACAAGCAATAATGTTCATGAAATTTGTTTCTTCATTGTACAGTATATTGAATTTAAGAAAAGCTATAGTCATCCTTTTTCATGAGCCAACAAGAAATAATCATTTCTGCACAGCTTGTACAAACAATAGCCATTATTATTATTATTATTATGGCTGGAACTAACACGTTTCAAACAGAGTCATGCAGACAGCCTCTGTTCATGTGATATATAATATTAATAATGCTAATAATCACTATTTGAAAATATAAGAGCACAATATGCATATGCAAATATACAATATACACAGATGTGAGCCTTTCATTTTACATACATACTTAAACATAATCATGCATATTACCAGTATGTTGATTGCTATTCCTATTGTTATGCTGTGTTTGCATATTTTAAATGCAGCATAATAATGATCTAAAATAAAAACAACATTTCAAAGAGACTGTACTATCTTTTCCAGCCTTGTTATTGTCCAAAAACATCCATTTGTTAGATAATGTTGCTCATCTCGGCTTTCAAGAATTTCAATGCAAATATGCTCTGCTCTATGCATCATTACAAAAGCTAACTAGCATGAAAATAAAATAGTATTTCCTGTACTACATTTCATAAAATCAGTCCTTGCATTGACCCACTATAAATCTGGCAGCATGCATACTAGTGCTACCAGAAAATAGAATCTGAAAATTAAAAAGTAAATATTTTATTAGCTCCGAATGATAGGATGTACATTTCACGGACTCATGGCTTAAAGCATGGTTTTCATGACCGAAAATGCCATATTCCCTTTAACTGTACACACTTAAATTACTAAATATTCCTATCATTTAAATATGTTTTAATATGAGTAAAAATGTGAGTTATTGTAAATACAGTCAGAATATTACATAAAGATCTGGCAAAGAAACTGGAATATTCAGAAAATGTGCAGTGTTGCATTTTTTTAATTTGCTGGTACAAGCATTAAAATTTCTTAGTATAATGAAAATTTGATTTGTCTGATTTTTTTCAACTTAATTATTTTCTTATTTGCTTCACTGCACAAATGTTTAAATGTCATTTATATTTAATATATACATATATGAGGAAAAAACCCATATGAAGGTTGAATGAAGATGGATGCTAGCAAGTTGAAGGCAACTGCCAATGGCTTTTTACAATGTACCTTGTAATTTATTTAACGTTTTTGTGTATACTATTATGTCCATGTTAATAGTCTCCATCATCTAGATGTTCCAGATGAAAATAATCTGCCACAATAGAATGGAATTCATTATAGAGATTTTTTTTTTTTTAAATTAAAAAGGAAGTGGAACATTTTAAGCCAATAACATGAAAACTGTATGTCAACATTTAGAAAATATTTAGAAGCTTATCTATTGTTTTCCAGCTTGAATATTGTGGTCTAAAATTTGCAGTTCCTATGTCAGATGTTTACAATTCTTCTCAACTCATGTACTCAATCCTATCATATAGTCTTCTCAGAATCTCTTTTCATTGTCAAACCTCAATCCATTCTTTCATTCTCACATTATCATTCTTAGACCAGTTTTCTGTCAGAACATTTGCTTTGCTTTTCTGATACTCGTCCTTTCATTTTACTCCACGATCGCACTCTTCCCTTAACCTTCTCAGTGTCACATATTCATCTGTACATAAAAATGTGGTTAATGGCATTTACTGTTCAGACAGGAAAAGTTGTGCCGAGCAACATTACTGTCCTGACAGGAACAGTGGTGCCAAGCAGAAATCAAATCCACAGGAGGGTTTGTGCTGAGCTACAATCGTGCAAATGGGAACCTGGTAACTGCCTTTGGGGTCAAAGGCCGGTTACAGCCAATCAGATCCACAGGCAGGGTATTTAGGCCCAGTTCTCCTCTTTCTCAGTGCCCTGACGTAGTTTCCCTTGTGGTTGTCCGAGAGCGTGTTATTCATTCTGGTAATTCTGGTATTTTGACTTTGACATTGATTTTGACTTCCCTGTTTTCTGGCATCCCTGACCCCTGGCTTTTCGTTGTCTCTTTCTATGTCCATTGACCTCGGCTATTCCTGACTATTCTTTGGTACATTAGTCCGGCCATTCTAAGGTCAGGTATACGTTACCTATCAGTCCTCTGTGTTACACAATTCTACATGCTGGATCATACTGTCATCCTGACACTCAGACCTTGCTTTCCCCTCTAAGATCCCCTTTCTTTCTCAGATACTTCGTAGTTATTGAATGTTATCCTTTTTATTGCCAGACCCCTAACGTATTCCTTACATCACTTATTCTTCTCTATCCTTAATCATAATAATTTTTTTCTTTATCAACATTTAAAATGTGCATACAGGAACCATTGGAGATGCATATAAAGTCTCTGTAAAATATAAGGATTTTCTCTCACATAAACATATTGCTTTCGTGAATGTCCAACTCTCCTATTGTCTACTTAATCCATTTAACACAAAATTAGATAGTCAAGCTTCCATAATATAAAATCACAAAAACGCTAGTTCTACAGGCTACCTGTGCATGTTACTAAGAAGTTACTAATAGTTCTTAGAAAATAATCTGTAATATATTCCCGTTGGCATCTGAATTGGAAAAAATGTGATAAGCATGTGCTACCTTCCGTATATCTAAATATAAAAAGTGCACACAATGAACCGAACAGAAAATCTTCTGTCTTAAATAAGTGTTATTCATTACAGGTAAACATGAAACAAATCAGATTATTTAAATTCTAGTGTAATTTGTGCATAAAAGGCTATAAATCTATTCTGTTGACATTGGTTAATACAACATTGTAAACTGTATATTCCCATAACCTAGAGGCACATTTCCAAGTTGAAATTCATACACTGGACACCATTTAGGCTAAAATATTACAGGGACCTCTGCAGAGGGAGGGGAAAAAGATTCTAACCTCTTAATATTTAGAAGAAGACTATTAAAAGACAAAATAAAGTGGTAATGCAGTTCCTTTGAGTCTCAACAAAACTTTCAATGCTCCTGAGACGGAGAACATGAGCTGCATTGAATAGATTATGGTTATATCTTTTATATGCACCTTAAAAGAAGTCCATTTGAAAATGTGGCAATAATAAGGTATTGAATATTGTCTTTTTTCTTATGGTTGGTGAATAACATCTACTAGATTTATAGCAGCTGGAGCAGGTGTGCTAATCACTATTGCTGTAGGCAGTAATTTTTCCATGATGATTATTTTATTTCATTGCTAGAGATTCACATTTAAATGTATAATTAGTCAACATAAAAGAGGAAGAAGGGAAAATATTATACCTTATCATACCTTGCTGTTTAGTAAATAGACCAACCAAGTTCCACAGCTGACTAGAAAATAGCTAAGTTGGAAAGCAAATAAAAGTAATTTTTTTTATTATTTCTAATCTATTTTCATGACTCTGGTCATTTTGTTGGCTATTGATATGTGCTTTTCTATATAAGGATTACAAATCTGAGAAAATAGTATTTTTTCCTAAACCTGTGCTGTGACAAACTACTTATCTAGGTATCTTGTAGCAGGATTGTTTGTTATCTAAAGAGAAAAAAATAATAGAACACTCCAATAATAAAAAACTGTGTTTTTAGCTCTACTGTTAATAAATCAGCATAACTGATTAATTTTGAGAATAAGCATTAAATGAACACTCCAAACACCACTTCTCGGGGCTCTTAGCACGGTTTGGCAATATACCTGGGTCCTACTGGGCATATGCCTCATCTAGTTCTCTCCAGCAGTGGAAGCCAGATTGCTCTGCAGAGCAAAGCAGGGACACTCATACCCCGATCCCTGGCTGAGAGCATCAACTGAGCCAATAAATATGGACTTGCATTGGACATGCGTTACACTACAAATACTTTTGGCTTCTTCTGCTGGGGATGACTGGATAAGGCTAATATTGAGCAGGTAGCCCAGGCAAGTTGTCAAACCATGCAAAAACTGTTCAAATCTTATTGTTGGACTTGGCCAGAGCAACCCTGGCACCATACTCACTACAGCCTAGTTTTGTGGTTATGATGTATGAGAGTTACATATAATGACGTTATTCTTTTATTGATTTATATGATTTTGCAATTTGTTCATTTTTTTTTTTTTATTCTTTATATTAGTATGTGTACTAAAGGTTCCTGGATCTAATGTGTATAACTGAACAAGATTTGAATTCAAATTAAATGTTCTGACAAATGTCCTGAATATAATTAAATATTTTACTGTGCTTTCTTGTAGACACTCTTACTTTATTTATAAAGTTAACATCTCTGATTTTATCAGCCTTAAGTATTGATAAAACCAGGGAAGATTAACTGCAAATAAATTTGAAAAAAATGATGTATTAGGCTTTTGTTAGTTAATTGTTTCTGTATTTTAATCCACACACTAGGTTAAAAGCCAATATTAATGGGTTTTTAATGCTGTCTTTAAACATTTGGTTGAAGTTAGAAAGTTACTTTGAAATACAATAATTTGCTGATTTACTTTCTTCAGAAGTTAATTATAAAATGCATTTACTTAAAGCTATCTAATTGTGATGTTATAATCATTGGTGCACCATATGTAATCACATGGGGAATAAAAATAGTTTGCATTGGGGTGGGTGGTGGGATGGTTAGCTGTGAAAACATCATAAGACAGACCTTTATTTTTAAAGGGGTAATTAATATTAGCACATTGGCGCCATTGTCAATAGTATAGTAACAGAACATAACATAGCATACAAATGCAATTAAACATAACCAAGTCATACTAATAATGTCTAAACAATGTCTTTATGCATTTTGTGTAATTGAATCACAAAAAGACAAATCCCAACATGTGTAGGGAAAACTTATCTTCCAGTAACTTCTTTTTTTTTTACAAAATCAGTGAGGAAGTCATGTTAAGGGTACGTAAGTGAACACTATATTACAGTTTGACTGCAAAAACAAAATAAAAAATTGGGGACCCATCTGCCTCATGGTTCAGCCTTCCGAGAAAAGCAAAAATTACATGTATAAGGTTCGCAGAGTAACAATTTAAAATTAATATACCTGCTTAGTTTTTAATGGATACTATGAAATTATTAACGTAATTTAAATGACTTTTCTTTTAAGAATAGGAAATATAAGGTATTGTGCAACAAGTGAACTCTCTACAATGTATATACAGCAATATGTGTTAAGGTTTTCACTATCATTGTTCATGTCAAAAAAGATGAATAAAATATTGTAGCTTCAAGCAAACAATAAAGCACTTTGTCAGACTACTATTCTTTATTGATAGTCATAAAATACATCTTACTACTACTACTATTCCAAGTTCATATATATTATGAGATATGTGTATACACATGAATATAATCTTTACAGAGACATTAGTTTTAAAGTGGTGCGTGCTGAGTAATGGTTTCAATATTGCACAATTAATATACCTGTTTACATACAAAGTCCCCTCCACGAATATTGGCACCTTTTGTAAATATGAGCGCTGTGAGCTAGTGAGCATGAGCAGCAATCATTGCACTGTGCCAAACAGCATCTCCTCATAGAGATGCATTGGCTCAATGCGTCTTTATGGGAATCATTTGTTGTCTTTATGGTAGGTGAATAGACACTGAGCTTAGCACTGCACTGCAGGCAGACACTAGGACACCTATTGTGACCATGTGACCGCTCTGTTGAGTGATCACATGGCCCCCGGGGTCCTAATTCACCGCAGGGAAACTGCCTGGGTTGCAGGCAGTCTCCCCACTCCGGGAGCACCGCTGATCGCCACCGGGGGAACAACGGCGATCGGGTAAGTACATATTATCGTTGTGACGGTTCAGGACCCTCAGCGGTCGGCAACGCTAAAATGCCGATGACAGTCCTGAACCGTCACTGGTCATTAGGGGGTTAAAAAATAAAATTAATTTGAAATATTCTCTATTAAATTAACCATTTCTTATTTTGAAAGCATACGGGCTACAATAGTCAATCTCCTTTGAATTTTTTTTTAATAATGTCTGCTTCCAACATGGGTTTAATACAAGTAAGGTCCAACCTGATAAAACTGTTTTAAAGCTCCATCTACAATCCCTGTCAATAAGTATGCCAGAATAATCGGGGCAGCACGCTTGTAGCAAGGCCCCTGCACAATAGCACTAACATGCCATCTCATTAGTATGAGTTGGTATGAAAGTCAATAATTATTACCCTTGGCTGTCTGATTGACAAGGTTTATAACCCTGGTTTTTCATTCTGACAAACAATTGAAACGAAAGAATGCAAGAACCATAAGCTGGTACAATAACCACTTCAATAAGAAGAAATGGTTATGATGCTGGTGTGCCCCTTGAGGGAAATCAGAGCACAGAAATGCTTTTAACACATTAAGAAAATGTGCATTTGTTTCTAATATTCTACTATGTACTTGTTTTCTTCTAATAAGACATTTATTAAAAAGCCTCTTATTCTGTTCTTATAAACAGATATTTTTTTTTTTTTTTTTGTACAAAAACTAACAATAGTTGAATTGGAAAGCCAAGAGAGAAATTATGTACTTTTACTCTCTTCCCAAGACACTGATATATCACTGACAAAGATACTTTTGTTCATGCATTCTACATTTTTTCTTTGTGAAAACAGCTTTAAAATATTAATACTATATGTAATAAGCTTTTCTGGTTTGTCACATTAAACATTGTTCCTTGAAGAAAAAAATAATAATAATTTAATGAGTCAGTTGGAAAATCGATGTGGTATCCTGTTGTGCCATTGTTAATTATCAAAAAGTGTAACCCATAAATCAAACTATATTAAATACCTTTTTAAAAACTGTCAGAATATATTATAACACTTAATTTTAGGCATCTATTAAAAAGTACTGGCTTATGGTGAAACACTCATATTACATCTATATAAATGACAAATTAACTCATTACAATGCATATTTTAAGTGAATATTAAATAGATCATAAATCTAGTAATTTAAAATAGCTTTGGACAGTTTATATTTATTTATACACCATTAGAAAGAATGTACTCAGATACCTTCTTTATAAAGCTGCAACAAACATTAGATATTTGATATTTTTTATGTTTCTGCTTTTCTTAAATATATTTAATTAACCCTTTCCCTTCCAATAACATGTAAATACTCTTTTAGCTGCAATAGTCATATTTTAAACTTAATTACATTCTTGTTTAGAGGGAATGTTTATAACAACCCCTTTCAATTTTCCAAAACTATGCAAAATTACTTTGTGGGTTTGTGGGTCAAACTTCTTGGCTGTATCTAGCACACTGGATGGGTGTATTAATGGCAGCTTTCTATGCAGTGTGTAATATAGATAACTTTGTTTATTGTAGAAGAATTTATGTATTCTGGTTGCATTTTTTGATAATGATAAACCTAGAAATATATTAACAATTTTCTTACAATAAAAAATAGAAACTTTAAATAGATAGCTAGAAATATATGTATACATACCTATAAGCTACATAGTTATTTCAGATAAGAACTAGACTTGGGCATTCATATTCATCCATTAGTCCGAATACTGAAAAACGAGTAGTGATTATTCCATGCGCTATTCGTTCATTTGCAAGTCACGTTTGACTTTTTGAATTACACTGTCTGCGCCTTCGTACGTTCTGCTTACTCCCATCATATCTGGTGGAAGTGAGCTAAACTAACGAATGCACACCGAATGAATAAGCCATTCGCTCATTTGGATTATTTGTTTGGCCTTTTGAATTACAGACAGTGTATTCTCTGTTACTGTATGTATTACAAACCGCCAAGTCATCCAAATGCATGAATAGCTCTTATGTTCGGTACTCATTCATTAGTTCTGCTCACTCTCATATATTTATTATTATAGGTATGATAGGAGTGAGCTGAATGACCTTAGTGCAACGAACGAATGAGCCATTTGTGCATGCGGTTGAAGCATTCAGCCTTTTTCAGTACATTGTTTTAGCATAGTGACATGAGATGGGACAGTGAGCCGAATGAACGAACGGGTTCTCCAAATTGAACACAATGTCCGAATTTTGTCTTAAAATGGATGAGACAATGGAGGAAATTCTGCCCAAACTTTTTTTTTTGTTCAAATAAACAAAAATGTCTCCAGTGCCCAAGTCTAATATGGATCCTATGCTCACTATTCTTAAAAGGGTGTTAACTACCCATCATGGATGAACAAGTTGAGTTAAAAACTAGCTTGAGAATTAAGTAGGGTCCCATTGAAGGAAAAACTGTATTAGTTGTCCATTCTTAGAATCTTCCTATGTTCTGTTTTGACACCAGAAACTGCATCAAGGCACAGCTTTTGAAGTACAAGAAACAAACAAGTAATCATCTATTCTGAGTATGTAGATCCCCTCAGATAAACTCATGCCAGTTTTTAATGCCTCATTAGATTTTCTCTGCAGAATGACATTCTTATGGAGTTGTATTTATTTTTTTTTTTGAAATAGATAATTATTTTTAATAATCCACTCTTTACAGATGGAATGGTCCATACATAAAGATATAGATATTTCAAGTGTTAAATTTGTTTGCTTTTTTGCCTATAGACCACAAATAGCATATTTTATGTTCCAGAATCCATGAAACATAGTAAAACACGGGGTATTGTAATTAGCTGAATTATGTCCATCCCCATGACACAACTCAATTGCTACAGTAACCACTTTTTTCTCCAGAGATCAATTTTGCTACATGTTCGGTGCGCTGACATTTGGATCCCACATATTGAAAGTTAAAATCCAGTGTCACTCATTTGATGCTCACAGTGTTATCTTTTCAGCTGAAAACAAGGGAACGTCCTTTACATTGTAAGTTTAAAGGCAAGGCATCATTTTTTTTTCTTAACAATTCCCTTTCGCAACTAGAAAAACTGGGTGGTATAAGAGATAATGTTTGTATATGTTCTCTTTGGGGACAGAGCCTGAAGTCCTAAATGAAATGAGTTTGATCGTATCAGCTTGGTCTCCAGTGTGCAGTACAGTTTTGAGCTAGAGGAATAATTCCACTGTTCGACATGATTGATAGCCTTTGTTTAGGAGAGACCTGAAACTGAACTAACATACAGACCAAATTGCATCACACCACTAAAGAACATGATCCCTGCAGATCAGGGTTATATTACTTGATAAACTCATATTATAGCTTTTTGCTACTTACTTGTGTCCTGCTGAGACAGGAAAGCATTGCAAGAATGCACATTAGTTGAATCATCCACTAATATTCAGGCTAAAAAAATATAACCAGAATACTTTCCCTTGAAATTCTGCACGGAATATTAAAGACACTTCATAATCATACTACATCATTTGCATAAATGTAAAAGTAAATCATGTTTTAGATTTTATATATATATATATATATATATATATATATATATACACATTTAATTAGGACATAAAATCCATATATATAAAATTTGCTTTTATATCACTTCTAAAACTCAGTATTTCATATCAATACATATATATATTTTTTCCAAACATTCAAAGTACTCATACAACCAAGACCTTTTAAGACAGCGTCATCTATTACATTGGACCGGAAGCTGTTTTCTTAGTCAACAATCTTAAAGGATCACTATAGTGTCAGGAAAACAAACTTGTTTTCCTGGCACTATATACAGTATATACTCGAGTATAAGTCTAGTTTTTCAGCACATTTTTTGTGCTTAAAAACCCCCACTCGACTTATACTCGAGTCACTGTCTGTATTATGGCAACTTAGAGAGCCACGGCCGTCAGAGCCATGGCAACGATCCGCGCGGCAACCAGACCGCGAGACTTACAGTGGAGCTGACCGGAACGGAGGAGAAGGGAGGAGAATAGGAGCTGCAGGAAAGGTAAGTAAATGCTTCCTGCCGGCCCCCCCACTTCACAGCCCATGCCACTGGACCACCAGGGATTAAGATAGCCCCCCTCCCTGACCAGTTAACAAGCAGGGAGGGGGGGACAAAAAAAATAAATAATAATATTAAAATAAATAAAAAATTTAAATAATAAAAATGCCCTCCCCACACCCAGTTCACACACACTACACAAACACACACTCTGCATTATATACACAGAGTGTGTGTATATAATGCAGAGTGTGTGTTTGTATATAATGCAGAGTGTGTGTATATAATGCAGAGTGTGTGTTTGTATGAGTGTGTGTGTATATAATTGTAAAAATCACAGAATTTCATAGCCCCAAGTTTTACCCTCGACTTATCCACGAGGCATAGCATATTTCACAATTGTTGGTCACAAAACTGCACTCGACTTATACATGAGATCGACTTATACACGAGTATATACGGTAGTCCTTAGGGTCCCCCCATCCTCAGGGCCCCCTCCCGCTGGGCTTAAGGGTTTAAAACCCCTTCAGCCACTTACCTTTATCCAGCGCCAGGCTCCCTCGGCGCTGGTGACGTCTCCTCCCCCTCCAACGTCAGCTCCCGAGTGGAGCCGAATGCGCATGCATGGCCAGAGCCACGTGCACAATAAAACCCCTATAGTAAAGCATTTCTCAATGCTTTCCTATGGACGTTCGGTGAGCTCAATGCGATTTTCGCATTGAGCGTCACAGAAGCGCCTCTAGCGGCTGTCAGGAAGACAGCCACTAGAGGCTGGATTAAACCTGCAATGTAAACATAGCAGTTTCTCTGCTATGTTTACATCTGCAGGATTAAAACCTGGGGGACCTGGCACCCAGACCACTTCATTGAGCTGAAGTGGTCTGGGTGATTATAGTGGTCCTTTAATGTTTAGGTTGAATCAACATAAACATTTGAGTATGTGTCAGTTCACTATAATGCTTATCCTTCATGAAACCCATCAATATTTGAAACACAAATGGCCTTAATTCCAACTATAGTTAATTCAACAAGTATTCTACTCTTCAGATGCAAGCAAACTTTATTTATTTTTATATATTTTTTTGTCAATCAAGTTTTTTGAGTGGACATACAGGAACAGAGTTAAAATGTCATGCATCAGCTATAAGCCCCCATCAGTACCAGATAACCGCTTAGTAAGGTAGTACTGAGTAGATCACCAAAGATCCTTAAGGAAGGTGAGTTGCATTGGTCAGAGTCTTATATTTCACCGCAGAAACAATAGTAATTTTATTGCAAAGAGTTTGAAACAGCAGTAACACGTCATGACAAGACACTGCTGGGGCCTTAGGAGATCTAGGAAGCCTGGTAATACTATTTAAGTGAATACTCTTTTCATGCATCTGTGGAAGGAAGTAAGCAAACAAGCATCAAACAAAGTGTGGCAGTTCTCTTTCCACAACTGCTACATTTCTGAGCTTTATATTTTTATGTCTTTTTAAGGAATTCCAGCTTACAAAGTCCCAAAAGGCTGTTGGAAGTGAGAGGTATGCTGCACCTGGAAGTAGTAGCCACATCTTCCTCTGTAGCCGTAATCCGGTCACTTATGGCAAAGAACTCTTCCCTGAGTATGTCTCAGTCAGCACTAAAGTTCTTTAGAAAACACTCTGTTACACACATATATACATACATATATAAATACACACTGTTACACATACACAAACACTATTACACACACACAGCTTTAGACATATACTCTAGATCTGGGTCCCACGCCAGTCCCTCCATTTAGACCCCAGGCACATGCTACCACCTATCTTGTTCCCTGGCACTGCCGTCTGGAAGCCAGAAGAAATTTAATTTTAATCACTTCCTCTTAGCACAGCGAATGCTCAGGGGATGAATTTGGTGGCTCTGCATGCCACATATGGCCCACGGGCCATATGTTGACAGCTTTGACCTACAGTATTTATGTTCCTTTGGTTTTTTGACTATTATTCTGTACGCTTTCTATGCAGCTAAAATCTGGTACATCAATTTGTAGTCCTTCAATTTCTAGTCCAAAAGTTACAAAAACTCTGGTTAATCTGAATTAGGAAAGCTCTCATTGGTTATGTATCACTCTACAGCCTTTTTTAGATCAACATTATGCCAAAACTGTCTTTAAAATAAAAAATTTCACTGCTCAGTTAAAGCAGCACTTACATTCCTATCTCAGAATCTGTTATTCTTTCGTTAATTTCTGGCCTAGTTTTCTTTAAAACATATGTGTCAAAGAAAACTAGGTAAGAAATGTATGTATTTTTCCTATGCTTGACTTTCTTTGACCAAAGGAGGAGCTAAAGTGAGCTCCATTTCCTACAATCAAAGAAAATTTACCCATCATACTCACCCTCCTTTGTGTTCTTGCGATGCCTCCATTCGCCATGACCAAACATTCAGTCATTTAGACTAGGGTGTCTACGAATTGACCAGATATCATCAGAACAGAATGAACTTGCAGCCATTTAGTAGATAACCTTTTAATTTCCACAATATTATGAAGCTATCTATTAAAATGCTAAAAGACCAAAATTGGTCTTCCAGCTAACTTTGCTAAAACTAAGTAAAAGTTTGTTTTAGTTTAGTTTAATACTATGTCCCCACCGGTAATTATTTTAATAGATGCCCCACCATGGTGGCATGGGGGACCTGTGGTAGGGACCTGTGCTTTTTTTGATTCAGGGTGAGTCTTTTTTTTTACAAGAGTGTGCAGCCACTGACTGCTCACTGTTTAGTAGACATGCTTCTGCAAGTAAGGACAGGAGGGAGATTTTAAACTCCATTATGCTAATATGGGAATAATATTAACCCAAATAGAATTAGTGAGGAATGGGGGTTTTAGGAAGTGGTGGGGAGCACAGATCTGTGACACTTCTATTTTTAAATTTTACAATGAGGGAGCCGTGAGCCAGTAGCTCCCTCCTTGTAATAAACTAAATGAATGGTCTTCGTTCGTTCTTTGTCATTTCTATTTGTTCATTCGTCTTTCTGACATATGAACGAATAGCTGGCATTCAACTCCAAATTTTGGACTGTAGCAAATCCCCAAGTGTTCAACTGAGTATGCATGAGCAATTTAAAGCACTATCTAGTGTGGACAGATGATGTTTCCCACAGGGACGTCATCTGGCAGCATTAAGAGGGCGACGCCTAGGACCTAGATCCGGACAAGAAAAGGTGAAATGGCGACCTAGGGGCATTTAGGGGGGACTAGGAGGACAATAAAATGTAATGGAGTCAGGAGGGAGGTTAAAAAAAACCCAAAAAACGGATGTTGCCCTGACAGTGCAACGTTAATAAAATGTCCTTTTTCTTCATGAATTATTTTAGCACTCTGCAAGTTATTGTGCACCTTATGAAGGACCCTGTTTTACATGACTTTTTAATTTTTATTATTATTATTATTATTTATTGTCTTGTTAGAAACCCACTTTTTTATTTAAATTTTTTTGTATGTGTAGTGATTAGTGGTAAAATACTTTGCAGTACTATTTAGTTTAAGTTGTGCAACAATGGCATTGACTTCAATGACTTTCAGTAACTTTTGGGTTTGGCTGACCTTCAGCATTTTCCATGATTGACAGACAGGCTAACATATCATCAACTTAGAATGACCTATCCCATGGCTAGCCCCGAATCTCTTTTATGATTGACAGCATACTCTCCATTCCAGATATGTCTAGTTTTGTCTGGTTTTTGTTCTTCATCTGTTAACTTAACGCTGCAATATGAGTTGCAAATTATTTTTAAACTGTAGTTATTCTGATAGTTCAATGATTTTGCTCTCATTTAGTTCATTTATTTAAATCTGTTCTTATACTATTGGAAAATGTGTATCTGTTGGTGTTTTCTTTTTAAAACAAATCTATTACATTTTCTCCTGCATAAAACCATTTCTTCAGTTTTTGTATTTTGATAAATTACCCATTTAGTGTGTTTTGATCTTTGGCTCTTGCAAAATCAGGTGATACAGGCTGTGATAGTTTGAGTGATGTCATTTGTTTGAAGGGGAGTGAGCTAGAACTGAATTAGTATCCCTTCAGGCTTTGAAATTGTGTAATGGTTGTTTTTCAGATCTGTATTATGTATGCATTTAATCTTTTCTAGAACTGCTGAAAATTTACATACAACGCCTTGCTACATTTCTTAGAAATAGGTTCACCAAGTCATGAAATGCAGTGTACACTCGCTTGTTTTTGGCCCTTGAATTTATTTCAAATAGTATCTTCAATTATTAAATGGAAAATCTCCATAATAAATATGTTAAAGGGACACTTTAGTGTCAGGAAAACCGCTTGGTTTTCCCCCGCCGGGCACCCTTACCTCTCCTCCCCCGCCGACGTCAGCATCCTTGTCTGACGTCACCGGCGCCGAATGCGCATGCGCGGCACTGCCGCGCTCGCATTCAAAGTGTCCGTAGGAAAGCATTTTTCAAAGCTTTCCTATGGATGCTCTGCGTGATTGAGGCATAATATGCCTCAATCATTGCCGATGCGCCTCTAGTTGCTGTCCGGAAGACAGCCACTAGAGGCTTGGTTAACCCCAGTTGTAAACATAGCAGTTTCCCAGAAACTGCTATGTTTACATCAGGCAGGGTTAACCCTAGAGGGACCTGACACCCAGACCACTTCATTGAGCTGAAGTGGTCTGGGTGACTATAGTGTCCCTTTAAGGATAATTGCTCTTGTATTTAATAAACTCATTACCTTTTCCGCATCTCTTCTTTTCTACATTATAATTTGTAGAATAAAATTAAGAAACGTTTTGTGAATTTTCGTAACACAAAACATAACAATGAATGTATACAAACATATTAAATATGACCATCTATATTCTATAAATCTTAATGTATGCAAAAATATTAAATATGCCCATCCATATTGTATACATTTAAATAATGTACATATCTTTATGTTTACTCTAGACATTGCTGTCTTCAACATTTATGCTATGATCAGTATTTAATTAATAGGTTTCAGATTAAAAAATTCCCTTTGACTGCTATTTTTTTTACAAAGCTCAAATATAATCTTTTAAAGTTAACACCTGAATTTACTGATTTTGTTTATTATGCATAACGTTAATCAATTCTTTTTTAATTTTGATATAAAACAACCTGTTTTCAAAAGGTTCAAGGGACACTTCAGACCCTTTAAGAACTTGAGCTTGCTGAAAAACTTTGTGTGGAGAGTGTGTCATCTTTATTTCAGTTAGCAAAAAGTGCAGTTTTTAATTGATATTTACACTTTTATAAATTAACCTGGTTATACCCCACTGGCTTTCAAGCAGACAACCGGTCCTGTTACTTCCTGGTTTGATTAGCTTAGATGAGTTAAACGCAAGAGCAACAATTGCCTTACAAAAGCACCTGCCTTACAAAAACTTCTTATTGGACAGCCATAGAATGTCTGGGCAGAGTTAGAAGGGGAGGGGTTGCAAATCTGCAACTTTTGCAAGCTGATTTTTGATAAACCTCAATGAAAAAAATGCATATCTAATTTGGGGTATATCTACTGAACACTGATTTTTATTTATTTTGTATTTAGCCAGAGAAGTGTCCCTTTAAGTCTTAAACATAAAGGTACAATGGCAATATGAGTATTTTTTGCAAATATATCAAATTACACATTTTGATTGAAAATAGAAAGTTATTATTTTATACATCTTTATAACACGTCAAATCAAACAGTTCTTTTCTGAGCATTGTTTACAGTCTTGAATAAAATTACATGTGTCCAAGATACCAGAAGCAAGTGCATTGTTTATGACTTCAATAATGTCATTGTATCAGTAATAAAAGTATATGATGTGATACGACTCATTGCCTGCCCCATTGGTAAAATTGCCAACAACTGTTTTATCTTGCGGAAAGGTAAATTGACTGCACAGACTATCATTTAAGATAGAAACACTATCTATTCAAGAATTTATTTCAATTTTATTTGTTGCAAACTATCACTTTAGTAGGAAAATAAAATATGTTTCCAATATATCAGATAGTTTTGGTTCAACCCAAAGGCATATATAGAGGTGAAGGTTGATACTCAATTGACTATCTGTTGTCACCGTTCATGAACAATATAGTGCACAGTGTTTCTTGCATTTTTTTTCATACTTTTCAGCAGATATAAACTTATTTTGTTTAAGGACTTTTTTTTTAGTAATCCCAGTTAAACCGAAGGATCATATAACAAGCTACTGGTTAACACTAGAACTATTGTAGAATTGTATCAGATTATATATATATATATATATATATATATATATATATATAATTTATTTTTTATTTTTTACATTATTTTGCCCAGATAAATCTACTGCCCATTTTCTCTAGTTTGAAGGGTCATTCCACTGCCCAACTAAAAATAAATAATCATTGTTTAGTAGATTTATCCTTAATGAAAACATGCAAGTAACAGGTAACTGGACCAGTTGCCTGATTGACATTCAATGGGTGTAACAAGGTTAATTTATGTATCTACCTGCAGGGGGACTGTCTGTGCTGACAGGCAGTCTCCCTGCATCTGTAAATATATATATATATATATATATATATATATATATATATATATATATATATATATATATATATATATATATATATATATATATATATATATATATATATATATATATATATATATATATATATATATATATATATATATATATATATATATATATATATATATATATATATATATATATATATATATATATATATATATAAATAAATAAATAAATAAATAAATAAATAAATAAATAAATAAATATATTTAAATATATGTGTATATATATAAATATGTATATATTTCATATATATGTCATACTAAGTGTATTTTTTTATATTTATATATACATATATTAATATAAAAATGCACGTATAATTAAATTGCACATGTGTATATATAATATATATATATAATTATATATATTGTGTATATATATTATAAAATATAAATAAGTAAATAAAAATAAATAATTTTTAATAATATAAAAAAAAATATATATATATATATATATATATATATATATATATATGTATATGTAATTTTATTCTAACAGTATTTTGATATTACTATATATATATATTTATATCAAAATGCACATATATTTGGCCTTCAAAGGGCCTGGGATCTAAGACCCCATGTATACAAAACCCATTCACACATCCTTCAACTTTCTCTCCTTCTGCTTCTAGCAGCTGGTGATGTCTCCCCCAATCCAGGGCCCTTCACCTTCTCTACACACATTAAGAAAACCAGAAACCCCAGACACCTCATCACAATACCCGGCCCTGTACCCTCACTTACCAATATTCAGTGAGCACTCTGGAACGCCCGCTCCGTCTGCAGTAATTTAAAATCAACAGCCATACACAACCTTTTCATCTCAAACTCACTCACACTACTTGCACTTAGAGAGACCTGGCTGTCCCCCTCAGATAGCGCTACTCCTGCCTCTTTATGATTTGGTGGGCTACAATTCTCTCACACTCCCAGACTCAACTGTAAAGGAGGGGGTGTAGGAATCCTTCTCTCCCCCCAGTGTACCTTTCAACCAATCATAAATGCCCCTGCCCTATCCTTTTCTTCTTTTGAAGTTTACACTGCCCGCCTATTTAAACCAACTCCTTTAAGAATTGCTATCATCTACCACCCACCACCCCCCAGTCATCCTAGGCTATTCATCGAGCATGTTTCTTCACTGTGCGTATGACTTTCTCCACTATAAATTTATGCTGTGCTCATGCAGCTTGGCTCTTTCCTATGCAAAAGTAAATTACTTCAATATCCTCATAACCACACTCTTTCACGAACCCAAATGACTATTTCATACATTCAACTCTCTTCTTCGCCCTATTGTTCCACCTACTAACTTGACCGCTTCAGATTTTGCAACTCACTTCACTGACAAGATCTCTACAATCAGGGAAGAGATCTCTCATCTTTCTTCTTCCCCTTAAAATACTTCCCCTAACCTCACTCCCTCTGCTGTTCTATGTTCATTCGCACCCGCTATAGTGGAAGAGGTTTCTGCTCTGCTCCAGTCCTCTGGCCCCACCACCTGCTCCATAGGTCCAATTCCCTTGCATCTCATCCGTACTTGGTCTTCTTCTCTTTCTCTACCTTTTACTAAAATTCTCAATCCCTCTCTCTCCTCTGGCATATTTCCATCGCCCTTCAAATATGCAACTGTAACCCCAATTCTAGAAGCCCAACCTTGTCCCTAACTCCCCGTCCAACTACTGTCCTATCTCGCTTCTGCCCTTTGCTCCCAAGATCCTTGGAAGATCCTTGAAAGAGTTATGTATGCGAGATTGACAGACTTCTGTGTCTGTCTCCCTCCAAGTCAATGTTGCTACCATCAGCTCCATCATCAGCTCCACCATGCAGGCTCACTGCCTTGATGTTCTGTTTGACTCCGAACTAACCTTCACGCCTCATGTTCAGTCTATTACCAAATCCTGCCGCTTCCATCTGAAAAACATTGCACGCATCCGACCCTACTTAACGCCACATGCGACTAAGGTGCTGGTCTATTCCACTGCCCTTTCTCACCTTGACTACTGTAATACGCTTCTCAGTGGTCTTACATGCCCCCAACCTGCGCCGTTACAGTCCATAATGAATGCGGCAGCGAGACTCATCTTCCAGTAGGGGGTGTATATAAAAAATACCCCTCTCTGACTCATTAGAGATAACTTTGCCAGAAGCTCAAGAAGCAAGGTGAAAGGTCAGTGTAGGACCCACCTGAGAGGTTTGCCTTGACATGGCAGACGGACATTCCCTCCAGTGGCCATTGAAGTAACTAAATAACCTCCATTTGTTTAAATATACATAGGGATTTAGAAGAGAGCGCAGGTATTTTTTTTTTTTGTTTGGTTTTTACTGTATGTATTGGGGCTGATGTGTACTATGGTCTTTGCTGCTGCCCAGGAGTGATGGGAGTTTGAGAGCAGGACTTGTTTTTTTGTATTCACCTTCCTGTCCGCCCGCACTTCCCACGCCTCACCCTTATGTCAGTCCCTACATTGGCTTCCAGTAAGATATAGGGTTCAATTTAAAATTCTGGTTCTTGCTTTCAAATCTCCACATAATGCTGTTCCCAGCTACCTACCCTCCCAATTACACAAGTATGTCCCGTCTAGACCCTTATGATCTGCTGAAGACTTACGTCTATCTTCTGTCCGTACTCCCACCTCTGATGCTCGCCTTCAATATGTCTTGAGGGCTGCACCGTTACTGTGGAATTCACTTCCCTCCTCCGTTAGATGCTCACCCACTCTCCACTCCTTCAAAAAATCATTAAATATCCACTTCTTTATAAAAGCTTATCAATTAAACTGTTAATTGCTCCCCACTGATTCCTCTCTTGCAACTGTCATTAGTCTAATACTATCCTTACCTATTGTGTCACTTTACCCCACTCCCGATGGTGCTTGCTAGCTGCCACAAGGCATAAGCTTATTGAGCAGGGCCTTCAACCCCTCTGTTCCTGTGTGTCCCGCTTGTCTGGTTACAACTACATGTTTGCTCGTCCACCCACAGTATATATAAATATGCTATATAAATAATAACATAATAATAATAATAATAATAATAATAATAATAATAATAATAATAATAATCCGCATGTCTATCTTTCTACCTGACTGTCTCACTGTCTCCCTACCTACATAAAAATGTTGAGTTGACAGACAATTGAGCAGCAATGGCATATAAAGGGCTAATTGCACACTTAAACATTATAGAAGATCTGTATCCCTGATCTTTTAGCCAATTAAAACTGACAGGAGGGTTATCTCATTTAATGTCACTCTGCTGGGCTTCAGAAACAGTGCTTCATGGAAAATGCCTGAGAGGAGATAGTTACCATTCACATTAAGTGTGAGGAGAGCTTGCAATTTCCATTTTGAGTTTCAACATAAATAGCAACTGAATATCTTTTCAGCCATCTTTCACTGAGCACAGTATGAGCATGAGATATTTTACAACTAAGAAAAGAAAGAGAGAATAGTTGCTAGTGAGATATGATAACAGCATCTTCTCTGCTTGGAAATGGGAAAAGAATTCACTGAGGCACACAGCATCTGTCAAATAGTGCTGATGCCACCAGGAGTGTCTTCATGATCCCCTGTTCGCCTTGTGGTAGATGACAGCAGTTAATTTGGTTGGTTTCCCTTTCTTCAGGCATCAGACTAAAGCTGAACATGAAAGGCTGCCTGATCTTTAGATAAAAATAATATTAATAAATGATCAATCACTTAAAGAAGAAGTAACATAAAATGTACAACATACATATCATACATATGTTTTACATCATCTCAGAATATTATGAAACAAATAGCAATGTTAATGGTTGCATTAAGTTCTAGCAAACCAAAACAGATAAATTATACTATATATATATATATATATATATATATATATATATATATATATATATATATCAAAGCAGCACTCTCTGAGTCAGCTGTTAATCATGTTGTTATCAGCAGCTAACAGACATTGCTTTTGTATTTTGTATTTTAGAAGATGGTGCTTGCTAGCTGCCACAAGGCATGATTTTGGGTATCCATATTTTATAGATTTATTATAATGCTATAAAAATATATACCTATGTACATAACATAGAAACTATTAGCTTTACATTTCAGTTTAATCACATGTTTGAAGTAATGTAACTTTTATGATATAATTGACATAAATTCAGTTTGTGTCAAAATAATAATTTATATTTTATTTTTTAACTAAAGCATTAATTTTGGGTGATTGTCACAATTGTGTTAATTTTGGTTCTATGTTTGCTCTTGTGTCTACATTTTTGGATATTTGAGTTCTTTTAATTTGGGAAACTTACAAATCAATAAAAAGCTTCAGTTTGAACAAAAACTAAACTTTTTTTCCCCAAAAGGTCGCTGGCAGCCAGTATTTTTTTTATTCTTCAGTCGTCTTTTCCGCTAAAAGGTTGTCCCATTTGAGACGTCAAGCATGTATAAGCTTGATGAACTAGTGTACTTAACCTGTATTAATTTCAGCAGCTGGTTTCAATGCAGACCTTAGTAAGTAGTTAACATTATATAATAGTAATAGACAGTCAACTATTTGTCGAACAATCTACAAATGTGTGGAACAATATGATTTGGTTGCAATATGTAACTACACAATTGATTGACTTTTACTAAAAGTGCATTGTGCATTTCAGTCTATCTAAATTAGGGGTAGGCAACCGTTGGCACTTCAGATGTTTTGGACTATATCTCCCTTAATGCTTTTACAGTCATAATGCTGACAAAGCATCATGGGAGATGTAGTCCACAATATCTGGTGTGTTTGAGGTTGATGTAGATTATACGATTATCCTCTATCAATATTACATGATTTGGATAAACTCTACTTCTATGAACTTGCAAGCCAAGTCTAGTTGTTTTTTTTCCGATTGGATATTTCAAGTTATAAAAGATGGTTCAACTCTTTAGACCCCTCTATTATCATAGCTAAAGATAGAATTTATCTAAAATTGACAATACTGCAGTTTTATCCATTATAAAATAATTATCTTTTTGTTGTAAATGTTTACGTGAATTGGTAGAAAGCATATGTCAGTATTTGTGTGCATCAGTCAGTGTTTTTGCATGTGGAGGGATTTTGACAGAATCACAATTTCTCAGAAAAAAAATAACAGAAGTAATTGCTAAACAATCATAGTCATGAGCAGATGTGACCATATGGTTACAAATGGTAGCGTGTTAGAACATTTAGGTTCCCATCTGGTAAAACAAATTAAATGATCCCAGTCACAATTGGATTGATGAAAAAAATGAGAAGAGAGTGACCATCCATAACTGGCTGTGTCCCCTGTGCCTATTTGACATTGCATAAAAAGCATTTCAACTCACTTAGATTTATTTGAACTGTCGTAGGTATTTAAATGCCTTACAGTGTTCTGCTTCTGAAGTTCTAAAAAAATGATAATAATGTGATTACTGCCAAAATAATATTTTTTTTATTTATTGTTAAAACCTGATGCTTATCTAAATTTCTGATATCTGTGTACTAGCAGTATTCGCCATTAGGAGTAGTCATACTGTACAGGAAGGTTTATTAAAAAAAAAAAATCTGAATTGCAAAACTGGGGCAAAAGTAGCCAAACTGGCTATAGCGGAGTTGAAGAATGTTTCCACATCAGCTAATTTTATCAGTTTTTTACAATTCAGAAGTTAATTCGTGGCAATTTAGAGTTTAATAATTTTCACAAAGGTGTATGTTAATCATTTGTACTGATTAGGAAAAAGCCACTAAAAATTAACATTTCATTTAAAAAATGAAGATATGGGTAGTTTGGAAAGAAATAGATTTTCAGCATTATTGTACAACATGATAATGGCTGTGCAAATTCCAAAATTGCATGCAATAAATTAGGAAACATAGGGTGAGGGAGGGTAGTGTATATAAATCCTCAAAATGTATTGTAAAAGTGTATTTACCTTTTGCGTGTACATTCTGGTAGCCAACCATTCCTAAACTCCACTGATAATTAGAGAATTGCTTTCATTTCTGGAAAAACCTTGTGAATCTACCAATTTGTACATTTACATATACTTTGCATTGTAATCTTTTGGTTACTATTCTAGTATGCTAAAATAAAAAAAAATAAAACATACTTCTTAAAATCAAGAAATGTTTTTAGTGCTGCATCAACAGTATATATACTAGATTTATGCAGGACAAAAATAATTAGTTTTTTCTGAAGCACTTCAGCTGAGGGCCAATCATTGACTCCCAATTCACAAAACTGTCTTGGAAAGAAACATACATTTTTCTGTGAATAGGGAGTCACTGAGTGGCTAAGAAGGTCAGCTGACCACTCTCAGCTAATCGGTGGCACCCGCCCCTGCCTTTTGGCACTCCGCGCTTCCCGAAACAGAAATTTCAGAAGCTGGATGCACTTGGGGGCATCCTAGCACCATAACAATTTCATTTTGGAGAAGTTTTTATGATGTCTTAAGCAGCCTTAACTGTCCCCTTAAACCAAAACTTAACTGCTCCAATCTGCTCTCTTCAGGTTATGATGCCACTGCTGGGTGAAGCAGATAATGTCAATTAAACAGCTTCAATGTGCACATCTTCTTTAACCAGCATGCCTCTCGTTTACTAAAAATGACTGATTGGGTTAATAAGTCTGTATCATCAGTATATCAGACTGTTATATCTGTGTGTTTCTTTCCCCTTAATCCTAGGATCACTCAGGGAAGCTAGCATCAGTTCAGGACAATTAGTAACTAGAGATGTTGCGAACTGTCCGCCGAACTGTTCGCAAACTGTCCGCTGGCGAACAATAGCGTGTTCGCGTTGGGCGAACATATCCGATTTCCGGTCCGCCCCCTATACGTCATCATTGAGTAAACTTTGACCCGGAACCTCACAGTCAGCAGACACTTCCTGGGAGGGAGGGTCTGCTGCTGATTGGGTGGCATGTGTCTGCTGGCTGTGAGGTTCCGGGTCAAAGTTTACTCAATGATGACGTATAGGGGGCGGACCGGAAATCGGATATGTTAGCCCAACGAGAACACGCTATTGTTCCCCGGCGGACAGTTCGGCGGACAGTTCGCGACATCTCTGTTAGTAACTCGTTCACTCAGAGGAGCTTCCTGCACTGCTGGAATGTGTTGCCAGGAACAATTCCCTTGTTTTCCAGCAAGGCATCCATCATATTTATGTGTTTGGTGAAATCAGGGATGCTCGGTCCCAAACTAGCATTACTGTGAAATTGTCTGTCATGTCCCTAAAGCAAGTAAAAACTGCCACTAGCTGCCCTTTTATTGTCCAGTCAATGCCAACAGAGTAATGGTAAGATAAATGAAATGCAAGGGAAGTATACATTAAGGAGAAAGGGTTTGTAGCAGCTGCTATAAGGGTGGCCATATAAAGGAAAAAGAGGCTACAGCGACCAACTGGTCCCAGAGTGGAACACATGCCTGTAATAATGTGGGCTGAAGGTCTGTCTGTCCCTGTCACCTCATGGCAGTAGGAGAAGTATATCTTTCTAATCATGTTTTCATGCGATGTTCGTGGCAGAAGCTTTGCTTTATGAATGCATATGAAAGAGAGCAGAATACAGGAAAACTAAATAGTGCAATATGTCAACTCAGATGGAGTACAGAAAACACATAAAGCTCACAATTGCCCACTCACGCGTGATGGAACTATGCCTAGCACCAGTATAATTAGCGTACAGTGGTTTTGATCCCTACTTGTAGAATATAATTCTGGTACTTTTCCAGAGCATAGTAGCATTGAGACAAATCAACATTAAACCTAAACTGAGGTTTTAAAAAAGACTGACAGAATTATAGAAAAGAGGGACAAGTATATAGTGCAAGTATATGTAATAGTTATCATTCAGTATTCAGTGTACAAATTGTAAGAGCAGTATAATCAGTACACATAAAAATTTTTTTTAATAAATTAATGAAATTAAGTAAATCCAAAGCAGGAAATCTGGTACAGGTTGCATATCTGACTGCCGAATTCTCAGAGTAATGGAACATCTACGTCAGTTCTTACAATTTAACATTAACATGTAGTTTACTTTTGACCTCTGTGGATTTACGTAGTTAAAAAGAATACAAACAATGGTTCAACAAAGAAGCTGGTAAAGCACGTGTATGATATTTCTGTTTATGAATCACATTTTACACATCTTTGCCCATACCTTATGTCTCTTTGTAATTCACAATAGGCTTGCCAACTGAAAGAGCAAATGAAAAAGCAAGTTTAGCCTTCCTTACATATGTTTTTGCTGTTGATCCAAAAGAAGGCAAAAAACAGTTTAAAGCGCTTTATTAGATTGACAAAATTGACTCCGCCTTCCCAGATAAGTATCAAAGAATTAAAAAAAAAAAGAGGTCCAGCACTCCTTATTGGTAACATAGCAATGTTCGACTATGTGTCTTTATCAAGCATCTTTTCACAATAAGGAGTGCTGGACATCTTTTTTTTTTTATTCTTTGACCTAAAATTTGACATTCACTCTGAATTATCTTTGGATTATAATAATTCTCATTTTAATAAATAACCCTGTGTTTGTTTGATTACCATGATGTATTTACGATTGCTTTAAAATGGCTATGTATGCCTACTGTTGGCACACACAGTGCAGTGCCTTGGTGGACCCAAGCTCTTAACCCTCAACGACAAACTGAACAGTTAGATAATTTGTATGCACTAGCTGACATAATATCACTTAGATAATAAAGCGGTAGATGCTGTATGTGATCTGTCTTGTACCTGTTACAGCGATGTTAAATGTAACAGCTCAATGATCAGAAGTATGTCAGTCCTTTGATTTATAATGGTTAAAACTAGGATTCATGACAAGATAGTTTAATTCGACAACTTGGAATAGATAAGAAGCTTGTCGGAATTATATTACTAGATGTTTCCGGATGTCTTTTGAAGTTATTCTGTTCTGACAATTAAGAAAGGTTTCTCTTTGATGACTCCATTATATTTAGACACGCAGAAGATAGATTTTCTTATTACTTTTGACTGTAGCAGTACAAATAGTATACTTGATTTGTTTCTTTACAATGCCACGCTAATACAATCAGCTCATTTAATTTTCTAATCTTAAGTGTAACTACTTAATTCACTATTTAAGTTCCTCCCTCTTTATGACTTTCAAAAAATAAAGTTAATGTAAGTAGGGAACTTGCTACTGATACTTTGTTATAGCTAAAACTTTACTTTTATATTTTTCATATGAAAAATCTCAGTTATCAGTAATGAACTGTGCATCCCATGCACCTCCGAAAAGCCTGAAATAATTGAATCTGTCAGTTTTCTAAATGCTTACCTTACAGAAGGTATCAATTGTTACTCTAGTCTTGTGACATGTTTATTGCTGTCGGTGAATTTTCTTCACTCCTTTCAAAGAAACAGCTTAATAGAAGATCCAATGAGATGCTATTTGAGTGACTTTTTTAAAAATATAGCCATTCCTAAAAGCATTCAAAATGAACAGTTTTACAAAATGTGACATTTATGGATCTAAAATGTATTTACTACAGTTCAGGTAATTTAGGCAGTAATTAACCTTATTTCAGTGAAATAATTTAAAGGAATAGCCATTCTATATTTTAATGCATTATATTGACAGCATATTACATATTATAATACAATACATATGAAATAATTGTTTTAAGTCATTGCATTTGCTACATCTCCACAGCTTTGTAAATTCTACAGTGATATCTCCAAAACAAGACCGTAACTCAATCAAAATGTTTAATGTATGCCGAGTTTGTTATATATCCGTTAACAGCTGTGATTTATAGGCACAGTAGGGATTTGGGGAGTTATAGTTCAGTTATAAGCTTACTGCTGTAGAAAGCCGACAGTCGAACTACAATTCCCAGAAACTTAATGGATGACATTTTGCACATCCCTGTAGTAGAAGCAAAAAGCAAACCTATTTTATTTAATTGTCCCATTAATGATTGCCGGCTTTTGAACATTTTCACAAAACCAAATAATCTTTCAATGAAATTTTTACCGAATGAATAAGTGGACGCAATAATGTTCATGCAGTTGTTGTGCGTTGAGCCGTTTGGATCCAAACATATCCTGAGTTTCTTAGTCTTGCGTTTTCTGACTGAATAAATGTTTTATTTGGATGATAAACTTAAACCGTCCATTTAAATGAGAAACACAAATCCAGTTGTCTGATATTTGTACAGGATTAAGGCCCACAGTTAATATCTTTTTTTTTTTTTTTAGCACCAGATAAATATGCAGTAAGCATTTGTAAAAGCACTGAGCTTCACTGCGTGTTTACATTGTTTTTTTTTTTTTTTTTAAGTAAAGAATTTGACAGGAAACATTTTCTTTATTGTGATTTAGCATTTGTCCCATATTGTTATATGATTAATGGAATCATGTCGCTTTTGTATCATGCTACATTATTTCAAGCATCTTTAATTGTAAAAGAGCTTTGCAATTTTTATTTAATTAATAATATACTGCTAAGACTTTCAAGCGTTGTGAGTATTAACATGTATTTATAAACGTGATTTGTACTGTGTCAATTTTATAAAGCTATACCAAAGAAGTTGTGAACTTTTTAGCAATCTTCAGGGTACAAAGGCTTTTAAATTACCAGTGTACATCCTGGTTAATATCACAAGTAATGGCTACTCAATACCCTTAAAGTAAGAGATTTTCACCAAGCTCATTGGGTATCCAAAGTTCCACGAGGCAACTATATTAATCTACATGTGCATACAGTACAGATATTCAGCCACCTATGTGCATGCAACATTATACAAAGGGTTGATAAAAAGTAAATGTCACATTTTGTAAAACTGTTCATTTTGAATGCTTTTAGGAATGGCTATATTTTTAAAAAAGTCACTCAAATAGCATCTCATTGGATCTTCTATTAAGCTGTTTCTTTGAAAGGAGTGAAGAAAATTCACCGACAGCAATAAACATGTCACAAGACTAGAGTAACAATTGACTATTAACCTGCTACAAAAAAAAAGAAGCAGGTTAAAAATTAGCTGGATGCATTGCTCATCTATTAATGAGGTATCAGCAATGGCCTGCTTGAGATTTGTTGTTAATAGACATAAAATGTGTCCAGGTACCCTGCCTCCTTTTCTAATTGTGTTTTCACTATAGTGGTTTAATATCTGCCATGTATGCATATGTGTCTTAATATACTGCCAACATTTTATGGAGTTTCCCTGTGGCACTTTATTTGATACCAGATGAGTGTGATGAAAATCTCCTACTTTATTGATACAAAATGTGGAATAAAGAATCCCACACCATTGGCACCGAGCCAAACAGCTGACAAGGAGTGAGACAATTATCTTTCTGGGTAGCAGAACAATTGTCATTTTTTTTTTTTTTTTTATAATTGTATTACTTAGCAAGTTTTTACCTGATTGTCATAGAGCTCCTGTTGCTACAAATACTGATTCCCTTAATTCCTCAGCTTTTGTGCTTGCCGCACTCGTGGGCATGCTTTCCCCATTACCATACCCCTTTTCTCCTTTAATTACTCCTTTTTTTTGTACCACTCCATGGCCTCAGTTAGCCTTATCTCAGCTTCCTTGTGTCTTGGCACACTCCCATCATTGAGTTACGAGGGATATACCCTATTAGTTAGGACTCAAGTGTCCTGTTATAACTTTAAAACAGGAGAAAAAGAACAATGCACAAAACAATTTGACACATACTACAGACTGGAAAATATTGACAGTTTTATTGACATGGAGGCATCTCATTGCACCGACACTGAATTAATTAATATGATTGGATGGGCTGTTCATCAGACTTTTGTATATTCTATATGTACGTTTGCAAGAGGACTATTATGGTTTATGGTTCAAAATGGTTCCAAACATTAGTTTTTTTTCAAATCAGAATATTTTTTTCCTGTATCTATCTATTAGTAAATAGCTTGAAGCAGTCAACTTTAATAAACTTGAAATAACTATGTATTTAAATGACAGACTTTAAAATGTCAGATTTTAGTGTATAGATCCTATGATATCCCCCTAACACCTGTTTAGCTTTTTCACTTGACATTACCTAAGTAAGCTGTAAATCCATTGCAAGTAGACCTTTAGTGAATAGGAAGATTTAACCAGCATAATTATATAAAATGCCAGATTTTAGACATACATATCCTTTATGAGCATAGTTATGTTAATTTCATCCTTGAAATTGCATTACTCAGTTGTGCCCCACTGCCCTTTAGTATTTGTCAGTACTGTATGTGTAAAAGACCTGCCATTTTGCCTTCTGACAATTGGAGAGCCGGCATAGTCACTCAGTATACTGTCTGGTAGAAAAATTGATTTGTTCTCTGGTTTGATAGAAAATGTTCCATGCTGAATTAAACTTCATGCTGGTGAAAATAGGATATGTGTATATATTTATGAATGTATCCACTTAATTTCGTCTTTTTTTTACCATTGTCTCAAACCAGGTTATTTTCAGCTATAGATAAAATGTGTGCCATAACCATCATAAAAATGTAATGACTCAGAATGAACAAGTTTATCACAAAACATGAAGTTCTGGAAATACATTCCACTAATCATTTTACAGGCTACATATTGCTTGCATTTTTGCATTTGCTTTAGGGATCAGTTGTTGTTAGAAAGGAATGTGAGAATGTGTGTGTGTGTGTGTGTGTGTGTGTGTGTGTGTGTGTATATATATATATATGTATATATATATATATATATACACACACACACATGTTCTCACTTTCAAAAGTGTAAATATATCTCTTTCAAAAGTCTAAATATATATATATATATATATATATATATATATATATATATATATATATATATATTTAGACTTTTGAAAGAGAAAGCTTTGATTGGTCCATTTCCCTGGAAAAATAATAATAATATATATATATATATATCCCCAAGGTCTAAAGAAATCCCTCTCATTCCCCCTTATATCCAGAAAACAACAACCCAACAACACGTGTTTCAAATCTTATTTGCTCGAATCAACACTACACACTTTCAATATATTAGATAAATCAAATAAAATGACAAAAGACTGGACAGTGAGCCATCTAAATCTAATCTGTTCTACCAGCACTATGGATTCAGTGTAAGTGATGTAATTGTTGCTGGTCTTACAGACAGCAAAGAAATTTTTTTTTTTTTTTAACAAGTCTTTTATCTATTTAAACTGCCTTTTAAATCATCTTTTTTTGTCTCTGATCGTGGAGGATGTACAGGGGAGCTGTAAAATCAGAAGCAGCTGGGATGGCTAGTGCAAAGTTGATATTGATCTTAATACTGAATGAAAATTTGTTGACCTCCTTCATACAGAGGCTCAGATGTTCTTAGAGTATAAATAATTTCTTACTTTACAGAAAGGCCAAATAAAACTAAACTAAGGTTAGATTACTCATTACTAACCTGTCTGCGGTAGAATCACCTTTTTTTTTGTATTGCACAAAATAAAATTATCTATATGACCTACTGGTCAGTAATGGAAAAACAACACATTTATTTGTAAATCAATTGCTTGAAATTCCAAAAGGCATTTTTGATGATGCAAAATGGTATAGAGTTGATGAACCAAACATACAAACAAATGATATCTGATTGCAGAAATAATTTATGTCATTTAAAATTATTTAAAAAAATCACATAAATTGCCGCCAGCATTATTAATGTTATCAAAATGCTACTTTGTCACTCTAGTAAATATTAAACCAATTTTCAATTAACATATACATATCCGCTTAGTTATACAGACAATATAGTTCATGTAGTGTATCATGTCATGTACTGCTGATTTAAAAACAGCCTGGTCAGGGCGGGGCTTGACAGTCATGGCGGAGAGTCATGTTTCTAAGGGGCTCCTCCAAAAGCGTGCAAACTAACGAGAAATATAGCCCCTTACGGCCCACTCAAAGCAACAGCCGGAACCTTCTCCACCTCCTGACCTAGCCTGGACTTGCAGGCGGGATCGATGACCGGCTGGAAGCCCAACTGCTGCACCGGTGAAAACATGCGGCCTCGTATGCATCGGGCGGGAGAGTCGGCCGATCACCCGACCCGGAGCTGCCTGGCAGCGGCTTCCATGAGGCAAGAGCCCCGTTACCCCCCCTCGGACCTTCGGGGGTGATCGAGGACCACCCCAGGAGAACTACTCACACATGGAGAGTCATGATGGCGGAACAAAGCGGGGCAGCAATCATCCCACAGAACCTCCTGTCATGGCGGATGCCACGTGTCCCTACAGCCCCTGGGATCCCCACACTGATCTACAGACCAGGTTGGAGGCTGTCCTCAAGGCCTTTTGGCACAAACTGGAAAACCGGGCACTAAAACATGCCACACAGCAGACAAGCAGCCACTTACCTGAGAGACGCCCACACCTGGTAAAGAAAAAGCACAAAGCTCACACCCGAAGGGGGCTCCCGCGGGGAAGACGCAACAGAGCATGCAAAACGCTCCAGCACAAGGCTAAACAGTGGAAAGTGCTGTGGGGAACTAAGGCTGGACCTCACCGGCGGTCTGCAGGACTCCTAGGCACTCCGAACCAATGGCACAGACCACACCGGCAGCACCAGAAGCGAACATCACATGGCACAACACAGAAGCGGGTCAACAACAAACCACAAGCGGTGTTCAGTGTGAGAGCTGCAGAGCAATGGGAAGCACTGCACATACTGCATGGACTGACCACTCATTCTACCAATTTGCCACAAGTGTTTGAAGCACACAGATGTCTCCTTAGCATCATACTACAGGACTGTAGCTGCCCAGAACAGGCAAGTGTGATCGGGGGGCCTTGACGCGGCTCTCTCTGGGCCATGGCGGTTTGCCCTGCAGAGAACTGCTGAAGTACAAGCTTCTCCTTTAATTGTACTATCCTTGGCCCGCCAGCCGGACCCCCAGAGCAGGTGTTGGCTGAGCGGAACGAATTGACTCAGAGGCGGACTATGCTCCTGCAAGCCCAAACGCAGTGACAAAGCATGAAATCGCTGCATAATTCATAATAATGTTTTTATTTGCTCCTGTGCCTATTTGCTCTGCTACTTAATGTTTAGACCACTGTCTAGCCATTGCATGCCTATATATTGCGCGGCTGAGGGTAACATAAAGTTTGAAAATCTTCATATGTTCATGCACCTGAATAACAGGCTAGCACTGCACAGTATAATGATACCTTAATTAGTTCCCTGCCACGTTAATCTAACCATTGTGCCCATATATATATATATATATATATATATATATATATATATATATAAAATCATGCTTATTACCTAAAGATGTGCAGCTAACTAGTGCATATACTCAGCATGTATTCTTCCAAGCATGTACTAATTGTGCAGACATGTGTACCTAATATTTTATTTTATTTTAATGGCCATGCTGGGCTATAGATAAAAACTTGTCATACCAGATAATTTCCCTCCTGATGCCCATTGCAATTTGTAACAAGTCTCCTGTATCTAACCGCATAGTCTAAGCTACCATATTATACTTCTTATTTAAAGGAGCTTAAGTTAACATTTTGTGTTACTCATCATTACCTTATGCCTAGAGTGACTTTTCAGTTGCAACTAAACGGTTAAAGCTTGTTTGAATATAAATATAAACAATGTGAATGCTCCTCAAATGTCACTTCCAGTTTTAAACATATTGTACTGAAGCTCGCCCATGATGCTATGACTTACAGAATGCTTGTTTGTAATCTTCACAAATGCACAACCAAAATAAAGAATTAAAAAAAAAAAAAACAGCCTGGTCATGCAGAAACATTATTGCTATTTTACGACAATTTATTATTTCAGCCTGTTATGTTAATATGATCTGATTATACACTAGTAATTCTTATTCAGGGATAAGTCAATAAATGTCAAGTTCTGAATAAACAAGGATGTTTCTTTTATGTGGGGAGGTTTTGCTTCTAAAAATGCAAATATTCTTCTCTAATTTTAAAATAAACTCTGATACAATAAGCTTCGTGTTCAAGATTTATACTGTTAAAGTGCAATAACATGGAAGTCAATCAAATACAATTTTTTTTTATTTTTTTTAAATAAGTGTTTCAGCTTACTGGAAATAAATATTTGGATAGTTAATCATTTTTATCAGAGGCTATAAGATACCTATTAGAATTGTATGTGATCCTGTCTAGCAGTTTGCAGTTGGTTCCTGAGATTTACTGTACAAAGCCATGATCATGGTTGATACTTTACCAAGCTAAGCATAGCAATTAACAAATAGCTAAGCAGTCCTTTATTGTTGTTTATTCACACCAAATAATAATGAATTGAAAAAAATAAATTGCAACATTTTGGTTAAATAGCAAAATGCTATTTTTTGAGTTGGAGATTTTTCCAAATCTGTTATTTTAGCTCAAATTTAAAATTCGGTTTTCAGTTCACTCATTTCGTAAACAACACTACTAGAGTTCATGACAAGTGTTGTCCTGGGCAATCAAGTCTCTCATTGCAGCATGCATTCCAGTTTTCCTAGATCAATCTTATCGCATGTTCCTGGCTTTTTCTCTGGCATTCAAAAAAGTCCAAAATCAGTGGACTTTTAGGGCTGTTTAAGAGGCATTTGATTTGATCCCTATGGGTTCCAAAATGGAGAACCATTTGTCTAAATAGTTTGTGTTTTTATATGTATATAGTCTGTTAAATTGAGAGAAACCACCTCCACAATTTTACGTCCAAATAGTCCACATATGCTGTAAATTATTTTATCTGTTTTTGTTTATTGTAAATAAGGAGTTTAGGGAAAAACTTATCCACATAAGAAAAAAAAAATGGGAAACTACCCCAAACAAGGAGCTGCAATTACCTTAACCCCTGGCATAACAAATAAGGGGCCCCACCAAAATCCATAAAATCCTGGTGCCACAGCCTCAAAGTAATGGATATTCTTGATGTATGAAACAAACACTGATTCATAGCTGAGCAGTATGAGAAAATAAAGTAATCATTAAATAAAATCCATTATTTAGTTTAAAAAAAGCACACATATAGTTGACATCATGCAACTGTATGTAAGTGGCAAATCTTCACTGCGTGTCTACACTGCATTTTTACTGGCACTTTATTAGTGAGACTTGCTGGCTCCTGTCTAGAGTATGAGCACTAACAAACATTTGCCTTTACTTTTGGTGAGATTTACCATAGGATGCTTACAGAAGGCAAATGAATAAGAAATATTGTACTGCAAAATTAAACTATTGCTGTATATAAACTAAGTAGGAATGAGATGGGTTACTGTGTGTGAATATCCAATAGTCAGCATTAAAAACTAAAATTATGATCCTTTAAAATGATTTTACTTATTTTTATGCACAGTTGTTCTTATGCCACCTCTCATTGAAGCTTCAATGATTGTAAAGTAAGGGAAACCTACTGCAAGTGACAATCATAATTGAAAAAAAAAAAAATCGCTGGGGATTTATTTTGAAACTATGATTTATTTATTAATTTATTTATTTTCTTGGGAGCATGGGGGCATAATTCTTCTTTTTAAAATTGCATTTAACTTCAGTAAATAGCAGTCAAGAGAACAATTTAATAGATGAAGCACAGATTGTTTTAATAGGTTGGTGCAGCAGTTTTTAGAAGTCAAAATGTGTCTTGGGAAAAAAAGGATGTTAGCAAGGCCAAGAGCAAAGCTATTTCTAGCAAGGTTTTGGCAGATTCACTTGAGTGTTACCCAGCTATTCAGTCGTAAAGCACAATCATCATACATTTTGGAAAAGGAAGATTTGGCAGCTTTGTTATCACCAGGGAGAGTCTTTTCAGTTTTAGTTCGCAAGGCAGCTTACAAAGTATGATTTTAGATAAGTATGTTTGACTGTAGCAATTGGAGCCATTAAGCTTGCCATCTATTTTAACTCATAATAAACTTATATATATATATATACCCACTACATATTGTGATGGAAATAAAGGAATATATTTATTTATTGTATAGTTTGCAAATGCATATAGAGCAGATCATGGACAGATACAAGGCATACCATATGAAGGGCATATCATAGTACTATCTTTAATGATACTTTTATTTAGTGTTATAGTTATTGTGTTTAGTGTTTCTTTTTATCACATTTGATAAATAACCTGTTATAATACATATATTTGTGCACTGAATGATGTTAGTTTAAATGAGCAATAAGTTAAATTAAAATCATGATTGCTTTACAGAAACACTTCTTGTTTCCCCTGTACCAAATCTTCTGGTATCACAGATTAGGAATTGTAGTGGTGTAGGAGGAGAAGGAGGGTACACAGAAAACGGTGCTGTTAAAAAAAAAAAAAAGAAATTGTTAAGCTAATAAAATTAGTTTAAAATAGTAAAAAGGAAGACAGATCTTATGAAATGAATAGGGGCTGAAATTAAGTATAGAAATGTGTAATTAGGGTCCCAGGTAAGGAATATACCCTATAACAAGGATAAGCAACCTTCGGCATTCCAAATGGTGTAGACTAAATGTTTTGTGGCGTTTGGTTTTGCAAAAAAAGGTTTGGAGACCTTGAGACCTAACAAAGAAATGTCAAACCTTAAAGCCGTGGGTCAAACCTTAAAGCTAAGTGTCAATCCTTCCACATTCATGAGTGTAAAGACTTAGACCCAATCATAGCATTTATGTCGTTCCAAATACAATTTTACCCATGTATATTAACTGTAAAGTCTTTTTTTCAGACCGTAGTCACATACATTAAATGCTGATAAGATGAAAAAGATGAAAATAAAATACTGTACAGTGTCTTAGTCATAGTGTTAACCTGTATGTCATGTCATGCAGCAGAGAAGCTTTATATCAAAAAGCTATCCACTGCTTTCATATTTTGTTATGTTTCTTGATCTCTATAAGCCTTTCTGAGCCATAGTGAATATTTCACAGAACAACCTATAATAATCAAAGTCTACAGGTCAGAAGCAGTGAACACTCAAGTAATGATTGGTTGTATGAAATACAACTATTGGTCTACTGTACTTCAAGTCAATATGTGTGAATGCTACAGAATATCTATATTTCATTCAGTTACTTGTTTAAAGACCAAAGAGGCACTTGAATCAATATTGTAACTGCATTAAAAATCTTCAGTAATGACCCCTCTTCCTCTTCCCCTGCAGTTCCAAAAAATAATTGACTTTCAGGTATATAAAATTGAATGTCAATAATGTCCTGGTGGCCAATGTGTTATATAATATTTTGTATCCTTTATATATATATATATATATATATATATATATATGCACTGCTCAAAAAAATAAAGGGAACACTTAAACAACACAATGTAACTCCAAGTCAATCACACTTCTGTGAAATCAAACTGTCCACTTAAGAAGCAACACTGAGTGACAATCAATTTCACATGCTGTTGTGCAAATGGGATAGACAACAGGTGGAAATTATAGGCAATTAGCAAGACACCCCCAATAAAGGAGTGGTTCTGCAGGTGGTGACCACAGACCACTTCTCAGTTCCTATGCTTCCTGGCTGATGTTTTGGTTATTTTTGAATGCTGGCGGTGCTTTTACTCTAGTGGTAGCATGAGACGGAGTCTACAACCCACACAAGTGGCTCAGGTAGTGCAGCTCATCCAGGATGGCACATCAATGCGAGCTGTGGCAAGAAGGTTTGCTGTGTCTGTCAGCGTAGTGTCCAGAGCATGGAGGCGCTACCAGGAGACAAGCCAGTACATCAGGAGACCGTAGCAGGGCAACAACCCAGCAGCAGGACTGCTACCTCCGCCTTTGTGCAAGGAGGAACAGGAGGAGCACTGCCAGAGCCCTTCAAAATGACCTCCAGCAGGCCACAAATGTGCATGTGTCTGCTCAAACGGTCAGAAACAGACTTCATGAGGGTGGTATGAGGGCCCGACGTCCACAGGTGGGGGTTGTGCTTACAGCCCCACACTGTGCAGGACATTTGGCATTTGCCAGAGAACACCAAGATTGGCAAATTCGCCACTGGCGCCCTGTGCTCTTCACAGATGAAAGCAGGTTTACACTGAGCACATGTGACAGACGTGACAGAGTCTGGAGACGCTGTGGAGAACGTTCTGCTGCCTGCAACATCCTCCAGTATGACTGGTTTGGCAGTGGGTCAGTAATGGTATGGAATGGCATTTCTTTGAGGGGGGCTGCACAGCCCTCCATGTGCTCGCAGAGGTAGCCTTACTGCCATTAGGTACCGAGATGAGATCCTCAGACCCCTTGTGAGACCATATGCTGGTGCGGTTGGCCCTGGGTTCCTCCTAATGCAAGACAATGCTAGACCTCATGTGGCTGGAGTGTGTCAGTAGTTCCTGCAAGATGAAGGCATTGATGCTATGGTCTGGCCTGCCCATTCCCCAGACCTGAATCGAATTAAGCACATCTGGGACATCATGTCTCTCTCCATCCACCAACGTCACATTGCACCACAGACTGTCCAGGAGTTGGCAGATGCTTTAGTCCAGGTCTGGGAGGAGATCCCTCACAAGACCATCCGCCACCTCATCAGGAGCATGCACAGGCGTTGTAGGGAGGTCATTCAGACACATGGAGGCCACACACACTACTGAGCCTCATTTTGACTTGTTTTAAGGACATTACATCAAAGTTGGATCAGCCTGTAGTGTGTTTTTCCACTTTAATTTTGAGTGCGACTCCAAATCCAGACCTCCATGGGTTGAAAAATTTGATTTCCATTTTTTTTTTTTGTGTGATTTTGTTGTCAGCACATTCAACTATGTAAAAAACATAGTATTTCAGAAGAATATTTAATTCATTCAGATCTAGGATGAGTTATTTTTGTGTTCCCTTTATTTTTTTGAGCAGTATGTGTATATATATATATATATATATATATATATATATATATATATATATATATATATATATATATATATATATATACACATATATATATATATACACATATACACACAAAATATTATAAAACCAAGAGGGCTGCACTCACCTGAACATGAATACATTATAGGATGCTGCTCGGGCCAAAATATACAACATACAAAATCCAGCATACTTGCTCATTCACTAAACAGCAATTTTAAGTCTCACAGAATGTAATAGTTTTATTTTAAAACAACTCACCTAGGCAAAAATAATGGGGGTTTAGTTACAGTATATGATCATACATTGCATAAGCCTGCCACAACATCAATGCACCCCATTCTTGGCATGTCCATTTTTTTTCATATTCTTATACTAAGTAGCATATGGACATACATCCCTATTTTTCCTTTCAAATACTTTTTGTTGGGCTTTTCATGTTCTTTTCATGTTTATGTCTTCAGTAGAGCTGTTTGGGGCAAATACTTGCAGTTTAAATACTCTTTAACGTGAAATCATGACATATGGAAAAATAAAAGTAAAAATTAAATTTTAGGGGTTACACTGAGACTTAAACTACAGCTTTACAGTCTTAACTAAGTTATATCAAACCAATACAAAAACAAACAAAGGTACTTTGTATTTTCATGTTGGTATGTAATACAGTTAATCAAAATCCCAGAATGCTAGCAGCACTCAGGGTTTTCAAACAGAACTTTAAAGGACCCCTATAGTGCCAGGAAAACAAACTCGTTTTCCTGACACTGTAGGGTATTTAGGTCCCCCCCACCCTCAGGGTCCCACTCCCGCTGGGCTCACGGGGGCTCAAGAGTGCTGAAGGGGTTAAACACTTGCCTTTCTCCAGCGCTAGGCTCCCTCGGTGCTGGGGAACTCTCCTCCTCCTCCCAACGTCAGCGCTGAATGCCCATGCGCGGCATTCAGACAGTCCATAGGAAAGCATTTCTCAATGCTTTCCTATCGACGTCCAGAGTCTTCTCACTGTGATTTTTTTACAGTGAGAAACACAGAAGTTCCTCTAGCGGCTGTCAGTGAGACAGCCTGTGGCGAAAGTAACCTCGCCACTGGTTTTTGGAGGGGCCTGTTTGCCAGCCTCCTACCCTGCGACTATGGCCCTGGAATGTATTGCCCTTCTAGGAACTGATGTGGGCATATTTGATTTTATTATGCTGCTGCTGGCCCTTTAAGAACCATCTGGGGACATACTGTGGAGCTACTGGGTGGCCACCATTTCATGTATCAGAGGCACATGGTTAGAACAATGGATGAAGCACATGGTGAGAACAATGGATGGCGGCCATTTTAACTCACAGACACTGTTTGGACTTTTCTACACGGTGCCATCTCACCGGTATTTGGTGCACAAAGACATCGTGCAGTAGTTTTAAACTATAGAACAGGGGACACATTATACAGTAATTATTTTTCATATAGCCTGTATATGTTCTGCGGAATCTGCATTAAACTGTATCTTCCAAACTACTGAACGGATCTGGGTGAATTTTGGATATGTGGTTCACCCAGATCCCCCAGTTCCGAGGATTTTTATGGGGTTATTGCATGTTTTGGGGACCCTGTGATATGTTTTATAATACTGTATTTCTCTGCCTGTGATAATTAGATTAACCATTGTGTTCAGTAATCATATCACAGGCAGAGGGGAGGATTTTGTGTGGGAGTGTCTGTGTGTATTGTACGGATTGATTGGTTGTATTTCAAAACCCTGTGGGCAGTACTATGTTTGTGGATTGTGAATAAAAGAGGCTGTATGTGCCAGTACAGTCAGTTCTGCTTGACCCTCAAAACGAAGTGTCGTCTCGTTACTGGGGGAATCTGCTACAAGGGATTGCTATGCTAGTCATACTCCCTTGCTATATCACTACTAAGCTCTTGTAAGAGCTTGTTCCTGTCTTGCTCTCTGGAGGAGTCTACAGTGGTTATGGTGTCGGCTGGAGTGCTTGTAGCCCTCAGGAAGCACTAGGAGCATCCTTCAACGGAGGTACCCAGTCGGGGTGCCAGGTGATCCGTTACACAGCCACTAGAGGCTGGATTAACCCTAGTGTAAACATAGCAGTTTCTCTGAAACTGCTATGTTTACAGCTGCAGGGTTAAAACCTGGGGGACCTGGCACCCAGACCACTTCATTGAGCTGAAGTGATCTGGGTGACTATAGTGGTCCTTTAATCAAGTGTTCTATGGTGCAATAATAACAATACAGGCAAAAACAGGTTGCAATGTGTGTTTAATACAGAAGTCATTAATTTTCACAATAATCTATTTCCAGATAAATGCACTTCACCTGATAGTGTATATCTCAATGATCAGATATATACAAATTATATTTGACTTGCAAAAGCCCAGCATTTAAGAAATGGTCTATGTTACATATATTACATGTATTATTTATTTCTGTTCTGTTACATTTTGTAGCAATTTTTGAAAAATATAAAACTGATTGCATGAATGGAGTAGGTCACAGTGGGATTTCTGTAGGGCTTCATTGATTAAAAAGGTCATAAATTGATTTGTTCACCTTGAAACATAAGCATGTTTTCCAAATAAGATGATCAATCTATGCTATGTCCCATCTTGTGTATCAGCCATTTGTCATCTAAAGATATGGTTTCTAATCTATCTTGACTGAAACCTAAATAACATATAGCTGCTCGTAGAAACAAAGCTTTACTGTAGACAGAATGCATCTTACCGAAAAAAGAACATTTCATCATTTTACATTTATGTTAAGTTGTCTTAACCTCTATATGTTTGTAGGCACATGTAAAATGGCAGATTTTATAGTAATAAAGGTGAGGTACAACCAAAAAACTCCCACATTTCAATTATATCATTTTGTGATATATGATGTTCAATTCAAGTGATGTTTAGCTTTTGTAAAGTGGTTTACATAGATAATAATAGAATGTAACTTTCCTTCTGTGAATCATATCATGCAGCGGCATTTCTTCTAATTTCCTCACTATTTAGGAAATGAGACTAGTTTCAAAGATATGTATGTATAGATGCTATATTGAAAGCTCTAGATAGAGGCTGGGAGGAACAGAACAGACTAGCTAATTAGCATCAATGGTCAGGAAATATTTCAGGAAAGGGATTCCTGAATCCTGATACAGTGGGTGAACACAAGGACAAAGACATATAACAAGCAATCTAAGCTTTGAGACAAGTAAGAGACATTTTATTTATTTATACATTAATATTCTTATACAAAAAAGGGGCAGAAAGTTAGGGATAAAAAGATATATAGAACCGTTCAGACTCGGGTTTTGCCACTACCTAGCTCTTCCAGGGGAGGGTTCTATGTAATGGTGTTCTAATGATATGGGATGATGCTGCAGCATTAGATTACCATAGAGACATACACCATACATTCCTTTAGATATTTTAGCTGTGATTTTTGTTTTTAACATTTATTATCTGTTTTCTTTTTTCTTGGAGGGGATGAGTATTTGCCTATATTTATCCCGCTGTTTTTTTTTTTTCCTTCTATTATTTAAACTTAGCTACTCCATTATAGAGCTGGTAGGCGATATACATTTTTTAAGGGATGCCCTCAAAGGCGCAGCAGTATAGTTACAGCTTTGGGTTACCTCTAGATTACTTTTTTCTAGCTATACCCACCTATCCTTATAGATTATAACGGTTTACACATACCCTTTCCCCCTCCTCGTTATTACCCTAGGGTATAGTGCAATATTAAGCACACTCCTTTTGGTTATTTGTGGGTATACTGTTTACCTGTTATTTGCTATTAATGGCTTGACACTTTGTTACTATACTTACCAGTGTGATTAGATAGATTTGTATCAAGATTATGTTTCTATTCTATCTATAGTTATTACAGCCTATACTTGCAATTCTATTTTAAAGTTCTACATAATTGATATATAAAATAAAATAATTTCTTGATCTTTTATCGTTTAAGGACTTCAATAAAAGTTAAGTTTCATTTACGGGTTACTCCTCTTATTACAGGGATTTTCTACATATCTTTTTATCCCAAACTTTTTGCTCTTTTTTGTATAAAACTGTTAGCTCTAGGGGTTACCCCCCATTCCTTCAATAAGACTAACTTTATACTCTCTATCTTAAATATCTGTATCAAATTTGTTCATTACATTAATATTCTATTTTAGCGGAACTACTGAGTTGTTTGTTTATATTTTATACATGAATCATAAAGAACTTTGAAGGTCAGAGAAATATATCACTGCTGTGTTTTTCACCATAACTTTTCTTTTTTTTAAGTTATGTTTTTGTGCATTAATACTTTCTCTGCATGAATATTCTGACAACAGGACTTTCTGGGTGAAAGTAGTTTAAGAATGCTAATCATCATCAACCACCCAGGTTTTAGAGCTAACACAATACTAACAAGTTAAGCAGGATTAGGCTGTTACCACAAGTTGATGGCTACAAGCACACTACAGTAACAAAAAATAAAAAAATACAATTTTTTTACAGAAATGCCTACTTGTGTTAAAGTATAGTAGTGGAACCTGGTGTTCTCCAAACTACGGTTTTCTGTTTTATTGTAATGCATTTACTTAGGATCTCAGTAAATTAAAAGGGTAATCCAGACGTAGACCCTGCGCTCACTGTGTCTAGAGTGGTATCAGCTACACCTCACTGATGAGGTCCAAAGAAGGCTGGAATGAATGGGTTGCTGTATATCTCGACACACTTGCCAGCATTTCGGTTCTGGACTGTCCTTATGAGTGGGATCGTTATGCAATTCATATAAGTTCTCTTGGTATGAGTAATGGCTCGAGTAAGCAAAAACATTTTTGAGACCTGAGCAGGGACTAACAAGGGCAAGCTATTGAAGGTGTCTCTGAGCTTTTGCCCATTCTCAGTGTTCTCATATTCTCTCTATTTTTTTTTTTTTTTTTGCAATGCTCCCCGTAAGGTTTCCTGCAGGTTTTCTTGACAATGTATTTGAGCTGTGCCCTATTGTTGATTGGATCACTTTTCTATTATTATTTTTTTAAATGTGATATTAGTTCTTTGTTTATTTTCTTAGTATTAGTTATTTAAAAGTTTATACAATGCAATCATTGTTTCACGATTCATTCTCATTTTAACCTTGAAATAGCTGTATGCTTTCTTCAGTATGCACTGCAATCCGTCTCTCATATGGTTTGAATACAATAGGTAAATTACGCTCTCAAGTGTTTTGTGCAGGGTGCACTTATGAGTTTTGCATAATTTTACCAAGCAGTTTAAATTGCAGACGTACTGCTTGTTCAAATGGCATATGTGGCACAGTACAACTGCTGTTTAAAATAGAGGGGCTTTTTTAGGACTGCAAAGTCACCCTTTGGCACAGACACTTGAGTCCATGGCTGGTTTCTGTTAACTGATCCTTTAGGATCATAACCCATGCTTTGGTTTAAAAAGAAAAGCTATGTTTAAAACAGTATGCAGTGCTAAAGATACATGCAGAAATGCAGTAAGAGGTCTAAAATAGCAGGCCTGTCTGTGCCCATTTGCATGTCAAGCTGGTGACTCTGGGGTAGTTGCTGACACGTTTCTCTAGTTTCTTTTCAAATATTATTTTTTAAATGTTATACAAAACAATATAATTCAATGTACACAGAAATAACATATACGTTAGGTCGAAAAAGCAGACAATTCAATTCAGTGGGAACATAATGTGATATAACAATAAGAAAAAAGAATGGCTTATGTCTCTTTCATAAACTGTTTTGTATAAAAATAAATACTGGAACATAAGTCGCAGTATAGCAGATGATTAACGAAAAATAATTGAAAAAAGTAAAGGGAAGGAGGGTGTGGTATCCATCCCAAATGATTATACCTGGCAACTTTGTTAAGAATAAAAAATCAGTAATCTGAATAACTTGGTCTTACTATAATATTACAAAATCAAGTACAAAGTAAAATAAACCTAACTGACCTAATCAATACTTGCAATGGTCTGCTGCAAGCTGTAGCAGCTACATCCTATACAGTTTTTTTAACCTCATTTTCCCGTATGTCCCAATTGTATCTAAGTCCATCCAACATTTAAGAGGATTGCCTAATGGCTAGTTCGTAATCTTTATTTTCTACTACGAGATGTAGAACTTATTTAATAGAATTGATTTCTGATTACTTGCAATGCCTTGGGTTTCTGTAAGAAAATCAATATGCACCGTCACTCTTTTAGGTGCTAGGTATCAGGGTAGCCCACAAAAAGTACCCTCAATAATTACAGAAAATACGTTTTTTTTTACCCAGATGATTAGCGTTAATTGTAAACAGGGTCCACCATTGATTTAGAACTGTATGGCAATACTGGTGCAAATACTGGTTATATAGATGTATATCAATTGGGAACAATTTTATCCCTTTATCTGTTGTGGTATATCTCATAAGGTGTTGTAAAATTTACATGCAACTGAATGAGGTAATTTGTTTTTTGTTATATTGTCACCATACTTAAAAGATACTTAACTTTTAATAGACAGTAAATAGACTGTAATAGACAGTAAAATAAAGATACATGTTACTTTATACCTATATTTGACCTTGGGTTTCTGTGTCCAAGTAGGACATTTTAAAGTCCAACTTGAGATATTCCGGGGACACATAAAAGTAATTTTTCTATTAACCCCTTAAGGACACATGACATGTGTGACATGTCATGATTCCCTTTTATTCCAGAAGTTTGGTCCTTAAGGGGTTAATCCAATCAATAACTTTCTTTTATAGATTTTAGACTAGACTTTCCCTTTAAATGTATGTTGAGTGTTGATTAATATAATACAAGTTTTGTGGAGTGTATTTCAAAACTAATATAAAGCCAAAATACTTTCTGAAAAATGCTTTGTAAAGAATTGAAATAAGGTCCCTTGGGATTTAACCATGCTGCTTGTAACTTGGGCCATTTATCAATGTATTTATTGTTTTATGTGCACATAACATGGATATAAAATCTCACAAGGTGTCTACTATGAATCTATCATATTTTGATGACATGTGGTTTATAATGTTCCGTAGATTTGACACTTGCTAGTTTTGAAGGTCAGTATAACTCCTACTCAGGTTGTCAGGCTTTTATTTTTTCTCTTTTTCTGAAAGTTTAAAAGTATGTTGTCAGGGACATACACACCTTAATTAAATTACATTTGTTGAGGTTTGTACCAAACTCCAGTAGTTAACCATTTTCATTAGTGTTATATCACCTGCTACCAATGGGTGGGAGTGTTTGGGAGGCATGATATGTTTCCATTATCAATAACAGAGCACCTACTCACCACCCATGGATGTAGGCTGGGGGGACATTAGAACCCACTGGTTTATTAATTAAAACTCCCACCTGCTGACCACATGGGGGGCTCCTTGCTCATTTAATTATAGCTCCCACCTGCGAGGGACACTATGTACGCACCAAGGGGAATGGGGAATGGGAGGTGGACAATGAGCTGTCCAATCTGTTCTATAAATTGAAGTATCACCAGATACCCACAGGTTGGTGTGGGGGTTTACGTTGTTTACGTTGTTAGCATTTTACTACAGTAGACATTGGCTGCTGGCTGTTTAGCAGACATGGCTCCACTCACAGCATGGCAAGTAAGGGCATGGAGCAGGTATAAAACCTCCCATATACTAATGTAGGTCTCATATTGACCCCCATATGCTTATCTTTTTTTAAATACTTTATGTAGTGGCTGGCTAGCTTGCAAGTGAAACATGATTAACCCTAGTGCTGTGGAGGTGTCCAGTTCAGTCAAAATTTGTTATTTAACAATTGCGTTTGGAAAATGTTGTTCAGAAAAAAAAAAAAAAATAACTGTACAAACGTATATGTATGTATATGTATATTATATATAGAGATTGTAGCCGTATTAGTCCAGTGATGTAGATGTAAAAACAGATACAATTTGTATCTTGTAATACTTTTTTATTGGACTAACAGAATTTTTAATGACAAGTTTTCGGGAAAACCTCCCTTTTTCAAGTCTAAAGCATTTCTGAGCAAGACGACACATAGAATTCAAAGTTGAGCTGCGATATAGGGGTTAAAGCGACATGCGCAGATAAGACACAGGTTTCATAGAAAATAGACACCATTCTTGCAGAGGGTCGTAAATATCTTGTGTGAAGATCACAGAGTGAGGGGGGAGAGAGAGAGAGAGAGAGAGAGAAAAAAAAGCAAACCGTGTAGAAGATGGTGCTAGAAGGGGAGAGTAAAACAAAATAATTACTTATATTAAGAATGCATGAATTCCCATCTAAGAGTTACAGGGTATGCATTAAGACCTATATCCAGCATACACAGACACACCAACTCACACACACTCACACATGTACATATACGTATACACAAGTAGTGTATATGTACAAGTCTACACAAGCACATACACAATATACATAAATACAAAAATATACATATAAATACAACCGATTGCATACATATATGCACATGCACACCTATACATACATCCACACATAAGCACCAATACATGTATCTACACATATATATGTAAGATTGAAATATATGCATAGTTATATTGTATAAAACACGCTTTATGTTTGAAGCCTGTATCATGACCCAAAGGTGTTACTTTACCTTAATGGTATTCAAAATGAACTCTACTGAGCGATGTGATATAGTAAGTTGAGATTGCTTTAGTGATCTCTGAACTTTAGGGAAATTCAACTCAGATTTCATCAGGAGTAACAGCCAAGACAGTCAATGTGGGGCTAATAAACATCAGAATATAAAAAGAACTATATAGAACAATGACCATTTATTTTTCTACCTAAATAATATACGTATGGTTCTCAGAATTTTCTAAATTTTCAGCTGAATAAAGTATGTTGGGTGACAACTGGTTAAATGTTACTAAATATCCTGTTATGTTGTTTATGAAATTTGCTACTATTGAATTTTTCCGAGAGTTACTGGTGTTAAAGCTGTCAGGCACCTCAGAATTTGACTATATCTTATGTATTTGCTTACACTCACACTATTATCATGTTATTCCTTATACATTTTCATAGAATTCATGACTAAAGGTCACAATGGGCAGTCATTGTGGTATCTAAGCACACTGGCTGGGCAACACTTTAAATGCCAATACTTAAATATTGACACGCTTCCTTTATAATATTATGTAAAAAGCGAAGTATACGTTTAAGGAATTGTTAGTGCCCTACGCCGCACTGAATATAGTTTATGAGGCGGGTCTGTGCATCTGTGGAAACAGAACTCCCTTTCCTAACCCTACTGGCATGAATGTAAAGACTAACTGTGCATAAATAGAATATAATGGTCCTCGGACCTCAATCCTAAGTGAAAAAAAATGTGTTAATTCAGATTTCATTCTCACTGAACTAGGTCTATAAGGGTACTTAACCAACCAAGAGTGGAAGTAAATCATAAGGCCCATCCTTATCTTGTTAAATGCTTGGAAAATGTATGTTTTAGAATGTTCCAGGTTATCTCATTTGTGACGTACAGTCAGAAAATGAAAACATGAGCATGCATCTTCTGCACATATATTCATGCTTTCAACCCAAGTCCTTTACAGAATTCCCTAACTAAAAGGTTGATTATGCCAGAACTGAAATGGAGTAATTACACACACATTGGGGACCCTGGAGACCTATACACCATATACACCATCAAGCATTGTCCAGACAACTTTTATAAGTTCACAGTTTGTAAATCAGATCCTGAGAGGGGGCTTTAGGCCTCATGACCTAGGACATTTCAGCACGGTCATAACACGGAATAGCCTAATCTTGCCCCAAAGAGGTGCTTAACCGAGTCATTAGGCTAAATCATATATCTGTACTTTTAATTTCCCCTTCATCCCATCTGCCTTTGGTATATAACTCATACTATATTTACTGACTAAATGGCTTATATAACCAAGGCTATATAAAAATATATTATATAATAGAAATAATACTTCATACGACTGCATATAAGTACTTACAGAATATATTGGACTTAAATTGAAAATGTCTATTTAAAACTAATTTAACACATTTTAAAATAAATATTTTATAAAACTATTTATATATAGACATTTATGCTTGAAAACCCTTGTGTCAGCAGATTGCACAGGGATCTTGAAAGCGGAAGGTGACCCAGGCATTTTGCCGCTGTGATTTTGCATTCAATCTATATCATGCAGGTGACATTCTTTGACCACACTTAAACACATACACATCTGATCACAGCAAGGCCATGACCAAAGAATGGGAGTTCAGCTAAAACAAACAAAGACACTGTACGGCACATAATTTATGGTGCACACTGCTTGCTTTTTAGGTGTTAAGATGTGATTCAACAATATTGCTTAGTGCAAGTAATGAAAGCTGATTTGCATCAGTAGTCATGAATTTGCAGTACATGTATTTATGTAAATATCTGTAAAAAGAAAACAAACAAAAATACGTTTGATGTAGTTTGTATTGGAACATCTGTGTTGGAAGAACATTAAGAAAGTATAGTTATAACTAATTTCATAGTATATTCAGCAGAACCATATACTATGTATATAGAGATCGAGTAACAAAATGATTTTGGATTATTTTAATTTTTTCATGTTATTATTAAAAAGCAAAGGAAACAATGCATTTATATAACTCATCTAAGAATATTAATTTTCTTAGTAATATAACATGCTATATATTTCTGCTTTTGCAATAGATCTATTTAGCACATATGCTACCATGCAATATATTTATATATATATATATTTTTTTTTTTTCTTTGATTGAAATCTTGTATCAGTATTAGATGCAATCATCATTAATGCCGAGGACAAAAGGTTATATTACACTTGGAGTAGTAACATCAATTTCTGTTGATGTTATTTCAATTGTTATGGACGTTGTGCTAGAGTAAATAGATTTAATTTTGTGAGGGAATTTTCTTTCCCACAGACTGACTTTGATGAATGACCTCATACTCAGATGTAAATATTTTTCTCAAATTTTACGGTTAAAGAAATACAAAATAGTTAACATTTATAAATGAGTTTATTCACAAAAGGTCAAGTTGCACCAATTTTTATAGCTCATTTCAACATGCTCTTGGTATAATTATCTGCACGTCAGCAATTCACTGAATTCAGGTCTGTTCCGCTCAGACTCCCAGAACTTATAATTTTCCTTTTACTCCTGAGATGGGGAAAACATGCAGATGAATAAACCAGGGGAACTCAGAACCAGAGTACTTCAATGGTTCCCTATCCCTATGCAGATTCCTTAGCCTGTGGGGAGATTGAACTAACCCATTGATCTACCAAGTGACCCTGCACATTTTGGCAGGTGCAGATTAGCTTCAAAACTCCCAAAAGATTTATAACATTTTTTTATAGCTGTTCTAATGTGTTATCTGGCAATCACTCTATTTCAGAAGAGCAGGATAAGAGCAAAAATAGTGATCTGCATCCATGAGAGATTGGAGACCTTATGGACCACCAAGGATCCCAACCCCTGTTTAAGAACCTTTTTTTATGAATATTAACAGGAACACCACACGCTTCCTCCTCATATGCAGACTCAACAATAAAAAAGCCTCTTCAGACACATAACACCATTAACAGCTTCTTCCCTCTACTTCATCAGCAACATCCTCACGCATGCATCCCCACAAGCAACGTTCCACTAGGACACACAAAATCCCACAAGCAGCCATTCTAACAAACATGTAAACAGTCCTCACACACTCATGTGTATGCAGTCACACTCACATAGCCCACCACTAAACACACACAAAGACCCCCATCCACTTACATGAAAATAATCTGAATGTACCTTTCCTTGTTAAATACTTTGTTATATTATTACTGTACCTGTTACTAGTGGGAAAAAGGGAAGTGATCCCTTCCACTTCCAGTCCAGCCTCACACACAGACACTGGTGCAGCTGAGGTATACACAATTTCTAACTGTTCCTTACATGGAACACTGGGCAAAGCTCCGGGTACTTATCACCAGTCCACATTGTGCCTTTTAGTGCTGTAATAGGCCCTGTCTAATAGCAAATCACTGAGTACAGGAACAAATGCAATATTTTCAGTCTAACGTAAACATCTACATATCAAACATATACACGTAGAAATGATATGCTCGCAATTTGAGTCTTGACATTTTGTTTAATTCCTCTTCCTTGCTTTGTTACTTCTTACATTCTTCTTCTTCTTCTTCTTCTTATTATTATTATTATTATTATTATTATTATTATTATTATTATTATATTATTATTTATATAGCGCCAACAAATTCCGCAGCGCTTTACAGTGAGTGGACGAACATGTAGTTGTAACCAGACAAGTTGGACACACAGGAATAGAGCGGTTGAGGGCCCTGCTCAATGAGCTTACATGCTAGAGGGAGTGGGTTAAAGTGACACAAAAGGTAAGGATAGTATTAGACTAATGACAGTTGCAAGAGAGGAATCAGTCAGGGGCTATTTACAGTTTAATTGATACGCTTTTATGAAGAAGTGGGTTTTTAATGATTTTTTGAGCTGTCAGGCAGTCCACCAGGCTTCTAAAAGTATTTTTATTTTATTTTATATATATTAGGCATATATTATATATGTATAATATATCATGAAATATTTAAAGCATTTTATAATATAATATACATATATAATACATATATATATATATATATATATATATATGATTTCATTATAAGTGTATTTTGTAATATATGCATATAGATCTCAAAATACACTTATAATAAAATGTTATATATATATATATATATGGATTATATATGTATAATAATATTATAAAATGCTTTAATTATTTTATTATTATGTTATTACTTATATAGCGCCAACAAATTCTGCAGCGCTTTACAGTGGGTGGACGAACAAACATGTAGTTGTAACCAGACAAGTTGGACACACAGGAACAGAGGGGTTGAAAGCCCTGCTCAATGAGCTTACATGCTAGAGGGAGTGGGGTAAAGTGACACAAAAGATAAGGATAGTATTAGACTATTGACAGTTGCAAGAGAGGAATCAGTTGGGAGCTATACAGTTTAAGCTATACAGTTTAATTAATAAGCTTTTATGAAGAAGTGCGTTTTTAATGATTTTTTGAAGGAGTGGTGACTGAGTGAGCATCTAACGGAGGAGGGAAGTGAATTACACAGGAACAGTGCAGCCCTCGAGAATTCTTGAAAGCCCTCCATTTCAGCTATTCTCTGGAAATGATTAGGGATTTAAGTTAAAGTATGAATTAATGTTGTTTCATAGATTGAATATAAAGCTCAACTTTTTATTTTATTTTTATCTGTAACACCCAGTACAATTTTACCTCTGTTTTCTCATCATGTACATGCAGTAAATAGCAAGGTTTGAACAAAAACATATTCACTCAATCGGTGGGGATGCTAATTGCAAGCAGAGGAGATAATCTGTGCCCATTATAATGTAGTTTGTGATTTCTACAAAATAAAAACCCATTCTAACTCAGACTTTTCTAATTCTATGTCTATGGAGAAATTCAAATCAATGTGTCTGTACCCCCTACGCCTTCACTGATTAGTTCATATCTGATTTTTATATAAAGTATGTAATGAGTAGAGCTAGATAAAGCCAGATTATTTGTTATTTGGTTGTAAGAAAGAATAAACTGGAAGCTCCTACTGGAAAATAAAATGCATGCTGAAATCTCATTTTAATTATCCAACAAACTTTCAACATAGCAGCGTTAAAAAATTTAGTTGTAGCACGTTCATTTGCTTATTCCTATAACTAATACACTAATACACTAATAGATGGAAAAACTAATACAATAAATCATTGTTTATATTTGTTGATCAATGGGATAAATTATATAATTTGTAGATCAAATAAGATGTTGCTGCTTCTTGAATATTACAATTGTTTTATGTTTGGCTTCTTCCGGTCTAGTGGTGAAGTTTTTCCAAATGGTTTAATACTGAATAAGGGTCCTGGGGTGCCCATTATGCCCAAGTATGTCTAAGGCAGAGTTCACACTCTATTTTAGCCATACCAACTCATACTAGCTGTAGGCAGTTGTGAATCGCCGAAAGTAGTCAATTGAATCAATCAGCCTATCAGTACCATCCATCCATTGTAAAAGGCGGAAATATTGCTCAGAACAGAACAAAGTGACTGGGATGATGGTTCCCATGGAGGGACAGTGCAAATAGACTTCAATAATTGTAACATTGAATATCATGTAAAATAACTGAACAGATTTTCTGTTTTCAGGTAGATGCATAAACATTGTCATATAGACTATGGACAAACACAGCAACTCTATTTTGACATTTAACATCTCTACTACTGGTAATGATTACCACTGAGTAACAAGAAACATGAAAACAGTAAACCCAACTTTAATTCTACTAGCGTTGATAAAACAAATTCCATACATTTCGTAAATAACTTCTAGACCATAATATAAACTTGAAACTGGCAAAAAGGTAAGCATTCCTCTTCTGATAAAGTGCTTTGATATTCTTATTACTAATTGAGTGTACATTGATAACTTTGACAGGTCTGACCACTATTTTAAGATTGTGTTGTCTTGGTCAGTTTCCTATGTCAAGCTGCTGTAAACAAATCCAAGCTAGGTGTTAGGATGATTCGGTGGCTGGATGGTGTCTATAGCTTTAGACGGATCTGTGGTGTATCTTCAGCTATGGATATGATACACTTTAACTTTATAGCAATCTATTTATTTTTCATTCTAGTCTAAATATCTTTATCACCATATACGCCTTTACTGTTTTAATGTTTCTTGTTACTAAGCGGTAATCATTACCACTAGTAGAGATGGTAAATGTCAAAATAGAGTTGCTGTGTTTGTCCATAGTCTATGTGACAAGGTTTATGCATCTACCTGAACATGTTACAATTCAATGTAATTCAATGTTACAATTATTGAACTTGAACATTACCCATGTTCATCATAACTCTGACACGGTTATCAGCAATCATCTATGCACCATAATATAACATTTTAAAATCTGCCTCTAAAGTATGTTTATCAATTAAAATGTATTATGGTTTCATAAAACATGGATGCAAGATTCCTAGATGACCTTTCTGTTTCCTTCATTAGAGACTTGTACTCTCGCCTGCACAGTGGCAGCTAGTCAGCAAATAAGCTATCTTGATTGGCTGTTGATATTGCACACTTTGGTTACACTCTTTTATATCAGAAAATGTCACTGAATAGTTAAAGGACCACTCTAGGCACCCAGACCACTTCAGCTTAATGAAGTGGTCTGGGTGCCTGGTCCAGCTAGGGTTAACCCATATTTTTATAAACATAGCAGTTTCAGAGAAACTGCTATGTTTATAAATGGGTTAATCCAGCCCTCAAATCCTCTAGTGGCTGTCTCATTGACAGCCGCTAGAGGCGCTTGCGTGCTTCTCACTGTGAAAATCACAGTGAGAACACGCAAGCGTCCATAGGAAAGCATTGTAAACGCTTTCCTATGAGACCGGCTGAATGCGTGCGCAGCTCCTGCTGCGCGTGCACATTCAGCCAAAGAGGAGGAGGATCGGAGGCGGAGAGCTCCCCGCCCGGCGCTGGAGAAAGGTAAGTTTTAACCCCTTTCCTCTCCCCAGAGCCGGGCGGGGGCACCCTCAGGGCACTATAGTGCCAGGAAAACGAGTATGTTTTCCTGGCACTATAGTGGTCCTTTAAGAACCATGGTGCAATTCCGTGACATCCTCCACAGTGAACTGTCAAACTGTCAAGTGGTTAACACAGTTAAACTTACCAAAGCTTGGTTAGTTGTTTTATACTAAATTTATGTGTAAGAGTGCTTTAATAAAACATTATCCTGTTAGGTTATGTGACTTGGCTAAGGATTTATTGAGACACATTTTGTAATGTTCCTTATAAGTGGTATCTTTTTTGCCAGTTTTACAGAAATGAAGAATATGTTGGTGTCTTATAAATATATGATAATAATATAAAGTAATAATAACTTCAGGCTAAACTAACATCCTCCTAGGAGATCTGCCAAATGTCACTCATTTAAATTGTATCTCATTAGACAGCATACTCACTTATTCACCACATGACATATTGTAACCCAGAGTTTTGACCCTTTCACGGACAGAAAAGCTTGTAACATATTTCAAAGATATTCAGTCTTGAGGGTGAAATGACTGGTCGAGAGTGATTGAAGATATGATCGGTATACAGAGAAAATCTACATATTTCACATATACAGCCAATATATGCTTATCTGGTTATTGAAATTCTTTATAAATATTTGAAAGTATTAGACAAACAAAAGAAAACCAACTCATTTAGCAATTGTCACTATGTCAACCTAAAATATTAAATTAAAAAATTACTAAGTAAATTCCAAATATTTGTTAATACAAATTGTATTATATAATAGTTACAAGTATTCTTCTTATGTGAGTTCTCCAAACGATTATATATATATTAAAAAAAAAGATATTATCCTGTTACATTTTGTAGAAATATATTAGCGTGGATATTTTATATTATACCTTTCTGGTTTTATTTATTTGATGGTGATGTTTTGCTTACAGGTCACTTACCTTCTGCTATTGCCTTGAGGGTTAGAAGAATAAGACCAAATTATGTAATACTCCAAGTTACCACCAGTCCAGGGAACATTGTTACCCGGAGGCTGTGAGAGCTGCTTGCCAAACCTACTGAGCAGCTGTTCCCTGGATTAATTAAGCGATTTTTGATAACAAAAACAGATTGCAAATAAAGATAGCAGTATTCTATGTCAACTTTCAGTTGACCTTGTATATGTGGTCGGAAAAGAGCATCATTCAGCTGGGAGATGCATTCCTTTGGTACATCACTCCAATATTATAGTGTAATTGCTTAATATTAATATAATCTATTATGTCAGTTGAGGGACAGACATAAAATAAGAGTAGGTAAAGAGAGAACGTGTTTTACATTGTATGTTTCCATGTCTTGACTTTGCTTACTAATAAGCTATCATGGAACTTCACATGCATGTTATCTATTTATCTATAAATATGCATGCCTATGGCACATAATCACCAATTAGAGAATAGTGAATGTATTTTTTCCTGGTAGAACAATTTAGAAATAAATATGAACAATATAGATGGTGCATTTTCTTGTAACTCATTCACTACTGAGCACAAGAATACCCACAAGAATGCAGGCTTCATTTCACGGAGTACGGTAATTTAGTGTGATTCGTTGGTAACATATCAAGAACTGACAATTAGTCAACAAAATATGCCTCAGTGCTCTCTTATGCCACATATAACTATTACAGTTTTCTGTGTTAAACCAATCTATAGTTCAGATTAACTACAGGATGTAATTGCAGCCTTCAACATACCCTGTTGCCAGCCTTGTGTCTTGGTTAGTTTTGCAAATTCATGCATTTGGAAGGGAATGGGGCTAATTAAAATATGTTAAGAATTTGGTTCATTTTTCCTTCACCTCTCTGCAATCTAAAAATGCATACAAATGAATAGACAATTTATTTGAAATTAGCTATTTTTTTGGGTTAGTTGGAAACATTTGCTTTCAATACGACCAATCATGCATTTGCTTGTCTTACATGTAAAATGATGTTGTAGAGTTTATGTACACACTTTATAATTGAATTGTTAATTACATTGTTATCCCAAAGGCAAATGGAGTAGGTAAATTTAAATTAGTGAACCACAGCTACAAATAATGTTTTATATTTATTTACCATAAATATGGTTGCTGATTTATGCTTTAAGCGAGATTATATGAAAGATTAAAAAAAGATAAAAAGATGTTGATTTTTTTTTTAACTCTTAATACCATTGGTGTAGAAGACACAATCACAGCAAGCAGTTCATAATTTGTCATAGATGTATCTATTATTCCACAGAACATTTTTCTATACAGCATTTGCGGTATTTGGGGTGCCTTGGATGTTCTTCTTTTATCATATATACACCCCTTTATCAAGTACAATTAGATCATTTTCACTAGTTCAACCAGTGTATAATTGTGTATATTAATTAAGTTGCATTCCAAAGCAGCTAGTTTCTGTTTCATTTCACTTAAACTATTCTGGAGTGAAACATTACATTTTATTATAATTGTAGCGGTTGGAGTAGCAATACACATACGGTAGTATTCTGTCATTCCAGCTTCTATATTACAACAACATCCTACTGCAACTCCTGACTAGGGCTTATTTTTGCATGAACAGTCAGACCCTGACATTCAAGATTTGGTTATTTAAAATACTACGGCTGTATTTACATCACATGCTCTTGTAGGCAGATAATTCTCAAGTGCCATCTATACCTACTCATCCAAATTAGCTTATAAATATATAATAAAAATAACCTTGAAAACAATCATTGTGTTTATATGATAAAAATCCTGCCTACACACATACAAGAGTGTAAGAGTGTAAGAGTGTGAGAGTGAGTGTGAGTGTGAGAGTGTATGTGCAAGAGTGTATGCATATGTCTGTGTTAATGTATATGTGTCTATGCAACAGTGTGTCTACGGGGGAAAGCCTTTAACTAGTTGGCAGAGTAGGCACCTGTAGCTCCCCTATCAAACATGCACCTATAGGCAGATTCCTATTCTGCCTAATGGGAAATCTGGCATTGAAAATAACCATCACTTTTCACCCCATTACAACAACCTAAGTGCTAAAGACAGTGTAGAGCATAACAAAAAGCATACACACATAAACAGCATAAACCTAAAACACACCATTAACATAAAGTTAACAACCTTAAAATGATACACAAAATACAGAATGCTGCAAATTGCGTGAAAAAAAATGTAATTGAATGTAATGCTTAAAATGTATGTGATCAACTATTTTAAATTTAATAGCACTGGAAGTGTTTACGATAAACAGTTAGCACTTGACAATTTTTATTGATGCTAATTTACCATATAGAAATGATTATTAATGTAAAACAAACCCAGGAGCTATAAATAAATATTACATATGCTAGAGATTTTTATTGCCTCAATAACTGTTTTGGATTTTGTAGGTCAAATATCTGCTAGATGTCGTGAGTAATTTTAGAAATGACTTACAGACACAATACAGTAGTTGATCGTTTATTTGGGAGAGCTTAAGGGAACTTTTTAGTCGTCACCACCTGTCATCCTGTACATCTGCGTGTGCTTATCAGTTTTCTTTTTCTTTCTATGACTGATGACACAAACACAATGTTATTCTGCCTTCTGTAGTCTAAATTTGCTCTGACTATGTTATAACTGCAGTACGGCAAATGTTCATCATATATCCATAAAGTTTGAGTAAAAATAAAGATGTGTTAAAAATCATGAAGGGAAAATATTGTGAGAAAAGGAAGAGAATGCTTAAGGTTAAAATCAAATAACAGATCTGATAGGATTCTCACTTATCTGTAGGGCCAAGAGTGACCTTTATTCACCCTTGTGACTGCATAGCAACAGCTCATCCCCTGCTGGTCTTTGTTTAGACTGCCAAGAAGCTTGAAAGGGCCTAAAACAATGCCAGGTCAGTCACAAGGCTGAATAAAGTTAAATCACTAAGAAGGACTAAGGAATATATTGGGATTACTATTTTGGGAGATTCTAACATTGGTGAGGACACCAATATGTCAGCTGTGTATCAAATAAAATGGCACTAAGAATTGTGCTCAGCCTAATTATATATCTGACGTAACATATATAGCTGTAAGGGCAACAAGGAAAAAACAACTATATAGCTGTATGATCACAGGGGAAGAAAAGTGTTGGCAACCCTGAAAGATAAAATACAAGAGCTTGATTTCAATTATTTATTTTTTTTCCAATTCTTTATTTTTGCATGCATGAAAATATAACAAGTGGGCTCGTCATGCCCCAACAGCTTTGACAAGCATTTAAACAAACATGTAACAGTTGGTTAGCATGTGGAATTTTCTGCACAATTTTATGTAGGCTAGAGTAATACATGAGTGAACTATAGTAAGCATGCATACATAGTAAAACAGGTTGAATATAACTGTTGCTTTAGATTAGTTAACGAGTACTAGACAATAAGTTTTAATACATTCTGATCTGAGCTGTAAACTCATTTAGACATAGCTTTTGTCTGAGTGTAATGATGAATAAGTAGATTAAGTCAGCGGGGGAATATGTGGGTAGACTAAGTGGTTATTAACATGAATCCCCTAAGCTTTACTCTTGCAAACAAAGCCTCAGCATACATGGTCGCCCTGGGGTTCCTAGTATACAAGGGGTCTCAGAAGCAATAAAAAATAACACTCGAAGGGGACCATACAATACTTTACGTTCTATTCATAAACTCGGAGTAAGGGTAGCGTGGCCTGAGAGTCCAGCTTAAGCCTATTCCCTGGCTTGGGGGGGAGCACAGGCTGTCCATGGGTAGTGCCGGACATGGGTCGGGCACGCAGGTCCCCCAGCTCTGGGTCGCAACCCTGCCCATCCTCGTGAGGCGACATGTTCGGGCCCCTGTCTTGAAGCTGAGTGTCTGTGAGGTGCGTGATAGCTGGAGCTCTTGCCGCAACGTCGCCACCATCGTCGGATCTCCAGCCTTTCTCCCTGTTGCTCGATCTCCGGCAGGCCTCAGGGTGTGTTGTTGGGTCCCCGGGGGGTTAAAGGCTTGTTTTTGATGATGTCAAGTGGTTCCCCTGGGTGTCCCCTTCATGCTGGCTTCCATCCAGTTGGCGATTGCGCCGTTTTTTCGTGGGTTCACCCCTAGAAAGTATAGAGTAGAGCGGGAGCTGAGGCTCAGCACAACCGTTCAATCTGGATGTCAGGCTCTGTCCCGATCTCAATTATTTTAATAGGGAAATAGTGTATATTTTATATGTAATATCTACACATTTTGTAATCCCAAAACAAATATATGGCAAAGCACTAACTACAAAACCTATAACTAATATACATTTAACTATACCACAAACAGATATTTATATTTAAGCCCATTTGAGCAGGGCCCTCAACCCCGTCGTCTGGCTACAAATAGGTGTCTGTTAGTTCACCCATTGTACAGCGCTGCGGAATTTGTTAGCGCTTTATAAATAATATTTTGTTGCACAGCAGCTGTAGTGCCAGAAATTCTCAGCTGCTGTAAAAGGCATATGGACTCATACATATACAGTTGTTAGAGTTAGGGTTCCCTTCATTTTAGATCACCATTACTATGGCTTTTATTTGGGGCAGCATCAGTAGTTACATTGGTTTGTGCTATGGTTTAGGGACCAGGTTTACAGTTACACATCATTTTGGGGTTAACTTGTATTGCACAGTGTGACATCACTCTGTGCAAAGCAGCATTTAAAAACATCATCTGCCTGTTGTAAGGTTTCTAGCAGGCAGATCATATAATATATTTATATACCTCCTTATCAAAGGCAGTTTATTATGAATAATCAGTGTAATTTTCATTCATCCATTTATTTGCCATTTTTTCCCCTGAGTTATAATGTAGTCTTTTGAGTGGAATTGGCACAATCGTATTCTTATATTTGTTTACAGATGTACCAAGGTTGTTCAAATACATTTGTATGAAGAAAGGACAAAGCTAACATATCATTGATGGGAGGGAGGGTGTCACTCTTAATTTCTGAATTTGTTCTTTTGTTACTGGTAGTGATTCTATCTCCCTGGGAATATTAATATATTTAAAAATGGTATTGATGGTGTAACTGCGTGGACACCCTTTTGAAATGTTCCAAACAAATAGTAGCTGCTGTCAGAGACATGTTTTCATTTATTGAGAGAGAAAAAAGTGAGAAAAAAAAAAACTGTTAAAAAAAACATTTGCTCAGCTGTTGTCCTGCTGTATGCATGAGGTTAGACTTAGCAACTGCCTCCATCACTCAACTTGAAAATGTGTTTAACCCTTTAAAAGTGTTTTTTATTATGGACAACCATCATGCATATTGGATGTTCATGGAGAGTCACATATTGTGGCTTGTTTATATTTAGATCTTTATTTTGATGTTATCATTTTTCACGTTTCCTCTTAAATATTCAGTGTATTTTGCCTTTCAGTTAAATATTTCTATTTGACAAATGTTCCCGTTATCTTCCATCAGGAAAACCGAAGCACAAAACCTAAATAATTGGTCAATGATTCAAGATAATAAATACCCTTGTGTAAGTTAGATTAAATTTGTCAAGGCTATAGTACAATTACATGCTAATATAACTACTTTATCAGGTTACTGGTAATGCAAATATTACCTGCTTTTTCTTGTTATTGCATAGTTTGCCAAGTTACTGAATACAGCATTTATTTATTTAAATATGTAATTAATTACTACATGAATTTGTGTACCCTAATAATGGGAAACCGCTTATTATGATCAGAAATAGAAAAAAGGGGAATTGGGAGTTCACAGCTGGAACATGCATTTCTCAGCAAAGTTGCTGCCACAGAGACCAAAATTTATACAAAATACATATTGAGAAACAGTTTGCACACTAAAAAAATGCAATTTATAATCACCCTTTCTCTGCAAACAAATATGGGGCTTCAGTTCCACCATATGCCCATATTGTGTTAAGCCCACCAATAGGCCACAGTACCTCGATATCAGTGGATAATACACTAATTTTAATGTGGGAGACAAATTAAATAGTGCTAGTGCTAAATTAACTAACATGTAATTAATGAATCCGTTGTAAGAGCATTGTGATTATATATAATGCAAAATTAATGTGATAAAAAAGCACACTTCCCAAAATTATTGTTTTAAACTGATATTTAAATGATATTTTGCATTATTTATATGTAATTTGTCTACCTCATTAGAATGAGTGTATGATTCACCGATATTGGGGTACTGTGAAGTAGTGGTGGGCGTAACACAATATAGCCATATCATGGAACTGAATCCCCATATTTGATGGTTAAGATAGGGGATTTTAAGTAGCCTGTATTTTGCAGGATAATTATAAAATATATCTATATTTGACAGTATACATTTATTTATTATTTTCACAGTCTCATGTAACTTTAAAATCAGTAATAAATTCAGTACTGATGCTAATCTGAAACAGAAGCAAACGTTAGAAATAAATAGTTTTTCAAAAAATATTTGAAAAATATGGCAAGGGTACCTCTGTACCTCTGTACCTCTGTAAAGTATAAATGTATAATTTCAATTTCTGGTATCCTCAACAGCGGCGGATTTACATCAGGAGTACATTTAGGCACAGAATTCTCAAGCACCCGCAATACTTCAAAACTAAAAATATAAAAATGACCACTCTAAATATATACAGTGTGGGTGACTGAGCCCTGCTTTTGTGCAGTGTGCATAGCTGTGCATTGTGTGTACAGTGTTGGCAGCTGAACTGTGTGTGCGTACTGCGTGGGTATCTGAGTTCTCAGACTGTGTGTGTGTGTGTGTGTGTGTGTGTAAAGTATGGGTAGCTAGCTATGGCTCTGTGTGTGCATATTGTGGGTAGCTGAGCTGTGTGTGTATATTGTGGGTAGCTGAGCTGTGTGTGTATAGTGTGGGTCACTGAGTGTGTAAATGTGTGTGTACCTGTCATTTCATACAATCAGAGTCCAGTCTTCTTCTTTCTCCTGGTGAGTCCTTTCCCTTCTGCAGATCTCTGTGTTCAGTCTGAGAGGACGGGGTCATGCACAGATCACTGTGTTCAGCACTGGCGTACATACCAGGGTCGCAGGGGTCGCTGCTGCGACCGGGCCCCGCACACCAGGGGGCCCGGCCGCCCCTGCGACCCGGTATGTACCCACAGGGCCAGCCTCTTCCCCTGGGGGGCCCAGGAGCCGGCCACCCCAGGCTGGCCCTGCTGTCGGTGGTCGCCGTAGGGAGTGCTGCGCGGAGATCAGCGCTAGCCTTCGATAAGCACCGGTTTCCGGAAGAGACGTCATCTTCCGGGTTCGCATCCCTTACTGGGCGCCGCTACGAGGGAGCTGAAGAGGAAGCTTCGAGTGCCCCTCACTGCCCGGGACCGGCCAGCCCCCACAGTGACCTGTCACTAGAATCCCCAGCACTCCAAAAGGCAAGGAGGCTGGGGGATTAAATTTAAAAACATGTGTGAGTGTTAGTGTGTGTGTGGAGTGTTAGTGTGAGTGTTAGTGTGTGTGTGAGTGTGACTGTTAGTGTGTGTGTGTGACTGTTAGTGTGACTGTTAGTGTGTGTGAGTGTTAGTGTGTGTGTGTCTGCTAGTGAGTGTTAGTGTGAGGGTTAGAGTGAGAGTGTGTGTGTCTGCTAGTGAGTGTTAGTGTGAGGGTTAGAGTGAGAGTGTGTGTGTCTGCTAGTGAGTGTTAGTGTGAGGGTTAGAGTGAGAGTGTGTGTGTCTGCTAGTTAGTGTGAGTGTGAGTGTTAGTGTGTGTCTGCTAGTGAGTGTCAGTGAGTGTGTTACTGTGTGTGTCTTACAGTGAAGGTGTGTGTGTGTGTGTGTTAGTGTCTTACTGAGTGTGTGTGTTAGTGGTCTGTTTGATGTCTGTTAGTGAGTGTGTGTTTGTCAATGAGAGTGTATGTTTTGTAAGTGAGTGTGTATGTATGTCTGTCGCTGACTGTGTCTCTGTCAGTAAATGTGTGTGTCTGTTAGCTAGTGTGTATGCGTCTGTAAGTGTGTGTGTCTTCAGCACTTACCTTTCTCCAGCGCCGGACTCCCTTGGCGCTGGGGATCCCTCAGCCTCTCAGCTCCGAATGCGACCGCGCACGCATTCAAACCGCCCATAGGAAAGCATTACTCAATGCTTTCCTATGGACGTTCAGTGTGCTCCTCTAGCGGCTGTCAGTGAGACAGCCACTAGAGGCTGGATTAACCCTCAGTGAAACATAGCAGTTTCTCTGAAACTGCCATGTTTTCAGCTGCAGGGTTAAAACTAGAGGGACCTGACACCCAGACAACTTCATTGAGCTGATGTGATCTGGGTGTCTGTAGTGGTCCTTTAAAGGACCACTATAGTGCCAGGAAAACATACTCGTTTTCCTGGCACTATAGTGCCCCTGAGGGTGCCCCCACCCTCAGGGACCCCTCCCGCCCGGCTCTGGAAAGGGGAAAAGGGGTAAAACTTACCTTTTTCCAGGCTGGGTGGAGAGCTCTCCTACTCCGATCCTCCTCTTCTCCTCCCCGTCGGCTGTATGCGCACGCGCGGCAAGAGCTGCGCGCGCATTCAGCCGGTCACATATGGACGCTGGCGTGGTCTCACTGTGAAAATCACAGTGAGAGGACAGCCGCTAGAGGAAATAGGGGAAGGCTTAACCCATTCAGAAACATAGCAGTTTCTCTGAAACTGCTATGTTTATGAAAAAATGGGTTAACCCTAGCTGGACCTGGCACCCAGACCACTTCATTAAGCTGAAGTGGTCTGGGTGCCTAGAGTGGTCCTTTAAGTGTGTGTGCATCTGCATGCACTGGCGTACATACCGCGGTCGCAGGGGTCGCAGCCCTGTAACCTCTGCGACCAGGTGCCCACCGTCATGTGTTGCGGCCCGGCCCGTGCGCGGGGGGGCCACGGATCAATTTTCGCACCGGGGCCCCATGGGTCATGTGTACGCCACTGGTGTTCAGTATGAGGGGACGGAGCCATGCGCAGAGCTCTGTGTTCAGTCTGAGAAGACCGGGTCATGCATAGATCTCTGTGTTCAGTCTGAGGGGAAAGGGCCATGCACATAGCTCTGTGTTCAGTCTGAGGGGATGAGGTCATGCACGGATCAGGATCATCAGACTGAATACAATGATCCCAGAGTGTTAGAGGCAGGAAGTAGAGAGGGTAACAGGCAGAATAGGTGCCCCATACAGGACAGGTGCCTGCACACAGGTTCTTACTCTGCCTAATGGGAAATCCGGCCCTATCGGCAGTCTGTACCCAAAATCGCTTATTATCATATATTGAAGTGCTAGCTATGTATCCAATGTTTCAAATAATTGCTATGGCATTTTTTTTTTTTTAAACAAAAGATTTGATAATGAAAGGGTTAACAAAGCACATAACATGAGTGTGTACCTGACTCTTTTTTAGAAAGCACAGCAAAATTCCTGTGTAATCTTGGTGAAGGAGATACTGTTTTGACTGGTGCCAGGATAAGGGCCTATTATTTACCGTTAGACAGTTCTTGAGTGCATTCCACATTTATCAGTCATTTTTACTGACCACTTCAATTAGTATGGATCTGGCAGCTATTGTAACTTCCCTCATTGCACAATTCCAAGAGCACAGTTTCTAATATGGTTTCTTTTTGTAACATTTTAATTTGAATTTATCATACATGCTGACATTTTTTTGTGTTGTCTGTGACCAGTGTAGACATTGTCATTTGTATACCCCTCCTTAATTGACTAAATTATTGATAATAGAAAATGTATTAAAAACAGAAGCACAATAAACTAATGCATACAGCGCAAATAAACTAATTCATAAAGCGCAAATAAAAATAAAATCACAAAAAACTGTTTATTCTACTTTAACACGTCATCATTTGACATTTTTTTAAATTTTGTAAATATCTTTTTTTATTTGTTTAGAATTTTATCAGTAGTTACAATTTATTATGTGCAGGTCCCCAAATCAGGTAACAGGAAGTGTGCATCGATAAGAGAAATGGTCACATGGTCATATGTGGTACGCCTTGTCACCTCTATGAATGGCCAATGAACTCACATTTTTACTGCCTTTATAACATAATGCAATTTAATATATTTTGCATAACCTTGTATTCCTGAACTTGTTTCAAGGTGAATTTACTCATCCCATATCAGCCCAATCATATTTTCTTCTTTTTAATCAATTTATAAACAATTACTAATGAATCACGTCTTTAATATCCATAATTATGAATTGTTACCTGTGCAGCGTGTACACCAGAATACAGAATAAATTCTCTGCACAAAATTTTACTTCATAGCATTTGCAGTATGTGAAGTTAAACACAGAGTATCTGCCATTACCTACTTTTACAAGGTACACAAATTGCACAATATTGGCTGGCCTGGTCATTCAGAGATGCAAAATCAAGCTAGGAGGTGATCAGGAGAGAGCAGGAAGGACATGGGGGTTCCTTTAAAGTCCTGGATAAAATATGAGCAGAAATAATGCAATCCCAGAATGCATGAGCAGCCTCTAACAGAGACTAACAAGGCAAGTCAGCCTTCTAGTCAGAGCTGCCAGTGTGCATGGAGTGGCTGATACTATTTTGCATATTCATAAATTCCCATCACTGCATTTGTGCAGTAGAAGCATAATAATGCAGTTTGGTGGAGTTTTCTCTAGTACTCTGTTTCTGATCACCAGATAGTAGGCACAGATAACAAATCAGGATTGTTCTTTTGAAATCTAGACCACTTGAAGAATTACTGAGATGTTTCTCAATCAAAACGTTTTTTTAATGTAGTTTTAAATAAATAAACTTGTTCCTATGTGACTTTAGTAAGAACATTTATTAACACAGGTCATGTCAAACTAACCTAATTGCATTCTACGAAGAAGTAATTAGATGTATAGATCAGGGTGTTGCTGTGGATGTGATCTACTTGGATTTTTCCAAGACATTTGATACGGTTCCTCACAATAGGTTAGTCTTCAAACTAAAAGAAATTGGTCTAGATGATTATTCTTGTTCTTGGGTAGAACATTGGCTTAAGGATAGAGTACAATGAGTTGTCAATGGTAAATTTTCAGGCTGTACAAAAGTGGTAAGTGGTGTCCCTCAGGGTTCTGTTTTGGGACCGCTTCTATTTAACATATTTATAAATGATCTTGAAATAGGCATTGAAAGCCATGTATCAGTATTTGCAGATGACACAAAACTTTGTAAAGTAATAAAATGTGAACAGGATATTGTTTTGCTGCAGAGGGATTTGTATAGATTGGGGGACTGGGCACTAAAATGGCAGATGAAATTTAACATAGAGAAATGCAACGTTATGCACTTCGGGGTCAAAAATGCATAAGCAACTTACACCCTAAATGGTAATGAACTAGGGATAACCACACACAAGATGGATTTGGGAATTGTTATAGACAACAAATTAGGCAACAATATGCAATGTCAATCTGCAGTTGCTAAGGCCAGTAAGGTTTTGTCATGTATAATTAGGGGCCTCTTTATAAATCGCTGGTAAGACCACACCTTGAATACGCTGTGCAACTTTGGGCACCTGTTCTAAAGAAGGATATCATGGCACTAGAAAAAGTGCAGAGACAAGCTACACAATTGATAAAAGGAATGGAGCATTTTATTTACGAAGAAAGGTAAAATAAAATTAAATCTTTTTAGTTTATAAAAACTGCGCCTGAGAGGGGATATGATAACATTATACAAATATATTCGAGGCCAGTACAAACCATTATCTGGAAATCTATTCATAAACAGAGCTATACATAGGACATGAGGTCACACATTTAGGCTGGAAGAAATGAGATTTCATCTAAGGCAAAGAAAAGGTTTTTTTCACAGTAAGAGCAATAAGGATATGGAATTCTCTGCCCAAAGAGGTGGTTTTATCAGAGTCCATATAGATGTTTAAACTGCAATTGGATAAATACTTGCAAAAACATAATATACAGGGATATAATTTATAATTAGTGGAGTAATAGCTGCTTGATCCAAGGCGACATCTGACTGCTAATTTGGGGTCAAGAAGGAATTTTTTCTTAGTTTGTTGCAAAATTGTAAGCGCTTAAGACTAGGTTTTTGCCTTCTTTTGGATCAACAGCAAAAACATATGTGAGGAAGGCTGAACTTGGTGGACACAAGTCTCTTTTCAGCTATGTAACTATGTAACAGGGGTAAGGAATAATGGCTTCTAAATTGCACTACTGAGGTCCAACAGTTTACAGTATTTGATTAAAGGGTTATTCTAACCCTTTTGGAAAGGGGTGTGGTGCTTTCCTGTGTAAATTGTCTTAATACCGCTACCACCCCCTACTTCTGATTTGCATGCAAACGCTCTGGGACAGAAAGAAAAAGGAATGAGTGAAGAGGAGGTAGGGTTTTTAAAGAAATAGTTTTTTTGCAAAAGAGTGGGATGGAAGGGAGCATATTGTGGGTAGGAGAATTTCCATTGGCAGAGTTCTGGTCTGTCAATGTCATATGTACTGTGTACAACTAGCCCCTAGCACACAAGTGAAAACACTGTACATAATGACTCCTACCACTATGACCACTTCAAATCACTTAAGTAGTCATGGTGGTTGTAGTAACCCTTGAAGACATCATTGACTATGTTGCCTCCTTGATTCCAGGATATTCCAGTGTGGGACTGCACTGATACTGATAATAATGCTTAGAATATGTGAAAGACTAGAACCTAACAATGACAATTCAGCAAATGCATTTACTTACAGTTTAACACTACAATAGTGGTCAAAACGTTTTTTGCAACTCACTATAGATGTAACATAACACACACTAGTATTCAAACTATTTATGGGCCCTCTCCTGCCTTTCTCATCCAAGTTCTGGGCTTGATGTGTGGAAGAATAGTAGACCAAGATATAACAATGCTGTCATAGCTCCATCAGAGGGAAGATAGTTTGAGATAGAGTTTCACCTAATATTTGTCATTTTAGACAGATTTGCCACAATTCACTTTCAGGAAAAAAATTGACAAGTGTTGGTAAAAATCAGGAACCAAGCAGATATTATTTTGAACCACTCAGATTTGTATTAATAACCAATGTTCATCAGTTGTTTTCTATATAAAATTGATCAGCATTAAAGGAACACTATAGTGTCATGAATATAAAAATGTATTCCTGACACTATTGTGCTGATGTGGCATTTTAGGTGACCAGCCACCCTCCAATTGAGGTAAAAAGATTGTTTTACTCTCCCTTTCTCCCAGGCTGCGCCGGTCTGGCCGCAGTTGGCCCCACCTGACTCTGCCTCCATGGCATCCATTAATCTTGATGGTTTTCGCCAATCCATAGTTAGTGTGCATGCATGACAAAATGCTGTACTCTGTCAATCAACATCTCCTTGAATCAGTTATCTCCTCATAGAGATGCACTGAATCAATGCATCTCTATGTGGAACATTCAGCGTCTCCATGCAGACGCTGAGTGTAGGTGCTGCACACTGTGCATCACTGGACTAGAAGCACCTCTATTGGCCAACTAAGTGTCTTTTGTCTGAAAAGTCAATGTTTACATTGAAAAGACAGCAGGGACAGGCTATAGACACCAGAACCACCGTCTTAAGCTGTAGTTGTTCTGGTGACTACAGTGTCCCTTCAATAACCTTTAAACTGTTCACATGGGCTTTGTGAAGCTTGGGTACAGCTCCTACTTTCCAAAAGATGATCTTTAAAATTATTCTAATGAAAATAACAGAACTGTTACATGTAAGCGTTTTCACTTTACTGCAAATCCAATATAAGATGCTAAGTGTTGCTTCACCTTCTAAACTGTCATTGTAGATAGCATTACTCACTTTATATAGGACTTTTCAATTAAGAAATTGATCATTTGGCAATGTTTCAAGGACTCATTTATGCAGTTTTCCAATTTCTGTATTATTTATTCCTTTAAAGTGACCTTTCAAGGTTATGTAAGCAGCTCTTTTTAATTAACTACTTTAACACTGAAGGGAGGAAGTGCATAATCCATATTATAGAGAAAAGCATTTCTAAATTTCCAGTAAGGATTAAGGATATACTATGTTTTTTTTAATACATTTTGCTTATAAATCTATGTGATTTCTATTTACTGTATATCATTTTTGCTTTTATTATATATTTTTTTCTTTCATGTCATGTATTTATAGAACACTAATTATCCTTTTAATCATACATTTCATTCAATGCTATTATTATTTCCATTATCTTCTATAATTACAATAAATTAAGTATATCATAATGCACCAGAATCCCACTGGTGCTTATTAACACTGAGGACGGTTCATTTTAAGAATTCAAAATACATCTTTGATTAAAACATATGACAATTCTGGGCCTTGTAAATATAGTCTTAGGCTGGCAAAGATATTAAATGTCCCTTGTTTATGTATGATAAAAAGTGACAGCATGCCTATATTCCTAAGTAACACAATTGATTGATGCACACAATAAACATTTCCCATATGACAGTAAAAAATGCATTGGCATGCTTCTTTCACATTTCACTTTTAAACGTCATTGTGTCACCAAGCCTTTAGTCTACATTTTTAATGCAGACCATTTCTGTCTCTCTGATGCACATTTAATCCTGCAAGTAATTTTCTTTCTTTTTCCTGCTCTGCTCCTGTTGTTTTTTTTTTTGTTTGTTTTTTTTACTTTTCCTGTGTGATTTTTCTTACCCTAGTAACTCTCTACATCTTGCTGTATTTTCCCAAAGCTCTTTTATATTTCATTGCCTCTCTCCAAGGAGCTATGTCTGTCTAAACCTTAAGAAAGTGTGCTTTCTTCCACATGGAATATCTATCTTTCTTATTTTTGAAGTTGTCTTTATATGATCTTCTGCACACTCGCCTAAATACAGAGCTGTTTTAACCATTATCATAACCTAGTTTAGAGTCTGCATCTTCTTTCATGTGGATAGTACTATCAAAATTTAGGTTACAATTGCCAAGACTCAACTCATGTTAAATTAAAGAATTTTGTTTTTAAATTCTTGTAGATAATTGTCAAGGTCATCGCATCTCTATCAGGGAGATAAAATAAAAATATTCAAGCTGTGACTATAGCTGGATATTTTTTCCAAACTAGCAATTTTTGACTAAATTTTAAAAGGCAGATTTCAATTTTCCGTTAATTGTTGTTTAGTGAGTAAACATCACTAAAATGAGGAGCTTGCTCATTGGGGACTAGTCACAATGTGCCGGTATGCACAGCAGAATATCCTTTTATTATTGCTTAGATTTTAGACGAATTATGATTCTTCAGAATTGTGGGTGTTCTCTGGTTCGTCCACAATTCCGAGATCCGAAATGCTATATGGATGAATCATGAAGCAAATTAAATGCACAACGCACAAAACCATTTTGTTTGATAGTAATCCAGAGTTCCACCTGTGGCACCACTAAAAAAACGGAAGATTGATAGGGAAAAAAATAACAATATGTATAATATAAATATTTATAATATAACAATATGTAACAATATTTTGCAGCATTTTTGTTCATCCAAATTGTTTTTCTTGAAAGAATTACATATACACAATTGGTCCAAACTGAAACACCATATGCACAAACCCAAATTGACAGAAACACCCCTTTAGCGATGCCAGTGATGTGATTTGCATCACTGGCCCACCTCCTTTTACCCCGCCCACCAACGTAATGCTTTTCAAGATGCTGATGTTGGGGGATATGAGTTGAGAGATAAAAGTGAAAGATTAGCACAGGGTATGTGTATTATTTTTATAAATATACCCTGTGAGTTTCCTCTAGCACCACCTCCACTAGGTACATGATAGATGTTTCAGTATTTTCTGTTAATAAGATTCTGTAATTAGGCCCATCATAAGTTACATTCCTTTAGCTGCAATAGAACTGCAATTCCATTAATCTTGGTCAACCAAAAGGCCATTTCATTTGAATACTGCAGCTTTAAAACGCCCCAAAATCCCTCATCTATCCCAGCAACAAGAAGGCCTTTTCATCTGAATACTGCAGCTTTAAAACGCCCCAAAATCCCTCATCCATCCCAGCAACAAGAAGGCCATTTCATTTACTTGTCTCTACCCACCCATCCTCCTCTCCTCCCGCATAACCCTGGTTCCTTCTAACTATATAGCATGCACCTCCAGCTGTTTGGAACCACAGCCAATAACCTCCTTATTATATTCACATTATAACAGCTGCTACAGTTATAATATTAATTAATTTATTATGCCATCACCTACAAATTCCTCTGCTACCTTTTGACTCATCTCCCCATTTTAACCTTTAGATTGTAAGCTCGTGGGCAAGGTCCTCTACCTGTTGTATCAGTTTGTTCTTTTTATGTTTGTCTTTTTCCCAATTGTACAGTGCTGCAGAATTTATTGGCGCTTTATAAATGCCAGTAATAAATAAATAACCATTTGCAATGTTTTTCGCTGGTTACAATTTATGAGAAATGAAATATATGAGCAGCTAAAATCTGTTATTAGAACATGGTTGATACAATCCTGGATACAGTGCTTTCCCTGTTTCTAGCATCCCCTTTTGTCATTGAAATACATTTTCTCTATTTCTTCAATAAAGAACATTTAAAAAAAAAACAAAGAATGCTTTTGCCTTTGATCTTCCCTATCTCTTCTTTTGTTTAAACATACCTATAATATTTCATAACTAATTTGTTCATTTAAGTAGCTATTTTCTGTTACTTCACAAGCTTTTATTCAATATCCAATTGTTGTCTGCTAGTGATATCTTTTATGGCTGAAGTTAATTAACACACTGATAAAACCAGATATAGTTAGTGGAACATTGCATTTGTTGCTAGCTCTCCAATTTTCTTCATTGTTGGTGATAAACGACGATGGTCCATTCCAATGTGGAGTAAAAACATCCTTTTACTAATTAAGAATCCTTAGAGGAAAAGTTAATGGAATTTTGTGGTACGGAATTGTAGAATCTATAAAAACAAATGTTGGCAATCAATGGAAAACACTAGTAGAACTGTTGTAAAAATTATAACTAAAACAAATAAGTGCACATTTGGGATCTATTGCTCTAACAAAGTGTGAAACCAAATGATGGTTTCATTATGGACGTCTTAAAGTTCAAGTACAGTTTTCTTACACATTTTGTAAACTTATTACTTTCATTCGGTTGAAACACTAACTTATAAAAGCACTCAGGAAATACATATCTTTGTCTCTTATCCCTTCTTGACAAGCCCATGCTTTGACTATACTCCATTGACTACAACCCTCTGTTGCCTGTCACTCAGCCACTGCCTTATCCATTCTATAATATTAGAATCCAAACTTAAAGATTGCAGTTTATTGATATGCCTTCTATGTGCAACAGTGTGAAAAGCCTTACTGAAACCTAGGTAAGCAATGTCTACTGCACCACCCTGATCTATTATTTTAGTTACCCAATCAAAAAAATCAATAAGATTAGTTTGGCATGATCACACTGAAGTAAACCCATGTTGTCTCCGATCTTGAAATCCATGTGATTTTAGATGTTCAACAATCCTATCCTTGAACATGGTTTCCATTATTTTCCCCAATTCCCAAGTAAGGCTTACTGGCCTATAGTTACCCGACTCCTCCCTACTACCTTTCTTGTGAATGGGCACAACATTTGCTAACTTCCAGTCTTCTGGGACTACTCCTGTTAACAATGATTGGTTAAATAAATGTGTTAATGGTTTTGCTAGTACAACACTAAGATCTTTTAATAACTTTGGGTGTATTCCATCAGGTCCCATTGACTTATGTGTCTTTACTTTTGACAGTTGAAATAGAACTTCTACCTCTGAAAACTCACATGTAACAAACTACAAATTTGTCCTTTTTTCTAACTGAGGCCCCTTTCCTTCATTTTCATCTGTAAATACTGAACAAAAATATTAATTGAGGCAGTCAGCTAGACCTTTATCCTCTTCTACACACCTTCCATCTTTTGTTTTTAATCTAACTAATCCTTGTTTTACTTTCCTTTTCTCATTTATGTATCTAAAAAATGTTTTGTCCCCTTTTTTACTGACTGTGCTATTTTCTCTTCTGTGTCTGATTTTGATGCTCTTATAACTTGCTTAGCCTCTTTCTGCCTTTTCGATCTGTCTATCTACCTTACTCTGTTTTTCTTTTTTATAATTACTAAATGCTAACTTTTTGTTTTTTTACTATTTTGGCCACATCTGCGGAGTACCACAGTGGTTTCTTTTTTTTTTTTTTTTGCTTTTACTGAAAGCCTAATGCAATTTTCTGTTGCTTTCAGCAGTGCAACTTTTAAATAATCCCATTTCTCTTGGACTCCATTTAAATTGCTCCAGTCTGATAATGACTCCTTTACCATATTCTAATTTTAGAAAAGTCTGTTTTTCTAACGTCTAAAACTTTTTTTTTTTGTGTGGTGTGACTCAGGCACTGTTCTTATATTAAACCATGATGATGACTGGATCCTAAACTTTCATCTACACTAATATTTAATATCAAATCTCCATTATTTTTTTTACCGTATTTTTTGCTCCATAAGACGCACTTTTTTTCCCCTCAAAAGTGAGGGGAAATGTCTGTGCGTCTTATGGAGCGAATGTGAAGAATTACTTACCTGTCTTGGAGCGTGGGCCGGCTTCACAGCGCGCTCCGCGGTCCAGGAACTTCTATTTCAGGTTCCGGTTTCCGGCGGGACTGAAAGGAAGTGTGCAACCCCGGTATCAGGAGCTCATACCCAGCATGTCTTGTTAGTTCAGGAGTCCCAAATCTACATTTGTTGACACTAAATCTAGTATGGCTTCATTAAAATTTGGCTCCTCAATTACTTGTTTTAGAGAAGATCCCAGTAGGGAGTTTAGAATGTGTGTGCTCCTGGCACAAGCAGCTATTTTTGTTTCCAATTCACATCAGGAAGATTAAAGTCACCCATGATGATAACTTCCCCCTTCATTGTCATTTTAGCTATTTCCTCAACTAGTAGATTATCTAACTCTTCAGTTTGTCCTGGGGGCCTATAAATCACACCTACACGAGTTACTATGTGATTACCAAATTCTAACGTAACCCAGACGGACTCTATGTTCGCCTCACTAACTTTTATTCTGCTAGATTTTATGCTATCCTTCACATACAGGGCCACCCCTCCCCCTTTCTTGCCTTCCCTGTCTTTTCTATATAAAGAGTACCCTGGTATTGCTATGTCCCAGTCATTTTTCTCATTATACCATGTCTCAGTAACAGCGACTAAATCTACATTCTCAGTTGTAGATGAATAATAATCTTTTCCTGCATGTAGTAGTAGTTAATTACCTGGTTCTTGAGTTCAAGTATGAAGATTTATTCTTACCAGCATTCCTTATTGTGAAGTGGCAAGTTTTTTTATTTTATGACAGGGACGCCCACATTTTGTACCCATCCATTTTGAGATAAGTATGTGGTTTAATGTGTACGTTTTAGAGATATGACTTTTCTAAATACATCTAAATTTGTAAGTATAATAAACATTTTATAGTTCAATATTACAGGTAATACTTTGCTTTTAATAGTATGTTGTTTGATAAGTATGTGCCAGCCTTGTTTGCCATATAAAAGATCTAAATAAAAATCTGAATGTAAAGATGGGCTTGTTTGGGAAAATAGTGAATTCACATAAAGACACAGCTTGTGTTCTAGTTTTTTTTTTTGTATTATTTCTTTCAAAAAGTATGAAAATAGATTTACTTTCAGAAGTTCCTTTTATTGGAATTATCCTGTGAGCTAGGAGTAGTAATTTTAGCAAAGCTTTTATTTTATGTACAATATATTGGCCAAAGCAGAGTCTGAATGCATCTTCAGAGCTCTACAGAGGATGGGGCACTTGCAATGTATGACAGTGTCATAAATAGGTTTTGTATATTTTCTAGGTAGATGTTACTTTAAATAACTTTCTTTTTTTAAAAGATAATAAAAGAGGCTCTGTACTCTTTACAATTAACTATTAACATAAGGCTAATTAAAACAAAGAATATAAATTGTTTGTGCTCGTGGTGTTCTCTATACATTTTCTGCCAGGAGCAATTATTGACTGTTAAAGGGAGTGCAACTACATGTATTCCTGACCCTATAGTGTTAACACGACCATCTAGCCCCCCTGGGCCCCTCATGCCTCCATAAATATAGTAAAAAAAGTTCTGTATTCAAGCCAGAAGCTGTAAATCTGCATGCTGTTAGACTCAGGAAAAACAAGCAGTCTGCTGACATGTGATAGCCTGATCCAATCACAGTGCTTCCCCATAGGATTGGCTGAGACTGACAAGGAGGCAGATCAGGGGCAGAGCCAGCATGATTCAAACACAGCCCTGGCCAATCAGCATCTCCTCATAGAGATGAATTGCATCAATAATCTCTATGAGGAAAGTTCAGTGTCTGCATGCAGTGGAGGAGATACTGAATCACAGGATGCTCGTGCACAGCAGATCTGAGTGGATGGAGGCATATTATGCCTCCATCAACTCATAAGTCCCTCTGGTTCACTCTGAGTTACTGCAACTGGAGGTGTTCCTAGCTTTCAATGTAAACACTGTATTTTCTCAGAAAATACAGTGTTTACATGAGAAAGGCTGCAGGGAGCTATAGTTCTCACCTGAACAACCTCATTAAGCTGAAGTTGTTCAGGTGACTATAGTGTCCCTTTAACATAATGTACAAATAAAAAAACACAGAAAACAGTGTTTCTTCATGAAGACTTTCTTCAAAGTCACAAAATGTCACGTGTCCCCTCCCTGAGTGTTGATTATAGACATGGTTTAAAATAAACAGCATATATTAAGCCCTACATTTTTCAAAGCATTATTTTCCTATACACTATTTATAGAAATAGTGGGAAAATGATACATTGGCCTGAGCCTACCATTCCCTTCCATTCTCCCATTTCCTGAGTTTACTCCCTTTGTAGGGGTTATGCAGGGGTCTCCCTTTATGAACACCCTTCTGCATCTTGCGACCCTACTGCTAGTCCAACTGTACCGGTCTTTACTTGTTATCATTTAAATAAGAACTTAATAAAAGACTCTGACGTACAACTATTCCCATCCTATGTTGAACTGTTCTACAATATTTCTGTATTATTAGTTGGGAAGAAATCAGACAGTTTTTTTTTTCTTTTTATTTGCGTGTTGTTACCAGAAATATTTTTTTGTTGTACTCATGTATATTATGTGCAGTTCTGATAGAACTCATATAAGCAACTAGGTACATAGAAGTTCTTCCTGTTGTTGCCTAGGGACCAACTCCATCAATTGGTTAATATTTAATTTGAATTCAAATCTAATTTTACTGTCATGACATTCATCTACCAAGAATCCCCTCCTTTCTGGGTTTGTGTTGGCTGGCACTCTTCAAAATGAGTGTCAAAATGTGGGTGCACTCATTGTCTAACAGTGTTATTTGTATATAATGAGGAGTGATGTTCTATTATGTTTATAATATGTGTAAAATGTTTACAAATATATTTAAAATTGAATTTAAAAAAATCACCCAATCAGTGATTATATGGTGATCTATATAATTAAATAGCCATCTAATTTTAAAAATATATTAGAACATTTTCATTTTCTGCCAGAACTGTAACAATAACATCGGTATGCAGTCTACCCCCTGAGGCAAACTAAAACTGCTAGCTAGTCAATTAGCTTAGTTTTGAATATCATTGTTTTTGCATTGTTTTGGTATTTCTTTTTCCTTTCTTTTATTGCAGTGATTCTGTTGCTAAAAGTAGAGTTTAAGACCTAACATCTCTTTCATTAAATGCTTGTTTTCTTCTTGCTGATATTACATTTTAATTATATGTCCTTTTTTTTTATTCTGCTGCTTTTTTTCAGGTTGAAATTGAGAAATTGGATTACCATCACTATCTGCCTCTGTTCTTTGACGGGCTTTGTGAAATGACACATCCCTATGAGTTTTTCGCTCGTCAAGGCGTCCATGACATGCTAGAGCATGGAGGACCAAAGATCCTTCCTGTCATTCCACAGCTCATTATACCCATAAAAAGTAAGTATGTGGGTGAAATATGCTGAATGTATCTTACACTGATTGCTGTTTTTACATTACTTCTCCAAAATGTGCATTGCCAAAGGTTTATTTAGAGTCCTTCCCTTACGGGTAAGCTAGCAGAGGATGATGGTTTTTGTAGTAAGAAAATACACTAGGCACCTTTTCTTTTTTTCTGGCATGTAATTCAAATCATTGCTTTTCATGAAATAATAATAATCATGAAATTCAACTTCACTTTAATATGGGCCAACTGAATTACAGATTGATTCTTTTATCTCAAAATATAACTTTATATGATGATGATGCTAACCATTGGGATATTTGGTTTATATTAAATGAAGAAACAGAATACACCCTCAGACTATTTGCTTGTCCTCCGTCACACTCACCTCACCCATGCTATGGTCTGCCTACTCATGAAGATGAAGAGCACTGGGCTCTAGTCCCTACAATAAAACAAAATTCACACTGATGGGAGTTAGATGATCAATCTGGATGAATTTTTGCAGATCTGTCTGGTGGGCCGTAAGCTTACATTTGACCTAAGACTACTTTCAGCAAGCCTAGTCAAACTTTTTTAACTGATGTCTATCTGTCACATACATCATGTCAGTCTTCAGAAACCTTATTTCTTTCAGGATTTAAAGAGTTACATAACTGTCCTGGTGGTTTGAAAAAACCCTGGGGAATGTACCTGTTGATTAACATAGTTTCACAACGCCACTACTTGCATCATTCACCAGAACACATGCAGGAAAAACCTCTTGCAATCTGTTGGTTTTCTCCTAATGTGAGACTACCATTCACACCAAACGTGTGGAAACTTGAGAAGTAGCCTTCAACATCTGTCATCATCTTCAATTAAGGCACTGAGTTTTTATATCTATCATAGAATCATCTATTGCATAAATATTTGAGAGTTACATACTCACATGAATGTGCACACAGATTGTGCATAGGTTTAAAAGAATGATGCTTACCAATCCTAATCAATATACCAACACAGCAAGTGAACAGTTCATTTATTTGATAATGCAGTTTATACAATCTAAGGACTTTCTTTGCAGAGATTTATGTTGATGCAAGTAGATTTCCTTTTTCTATTCTGATTATAAAAGGGACACTGTAGGTACCCAGACCACTTTAGCTAATTGAAGTTTTTTGGGTACTGTGTTCCTATTGCATTTAGTACTGCAATGTAAAACATCTAAGTCTGCCCTCAGTGGCTGTCTACCAGACAGCCACTGGGTTCACTTCCGGAATCAAAACATACCTTTGGTCTGGTATCTGGCGCTGGACGTCCTTACGCTCTGCATAAGGACCTCCAGCATCAGATTTTCCCAATAGAAAATGATTGAATAATGCTTTCCTATGGGGAGGTCTAATGTGCGCGCGGCCATTGCCGCACATGCCCATTAGGTCTCACCAGCCGGCTGACGTCGGTGGGAGAGGAGCGTGGGGAGAGCCTGACCCAGTGTAGAGGGACAGTCGCTGGATTCAGATAAGTTGCTGAAGGGGTTTTCACTCCTTCAGCCCCATGGGAGGGGGCAAGGGAGGAGGGGGACCTATTAAACCTATAGTGCCAGGAAAACAGGTTTGTTTTCCTGGCACTATAGGATCCCTTAAATGCAGAACAAGTATTTATCTATTATCTGTATTCAACGTCAAAAAGCACTATCTTTATTTTGCATAATAAAAACAATACTTAAAGTGCTTAAGTAAAGGAACACTCTAGACCCCTAAAGCACTTCAGCTTGCTGAAAAGCTTTATGCGTGAAGAGTTTGGCATTTTTTTAAAATACATTTTTTAAAGTGCAGATTTCAATTGAAATCGACACTTGTATAAATTAACCTCATTACAACCCGTTGGCTTTCAAGCAGACAACAGCTCTTGTTAATTCCTGGTTTGGTGAGCTCAGTGGAGCTAAACTAAAGAGGCAGAGGTATTATATATCTTTTATTTTTTTAAAGAGGCAGAGCACCTGCCTTGCAAATACTTATAATTTAGCTGCATTGGGAAGTCTTTGATTGGACAGCCACAAAAAGTATGGGCGTGGTAAGAAGAGCAAGATTTACAAAGGCTGCAGTCAAAAGCTGGTTTTAAATATACAACCAATGAAAAAATGCATAATTAAATGTGTGCAAGTTTTAATTTAAGGTATATCTACTAAACAATGTTTTGTATTTATTTTGTATTTATGCAATGGAGTGTCCCTTTAAGTACATATGTAATAAAAAAAAGTAAATATAAATAAATATGAAATATTTTTAAATGTACCATAATCGCATATCCACCTGCCATATTATATATCACTTATAATGATCTTTCTGCAGAATAGATTTACCTCTGTGCATTCCTACACCCTGATGCCTACACCCTGATGCAGCAAAGGAGTAAGCCAGAGTTACTTTAATGAACCACTCCATGCCAGTGGCTAACAAAGGAAGGGGAGTGTTCTGTCCCGGGTGCCACTTATTAGGGATGTGCCAATACTTGGCATATCTTGGCATATTAGGGGTGTGCCAATACTTGGCATATCTTTGTGCATAGGGTGCACCACCTCATGGGGTGCACAATGCAATCGCAAAGTGACCAGCAGGAGGGGAAGTGGTACCCTCCTGCCTATTAGAGAATGTAGTTTGTCTGAACCACCGACCATGGTGGAGCAGCTTTTGTTCCTCTGCCGGATCTGACAGGAAGTGCTCTCAGAGAGCACACTCCCTGTTAGACCGGGAAGAGTGAACAGGATCTCCTCTACCGCAGCTCAGCCATGCTACACAGGAACTGTGACAGCATCTCCCAGATCTGCATATATCTCTCCCTATCCTCCATGAGACTGGCAGAGTGGGTAGAAATATTTAGGGAGAGCAAAGTGGGGAGAGTTACATACTTCCAGATCTGAGAGATCCCCTGTTTAGCCCTGCCCCCTTCCTCCTGTGCAGCTCTGAGTGTGTTGTGGCTGCCTCCTGCCTGCCTTCCATCCCAGCACTCAAGTGGTTAACAGGCAGAGCAGCCTTTTACAGCTCTGCAGTATTCACCCCTGCCACCCTCCACAAACAAACACAGACAGCTACAGAGAGGTAAACTTGTATGTAGCCAGGTCTGTATGTCACCGTATGTCTGTGTATGACTGTCTTTGTATGTCTGTTTCTGTATATCACTGTATGATTGTATGTTTGTGTAGGACAGTGTCTTTATCACTGTGTTTCAAATAATACAAAGTCCAGGGTGCACAGTAATATAAACCAACACACAGTAAGATATACTTATACAAGGAAAAACCTGATGGTACACCTCTGATTAGTCTGTAAAACATAAAAAAGCTCACATAGCATAATACTGTACGTATACAGAAAGAATAAAAAACAGAGGTAATGGGTCACTCACACTTCCCAGAGCCACATGTAGCAGGCTCTGGCTATGTTGGCTTGTCCAGGAGTAAGGCTGCTGTGGTGTGGTTTTGGTCCTGTAGCTTATTCCTCCACAGATTAAAGTAGGGAGACTTTAAGTAATTCAAAATCATCTTACTTCAAACAAAAGGTGCAAAATAAGAAATACAGGATATAGCAGCAACAAATAGTAGAGTAAAAGTCCATGATAAAAACTTTTCAACCATATGGGTCTTCTTCAAGGTGCATAATTAGTCGTTCCATCTTTCCGTTTATATAGGGTACTGTCCTGTTGGGTAAATGAACTTGGTGTAATTGAAGTGACTCCCGGTCACTTCCGGGTTCCGTTTCTGTTCCGTTTCTGTTCTGGTTGTGTAACCTTTGACCTCGCCTCTTGCATATGATGTCATTGCTACGTCATGCATCCTTCTAGATTCTATATAGTTCATAAAGCTATCTGAAGTCTGGGCAGCCATCTTAGATTTGGGACAAAGTTCTTTATATACTCGATTTGCTTAATGTAGACTCCAAATTCCAACACCTCCAGTGTTTTTGTAAAATCTGAATTCCATAAAACTGCAAGGTCTATTATGGCATTTTAAGAAATGTAGAGACACATTATGATTAAGATAACTTCTTTCGATGTTGTAAATGTGCTCACGTATCCTCTTTTTAAGACACCTAGACGTCTTGCCTACATATTGCAGGCCACAAGGACATGTGAGCACATACACAACATTGTTAGAGTGACAAGTAACAAGTGATTTTATTTAAAATACCTCTTGTCCCACAAATGATTTAAAACTCTCAATTATTTTTACTTTTTGTTTAGCATTTTTACAACCCATACAGCTTCCACAATAATGGAAGCCTGTCATTTGGTCTCTATGTTAGCTAATAAAATCAGTATTTTTCACATCAATAAAACTGGAGGTTACAATTTGTTTAAGATTGCGTGCCCCTCTAAAAATAACTAGGTTTATCTTCAAAAAATAGTGTTAGTTCCTGATCCTGTCATAAAATATGCCAATTTTTGTTTACAATATGCCTCAGTTGTTTGTGGTTATTATTGTAATTAAAAAGGGGAACGTTATTGTAATTGATCAGGGGAACTTTATCTGTCTCCATAGTAGTATTTTTGGGTTTGTATTCAAATAAATGTTCTATCTCTCGAACTTCTTGAATTTTTTCGTTCAGGTTACTAAGTTGATAACCCAGTTCAAGAAATTGATATTTCAGGATGCTTGCCTGATCATTAAACTGGGTGGTATCTCAGCAATTTCTCCTCAATCTGAGAAATTGATCCTTTGGGATATTGTCCAGCCATGGGCGGAAGTGACAGCTATCCCTATGGATAAAGCTGTTCACATTCACCTTTTTAAAAAATGTTTTAGTTTTTACTTTATCATTCTCAATATAAATTTCCAAACCTAGAAAATCTTTCTCAATATTGGCATAGCTTGGTGCAAACCTGGTGCCCATGGCCGTGTCACTACACTGTAGATAGTAGTCACCTTGGGATAGAGGTGATATTGTGTTTTCTGGCGCTTAGAAGAATATATATATAAATAGTATGTGAGCTGCTACCACCAAGTGCAATTCTCTCACTAATTGACACAAAAATACAAAATATAGCAGTAGACTGTATGATAAAAAATCAACCCCAGTCAAAGGTGGAGCGCTAAGGAGGTGCTTGTAGCCTTCCAGCTGAAGTGGTAGAGGTTAACACAGTAAAGGAGTTTAAGCATGCGTGGGATAGGCATAAGGCTATCCTAACTATAAGATAAGACTAGGGACTAATGAAAGTATTTAGAAAATTGGGCAGACTACATGGGCCGAATGGTTCTTATCTGTCGTCACATTCTAAGTGACAGCTATCCCTATGGATATAGCTGTTCACATTCACCTTTTTAAAAAAATGTTTTAGTTTTTACTTTATCATTCTCAATATAAATTTCCAAACCTAGAAAATCTTTCTCAATATGCCATAAAGAGATTAGCATAGCTTGGGGCGAACCTGGTCCCCATGACCGTGCCACTACACTGTAGATAGTAGTCACCTTGGAACCAAAAGAAATTATTATTATGGATGAGGCTGGAGGTGAGTATCAACATGTTTGGATAAATTTGATAGCAGAAAAAGCATGAAATGAGCTAGATAATAGCAAAGACTCCTAAAGGAGACAACCCTAATTGTTGAAATAAGCAAAAATTATAGGAGAGTGAAGTGTACTAAATATGGGATGTAGGGAAGTGGAAGTTTAATGAATAGATTTAAAACTTAACTTTTATTAGACTTGAAAATATAATAAACTTCCCTGAAGTACTATTGTTAGCAATACTTTCAAAATGAGAAAAAAAAAAAAATAGTAAAGGAAGGGAGATTAGTCACCTAAACATGGTATCTAGAAAACAGCAGTAGCCAGTACAGAAATATAATATATATATATAGTCATTTGCAGTGATTTTGCTTCAAAATAATATGTTATGAGTCATTAATTAATTTTGCTCATTGGACCTTGATATTTAATCCTCAAAAGAGATAAGAAACATCTAATATGGAGGTATATTGAGACCAGATTGATATATTAAATGTATTTCATCATGCCAGATGCATAAAGCGTTAAGATGTAGCAGAACGGAGATGTTTTCATCTTCACTATAACCTGTGTTGTGATCCTTTGTATCAAATTGTAGTTGAACCTCAAGTTATGGTTAAATCCCAATTGTCATGGGTGGGGAAAAGGAAATAAAAAGGGTGAATAACATTGTCACTCATTCACTTTGATTTAGTTATATTAAGTGACAGTCAGATGTTAAATGTATTTATGATGGTGTACTGTAAAGAACAGAAATGAAGCATCAGAAAAGAAGTGTTAGGTACTAAACAAGTGGGTCATTTTATGCAATTTAATAAACAGCTTGTAGCCTACTACTCTTTAAGTATGGATTTTTGGTACGCAACTGTATTTATCAAATAAACCTCACTCGCTTAGATTTAGTTACATCAAATCCGAACCAGGTATTAATAGCATATATGGAAACATGCCTTAAAGAACAGTGGCAATTAACTTCTATATAAAGTTGTTATATTTAAATGTTTATTGAAAGAGAGGACATTTAAGTTGTTTTCTTCACAGAGATGATCGACTTACAGACCACACGAAAATATGAATTTGTGATACAAATACTTTGTTTATCAGATATGTCCAAATTGACTATACAGTATACATCTCCAGAAGTAGTATTCAAAGTAGTATTCGTTTGCACATTTAATGTTAGTGCTAGTGGTGGAAAAACATCAGAATTGCTTAATAATATAAATGCCATTTCCCCTTTTTTCTTCCTTTTCCCCACCCATGACAATCGGGATTTAACTATAGTTTGAAGTTTCACTACAGTTTGATAAAAACACAGGTTATAGTGAAGATTATTAAAACATCTTCGTTCTGCTACATCTTAACGCTTTATGTATCTGGGGTGATGAGATACATTTAATATATAAATCTGGTCTCAATATACCTCAATATCAGGTAGGTTTCTTATCTCTTTTGAGGATTAAATATCAATGTAACATGAGCAAAATTAATTAATGACTATGGGAATCTAATTATGTTTTAATTTAATTTTGTAAAATATATTTTTCATTATTATAATCCACTATTTTAGAGTTGGAATCCCATTGTCATTACTTCTCTGTACATTTTCAGATTTACGTAGTCTATGATTATGCATAGCTATTTGGGGTTCGTCATGACAAAAACTACTTTTGAGTATCTTAATATCTCTTATATGAGATATAGTTACATCTGGGTAAACACTCATTTATTTAGTCGACTGTCCCCTAGACAGCAGCTGTTGAGCGAATTTTCCTATTTGTTATCAGTAATTTAATTACGTCATGTGTGAAAGTGGATTGGGTTTTGCATTTTTGAATTACACCAATCAAAAGCTTTTTCCCCCTATAATTATCGGTTACTTATCTTAACCGGTTCCCATCTAATATGACTGTTGGCGAAATGCGCACGTCAGGGGCTCTAAGATACCCATCAAATAATGAGATCAGTTATCTATGTTTGACAGTGTTATCAGACTCTTTTCGATGGGTCTGTCTTTTTCTTTTCAGCTAGCATTTTAATATTATAGAAGGAATTATATCTTTTTAATATAGAGATCACATTCCAGTTATTATACTAGTTTTATTAGAGAGTACCTATATATATATATATATATATCTGTACTGGCTACTGCTGTTTTCTAGATACCATGTTTAGGTGATTAGTCTCCCTTCCTTTTACTATTTTTCTTTTTTTTTCTTTCTCTCATTCTGAAAGTGTTACTAACAATAGTACTTCAGGAAATGTTATTATATTTTCAAGTCTAATAAAAGTTAAATTTTAAATATATTCATTAAACTTCCACTTCCCTACAATTCGATAGCACAATCCAATCCCCAAGATGATAGGGATAAATTCGATAGCAGAGATACAATACCCGAGACAAAAGGACAAATTCGATAGCAGCGATCCAATTCCCGAGACGATAGGATAAATTCTAAAGGAATGATCCAATACCTGAGACACTAGACGGTAAATTCGATAGCTGCGATCCAATCCTCGAGACTGTATGAATGTGTCTCTATATCACAGTATAGCTGTATGTGTAGAACAGTATTTGTAACCAAATGTCTGTATGTCATTGTATGTCTCTGTATGAGAGTGTCTGTGAGACTCTGTATGAGAGTGTCTGTGTGTGTCTCGGTATGACTGTATGTTTGTGTCTGTATGACAGTGTACCTCTGTGTGTAGATTGTATGATTATGTGCCTGTAGTACTATGTTTGTTAAAATGTGTGCCTTTTATTACTGTGTCTGCATATCTTTGTAGCTGTGTGCCTGAATAACTAGGTCAGACATAGTACACATTGAAATTAGTATTAGTAACTTTCCTCTTTCAAATATTGAGCAACATACTGTGATGTCGTGTCCAGTGACATCACGCATACCTAATTAATTATTAAAATTAGCATGGCCGGTATTTTTTTCCAAGAAAGGTGGCAACCCTAGGCCTATTACACGCCATTGTAGTCTCCAAAGGGACCTTGAAGGGCCTCTTTTTAACCTACAGTTTACAAAATTGTGCAATAAATATACTTGAAACCATCAAAGAAATTGCAAGTGTTTTTTTTTACATTTTAAAGTCAGGGTCGAAGATGGGTTTTAATACAGGGTCTGCCCGAAAATGCTTTAGGTATGCCCCTGCTCCACACCCATAGTTTGCTGAAGTGCTTTATGTGTAAAGAGTATCCCATTTAAAAGAATGCCACTTATTATTGAAGAATAAAGGCAGTCAGTCAAACAAGCAGTGAGATTTACTTTCTGCTTCGGTTAGCTCTTTTGCAGACCTCAGTTCAGACCAGCGTACATTCTGAACACTGTGCAGTTCAAATGCACATGCAAGCACGCGTGTGTGTGCACACGAGCAGCCGCACATGGACGGATAGCTCTAGAGGTACCTCTGATAGAATATTTCCCAGTGAAAAGACTGAAAATTTCCTCCAGGAAAAAAAGTGAAGGACTTGTACAGGCTGCAGTTCATAAGAAATACAGCTTTTGCAAACTATTATATGATATACCCCCAAATAATTCATGCATTGCTTATATATACTAAACATTTTTTTTCTTTTAGATATTTACAATGTGGAGTTCATTTAAACCAATTATTTGGGAAGTGTTGGTTACACAAATTTGCCTTTTTAACATATGCATTGCATAATTTATTAGAATTATAGGCACATTAAAATAATATGAGATTAAAAAAACAATTATTTCCTAAAATACATTTTTAGAGACATGCAATTGTTCTACTGAAACTGTGTATTTTGCATGTGTTTAACATTTAAGGAACATTTTAAATGGCCAATGGCCATCAAGAGATTTGTTCTGTTAACTAATCAGCATTGAAAACATTATTTTTAATTTAATTACATTTTAAGTAGATTTGTATTTGTCCAATGAGATTTTGTCTGTCTGTATAAAACATTATAAATAATTAGTAATGTTCCATGATGTGGCTTTGTCTCTTAATTTAAACCATAATCGTGTGAGCTGTAATATTGGAACAAACTATGGAAACATCTGTTTTGGTTGAACCTCTAACACTAGAACTGCGATTTAGTTAATCCAAATAGTTTCTAATTTGTATGCTATTTCTAAACTACTGCCGAAAAATTAATGAACTATTCACAAGGTAATTCAAAGTATTTGGTTAAAGAGTAATTATGAATGAAATATAAGCCAATTTCTAATAATTCTTCTACATTATACAGAAATAAAAACATACATGCTGTAACGGCCTGTGGGTACTCTGGCTAAGAACCTCCGTTACTTCTTGGCTTCCTCCAGGACATCTTCTGTCGCCTCACTGAGTCGAAATACTCTGTGTCATGCAGGACACTCAGATGCCCTCTTCGAGTTGATCAATCAGCCTTCGAAGATGAATTATAGCAGCAGTGATTAGAGCAGTGATTATAACAACCGTTACCCCACACCATGAGTTAAGGCTACATGTAGGGGTTAAACAAAACACACTTTATTACAGCTGTGCAGAGGTATTGATACCAGAAGAGGGTAATTAGCATATAATAGCGTAATTAACAGTATATACAGTTCCCCATCAAGTCATCTTCCCATAACTCTTTGCTTTTCTTCCTGAACACAGCCCTCAGCCCCACCAAAATAAATAAATGATCATCACCATTATGTCCATATCACTCAAAACTTTGTTCTCTATTAGACCAAAATGAACATTAAATATAGTTCAAACAACCTTAACTATGAACAAATGAATGCCCTTTGTAAAACCCCCACCTTAGCAAAAGGAACTTATGCCCTGCAATCTTGGGTCCATGATACATGCCCTCTTTAATTGTACCCTAGCAGAAGGAGACTGAGTTATACAGTGAGGGATGTTTAGAGGTAAGGGTTAGTTACTCTAAGCATCATATGCTTAGAGTTACTTTAAGCCTCATAACCACTACAGCCCGCTGTTAAAGGTGCAAAACATAATGTATTGATTTGCCACATATCTGGTTCCCACAAAGCACTGAGTCTCTTATTAAGACTACCTGCAGAAGTCAGATGCCGATCCTGACATTCATTGGCTGTGAGCATCAACTGAGCATTCTCACCCAAATGAATGAACTTATGTGCAAAGAAATATGCTCAGAATTGACATTAGCCCATTCAAAAATTTTGTTCCAGACTGGCTAATGATGATGCTACACCTATGGAAGCTAGCCTAAATATCTCTGCATGTGCATCTTTTCATTCTAAAATGCTGTACATACAGGGTCCAAGCACCATAACCACTTCAAAACACTGAAGTGGTCATGATGCTTGGAGTAAGCCTTTAAGATAAGAGGTGGCTTAGAGCTCTGGGATATCTATCTTGAATATGTTGGGAACTGTGAGTTAAAGCCCACAGCATCTTGAAGGCAGTTTCTTTCTATACCTAAGACCCCCCAGCACTATCCTTAGGTCCCCTTAGTCCTAGCATCCCCTTACTCTATGCTAAGACCTCTCACAATTGAAGTCCTAAACTTAGCCCTGGCTAAATCGTGAAAACTGAGCCATTATTCACAACACTGTAATGGCACCACATTTATTTTGAAAGCAGTACTTCACTTGCTCAACATTTAAAACTCGCCATTTTAATGGCAATGTTTTAAGTGCATTTCACTTTTTCCACTTTTTCCATGCTCACTACACTGAACAAAATTATAAAAGCAACACTTTTGTTTTTGCCCCCATTTTTCATGAGCTGAACTCAAAGATCTGTGCAATAATCATGCTGTCTAATCAGCATCTTGATATGCCACACCTGTGAGGTGGATGGATTATCTCGGCAAAGGAGAAGTGCTCACTAACACAGATTTAGACAGATTTGTGAACAATATTTGAGAGAAATAGGCCTTTTGTGTGCATAGAAAAAGTCTTAGATCTTTGTTAGTTCAGCTCATGAAAAATGGGGGCAAAAACAAAAGTGTTGCATTTATGATACAATAATGATAGCTAAGGGGTTGGGCTACAGATATTGAGAGAGCCCTGATTTATTTTCAAACCACTCAAAAACTGACAAAAATGGGGGTATGATGCCTAACCACATTTTGTATTATAAGAATTGCAATATGCTGTAGTGAGTATGGTGCTTAAAACTTTGCATTAAAAGGATACTATAGGCATCACTCTGACTCTGCAGTTTCACTGTTCCATTCTCAATGCTCATTTAGGAGTTAAATCACTTTTGTTTCTGTCCAGGCCACACTAACCATACCTCCTCTGGTTGTGACTCGCACAACCTGCATGAAAAATTTGGTTCATTTTCAATCAGATCTTAACTTACTCTAGAGCAGTGTTTCCCAAACCAGTCCTCAAGACCTACCAACAGTCCAGGTTTTGTTAGTATCTCCATTGGAATAAAACAGGGAAATACATAAATCCTGGACTGTTGGTGGGCCATGAGGACTGGTTTGGGACCACTGCTCTAGAGGTTTATGTCACCTGCTTTGATGTTGACATTTAATCATACACATGAGGGTCCTGCAGGTTCTAGCTGGTGTAAACAGAGTAGGAGAATTTGCAATAAAGGAGGTGTTAACATAAGTTTACTCTTTACAGGAAGTGTTTAGGAAGGCTGTGCAGGTCACATGTAGGGAAGTGTGACTAAGGCTGCATAAATAAAGTGATTTAATTTCTGAATGGCAGAGGATTGAGCAGTGAGAGGGACATGATCTGTACACCAAACCTGCTTCATTACGCTTAAGATGTTTTGGTACCTATAGTATCCCTTTAAGCACAGAACTAGCAGCTCTATTAAACTGCAATAAGTTAGGTGCACAACTCTGCATTTTATATAGTCACATGGAAGCTGATGGAATATATCTGCTCACTGCTCCACATATTTATGGTGTGAATATAACACATTATTTTAACTTATCATTGTATAACAAATTAATTCCGTGTTTATTATTATTTTTGCCCAAATTTCACTCTTTATCTTTTTCACTTTCTTTTAAACACCCCCCCCTACACTCTTTTAGATTTTGAATAAATAAAACTCATATATCACTAAGATGATAATTTCATGTGTGTTTATTATCTAAAAAATCAATTTGCATATAGGGCTTTTCTATTAATTTTTTAAAATGTGACATTTATTATTTATGATGTTCTCACGTAGCAACACAGACTGAGAGAACTGAAACAAACTTCTTGTTATATAGTTTTACCAACATTTGTCATGAAGATATATATAATGTCAAATAAGCAGACATTTCATGCTTGTAAAGAAGTCTAGTGTCCTTTTTTTCTTGCTTAGTACACTTCATTGAACACACTATAAAGAGTTGTTAAGCTTGCAGAATTTTGAGACGGGGACATACACAGAACATTACCACAGAGTATCTGTCTCTTCACAGGTTGACTTCCTGTTGCCACAATGTCCGAAAGAAGTAACTGTGATTTCTTTATACATTTTTATTGAATAGACTAATAACGGAGCCAATGTGAAGGAAGAATAGCCTGCCTTCTTGGGGGCTAGTGAGGTGTCAGCAGAAACTGTGGGAACAAATAACAGTCACACAAGGCAGCATTTTATAACATCAGGGCCGCAATCCATCTTTTCGTTCGTTCAAGGCTTTGACTAATAAAGGCCTTTTTACAATTCCCAGCAGAGTTCAGCTTAATTCCCTACAGTGCCTCAGGGGCCTGAAATACATTGCTTTGTAGCAATAAAGAGGGGAAAAATGAAAGAGAGAAAAAGCATAATCAGTGGTTTTATAACTGTCCCACATGAGTAAGGGTTAAGGGCTCTGTATCAACATATGACATTCTAACCCTGGCTTGAATGAGGGAAATGTTTTAAAGACTATAATTTTTTATTGCGGAAATTTTCCCTTTCTCTCAAGGCTGACACCAACTGAAAGACCTACATTAATAGCTGACAAGGTTTCTCAATCTAGTGCAGGTATTCAGGAAATAAACGACAGTTTTGTGATTCATATATGTTAGGTAAAGCATTTGCACGTAATATGTATAGTTTAATTATTTTAGTGAACTTTTGTTTAAATTCCCAACTTACAGTTCACATAGTGAAGGTAACAAGTAATTGTTGATCTGATTATTTGCCTCACCTAATCAGCATTAAGACTTAATTTGTAAAGGAAACCCCCCAAAAAGTACACAAAGCTGTAAAGCATTAAATATATGTAACCTTTTCAGTTTAAAAGTCTTAATTATTACAGTCTGTAATACCGGATTTACATGTCAGGTGTAGGCACAAAATTCCAAGGCTCCCCAACCCTAAAATAAGATAGATAAAGTTAGTGTTATGAATTGATAAGCTGGACATTGCAAATTCATATTTGACAACTGCATATGTATAAATGTACGTATGTGCATATTCCTGTACTGCTTGAAATGTATTGTGTTTTAATATGTGAATATAGTTAGTGTATGCAGCTGTGTAGATGTATGTAGGGTTTAAAGAAGGTGTCAAAAGTGGTTAGGGCAAATGGAGGTGTAAGGTTAGATGTCAGAGTTTCATAGCTTGTCTAGTGTTAGGAAAATTAATAGCGAGGTTAACGTTAAAGTTGGGGTTACAGTTGTAGTATAAAGACTGTTTAAGATTATTGATTTTTGGGCTAGCGTGGCAGTGAATTTAGTATATTGGGTACATGAGGTGTTTTGTTTTTAAGAGGGGTTAAACGTAGGGTTAAGGTAATGGGTTTAGTTACACTCTATGTATTCTGTAGACGAGCCTGAGTGATGATATTAGGGCTACAGGAGGGGTTACACATTGGGAACTTTCAATGTTCTGCTCTAAGGCATTTCCTGTGTGAGAAATTACAAGTGGACAGATGGGAAGTGATCCCTTCCTCTTCCTGTCAAGTCCGACATACACAGACACCGGAGGAGCTGTGAGGGAGTTTTACACCCTTTATAACTGTTCCTACAGGTCTGCTATAAAGGCACACAAATGTGTATTCCTGACACTGTAAGTCTAAATGGCTGTTTCCATCCCCAGCCCCTCCTTACCTTTGTATAGGTATAGTGCTCCTTAGTTTGCATATTAGGGTAATTGATCTTGACAACAGGGTACAAATGAACCTCTGATCATGTCCAGCAACTGGCAATCTTCACAGTAAAATAAAGAGATGATACAACATTTCTTAATACAGGGGTTCCCAAACCCCAGGGGTACAATCCAGTGTTTGTATATGTCTGTATCTGAATGTGTGTCAGTGTTTGTATCTGTGTGTGTCTGTATGTGTGTCAGTGATTGTATATGTGTGTCTATGTATCTGGATGTGTGGCAGTGTGTGTCTATTTGTCATATCTGTGTGTCTGTGTATCTTGCATGTGTGGCAATGTTTGTATCAGTATGTCTGTGCCACTGTATGTGTGTCAGTGTCTGCATGTTTGCCTGTGTATCTGCATTTGTGTCAGTGTGTATCTGTATCTGAGTGAGTGTGTAATTGTTTGAATCTGTGTCAGTTTTTGTATCTGTGTGTCTGTGTGATTTTGTGTGTCTGTATCTGTATATGCAGAGGTGGAGTAGGGGATCATGGGGCAGATGAGAAGCAGAGGAGCCTGGGGCAGAAAAAGGGGAAGATGGTGCAGAGAACATATAGATTTTAAATTTATACTATAATAATTACAAAAATTTGCTAATATATGGCTACAGTTTATAAAAATAGGCTGCCATTCGGTGCTTAAATGAAAAAAGGTTGTGAACCACTGCCTCACTACAATGTTTAAATCCCCCTCATTGTGGTCTCAGACACAGCAGTGTGTCTACCCTATAACAAGATGTTTATTAAACACCATTCACAAGGCCAGTCACAAGACTAAAGCATGGTAGGAAGCATACAATTCTGAACGTTCCCAACATGTTTAATAATAAATAAGCTGCAGTTATATAATTACCCCCACAAAATACCACAAATATTAAATTATCCACATATCTAATGATTATTACTTTTTAACACAATTTACAAGCTTACATTTTCTATGAGCTACCATAATTTAAAGATGTATAAAATGTGTAGAATAAAGAGGTTTTGATCTAAATATGTGACAATTTGCATTTAAAGTTGGATTCATAAATGCATTTTATCACATAAGGTGATAAGTGAAATAAAGTTATAGCAGCTTTGCTACTGGCAAGATAGAATTAATTGTCACGTTCTTAGCACAATCCTAAACGAATGATTCGCTCTCATTGCCACCTTCTAAACAACATTTTTCTTTAAAACCCATTGATTTGAGTTTCTTTTATAAACTGCTGTTTCTTTGTTTTTTTTAGATGCCCTAAATATTCGCAATCGCCAGGTTATCTGTACCACTCTTAAAGTACTTCAGCACTTGGTTGTTTCCGCTGACATGGTGGGTGAAGCACTTGTGCCTTATTATCGCCAGATTCTTCCCATCCTTAACATTTTCAAAAATGTGAATGGTATGTTTATTAATGATTTATTTATTGTGATGATCTGAGAGTTTACCAATATGTATGACACAAACATATATTGCATGCCATTCATAAATATAGCACATGTGCTTTAAGGATACTTATTTTTTCTATTGCTTCTCTTATTAATTATTAATACACTAATTAATTATTGATTAATTTGATTTTTTTTAAAGTGAGACTTTAGTGGGCTTTAGGTTATATTACTAAAATTATATGTTTTTATTTAAAAAAAAATTTAGAAGACTAAAATAATTTTGATATTTTAATACTTTGCTCTGTATTCTATCAGAATTGCATTTTAATTTATGACACATATCACGTATGGCTTATTAAACAAAGAACAGAAGCACTGAAGCTATTCTATAATCTTCTAATAATTACATAATAGATGAGTGTATTGTGTGGCCGGAATACATGGTGTAAACATGAGAATATAATTTGGATGTGCTCTTGAAGAAACAAAATTCTAATTGTCACCTTTTGTTACCAGTGCGTTTGGTACAAAAATTAAATGATACTGTCAGTTTTCTTCATTTCTCTAACAAAGCAAATGCTTGTTATATTAACTGTATTAACAACACTGTGTTCCATTTCTGTCTCGATCATTGTCACCATAGATTCTAATTCTGGAACTTGTGATAACATTAATCAACTGCCAATTTAACTATACTGTATAATATTTAGAGAAAAATGTTAGGTAATCTCTAAGTATTAATATACAGTTCTCTTCACACATACACATACATAACATGTGCAGCCCCCTACACAAATGACTTGTGTAGTACAGCTAGTTACAGTTTATGTGCAATCACACTTGCACACACGTTGCATATGATGTTTTATACACCCATTCATTATATGAATGCCAGCAGAAGACCAAATATATTTTTTTTTTTTCATTTCACTCACTGCTAAAAAGCTGGTGGACTTTTTTTTTTTGGGCAGTATAAACAGTAAAAGATGAGGAATTTGCATCTGTAACATAAATTATATAGTACCTTTAACAACGTGAACTAGTAATGTGGAAAACCGTGTGATGTGATAAAAGATGTGTCTACAGCAATAGCTTTTAAAATTGCCCCATTGCTTTCACTATGTTAAGCTGCATTCATTTTGATTATATCAGTATAGTAGTTGCTACAGGTTCATTTTGATTGCCATTGTTGTCATCAGCAATGATGTTTGTAGCTGTTCAGTGAAAAGGAGTTTGCTGTGGATGAGTAATGCAAAAAAAAAAAAAAAAAATTGTATTGCTTTTCCTTTTTTTTTTTTGAGAATATATCAGAGAGAGAATTTTTTCTGGATTGACATGGCGCATTGCAACATTTGAAATTAGGGAAACTACCTTGATTGCAGTCATTCGTTTACATTCTTGCAGAATTTACATATTTTCATATTACACAGCAGTGAAAAAACATTATGTTATATAGCCATTTTCACTTTGTATAATAAATGTGTCATTCAATATATGGCATCATTGTCCCTCTGTTCCCATGATTGTAGAGAACATTGAACTGCTTACATTTGACAGTTTTCTTTACTTGTCAGTTTGTACATATGCCCTTATCTTTTGTCCCTTTGTTTATTTCAAATCCCTTTGATAATTATGTTCGTATATGTATATAGAACAGTTCTGCAAACCTTGACAACAAAGCTGTCAAGGTACAATAGCTCAGCTGAGTGAAGGTTCAGTCTTCTTGATCAAAAATGTCATTTTAATACAAAATTCTTACTTCAAAGCACAAAATGCCATTGAAGTCTATGAGACAGCCAGTACTAAAAATGAACAATGGTACTTTCCTTCTATAGAGAGTATTTCTTAATGAGTGAAATTTAACAAGCGTAGGACATTGCTGTATAATACAGATGTAATAATCATTCATTTCTACAAAGCTTTGCATGGAAGGGTGCTTTATTTCCACTTTATCCATGATTTCACTTTCGGTGTGTATCAATATCTGCCTTCAACTTCCCACAGAGACATTGCCACTTTTCATAAATGTTTGATGAGATTCAGGGAATAAGAGCAGTGAGTAAATGTGAGCATAAAAAGGTTAGTATTTTGAATGGTAATAACACTGGCTGCATTTCTGATTGCAAATGCCATCTACTCTATGAACTCTTTGAACCGTTAATATTAACATGTTCTAGAGAGTACACTCCACTGCTCCACTGTTTTTGCTGTATATTATTTAATTAAAATTTGCATTTTTACAACTCCGCTGCCTTACTACCATAGAACAGAATTGTCAGTCATGGAATTTCTTAACTACTGAACTTCACTTTAACATGGCATATAAATGTAGGTAGCTAAAACTTGTGTAATTTCTGCAATCTTGACATTTCTAATGATCAACAAAAGCCTAGAGATTTCTTGATAATGTTGTTATTGATGTGTTTGTGCAAAACAGGCTGGAATATCTCTCTCCTGTGTGCATAATTAGAACACAAAGCCTAATCTTCCAGGTAATGAACAAAAAGCAGACATAATGATGATGATTCAATAAATTGCATCCAAATATTATCCGTTGTCAATAAATCAGTTAGATTCCCTTGAGTGTGTTTGTTAAAGGGCCTTAATTTTTAGTTTGTTTACTATTGCTGTTCTTGTTGTTAAAACTGGATTTTGTACAGTAATATATGTGTTGTACATTTTTCTTAATGTCTAGAAAAAGAGCTTTACTGTTTTGGAATTCTTAGTGCATAAGCATCATTGGGTGCGCTGACGCAGGCTTGAAACCCGAGTGGGTTATTTAACACTATTTAATCAATAGCCATGAGTCTTCTGAAGTTGTGACACCCTGCAGTGGCATGCTGTAACTTCTGTTATGACACTGATTAACCCCTGCTGATGGTGACATAGGTCTCAGAGAAGTGTCAGTTTCTGTGTGTTGTTACACAAGTGAGCAATGTTGTTAATAGGGAGTTGGGATGTGGCTTCAAGATCAGGCCTCGCTCACTCGGGGAACACTGAGATGAAAATAGTGAAGGCCTTTGCAAAACACATCACTTGCCATTGCTCCTTGAAGTGCCTCATCAATGAACTAAGGGTGCTACCTGTCTTACAGGTAGCACCCTTAGTTGAGACCATGCTGCTTTTAAAAATCGCCCTATAATTCTAATCTTCCCACATATCCACAACCTCCTGTAATTCAGAGCCATCTCTTCTTTTGACTATCATTCAATCACTGCGATACATCCCATTTCTGCAAATTTCTATCTTCTATAATTTATTTCCACTTCCCACACCCCTAGCACTTCCAACCACCATATCCACCCCCACGTCCTGTCACTGCCAGCCATACCTTCCACAGCCCTTTCCCCTCCCTATTGTCCAGTAATTCCACCCTTCCTGTCCTCATCCACCTATCAAACTCATCCATTCCTTCCTTTCCCTACTCTGCTATCATTCCATGCTATCCCTTCTTCCGCATAACATCTTATCGTTTTCAGTTTCCCCATAATCTCACATTTTAGGTTTTTATTGATGATCAACTTATCAATGTGCCAATGTTTTAAAGCAAAACTCCACTATTTAGTGGCCATGGCTAAGTAATGTCAACATCTAATATGCAATACACCAGCTCTAGATAAATCTCTGTGCATAGTATAGATGATGTGCATTAAGATGAATGCATGTAAAAGTGTCAGCCCTTTAAGGAGTCCCTGGAAATGGGAAAACACTGAGTAAATGCTTTGGCAAGGAAACCACGCCCTCTGAAGAACAGGTGAAAGAGGGGGCAGGCATTAGGGAACAGGACCACGCCCCGACCAATAGGAAAAGGAAAAGGGAAGGTGCTAGAGACTTAAAAGGATTGGCTGGACACCATGAAGTTGTTGGAAGAAGCCTGGGGAGGTGGGCGAAACGCGTCATGAAGGACATCATTGAGAGGCGGACCCAAGATCGTGAAACTATTCAATTGTGGTTCCTGGCCTCTCTATTTCCTCCTATACTGCACAGATATTCTTACATCAATCTGACTGAGTGAAGACATCTTTCCTGTCATTGAATCTGTGGGAAATATCCCTCTCCAGTGGAGCTATTCAAACCCAGAGCCAGGGGTGATAGGGCTCTGGTACATGTGAGTTCTCTCCCAGACATTCTATTATATGTCTATAACTGTAACACAGTTTGCACTATATATTTTTCACTATTTATTGTAGATACTCCATCATGCAGTTTCTAGCACGCTGATATATTTGGTATTTTTTACACAATACATTTTGTTCATCTCTCCACAGTATACTTAGATTTGGTTCCCTCTGTTACCAAGGGCACATCAGTTTGCCTTTACTTCTCTAATTAGGCCCACTTTCTTACTGACCATTTTTCTTCTCATTTTTTAGCTCATGTGCTGGGGCCCTCATGATATCATCATGATTCTTATTGACTGTACACATTGAAACAAGCCAATTTCTGTTAAAGGATACAGGCACTTATGGTGGTCCCTAATAAGTATTAGGCTAATTAAGAAAAAAGATATGACATTGCCAATGAGGTGCACAGTTCATCATTCCTGGCAATAATAACGATCATTCTCCAACATCTAGTGTGGACGTTGAGTGGATAGCTGAGTTGGAGGTTATTCTCTAAGCTTGCTACTGCTTCCTACCTTGAAAGGAGGGTTGTAGTCACATTTCTCCACGAAACCCCATAATAAACTGATCTATACATGTAATTTTACTAATTTAGTGCTGACAAACTGCGTACACTCAACTACGCATGGGAACTCTAATGGATTCACTGTTTAGCTTACATTATAAAAATTCTTTAGCTACTACATTAGGTTAAACAATAATACCGTGATATAGAGGATGAATTGTGAATAAATACAGTTATCCTCACTTTATCAACCATAGAATATCAACTCACTTTATCAACCGTAGAATATCAACTCACATAATAAACCATAGATGTACGGTCATTTAAGAATTTGTATACTGGAATCAAGGGTATCTGATTCCCTTGAGGTAAATAAGCCTATTGCTTCGATGTGCCTCTCTTAGAATCCGCCAACAGCTGCAGGAAATTTTAAAAGCAAATTGCAGATATCTAACTATGAAGAGGTTGCACATCCTCTCTAATTGCTTGATGGAGAGGAGGAGGGGGGGTTAGTACAAGGAAAAAAGAATGTGTGAGATTACTTTGGAATGATTACATCTTTTATTCTTTTGCTATCTCCCCGTCAAAATGTTTTGTTTTTTTCTAACGTGTCATAAAAATATCTATAAACCAAGAATCCCATTGTACAGTGCCAAGAAAAACAGTGCATAATTTAGTATTGGTTTCTTAGAAGAAAATTATAGTTATTGTGGTATGAATAGTAACACATTGAGCCCACAATGCTTAGAGATTCAGAGAAGTAGGTCGCAAGGCTGCAAGCAGTTGAAGGGTTAAGATGTAATGTGTAATTTGAACAGCATGTGTAATTATCTCTAAGGAAATCAGTGCTCTAAGTATTGACAGTGAATGAGTTTTAAGATTGAAACAATGGCAAAAAAGTGCTATTTATGCAAGATTGCTGTAAGACTTGGAATTAAGTCTCAGAGTATTTTGACCTGTCAAATCTAAAACTCTGCTAATGCAAAGCCTATTACAATGCAAAAATGAAAAACTTTGGGCATGAACAATAGTTTATTAATTATAAAACATAGAAAGACTATTGTTCATTTTAGTAATACATTCTAAAATTGTATGATGTTTCTTTACGAACATTCGCTAGAAGAAACCACAAGTGTTTTAAAGTGGCATTTCTTGTAGGCTTCATAATACAAGTCTATTATTGTAGGCCAGCTAGCCCAGGTGGTGAGTTGGCACCAAGCCAGTGGCATAGCATGGGTTTCCAGCACCCAGGGCAAGTATTCAGCCTGCTAAGCCATGGACAATTAGTGCTCCTCCTTCCCTATGTGAGATGGATCCTAAAAATTAGACAACGCAACTATCAGTGCTATTTTTATTTATTATTATTACATTCGATACACCATTGCACCAAGTATCATCAACGATTAAGCAATGGTTTACTACCTTATCTGGTTCCCCACTAGGCCTCGATTTACCCTGGTGGTACCCCGACTTTTTTCTAGCTTCTGCAGAACTGCAGAAGTTGGAAGCCAAGGTGGTCGATGTTTATTAGCTGAGAGAATCATTGTAAGTTGCATTTTCAGTTCAATTTGGGGAAACCACTTGAAGGATTCGTTGAGCTATTTCAGGCCATTTATGATTCCAGCACGATTGTGCCCCAGTACACAAAGCCAGGTCCATAAAGACATGGTTGGATGAGTTTGGTGTGGAAGAACTTGAGAGGCCTGTACAGAACCCTTACCTCAATCCTATTGAACACATTTGAGATGACCTGGAATGGAGATCTAACATCAATGTCTGACCTCACAAATGCTATACTGGATAAATAAAAATTATAAGTAAATATGTATATATTTTGATTCTAAATGTATTTTATATATTATTTATATATAATTATATTATTTTATTAATTATATATTGGGAGGCCTGCCTGACAACCCAGACAAAAACTCATAGAATTTTATTTGCAAGCACTATATTTGACATTGTAACTTTCCAAAACTCCATAAAATATGTACTTGGCAGGGGTACTCTTGTATTTATGAGACATAGCTGAACACAAACATGAGCATCTTAGAGCAGTAAAACGTATAATGCTGAAAATATAATTGGTGAAATGGGAGTTTTTTTGTGAAAAATGCAAAAAAACAAATATGAACAGTAACTTTGACCAGGGTTTGTAACTAGGTGACTACTAAAAGACTGAATATATCTTCCTATTCCAGGCCCTGCCCATCAAGGTGACGAAAAAAGCCTAGCCCCCCTGCAAAGTGCAATAGACAGCTTAATATGGGCACAAAAGCGACACAGGGTAGCACGGAAAGTACTATACCGCCTTAAGGCGAGGGGAGGGCTCCCCAACCTACACCTATATTACTTAGCAGCACAGCTAGCCCAGGTGGTGAGTTGGCACTCCCCGGCGGACTCCCACCGATGGGTCGACTTAGAAAAACATCTTATGTACCCCAATTCTGAATATGGGTACCCAAGGAGGACAGACCAGTGCTAAGGACCACCTGTCCGGCAATTCTGAACTCCAAAGAATCTGGGACCTCAGGGCCACCACACATGCCCTAAAACACACACCCTCCCCATGTGCTGGACATGCCCAAAGGTCAGCGGTTTCTGGACACAGATGCAGACCCTGCTGGCAGATGTGTTTGAGAGGCAGATAGCTATGGACCCCTGGTCCTTCCTGCCGTCCAAACCCACTGACAGACTACTCGTGAAGGAACAAAAACTCCTTAACAAACTTACCCTAGCGGCCAGACGAGCCCTAGCACAATAGATTTCACACCCACGATAGCAGACGTGGTAGTGAAGGTTAAAGATAACTACCTGATGGACAAACTGACCGCCCAGATTAGAAATACGGAAAAAAAAATCTTCCTGAAGATTTGGCAGCCCTGGGAAACTTATTCTGACGACTGAACACCCAAAAACAATGATAGGATAGAAACCCCTGGGAGTGGAAGATGTGCCCGCCGCTGCCCCTGCATCCCTTCACCCCCCCAGTTCCTGTTACTCCTCCCCTCCCCCAACTAGGAGTATCAACCTCAGCCCTACCAGTGGCAACGCAGGGCTGAGCCCAGTTCTGAACTTAAACAAACTGTTTGTTTTATGATTTTCTGTACCTAGGTACACACCAATCTAAGATAAAACCGTTAAGAGGTGAAAGCCGAGACGTGGCACTAGGACTATCAGGAAGTGTCATAAAGTATATGAAAAACCTCTTGTAAAACCTCTTGTATGCAAACATGTAAATAACCATGATTGAAAATATTGTAAGAGACCATATGCTTATTCAATCTGTAAAACCCTGTGATCCGGCTGACACATTTAATAAAGTATAAAAAAATTAAATAAAATACTGAATATACCCCATTTTGAATACCCTAGGTTGTCTACTTTTGCAAATGGTATGCAAAGATGTAGGTAATTTTCATTCCTGTGCTGCCATATGGTCTCAAAGGCAACATAGGCACAGCAAACCAATCTGGCAAACTGAAATGGGCAAGCTCTTTTATGACCCTGTATCTTTCCAAAACCCACATAAAACATGTACATATCGGGTACTGCTGTACTCGTGAGACATCACTTAATACAAATATGAGTGTTTTAGAGCAGTATAGTGTTGATGATATCATCAGTGAAAGTGCAGTTTTTGTGTAAAAAATGGGCTGCCATTCCTGGGCTACCAAAGACGATATACCAAACTGGCAAATTTCAATGTGTAAAAACTGAAATGGACACACTCTTTATTTCACCCTGTAACTCTCCAAAATACAATGAAACCTGTACAAGGGGATACTGTTGTATTTGTGAGACATCTCTGAACAGAAATATGTGTGGTTTATTGCAGTAAACGCTAACAGCATTAAGATACAATTAAAATGCCATGTAGAACTGAAAAATAACATTTCTTAATTTCTCATACTTTTTCAGATTTTCTTCATATTAAATTATGTTTCATATCTAAATATCTGATGTGAAATGAAAGCCCTATTATTCCTGAACAAAATGATATGTAATAAGTGTGAGTGCATTTAATATGAAAGAGGTAAATCATGGTTGAAAGACATATAGCTCACATTCAAGACTTTGTTTTGGTTCAGAACGTGGACAGTTGCCTCTGTCTTTAAGGGGTTAATTTATTCCCTTTGGAAAGTATATGTGCTTCTAAATGTGTGAAAATAGGAGTCACAGAGGAATTTAATCTTAGATTGCCTTGTGGAAACTTTATCCTTAATAATCCTCCCAGTTGTTTAATTACCCTGCTAATTATTCATTGCTACATGGTTATTCACACCTATAGTTTAGTTCACAAGGAAAAAGAAACCTGAACCACAACTGTTCCAAAGTTCATTTCTTTGTGTGAGACATGCAATCCATCCTCACTTGCAGCATGAGATGTACCTTGATGAAAAAGAATATTGGAGAAAATTAAATTAGGCTTTCAGTTTACCTTTGGTCTACCTTTCAGTGCAGTGCTTTTTCTAATTTTAAAATCTAAATTTCACATCACAATTTAAAACAGACAGTAGTCTGTGGCATAGTTTAGGTATAATTGGACAAAAGTAAGATAAAAAAAATAGTATAAAGCAGTGGTTGTTTAAGGAACACCCCAAGCACCATAACCACTATAGCTCACTATTTATATATATTAATATCGAATTACAGTTAGATTGAAATTGCACATATATAATATATTTTTACATTGATTTTTTTTATTATATATATATATTACACACACGTTTCAGTTTTATCAAGTCCAACATCGGACTGATAAAAGTCCGACAGGGGACTGAAATGTTGGCTAAATATTGATATGTATTACTATCACACAATAAATATTATTGCTTGTAACACGAAGCCCTGTGAGTGCACTTTTCTGGGAAGATATACTAAGAAAGCATAGTTTGCACGAAGGTCAGCATGAAATGGTAGAGTGTGTTACGGTGCTCTTGTTGGATGGATATATATATATATATATATATATATATATATATATATATATATATATATATATATATATATATTTTTCTTATAAATATATTTGGGAAGCATCATAATTAATTTACTTCTACATGAATTCCCTTTTGAGGGACTGCCTAATAACCCATGCAGTCCCGGTCCGGTCATGTGATCGTGATGTCATTGTGATAACATGGCCCGGAAGGGCCAAATTTGCTGGAGGGGGGACTGCCTGGGTTGTCAGGCAGTCACCCTGATCAGGATTGAGTAAGTAGACTGGCACCTGGGGGGATGGCATTAAAGTTCACATTTTGCAGGATGGCACAGTATGCCCACCACCCTTAAGGGGCTAAAAGGCACTAGAAAGCAAGAAGTAAAGAGGTATAATGCCAGTTGTAGGCATCTTTGGCACTCCAGATGTTGTGTACTACATCTACTTTCATGCATTTCTGGCATTATGTCTGTGCATTATGAGAGATGTAGTCCACAACATCAGAATGCTGAAGGTTGCCTACCCTGTATTATGCTATAATAATGTTTATATTGTAGAAGCCTCATCTATCAAGCACTTAATCTTTTCTATCAAATAGAGAAGGTTTCTGTGTCGCTAATTTTCAGTGCCAGTAAGAAGCTAGATGGAAAGGAAAATTCTTCACTAGCTTACTGCAATGTAAATGTGTGCGTAGTAAATAAGCACATTTATCATTTCTGTAACAGCAGTTTAGTCAATTTCACTGTATGGGAGTAGCATAGTAACATAATCACAGGAGTTTAGAAATGAATTAAATTCATCAAGAACTTGACAAATCCCAAAGTAACAGATGTGATTAGTTAATTATCCAATGAATTCTCCTAGGATCCTTCATGCTGCCCAAGAGATTGAAAGATAATCCTTTTTTTTTTTTAAGAAAGTAACACTTTATAATCAAATGAATAGGAAAGGATGTAACATGTAACATAAGCACATATATACCATTAGTAGTATGTTAACTATCTAAGTTTTCATAGGAAAAAGTCCCTGCAATGAAATTGTGCATTTTTTCTTTTAAAGAACAGGTGCATGGTCTGGGTATCCACATTAGTATTTCATTGCATAAATCTTGTTCTTCAGTATTCACAAGTTAACTCATATGTTGCTTTTTTTTTTTTGCAATTTCATTATTATTATTATTATACATTTACTGTATATTATATGGCTGTGTCATGATTCCAACATGTATTTTCTTCCAATATATATATTTTTAGATTTTATATATTTTTTAAAGTTATTTTTCTTTTTTTTATCTATACTCTTTTATAAATTATACAGAATGTGCATCTTTGAATATTTTCATTCCATGCCTGATCAGCTGCAGATTAGTTGCCATATGAATAGGAAAGAAACCCAATTTTGATTTCAGGGCACTGATTCTGCACACAGCTTCATCCTATGTTAGGCGAATAAACCTTACATAACTTCTGTGATAGGTTGCTAATGCAATGCTAGAAGAAAGAGATGATACAGTCATTTAATGCATTAAGAGGGAACAGTGGTGAAATTTAGCACTTTCTTATTTCTCACCACTTTATAATTGAAAATAAAGATGTCTCAATTTTAGAAGGCATATGGATTTAAGTTTGTTTTTCTCACTGTAATATTTGTTTATTAAAAATGAAGCTAATCAAACTTAAATCGGCACTGTCACCATCTGGGTAATTTACATAATTTGCAAAGACCCCCTACAGCAGGGGTTCTTAAACTCCGGCACCCCAGATGTTGCTGAACTACAACTCCCATAATTCTCTGGCTATCTATGTAATTCAAAGAATCATGGGAGTTGTAGTTCAGCAACATCTGGGGGGGTGGAGTTTGAGGACCCCTGCCCTACGGTAACAATGCTAGTGGTCCGGTGGTCAGGAGGGACAGGGAAAGGTGAGATTTACTTTTCTGAACCCGTCCCTTGCTGATGATGCCATCTTTTTCCATCTGGTCTTCTTCTAAAGTGCCAGAAGCTTACGTTACTGCTGTACTCTGTGAATGTGCGAGAGTAGAGCATTGAGGTCCATGAAGGACCCCCATATACACATTTAATATCTCTGAAGCTGTCACTGGTGATGGCTAAGAGATTGACACTGCCAGACTGTCTTAGCTCCGACGAGTGTCTAGAACTGTCAGATATAGTCTCTATTTTGTCTCAGTATATCTTTTGTCTGGGTTGAAATTTCAGTGAAATTCCAACACAGTCAGTATGAGTATTTTATAAAGATCTTATCTTTCTGAAATACTTATTTTGCAGAGGGGTGACAGTGCGGCTTTAATTATAATAAATGGGAAAGTGCGTTCGCAAGTTATTTTATTGTGAATGAATATTTTGAATTGAAGAAAAGAGACTGCCTCTTAAAAAAAATACATGTATTTTATGTTTTGTGTCTTTATAAGTTGCTTTGTGTCTCTTCATAGCTTTTAATGGGAACATTAAACTATAAAATATTAACCCCTTAGTGACCAGACTGCTTTTCAATTTTCTTACCGTTTGGGACCAGGGATGTTTTTACATTTCTGCTGTGTTTGTGTTTAGCTGTAATTTTCCTCTTACTCATTTACTGTACCCACACATATTATATACTGTTTTTCTCACCATTAAATTGTTTTTCTAAGGATGCCATTAGTTTCATTATATCATATAATTTACCATATAAAATTTTTATAAAATATGATGAAAAAAATGACCCCAAAAACCTGTTACGCATCTACAACCGCAAAATAACACCCATGCAATAGTTTCTAAAAATTTTGTCCTGAGTGTAGAAATAACCAATGTTAACATGTTCTTAGCTTTCTTTGGAAAGTTATAGGGCTATAAGTACAAGTAGGACATTACTGTTTCAAAATATATATTTTTTAATTTATCAATAGTGACATTGTAACACTGTTATCTGTCATAAATCTCTAAATCATACCTCACATGTACATTTATTTTTTAAAGTAGACAACCCAGGGTAATCAATATGGGGTATGTCCAGTCTTTCTTAGTAGCCACTTAGTCACGAACACTGGCCAAAGTTAGCATTTATATTTGTTTGTGTGTTTAAAATGCTGGAAGGTTGCTGGAAATGTCCACAATTCTACCCTTTCTAAATGTACATTCCTCTATTAAAGATATGATACCTCTTAAATTAACCTATCAATCGTGTTTTCAACAGCCACTAATCTCAAAATTTTAAATTAATTATTCTGGTTCCTTATATAAAAAATATAGAGTTTTGCACCTCCTTGTTTTTTCCCTCTATTGCTTACTTCTCACTTGATGGAATTAACATTTAGTGACCGTCCCTTGGCCATAAATAAACTGTATTACCATCAATCATCTCATAATTGTTTGGTGCCATGGACAGAATTCAGAATCACGACCTGAATCGAACATGATTGGCCATTGCGCAATGCCTATTTGCTTTGTGATTTAGTTACATTTCAACTCGGGGTTCAGAAATTCAAGCAATCACCAAATTGTGCCAAATTCTGAAAAATGTCAGGACTGAAACAAATCCCCAGGGTCTGGCTTCTATACTTTTTCTACCAGTATATCTGGTTCTGTCTGCAACCCCTCACTTGTGCTTATGATGATGATATGATTATTCATATGATTATTCATATTGTAGACTGTCTTAGCTGTCTTGTAGGTGGAGACCATTTGTGTGTTCAATTTGTATGGCAATATCACAGAGAACATTCAACCATGCCTTACATATGGTAATCAAGACCGCCATCTTACCATAACAGGTAGCCCAGAGATTCTAGGAATATGTGGAAAATGCACTGGAACATATTATATCCATTGTTTAAAGGCGGTATCTTGATTAAATTAGGAGCTGTAAAATGAAACTCCTCAACCTATTATATATGCCAAAGGATAAAGGAAATTAGCTAATCCTTTGCTAGAAAATGTATGACAAAAGAATGTCTTCTGTATGTGGATGGTTTTTAAAGCTAAATACACATATTTTTACCATTAGGGTCCTTTATTTACATTAATTAAACATGACGTTATTTGAAAAGCTATGCTAATTTACAAAACATTATAGTGTTCAGTTTTATGTGGGGGAGGCACAATGTATTTCTTTATTATGTTAAAATAAATATTACACTATAACAGGGGTAGGCAACCTACGGCACTAGTGCAATGCACGGCACTCAAGGCTGCTAGAGCCAAACAGGCTGTGGCCTATCAGGAGTCTCAGTGAAACTTCAGACATCTGCTAATACGAAAAGGTGGTGAAGGAAAATCCTCAATTTATGCATTGCAGAATATAGAGAAAGTGATCTCAGATCAGTTCCTCCCAGCACTTGTGAATGGGAATCCACACTGTAGCTGTTGCAGCTCCTGTCCTTGACCTGTACCTGGCCAGCCTGGTCCCCACTGGAACCCAGGAAAGCCACCCACACTGCTAGATATACACAGACCTGCAGAAAAAGCCTCCCCTCATACAAATAATACGAACAGCCTACACACAAACATACACACAATCCCCACAAATGCAACACCGCTAACAATCCCACATGCAGCCTCTCATATGCAATACCCAAACAGCCACCACACACTACCAAACACGCAATATGACATATCTATCCACACACAATTCCACAAGCAGCCTTCATACACAGCCCACATTCATTTATTTATTTATTTATTATTGCAATTTATAAAGCGCACACAGATTCCGCAGCGCTGTACAATTAGTTGAGAAACGTACAATATACACAAACAAATACAAGAGGTAAGAGAGCCCTGCCCGTAAGCTGATATCTAGCCATTGGAGCTCTTTTATGCAAAGTGCTTAGCTAGATGGCCCTTGAGCTTACAATCTAAAGGATACCAGGGGGATTTGAGACAAAAGGTAGCAGGGGAAGTTTGGAGGTGATGGCTGAAAGAGTTAACAGAGAAGCAGCTATTGGTAAGATGTTAGGGGAATGAACAGGTAATTGGGTGAGAATCTTGAACAGCTGGAGGAGCATGCTATATATTTAAGGGGAGCCTGGGTGGGTGGGTGGGAAGTGGGGAGAAAAAAATGCAGTCTTCACTGAGTTGATTGTGAAGTGAGGCCTGAGGAATAGAGATAGAACAATTAATGAAGGTATTTACGACAGGGGAGGGGAAAAGGAGAGTGTGAGGGGGGGGGAGGGGGCAGAGTAGGCATGTGTCATACACGATACCATAAACTACTAATGCACATATACAATATAATAGCTCATATACGCACAAATACAACGATACAAAGTAAAAATAACACAAGCAGAATACGGTAGCATACACACCTCAATTTAAAAAAATAGGATCGGCATGCTATGGGACATCACAATCCTATATCGGCACAGTGCTGCTAAAAGGTTGCCTACCCCTGCACTATAATGTGATTACCTTTTTACATTTTCTATTTTTGGGATTCCATGACACCTAACTACTCAATAATATTATACAACATATCACGCAAGAGATCTTTTCCAATACTGTCTCTGAATGCATACTATCAGAGGCTCTTTTTTTTGTAATTATAAGGCCTTATATATGTTTTATATGTAGGAATTGGAGACATAGAAAGGGGAAATTATATGAGGAGGCACTAATGGTGTAAAATTAGTATGGTAGTACAAAAAGTGTACATCAATGTGCTTGATAGAAGAAAATAGTAAGCATGGCATTGAGAAAACAGTGTAATAGGTAAATACCGTTTTGTGAATTAGATTATAATTCCTTTTTAAGTGACCTTTATTGACTTTTGTAAACTGACCTATTGCTTCTAGACATATTTCTACTAAATGTTGTGAGAGGTGGTCAGATTCCTGGGATTAGTTTATGCCACTGGTGTAATTTGTTTAATATACTACTAATTATCTAAATTTAAAAGGACTTTTTTTTCTTCTGAATATGGTTTTCTGCTTTCATGTAAATTTAGTTAATATTTTTCCTAGACACACAGACTGTCTGATAAGTAAGCGTTGTCTGTTTACTCTAAACTTTCTGGAGTAAGGTTTAGTATACAGGGCAAGTGAGTTGGAATAGTTTTCATATAAAAATGATTTTCAGTTACTACTGACTTGAGCTAAATATGAGCCCAAAGCTAAGCTGCTCTGTATCCCAGTGCAGTCTATTGAGCTATTCAATTCCTGTATTTTCTACCTTTTAAGTTTTTTCAGCACATGATTATGCAATAACTCATTCTATGTAGTAAATCCCTGTCTGGCCACTTAGTAGCAAAACCAATATATCAGGTGTGGCAAAGAATGAAGTGAACTCTGTGAAGTTTTTTTCTTGCCGTTGCTGAATTCATTTTAGTATAAAGAGGTTTACTAAATCAAAATCAACACACACACACATATATTTTATTAAAATAAAACAGCTAACTGAATTATGTGAAACCACAAATAAGATTAGGTGAATATGACATGGTAAACAGCACGCGGAATAAGGATTCTATACATGTAATACTGCATTTTATAAAATATTCAATCTACCTATTTCTTCATATATTAGTTTTAGTTTGTAAATGTATATTTGTAGACTGATAGCATATAAAATTACATTGTTTTCTAAAGGACATTGTTTTTTTTAAATAGAAGTAGATATTAAAGGAACACTCCAAGCAACATAACCACTACCTCCTGTTGTAGTGGTTATGGTGTCAGAAATGCCCTTGCACTATGCCACTATATGATGTCAAACCATTTTAGTATGGTTATGCAACTTACCTGGCTCTTGCTGGGTACCCACGTGCTGCACCCATTTCAACAGCAGAATCCTTAATGGTCTATAGACCAGCCTAAACTCTCAGCCAATGAGCATGGTCTAGCATTGGCCATGTTTTATTCTACAGAGATATCAGACTTATTGTGCTGGAGAACTCCAGATGCTTTGAATGCAGCCTCAGATGCTCAGATATGTCTTACCATGCTAAAACAGTTTGTCGTTGTACCATATGACAGGGCAAGAGTAATCCTGGCACCATAACCACTAAAGTGAGCTATAGTTGTTATGGTGGCTGCAGTGTTTCTTTAACGCTGGGAACACTTAGCTTTCCTTTAATTGAGATTTCATTGTATTTATACAGTACTGTTTGCCATAAATGCAATGAGTGTGATCACCAATACGCTATAGGTATATAATACATTAGGTGATTAGAAGGACTTTTGCAGATGTATTTCAATTTATTCTTATTTAAACTTCATCTCTAGGTGCTTTATGAAAGTTCAAGGAAATATTTTACTGTGGTATATATTTTTTTTTTTAACAAGAATTACATATGTCAACTTCCCATTGAGATTTTTACTCTTTGAAAACATCACCGCCAAAGAATTGTAACAAATATCCAGTCTAAGTTTAAAAGTTAGTATTCTTCTGCACTTGACCCAAAATAATAATATAAATCTGCTTTGTATTATGGTAAAGCCTAAAGCTGACAATAAATAACTAGTATATCCGTGAAAAAGGCACATCATTTATATAAATACACACTTTTAAAGCTCCTGCCATTCTAATGTGGGTACTTCCCAAAACACCACACCACAAATCAAGTGTAAATAAATGTAGCTGAAAGTCTACAACATACACTGCAACACTGGTTCAACTTAGAACCGGTCTCATATGGCTCCAAGTAAGATGAACAATATATTTATATATCACCTGCCTAACTATTTTATTGGATTTACTGCAACACTTGGTGGTCTTTCTGGTTGTTTCCTTTGGAGTTTGGAAGTACCATTGATGAAGAAAGGTAGTGCACAGAACACCTGTGATTTGAGCTGGTTATAATAGGCTCCATTTATAACATCACTTTTTATGTTAAAGGGTGAGTGTTTGCTTACTTCCTAAAATATTAATGCCTCACTGTATGTTGTAATGGTTTAGTTTAGTTTGAACTACATTGTTTTACACTTGAAGCTGACAATAGTTGACATAAGTCAGAGCTCCACCGTTAACGTTTTTCTCATCCCAGTAGCCACCACAAGTGATGGCATTGTCTTACTCGTCGTGGGCCATAAGTGATGGCTGTGGGATTCAGGCATTGTCGCACTTGTCGTTGGACATTGTCCATGGAGGTTTCCATGAAGGCTCCACCCATAGACTTCAGTGTTGTACTTCTGCGCATGAGCAAGAGTATAGCATTGATGCAGCTCCTGCCAGGAACTAAATAGAGTGCCAGGAACTAAATAGAGAGTTGCCCATAAGAAGATGGTGGCAGCCACAAAGGACTGCTTCAGGTAAGTATACATATCCACTGCACTCTGAGGCCCAGTTTTTAATTGTATTGGTTGTGTGATAGAAATAAAAGAATTACATTTTACAGGTTTTTTTGTTTTTTTTATGCAATTTAATATATGAAAATGTAAAATGTTTGCTCACTAAAATGTATTATGCAGCAAAACTCATTATTTTCTTTTGGCCAATATAACCAGTGCAATCTTTATTTATATTTAAATATCTTATATTTTTCCCCGTACTGAATTTGTTATGTATACAGCTTACTCTGTTAACATGAGATCACAATTAATCAATAAAGCAAAATGTATTCTTAGTACAAGAATATGTCTTGCATTCAAGTGATTTTTGGTCCAGCATTGTACGAAAAGTGATTTCTATCTATCTGTGGATTTATATAGAGCATAAACAGTGTAAGTCCTCATGTATAATCGCAAAAAGCACACTTGCATTTGCCTTTAATTGCAAATAGTTTTGCTTGTTTAAAGAAAAATCAATATTTCATTGAGAAAGTACTACATTATGAAGCTTTTACAGATCCAATTTAAAATATTTATATAGAGACAAACAATACACTGGCTCTTTCAAACTAAAATGTAGTCAATCTTGCTTTCCCTATCTACAATGCAACAAATGCTTTTCTAGGTACATCAACAACAGCTAAGATCAATCTTGTCACTATGTTAGAGTCATACAAAAGCAAATACGAATACAGATGGGTTTATCCACTAAACAGTTATGCTGTGTTGACAATAGGCAAAGCAGTAGTACTAGAAAAAGAAAATATGGCCCAGAAAAGATTTATATACACTTATTTACTAACTAATTAAGGGCATGCATCTTTAATTAAAAAAATAAAAAAGGTTTCTTTGTGTCATCCATCCCACATAAATGTTTCTTCCTTCTACTCCATCAATATATATATCTTGTATTGACATTTACAATACCAAGCACATTTGTATATCTCCTTAAAATCCTATCTCCAACCATTATGTGCATTCAGAATTTAGAATAATTGTTTTGTGAATGAAATGGATCACATGAATTCATCTTATCAGTCTAGTGCTTTGGAATATATTAACTACTATTCTATGAATTGATAGTCAAGACTAGACAAAAGAAATTTAAAATAGTAATCAGGGACCCACGGCATCTGACAAATGAGGAGCTATTGTCTAATCTCAGGAAACGCAAAGGCTGTTTCCCTGTGATACCTTTCAAAAACATGTCTCTTATATGTATGTTATGGAAACTACTCCAATCACATTGTAATGGATACTTGCGCACATATTGTATTTTATTAAGCAAATTGTATTCTGATGACCGTTTTATGACAAATATAAAGTGTGCATAGTTACCAGTATAGCAAAAGCAGCTTTTGAAACGTCTGTGGTAGAAGTAAATTTTACTTAGAATCAAACTTTATTCATGTCACCATAGCTCTTTTTTAAAATACCAGTTATTCAGGGCTACATCATGTGCATTGTAAATACAAATTTACATTCAAAAGTAAAGAATATAAATATATATTTTTTGAAGATACCTTAAATTATGATGAACCAGAGGATATGAATATATCTATAAACTGCCAAATAATTCTGCTGTGTTATATGTAACAAAGTGAAACAAATTTGGACATGTGCTGTCGATAGTTTTGTTTGTTAGACGTTGTAAGCCTCAACCTAGCAATGTTTTGGTTTTATGATTTGTATCACAGAGGTGGAGCACTATTAGATGTAAAGAATCACCTAAGCAATGAGTATTATTAGAGGTGTAGTTTTTTCATATTTATATTCTACATTATATGTCATTAAAAGCTATATTTTCTGGTATAATGATGATTGTGTCACTCTGAAAATGGTTCGGGTCTGAATTAATATATTAAAGAAGCCTCATTGGTATTGCCCATCTCTCTGTTCTCCATAGATGTCCTCATATTTTTATGTTGTATGTGTTATTTATGTTTTATTGTGTATGAACTATATATTTCTTGTTGATATACTAGGATAAGCAATTCAACTCAGGACTATATTAATTTTTCAGATACTAGTATTTAATCACTATTCATTTGAGAAATGATTTAGACGGGAATATACTGGAATATTTTTTTTGGTCCGCTGTGTTCGGAAAGATGATGTTGAACCTAAATATTTAATATTAGTACAATTATAATAAAAATTTTAAGTATAATAAAAAAAGTTAAAATATGTATATACAGTGTAAAACATGTGAATAAATAAAGTATTGTTAAAAAAAAAAAAAAGTTTAAAAAGTACCTGTCACAAAGATAAATTATTGAAGAGTTACCAACCTCTGTGAAAAAGTTTCTCTTTAGAACCTGCATGGCGACCAGGCTGTGCATTGCAAATCACTGGAAGGGTGCACTCCTCATGTCACTGGAGATAGAGAATAAAATACAAACTTGTCAAATTATATCCAAAATATTGTACTTCGGTTAAATCACAACAGATTTTAAAACAATGTTTCTTATAGCTGAATCATCCCTAATAAATATACGCTTTGTGATTTGACACTTTGTAGTTTAGAAAACCTATTGTGACAGCTTCGTCTTAACATAAATCTCCCCAAATGCATTGAATACATTATACATCACAGAGATGCATGATGTATTCAATGTAAAATATTTAGCTATCCCCCCATCTTGCACTGATACAGCTCTGCTATTTCCTCAGCTTCATGGGTGTTACTCTTTTGTAACACCCACCTGCTGTGTGATGCCGATACACTGACTTAATTTGCCAGCACGCATGTCAGTCACTCTGTTCTTTACTCCATCGCCAGCCCTTGCAGCTTTGGCTAGTGAGTTACCGTAGCAACCACAGTGCATGAGCAGTGGTTTCTACGTGTGGAGATCAGAAGGGCTGCCTGCTCTCCCTTGTCAGTCAAGTCTTTGGCATATAGTCAGTTTTTTTTAAAACCAATCTACACATTTGCTAGAAAATTTGCCAGCACAATGTAGAGATTAAATGTTATACTCTTTAAAAAAGGTTTTAGGTACTGTGACAGGTATCATTTAAAATACCAAGGAGAAACATGCATCCCATATAATGCTTTTTAGCTTAATAGACATGTAGCAGTTATAAAGAATTTAAACTAATACACTCTGTTTGTTAAAGTTTCCTAAGCTGCATATATTATAGATACATATTGCAGTTACAGTGCATTAGTTTTGTTCTTTTTAATACAACAAGAACATTCTTCATTTGTCCCTAAAACTTTTTATCAATTTTAAGAATACCTTCAAAAATATTCAGTAAGTTTAAGGTTGAAACCTACATGATGGTGTGGTGCTGCTAAGCTGACTTTACTCTTATTACTGCCTATTAAGCAGATTTTTATGTAATAAAGTTAGCACACTGTGCTTACTAAAAGAAATTATAAAAAAAAGTTCAAAGTTCAGTATCGGACTGACAATGTAATATTATTTATTTAAGCTTCCTCATACTCATATGTGTACCCAGTTTTTGGCACTTCCTTACAGATGGGAATGTTGTAGGAAAACATAGATTGACCATGTGTAATCTTCTTGTTGCCGTAGGCAAGTTAATTTATCTTGTGGAAACTCTGATGTTAATCATTCGATTTTTAAGCTCTTTAGACCAGGGACTCACATAGGAAACTGGTATTACAACACTGTGTAACATTTTTAACATTATATAAGATACCTTGACTATTTTTCTTTTTGGAATTAAGATTTTTGATATTGTAGAATCAGAATTTAAGAGCATTTAAAATGAACAACAAAATTCACATTTTCCTCAGTATTGGGCGAAAATACTAAATAAATTGAATTTTTTATCAACAATCCAAATTTAATTGCAGTTATAAGATAACGTTAAATGAGTGTATATTCTTAATGATCATATGAAAAGTCTTATAGTTATTTTTAATATGTTTATAAATTGAGTTTATTAAAACTGTCAAATAGCTTAATGTATAGCTTTATCAATACATTAGTGCTTCTACCTATCTAAGTCTTCAGTCTATGCTGGGAATAGAAACAAAATAGGCATATAAACATAGGGACATCTAATAAATGCCATTCTCCACATTAAAAAGTGTAAAAACAAATAATCCTGTGTCAAATGTATAAGGAAGGTTTGAAACATCCCCACCTGCCATGTTACATCTGCTATAAAGAGATCTGCCAGCAGCTGCAAACTGTAACTAAAACTAGAGACTATTGTTACCAGTCACCAAAAAAAGACCCCATCCAATGGGAATGGGGCCTGCAAAATATCTTGGGAGGGCTGGTCCCCTAGCGCCCCCACATATGAGCATTGAGTGTGTGCTTAAATGTAATAATGGGCATGGACACCTTCCTGCTCCCACCCATGGACATGGGGGCTGCTTATTAAATGGGTGGGACCTAGTGTCACCCATCAGCCCCCTTCCATTGGTAGCACCTGAGAATTTTTAATCCCAAAGGGACCCAATGCCCCCCCGACCTATCCCCCACCTATAGGTTGCAGGTAGGGGCTATTCATTTTATAATACGTAGGGGGAACCTAATGCCCCACACCAATCACCAATAGGCAGCAACTAGGAACTACTAATAAAATAGGAATAGGATGGAATGATTGCCATTGCCAACCTCCCCAACACACTGAATAATCCTGCCAATGTGTTGCAGCTTTTATGAACCTCAACGCAGGATAAAAAAATTGCCACATCCATAACTCCATCACTTGTCCTCTTTGTTGTTTATTTAACAAAGTTCTACTGATATTGTTCAGGCTAAAAGTAGAGACCAGTATAAGCATTAAACAGAAAAGTTGCACATAATCACCAAAGTGAAAAGAGGCAGCCTGCAGGTACTTGACAGAATAGTAAAAACTACGTGAATCTCTGTGGTGAAAATACTATTGTAATGATCCGAAGACCAGACATCAAAAGTAACGAATATTGAAACATCAGCCTTATAAGGCTTCTCCTGAACCTATTACATTAGTATATTGTATTATATCAAAGCAAGAAACAAAAACAGAAAAACAAATGGATATATATGGATATAGCACCCTGAGCAAAACAAGCTTTAATCTCTAGACTAATATGTGTTTGTTTCCTGCTTTTAGTGGTGTGTAGTCTCTGTGGAAGGGTATTATTACTCTTCTTATGGTTTCTTTTTTCTTTCTCCTTTCAGTATAAGCATTACACTACCTGATATATTAGGTAAAATAATACAAAATACATTTTCATCTGCATGCTATATTTTAATGTATTGCACATTGCAAACCATTATCCCCCCATCCCATTTCTTTGTTTCTAAAAATATTCAATCACACACATGTTTAAATACAATAAATGAAGATTAAATTGATTCCACCAAAACAACCCACACCACTATTTTAGACCCTACAAATTGCAGATGATCACAAACCAAGACTGAGGAGGCTGATAGCTGACTTTTCCGGTCTGGCTGTGTTGACTTTAAATTTGGACTTCACCTTGAATTCTAACTAAAGAGAATAACAGTGTAAGTAGCTGGTTAAGGTAAATTAAAAACTAAATTGCAACATTTCAACTGAATTTACAATATTTTACCCCAACTCTACTGAACCTGACTCTTTTTGGCTGATGTTTGCAGGTCATCTCGTAACTTGCCATTAATGATCTAGGAATGTATCCAACTCCATAACTTTAACAGTGTACAACTTTACTGAAATAAGCACCAATACTTACTCATAGTTAAAATTCTTATCATTCTCTCTACATACTTATTTTTTTGTAGGAATGCACTTATCATACACAGGCAAAGTTGAAAGTACAATTCTAAGTGAAAAAGTATGATTACTCGCCAAAAGACAGAAAAAGTGCATTTCACATGCCTGTCCTATTTGCCCTGCTACTCTTACAGTAGCAAAGGGAATGCAATTTTACTTGTCATTGCAGTTGACATGCCATCACTCAAAGCCATTTTGAGATTGTTCGAATAAATTCCTATATTTTCTTAGCCGTAAAATACTGGTATTTCCATTCTGAATTGACAGCCTCTTCAGCAATTCAGTTGAGGTAACTTCATACATTTCTTACAATTTTAAGAGCAATGACTTTTTTAGGGACATATTTAAGACTGTAATACTTAGAAAACCGCTGAACTGCATTTTTGTATACAGAAATATTAAGCAATTCTGATGCTATAATGATTCTAAATAGATTTTTAACTGTGTTTGATAATGAAAAAAAAACACCTAAATACTGCTTTCTGAAATATCTGGAGTGTACATTACAAAAATCAAGTACTTCAATAATTATTGGATGCTTGAAAATAAAATCTAGTATGCAGGTATGCATGAGGTCCATTAGCTACTAACATTAATGTTATTTTATTCCACTGGATACAATGTAAAGTCTGGTTGAAGAAATAATATCGGGACCAAATAGCAGAATTAATAAACGTATGCTATAAATATGTTTATGCATATTTTATGCAATTCTCTAATATAATTCCTTTACCCCCTTTTTTTTAAAATTTAAAAAACATTCATCATTGTTTTTCCATACATTTATAATAATGAATGTATTGATAGTTTGCACTTGTATCAGTGAAGGACTATACCAGGATTAAACCAGGATAATACCATTGATGGACTAGTAGACCTCAAACCAGCAAAATGGTCCTTGGTACAGGTCAATGTATATTGTGCATAAATGTGACATGCACAGTGATATGTGCATTGAGCGCACAACATGATATAAATGTATGCTGGTCTACTGCTACATGTCATCTTATATTTTAGACACAGTCTTCTAGAACAGAATAATATATTCTGCATTTTCTGGTATTCTTTCTTTTTCTGCACTAAAATCCATACTACAAGGTGATTGCTTTATACCTTTCATTTACCTTAAAGGACCACTATGGTGCCAGGAAAACAAACTCATTTTCCTGGCACTATAGTGTTAATAGGTTCCCTCCACTCTCATGGTCCCCCTCCTGCACGGCTGAAGTTGGAACAAGAGGTTAATTCCTTACCTTTCCGGCGCTGGGGACTCTCCTCCTCCTTTGGTCATCATCGGCTGAATGCGCATGCGTGGCAACAGCCGTGCGCGCATTCAGTCAGTCCATAGGAAAGCATTCTCAATGCTTTCCTATGGACGCAAGCGTCTTCTCAGTGTGAAAATCACAGTGAGAAGTGCGGAAGCGCCTCTAGCGGCTGTCAATGACACAGCCACTAGAGGCTGGATTAACCCTAATGTAAACATAGCAGTTTCTTTGAAACTGCTCTGTTTACAGCTGCAGCGTTAACCCTAGATGGACCTGGCACCCAGACCACTTAATTGAACTGAAGTGGTCTGGGTGCCTATAGTGGTCCTTTAAACTTTACTTCTAGACTGTCTCGAAACTGACTGTGAAGGACTGTTTGTGTCAGTCAGTTAAAGTTTTTGTTACTATACCCATTACTCCAGGTATCCATCACAATAGACTAGTTGCTGCTATATAAATTATAATAATACTATACAGGACATTGTGATGCCAAGAGCTTTTTTCTTTGATTTCAAAGTACATGCAGAATCCTTGTCTTGTTTGTACTGTATCCAGCACGGTGCACAGAGGAATGATAATTGCAGTCTGTACTTTTAGCAGTTAATTTTTAATAAGCAAGTAGCGTGCTTTATCCAAGACATCAGCAGTTGAGATTGTAGTCACATACATTATGCAACTTCACTCAAATACCTATTCTGCTTATGAATTCCTCTGCGTTGGTCAGAATTCTAGATTAACTAGTAGAAGAACATATTAAAAACACTGCAACCACTAGCAGTATGAGTTGAAGGAAATTGCCTTCAAGCCACTGATAGCCTATAATGAATCTGAAATCCATAATGTGCACCAGCTGTTCTATATTGATTTTGTGGTGTATTTGCGAATGCATAATGTAGCCCATAAGTGATAGAGATTTCATGACTTGTTCTATCATATAGAATTGGCCTTCCCATACTAAATATGTGATGGCAAATTAAATAGAGATATTCATCTATAACTCCAAAACAGCTTATTTGGGGTTTATAGTATATTAATAAACACAAACTAGATATATAGGTACCAGACTGTGTACACATTTAACAACCACAATACATTGTGTAAATATCAGTTGATACAGGGATGGAGATGGTGTTCAGATAGCCTTTAGTATGAAACATCCTCTGTCAAAAAAAACAATAAAACACTCGTTCTGTTTGTACTAAGTGTGTCATATCTAATGTGTGCTTTCTCATTTGAGTCATTATTGTTTCAGGACATGAATATTTTAAGTACCAATCATGGGTGTTTCATGGCTTTTAGAGGCAAGAACAGCAGAGTTTGTGTAAATGAATAGCTTTGTAAAATGAAAACAAACAAAGATAATCGTTATGACAGCTCTGGGACTGAATTTGTTGGGGCTCTGCATTTTGAAATGCGAAGCTGGAGTAGTTTGCTTAGAGAATTTAATCAGCCACACCACATTTCTGCCATTATTCCCTTTGAGATTCTAATAATTTAATGTCTTATTGATTCATCGTTCTTAGCTTATTGCATAACTCAATTTAAAATCCTACATGGTGGCAATTTTATCTTCTGTCCCTATTACTGGAGAAATTCATTTCAGTTCTAAGGTTGAATTCTAGAATAGGATGACACAAATGCAGAAATGATGTAAGAAAGGATATAGAGCTACAGAGAAGCATTTACAGTCTAGCTTTTTTAGGAGATGAATTATGACAGTGAAACAGCAAGAAATGAAAAGCTATCAGGAGTGATGTAGCCTTTATTTTTAATAGCACTCTCCTTATTTCCATCACTATTTTTCCTGCTAAACTTCATTTGTCACAGATCATTTTTCAGGATAATAGTATCATACTGTTTGAAAGAGAAGACGATATTGATAGCCTTGGAGAATTAATTTTAATGTTTCTCCATGGCCAGATCGAATGAAAGCAGGTGCAGCATAGGAATGCCAGCATTTGTCTGGCATAGAGTATTCGCTTTGTCATTGAAAGAAGATTTGTTATTTGCATTGGTGAAAGGCAAAATAATTCTTCCTCCTGCATTTCTTGACGTATAATTTTTTTTCTGAGTACTTATATATGCCTCTGTGCTAGTATCACCAGGCTGTATTGTATAAGTGCTTCTTATAATTCGAAGTAGGCTTAATGTAGGCATTACACACAACATTAGTCACATGCCCACACTATCCAAAATTCATTTCTCTTGTCCGCTAAATATGTCAATTCTAATATTTTACTGTGGCAGTATCACATTTTACTGCATCCCATTCCAAAATATATTTCCTAAATACCCTAAACCCACATCATTTACTCAGGAACAGGACTCAACTGCATCCAATTATTGCTTTCATTTTTAACTTGAGAAATAACCTTGCTGCCGTCAGATTGTCTCATGTAAGACATGTGAATGTATTTTAAAATATATTGCATTAATCAGATATGTACACAATATAAAATTCAGGCTAGAAAGAGCCTCCTTCATAACAAGAGTTTTTCGACGCCGTCTTTTTTTGCTTAATTCATCTTTCTAACTTTTAAATGTTCTGAGTGCTTTTTGTTACTCTGATAACCATGCTGTTTTTGTTTTTGCTTTTTCTTTATTTTATATCAACAAGAGTTATGCTTGCAGATGACATTCCACGGGAGAATATAAATGATTTGCATGAACCGTGTCATGAAGGGGTTAAATCATTTTCATGGCAGGGTTGTAACTGTTATAAGATAATGCAGTTGTGAATTAAAAACACTGCTAAAGGCTTTCTGCCCTTTCTGCCCTGCTCTAATAGTCAAGTCTCTTCGCATAAACTTAAACTAGAGCATATTACCATAAAAAATGGTTATGTTCATTTATAAGACACTTAAGAGATGTTTAAAGAGATTTGTTGCGTTTGTGTGTTTTATTGTTTTTTTTTATTTGTTGAATATTCTTTACACAATCTTAAACTCAGAGGAAGGAGGATGAAGATACTCAGAAGATCGACACAGAATAGCATTTATTGTGTATTACCTTTGTCAAAACCGACTTTATTGTCATATGAAAGTGGTTATTGTATCTGATAGTTACTGCTTGTCTTCCTGATATCCTCTTTTAAATAAAGAATAAAAAAAATAAATAACTTAGGTTTAGTGACATAGACAAGTCATGGAAAGTAATTGTCGTTTATCTGAAACACCAATAGCATTTTCAGCTTGTCTACTATGGACATACGAATTTTGTGTGTAGTGTACATATTGCTGTTCAAGGACAAAAATTTTAAATCCGTTATGATTGCAGAAAGAATATGTTTTTATTTATTCACTCCCCTTTGTCTTGAAATGCTTGAAAAAAAGCACATATTAAACTGCATACATTAGAAACTTCTGCTGTTAGAGAATACAGCAATATGTATAAAAAGGCTACAATACTCTGTCCACATGGTATGTGAAAGGATTACGTACTTACCTTTTGAGATGCAGTATTACATTTAGAGCAGCATGTGGGAATTATGGTGATATTTCTGTCTTTTTTTAAGTAGATTATTTGGTACAGTAATATCATTGTCGAGATCTATATTTGACCAGATAACTCACGTGCTTCTTAAATTTGCTTTATATTTATATGCTGTTAACCATGGTTATGGATTAAATTTGTTAACTGCATGCAATGCCCTATTGAAGAAATTTGGGTACTCAATTTGAGTTCCAGGTTGGTATGCACAATATGATGCCCTATAGGAGAAACCTAGAAATTTAATTTGCATGTCAGATTGGAAAGTACACTGCCGAATATGGAGGAAACGTGAACATTGAGCAAAATCTGAATTTGTTGTGCATTGCAGTCTGGAACTCATGTAAGTGGGATGTTGTGAAAGTCTGCAAACATCAGAACCAATCAATAAAAGAGATGATGTATTTAAAATAAACTGAATGATCATGGTTGAATTGACTCCAACTGATAGAGAAATCAGCAAACTGTGTCTTGGAACAATACTTACCCTAACCTCACTCCCTCTGCTGTTCTATGTTCATTCACACTTGCTACAGCAGAAGAGGTTTCTGCTCTCCTCCAGTCCTCCCGCCCCACCACCTACTCCTAGATCCAATTCCCTCGCATCTCATCCGTACTCTGTCTTCTTCTCTTTCTCTACCTCTTCCTAAAATTCTCACTCTCCTCTGGCATATTTCCATTGCCCTTCAAACATGCAACTGTAACCCCAATTCTAAAGAAGCCCAACCTTGATCCTAACTCCCTGACCAACTACCGTCCTATCTCGCTACTGCCTCTTGTGTCCAACATCCTTGAAAGAATTGTGTATGCGAGATTGACAGGCTTCCTCGAGTCCAACTCTCTGCTAGATCCGCTTCAGTCCAGTTTCTGCGCTAAGCACTTTGTGGAAACAGCACTGACCAAAGTATCCAATGATCTACTCACTGCAAAATCTCGTGGTCACTACTCCTAATTCTCCTTGACCTTTCTGCGGCTTTTGACACTGTTGATCATCAACAGCTTCTTCTCATCCTCCGCAATATCGGTCTGCAAGATATTGCTCTCTCCTGGTGCTCATCCTACCTCTCCCAGCACTCTTTCAGTGTTTCTTACTCTGGCTCTGTTTCTTCTCCCCAACTCCTCTCTGTTGGTGTCCCCCAAGGTTCAGTCCTGGTCCGCTACTGTTCTCTATCTATACTGCCTCTCTTGGTAAACTCATTAGCTCCTTTGGCTTCCAATATCATTTCTATTCGGATGACACACAAATCTATCTGTCCTCTCCTGACTTCTCCCCATCCCTCTTGACTAGTGTCTCTGACTGCCTCACTGCTATTTCTAACTGGATGGTTGCCCACTTCCTTAAACTCAACTTGAAAAAAACTGAAATTCTGGTCTTTCCTCCTTCAAGTGTTGCTACTCCTGTCTCTGTCTCCCTCCAAGTCAATGGTGCTACCATCTGCTCCACCATGCAGGCTCGCTGCCTAGGTGTTCTCTTTGAATCCGACCTCTCCTTCACACCTCATGTTCAGTCTATTGCCAAATCCTGCCGCTTCCATCTTAAAAACATTGAGCACCTCAAACCCTACTTAACACCAGATGCGACTAAGGTGCTGGTCCACTCCACTGTCCTTTCTTGCCTTGACTACTGTAATCCGCTTCTCAATGATTTTACGTGCTCCCAACTTGCGTCGTTACAGTCCATAATGAATGCGGCGGTGAGGCTCATCTTCCTGTCCTCCTGCACCTCCCATGCCTCACCCTTCTGTCAGTCCCTACACTGGCTTCCTGTAAGATAAAGGGCTCAATTTCAAATTCTGGTTCTTGCTTTCAAATCTCTACATAATGCTCCCACCTAGCTATCCTCCCTAATACACAAGTATGTCCCGACTAGGCCCTTACGCTCTGCTGAAGACTTACGTCTATCTTCTGCCCATACTCCCACCTCTGAGGCTCACCTTCAAGTGTTGTCGAGGGCTGTACCGTTCCTGTGGAACTCACTTACCTCCTACATTAGATACTCACGCAGTCTCCATTCCTTCAAAAAATCATTAAATATCCACTTCTTCATAAAAGCGTATCCATTAAACTGTTAATTGCTCCCGACTGATTCCTCTCTTGCAACTGTCATTAGTCTAATACTATCCTTACATTTTGTGTCACTTAACCCCACTCCCTCTAGGATGTAAGCTCATTGAGCAGGGCCTCAACCCCTCTGTTCCTGTGTGTCCAACTTGTCTGGTTACAACTACATGTTTGTTCATCCACCCACTGTAAAGCGCTGCGGAATTTGTTGGCGCTAGGTTCTTTTTTTTTTCTCTATAATTAATTTGGGGTTTATGACCTCTACTACCCACATAGTCCTTCTGTGTTGCGGACTTTGGAGTCAAGTTGTCATTGACCCTTAAGTCTGCATCTTTTTGTCTTTTCCAATAATAATAATAATCTTCCAAGCTGTGGTGTTGCTTTTTATCGCTTCTTATTTTCCTTGAAATAATTTTTTTGTCTTGTTATTCATTTTTCTTTTTCTAAGAAAATTGAAGAGTGTCACCCGTGTGGACACTGCTGTGTATACAGTTTTAGTCATCTTTCATACTTTATACCATAATAGATGGTGTGAACAGTCAAAAAGGAAGGTGATTACCTATATTGATCCCTCTGCTCTTTCACATTACAGCCACATGTTTATATTGGCTCTATTCCATGTGAATTTAACATATTTCGATTTGTCCAGAAATTGAATGCATACATACTACACTATATGGGTTTTGTTCTTTTCCTGTTTTTCTGTTTCATTCTGTGATTTTGTTAATAAAGTATATTTATTTTTTTATTGTTTTTTGGGGGTTTCTTGTGCTCCACCCAAGAGATTTTCAGTTTATAGCTGGAATCCAACTACTGACTATGAAGTGTACAAATACAATTATTCTGAATGGAAACCATTCACACAGAACATGTTTATTTGCTTTTGCTTCATCAGTTCCATGTTTTATACCAACTGTATAAGATATGTATGGCACAATAAGAACTGTCAAACAATGAACTGTCTCAGACTCATGTCCCTATAGATAAATAGTATAGGCATTCTATTTAAAAATCAATCCCAGAAAACATTCTAAAAATGAACGCAGAAAAGGTCTGTTGGCATCTATGGTAATAGAACACTATTAGAACTAATCCTCAGAATTATTCATCATATAGAGTTCATATATATCTTGACTCAGATCTTGGGTGGCACAATTGGGTCAGCAGTTGTATTTTTTGGTGGGTGGGGGGTGGGGGCAGGGATTGAATATAAAATACAATTAATGTTAATGTTATTTTTTTTAAATCACTGGCGGCTGCTTGAAGCTGCTGTCCTGTGTTTTCCCCTGCCTGTCTCCAAAACTCTCCAGTACTTAAACTAGATCCTAGGCAGCAAATTAATCACTCATTGTTCAGAACCTGACCTAAGTGCTACATTGTGTGTTGCATTAGTCCGGCATTCTGGGTTGCTTACAGTAACCCCCATGCCTGTTTTTTATGCCCTCCAATTTGGTCGGCATCGATAAAAGCATGGATGCCAGAGAAGTAACATACCAGCACCCTCTGCCTGTTAAAGTTCAACCACTAAAGGGACTCAGGAAGTAGTATGTGTAAACTGGTGCACAGCTCCCTGGATTTCTCACTCCTAAATATTTTATTTGGATTCCTACATATGCAGTAAGTCATGTTATGCAATCAAAAATTATAACTGGTACAAATTGCTTTTTGTAACATAATAAACTGCTCATATTGAGTTCACACCAAAGTAAACATATGCTTGTCTTCTACCATACAACTAAAGTTAGTATAAATGATAGTAAAATTTGCTACATGCTACAAAAATACCTAAGAATACAAATTGCATTGCATCAGCTGCAAAGAACTATAAAAGACTGCCTTAAAGGACCACTATAGTGCCAGGAAAATATACTCGTTTTCCTGGCACTATAGTGCCCTGAGGGTGCCCCCACCCTCAGGGACCCCCTCCCGGCGGGTTCTGGGGAGAGGAATGGGTTAAACACTCACCTTTCTCCAGCGCCGGGCGGGGAGCTCTCCTCCTCCTCTCCTCCTCTTCGGCTGAATGCGCATGCGTGGCAGGAGCTGCGCGCGCATTCAGCCAGACTCATAGGAAAGCATTCATAATGCTTTCCTATGGACGCTGGCGTCTTCTCACTGTGATTTTCACAGTGAGAAGCACGCAAACGCCTCTAGCGGCTGTCAATGAGACAGCCACTACAGGCTTTAGAGGCTGGATTAACCCATTTATAAACATAGCAGTTTCTCTGAAAAAAATGGGTTAACCCTAGCTGGACTAGGCACCCAGACCACTTCATTAAGCTGAAGTGGTCTGGGTGCCTAGAGTGGTCCTTTAACAATATTGGATTTATTTTAACACTACCTAGAGTTCCAAAGGGTGCCCATGTCTAAACTAAACATTTTTAATTATATCTTTTGTTATGAAATTTCATTTTTTTATTGCCAGTTTGCAGATTGCTTTAATAAGCTTAATATTATTGTGCTGAAAAATAGAATCTTGAAATGTGATGTTCCATATGTACATATTATAATAGAATAAACATGTTCCAAAAATAGTGATATAGCTGAGGAACAGTGAATAGCTAATGCTTTCTCCTGACTGCATGTAATTGGTAGCATATATGGGTTTGTTTCCATGACTGTCACAATCATTTACTGACCAGTCAGTAATCTCTAAAATGACTGTCTCTTAATGACTTTATATCTCCTATAGAGATGAAGAGGAGACAATGCATGCAAAGTAACACCTTGCTTCCATGCTAGATGATAAAAAATAAATTCATCTCTCAAAACAATTTCACCTACCTCAACTTCAAAGTCTCAATGCAGACTATGTTTAAAAATACCATTATTTTATATTTAAATTGACCTGGTGAAGTTGACAACATTACTGTAGGAACTCCCCTGGAAACTCTAAATGTGTTGGTATTGCCATAGCAACTCTACCAAGACTAGTTAAACTGATTTGCTACAGTTTAGAGTTTAGTGAATACAATCTAAAGTAAATGGCACTGTTAGAGGTAGCACTACTGACTTCGCATATCACTTCTCCCAGAGCCTTAGTTTAGCTTTATAAACGATTTGAGCAAATAATCGAAAGCAGACTCTATTGGTGTCATAAGTTATAGCATCTTTGCATGTAGAAAACCAATCATTCATAAGAAAAGTATAGGAAAGTTATGTGGTGCCACAAATGAGCAATATAAAGGTGTGATGTTTATTTACAACGAAAAAAAAAAATTTAAAATTAAAAAATGGGGGAAAGCCAGTAACTGCATACTGTGATGTTCCAAGTGAAAAATACAAATTATTGTGTTATCATAAATCAGTCTAATAAAAGTGTTAAATAAAAAAAATCTGATATTTTACAATAGATTGTACAAATTAATATGTCTTAAAGATATATTTACCATTTAACCAGCTAATACATATATACACATTATTCATCTGGTATGTTGAATACATGACATGTATTTATAGAACTGATAAATCTGTATATCATTATAATATACAACAAAAATGAAATATCAGTGGCATATATTAAAACAGCAAAAAAGAGAGGAATAAAAACTATACAATCACATACAACAAAAGCTTCTATATAACCGTCTTTGTTATAAAGCAGTGCAAGATAAAGGAATGGCAAGTACATATACAGAACATTAGAACACCAGCCTTTTGTAGGCTGAGGAGAGCCAAAAACACAAGGTGCAAGAGAGTACTGAGAACGGAAAGCAGCTCAAGAAGCCTGTCCTTCGGTGTGTCCCCGCTCAGATCTTAAGCTGTGTCTGTATTTGTGTAGTGGGTTCAGTGTCTGAGTAGTGGGTGCATCTGCTCACAGTGTTTATGTAGTGGAAGCAGTGTAGTGTGTGCAGTGTCTGTGTGCAGTGTATTGTGTAAAGTGTAGTGGATGCATGTAGTGTGTGTAGTGGATGCAGTATCTGTGTGTAGTGCGTGTAGTGTCTGTGTGTAGTGTATGCAGTGTCTGTGTGTAGTGCATGTAGTGAGTGTAGTGCATGCTGTGACTGTGTGTAGTGCATATAGTGTGTGTAGTGCATGCACTGTCTTGTGAGGGGTGATCATTTTTTTTAAATGTATGATTAAGTGTATTCCCTCCTCCCTGACTCTTACCTGTGGTTAGGGAGGGGGTACACTAGTGTCCATGGTATTCAAGTGGCACATTTTACAGTATCCTGTGGAGGGGGGGCCAGAAGTCTGATGTTTCCTTACTGCAGCTTCCTGTCATCTCCTCTCGCGAGCCAAGTGAGCGTTGCCGTGGGTTTCTATAGCAATGCTCTGCGTGGCACGTAATGCACGCCTGAGTTTTGCCATGGCAACGCTCGGCAATGCTCTTGCGGTATTACCAGAGGAGCAGACTGCAGGAAGGGAACATCAGACTTCTGGGCCTCTTCTCCATAGGACAAGGTAGCGGTGGCCCAGAACGGCATATTTATGTAGCGGTAATCATTATCTTTATATACATACGTGGCCCAGGCTCCACAGCAGTCACTTTAAAGTGTACAGGGGCAGCAAAATCCCCCCCCCCCCTCCTGTAAAACTACCACCTGGAGCTGTGGCCCCACTGCTGCCAGTGGACGGGCCAGCCCTGAGTGCAAGGGTTCCACGTCTGGATTACCCTTTAACCTTGGGGAAAGCAAAATAACAGGGTGCAAGAAAGTACTGAGAGTGATTACTTTTGTAGCACATGGCCTAAAACTTAAAAAATAAAATGGAAAAAGAAATGAAAAAAGGGAGAAAAGAAAGAGTAATAGAGAAAAGATGATTGGATGAGACAGAAAAAAAGAAAAGGGTGAAAAATAGAAAAAAAGATATATAGATATATTCATTACAACAATAAAACGTAGATCATATTCTAAATTTAAAGCTCTAGATTTTAGTAGCTCTAGTGTACTTTCTGTTTAGAAGTCTTGCTTTCATTTTCTTAATGGTTTCTCCTACCTCACTCAGTCTGCAGGAACATTTTAAAATGTGGAACCTTACATCATATCATTGAGTAACCTGAATAACTGAAATATTTTTTCTAAGGTTTTCCTTGGGCCACTTTAGTCCTTTTTATATAACCCCCTAAACCTGATAAAAATGTGTTAAAGTGCTGAGTGGTATAAATGCTGCAAACCAATTTAAATAATTGTGGATGTCCAATTAATACTTTAAGAGCACACAGATTTAACATCAATCCCATAGCAATTGTCAGCCAAAGGCTCATCACACAAGCCTGGTTTCTGTCTGGATACTGAGAGATATAGCATCCAAGCACTGACCCCTTCAATGGGATCACGTTCTGTATTTTTTTTTAATTGCTTAGGGGATCTGGCTGTCTATAGATTAGAATATAAAAATAAATTTGAAAAACCCTGAGACACTGAAGGTTTTAAGGATATCTCGGTCCCTGCACAGGTGTAACATTTGTTTACTCTGTCATAAATTGCAAGCAAGAGCAAAGATAATCTGAAAATGTGCAATGTACTGGATAGTATGTTATTCTGTTCAACAAGAATAATATGGAGCTACATTGCAGTGTGTACTGTGAATCCAATAAAAAAATCTAAAATAATCGTATATACATTAATTCTTTATTTACACACAAGACCCATTATACACAGAGATGTGTGAAACTAAACGTGTTCAAATGTTGTAATGGGGGACTGGAATAGCAGAAGGGGCAAATTAGGAAGATAGAGAGGGAAGAAAGATAGAGGTAGACTGGCATGCATGGAGGGGAGATTTCGGAGACTAGGATAGAGGAAGAGGATTGGAGAATTAGGCCTGCATACAGAATTGGAAAGGGATGAGAGAGAAAATGGGATACATGATGATAAGGACAAGCAATGCTAATAATACGAGGCAACTGCCCTCCTCCCCTTCCAATGGCCAAAACTTTCAACCCCTCCACATAGAAGGACAGGAGAAGCTGGCTTAAATATAAGCAAGGGATGCTTTTCAAATCTGTTCAAATAAATGCAATTACTTTTATATATATATTTGTATGTATACACACAAATTTATCTTTCTATCAATGTAAATGAGTGTGGAGAAAATGAAGTAACAAAAATGGTCAAGTAAATTTACTGGTGTATAACATTCATAAAGCCATCACAATGCAGACCCGTTTCTGGAGGGGAAGCAGCCAATTAATTTAGATTCTAAATCATGCTTTGGAGCAAAAGTTTTATATACAATTTGAAATCATTGCTAACAAAACACTACCAGAATCCAAGAAGGCCATCTAAAAAGAGACAATGCTATTTTCACATGCTGTAAATCATTTTTGTGTGAACAATCATTCATAGCTTTACATTTGCCACATGTTCTGCATATGCTATACCCAATGTGTGTGTACGTATTCCAATAAATGGTATCACTCACAGGATTTTCGGAATGTGATTTATTGTGTCAAACTCCAAACATGACACACAAAGCAAATGTGGAGTTCAACATTTCATCCCCAAAGGGTCATTTTCATGTCTTGATAATGACTGTGTCGAGTCAAAATAGTGAGCTGCTCATTTGATGTGTGTGTCATGTTTGCAGTTTGACATATCAATCCACATTCTGAAAGCCGTGTGAGTGTTATTATTTATTGGGATATGATATGAGCGTTGGTAAGAATAGAGAAGGTTACTTAAGAGCTTTGTTTGGGACAGTGGTAGATAAGTTATTTCTCACTATTTAATTTTTTATTTTTTGGCACCTCATATAAAAATAGAATTTCCGTAGCATTTCTAACTGGAAGAATGTTAATTACATTGATAATTGTGTTGAATTGCTATACATATGTGATAAGTTGGCGTTAAAACATCAACATATCTTTGATACATTTTTGTAGAAAGAGTCTTCATGAAAACTCCCACCTAAACTGGCAGTGCTGTGCTGTGACAATGCTTAGGCTGTTAAATGTACATTATAGTTGTTCAGTAGAACATTGCTGGGAGTTTGTGTGGGTTAATGGAATGGAACACAGTGGGTACGCTATGCTACAACTCTCTTACCTACTCGTTGAAGTATTTCATGATCCATTCAGTTTACAGACCCTGAACTGCAGAGGGTATTTTATGAGTCTAGAAATGGAAGTTAACAGTCTTGCAGTTTAGCCTGGAAATAGAGCGTTAGTCCAAAACTGTATTTTAGTATATACTATCTTTACACAGTCTTCATGTGTTTTCATAGTGCTGCATGTACTTTTTCAGGTAAGTATGTCTTAGTCCTAACATTGAAAAATCTGCACAGAAATTGCTTGGCTAGTTATGCAATCATTCCCGCTAATGTAAATTTTAGGATCGTATACACTAACATTTAAAACAACTTATTGTAAAGCTACCTGTGTGGTTCTGGAAAAAGAATATATTTTTAAATGTAGAAAAACTTTATTGATTTCATGCACATGCCAAAATAATAACTTAATAATAAATAATAATAATAATAGAAAAAAGATACTACGTTTTCCATCTGTTTAGAAAATGTTACATATATAAAAATTGTGATTGAAAACCCCTTGTATTAACTACCCACAGACGTCAGGTGGAAAGGGTTTTCAATCACACTTTTTCCTCACCATACCTTTTTTGGTTTTTGCTTCCCAAGCACTGCCAAGCCTCACGAGCAATCCAGTAATCAACCTCATGCTGATGATTTGCATTAACAATAAAACAGCTGTCCATGAGTGGTTCACTGGCTTTGCATCTTTTCCTAGGTTGTGTTTCAAGGTTGTTGTATACAGCAAATACAGACTCAAAGGAATCCATGTTTAAAATGGAATGAGGCAAAAATGTGACACTGTTGAACTAATTTACATATGCTCACCCAGAATCCTTTGTGGTAGTAACATCACTGCAAATTTGTGATTCCTGTGGGAAAAGCAAGTCTTATGGCTTGACTGGTGTGCAGATTTTTGTTTAACATTGTATTACCTATATACATATACATATACATACTATATAACGAAGGCTTAGCACTCACCTTTAAAGTATAGAAGCAACCATTTACACGGGTGCTATCCACGTAGAGGAGATAATCCAAAATAAAGAAGCTGCACTCCAGGTGATTTTGGTGAATAAACTTGTTATCTTTTATGGCATATTAGCAAAAAAAAAATACAAACTGTCCCAATTGACGTTTCAACCCCTATTTCTCAAGCTCAATAAGTGAAATGAACATACAATAAATATATACGGTGTAAAGTAAAGTGACTTACCAATCCAAGTGATGCTCCACCGTGTACCCAAACCCAGAAGTACTCATGCGGGACATGTGACCCCCCTGTGACGTGATGACGTGCTATGCAATACTTCGTACTGTCAGTTGCTAAGTAACAAAGAAACAACTAACGAGTGATAGAAAAAAGCAAAGTGTGTCCACTGAGTGAAATAGTGAGTCAGTGTAAAGTGTATACCTATGATATATAAACAGAATATGGAGGATATAATAAAAAGAATATATAATATAGTCAGAAATAGGCTAATGTGCTAATTATCAAAATAAAACCAACTCCCATCATTAGGAGGCAGCAAAAATAACATCAAAATAATTTGTATATAAGTCAACTTATGCAGCAATCACCAATACTGTTGTATTAAAAATACATTAATAATCTCAAGGTAAATAGTATTTAGCATTTTTCCTCTATTTACCTACTTTTGAGACGATTAACGAATTTTTAATACGACAGTATTGGCGACTTCTGCATAAGTTGTCTTATATACAAATTATTTTGATGTTATCTTTGCTGCCTCTGAATGATGGGAGTTGGTTTTATTTTAATTATTTTTTTCATTTTGATCACCATTCACCTATTTTACTGTGTTCTCATTATTCGCTCACCATTTCATCTTCCCACCTTCTGAGGCGGCATATTGGCATATTTCTGACTATATGACATATTATTTTTATTATAGCCTCCATTTTCTGTTTATATATCATAGATATACACTTCACTCTGACTCACTATTCCATGCAGTAGTCGCACGTAGCTTTTTTCTATCACTCGGTTGTTTCTCTGTTACTTAGCAACTGACAGTACGAAGCATGGCGTTGCACGTTATCACGTCCGGGTTCACATGTCCTGCCTGAGCACTTCCGGGTTGGGGTATATGGCGGAGCATCACTTAGATTGGTAAGTCATTTTACTTTACACTGTATATATTTATTGTATGTTCACTTCACTTATTGATCTTGAGAAAGATCCGCAAACGTTGTTTGTACAGTTTGTATTTTTTTTGCTAATATGCAATAAAAGATAACAAGTTTATTAACCAAAATCCCCTGGAGTGCACCTTCTTTATTTTGGAATATATATATATATATATATATATATATATATTTATATATAAAATCCATTATAGCAGAGTTTATAAGATTAAATGAAATGCTTGCAAATATCATTAATAGGTTAACATACCCTTCTGAACATGTCATCATGTCAGCCTCTCTGTCATTTTAAGATGGAGCAGCGTCTGTCTCCAAGTCTCTCCTCTGTGTCTTAACATTTAAAAGTACACCTATTTATACCTTAGGTGTCTCCATTTTAGGGTTACCGTAGTTCATTTGCTTTATTCATTTTAGGACCTCCCTTAATTTGTCAAACATACAAGGCCATAACTAAAGGGTGCAAACATCATGGAAATTTTCCTGACTTAGTTCAAGATGGCATCTTAAAGTCTGAATAGGTTATCTGTTGTTTATACTAAGTCATAAGTGTACAGTCGTGGGAGATTTCCGGATTTGGGGAAGTTCCATTAACTTGGGGTTACCACAGTATATTGTGTACTGCAAGTGTCGTAGCATAGCCTTGAAGCTTGTTTATGCATTATTGTTATTGTAATTCGTCTGGGACAAAATGGCGCAAACATATTATGCACTGAGGTTATTGCTTAAAGAAACATGAAAAACAATATGTTCCATTTCTAACACCTTGTCAATTTGCAATATCTCTTAAAGACAAAGTACACAGTTTAAGAAATACAACATTTCATTCTAAAACTTGTAATATTTGCATTTGCCCATAACAATAGATAGATAGATAGATAGATAGATTGACAGACAGATTGGCATACATGTACATAGTAGGTAGACAAATAGATGAATAGATAACATTTTCTTAATTTAAATATTTCACAATTCTAAATTAACTTATTATTTTATGAGCCTGAAGTTGCTTGAAAATGTATCGACTGTTTTAAAAAAATCAAGTTAAAAATGCCCCTCTCCAGCTTTCACCATTTTGCCTATGATTTATTGACATGATAGTAGAAAGATCCTCCTACAGGTGGTTCTCCTATTTTGCTTAACAGCAACTACAAAGTTCTGGCTCACGTGAGTCTAGAGGAATCTTGCATTTTGCCCAGGGAATATCAGAACAGAATGATGGATATCATTCCATTTACACACCATAATATATTTTTATTAAATCAAAATAGTCCATGTTTTTTTTAATCAACACAAGAGCAGCACTCATTGACCATTTAATGTTCCTTTACAGCATTTCTCGGTAAAGTTAGAAGTAAATTGTGCTCCAGTTCTGGGGAAATATTTAAATTCTTGCTGGAGTTGCAAAGATAAAATGATTGCTAGTGTTTTATTCATTCACAAATCCTATTCAGGGTGATTCATACTGTAAGTATATCAACAAATCGCTGTAAATAATATCGCTTAAAAACGCAGTACATGCAGGAGAAAGAACAGAGGAAAATATATGCTTTATGTGAGATGTCAAGTGCACTATCAATTGTAAGTAATATAGCTAGTCTACAGTACTGTGTTAACCATGGAATGGTTGTTACACCTTCTACTGAGCTACTTTAAAAGTTTGCTAAATTGATATATATTTCTATAGATTAAAACTGACATTAAATCTGTTTTGGTCAGATTTTGAAAAGTAAAAAGAAAAGCAAATGCACATAGAAAATACTTAATATTCTGGTTTTAATTGCATTTAAATAGAAAATAGGTGTGACCATTGATATGTGGTAATAAATGATGCACCTTAAATGTTTCATGTGATCTGGAATTCATGGTATAAAAAAATATATATTTTTTTCATATTTTTCAATTTTCATTTTGTATGTTTATATTATTTTGAAATGTAATTTTGAATTTTTATATTTTTTATTTTAACTTTCAATTTTATTTATTTCTATGTATTTCAATATTTATATATTTTTTCCATCTTTCCATATCATTTCCCCCTAATTTTTGTATTTCCTTGGGTTCCTTTTTTGGCTTTTTCCTATTCCATTTACTCTAGATTATGAATTAAAAGAATACTTTAGTGCCAGGAATCCAAAGCTGAATTCCTGGCACTACCGATACCTTTGCCTCACCCCTCCCTCACACCTCCGACTCCTCACCCCCTCCCCGGTAAATAAAGGGTTATAATCCCTTTATTTATTTACCTTATCCCAGCAGTTTTCATTTGGCGCTGGGTCGAAGCTAGGCACCCTCCTCCGTCCCACAACAAGTGGGGTCTAATGCGAATGCGCAGCAAATGCTGCGCGCGCATTAGACCTCCCCTATAGGGAAAAATCTGATGCTGGAGGTCCTCATGCAGAGCCTGAGGACATCCAGCGTCAGATAATGGACCAAAAGTCTGTTACGATTACGGAAGTGCCCCCAGTGGCTGTCTGTCTGGTAGACAGCCGCTGAGAGCAGACTTAGAGCTGCAATGTAAACATTGCAGTTATCTGGAGCTGCAATGTTTTACATTGCAGCACTAGGTTCAAAAGGGACACAGTGTCCCTTTAATTGAGATGTTTTGGATTGAGGTGTACTGAATGATGGAACTTTGTTCTGTTTGAGCCTGCAGAGGGTATGGCAGTTTGGCTGGACTTAATGAGGCTTTCGCCTACTAAATCCATGTACATGCTCAACATTTTTATAACAGTGACGGATCCCGGCAGCCATAATTCTGGAGTTTCCATAAGTTTTAATTCATGTGCCCCGTAGGAAAGCCGATTCTTTTTTTGGTTTATTTTGTGGTTATTTAAATAAATTTTTTCTATTGGTCACATGCAATTATACAATTGTACTAACCGTAAATGCAATAATGACATGACTCAAACTTGTACAACGAGTTATCTTTGTGAGAGTAATGTGGAGTGTGAAGTACGGGGTGGTAATATGATTCTTAGGCTATGAATGTTTCTTCTCGGTATACCATGTACCTGATCGGTCTCAGTAGGGACTTAGGCCTATACAAATGGTAATAGCAAAACAAAATTAAGTGTAAAGCATATGTATAACTAAGTCGAATAAAACTAAATAAATAAAAAAGGAACCTTGTCATCTGATTTAAAGGAGAGATGGTCGCCAAGTGTACAGGACACCCCCCCCCTCCCCACGGACTGTGCAGGGGTGATACGAGAGGCCCAAGCCCACGGGAGCCATCCCTGAAATTCAATGAGTGTCTACCCCAAAACTCTAACCATGTTTTCAGAATCGTGTTGAGAATGTGTTGTCCTTTTTGTCAAATATCTGGGTGCGCAGGTATTTCCAGAGGTGCATCCAGTATATAGTAATCTAATGGTCACGAGGCTCTTGTGTTCATGTCAGTCTGGAGGTGCAACCATGGTGTCCATATTTGTATGTAGCATGTGTTATGACCTGAAAAGGAATATTGAAGTTCCATGGATCTAATTTGGTCTACTCCAGCGTACCACTCCTGAAGTGTCGGAGGGGTGGGTTGTTTCCTGTATTTGGGTACTAGAGCTTTAGCTGTGTTTAGCAACCGGTATTCAAGAGAATTAGTGTATGTCTTTTGGGGTTTGGGGGATAGGTGTAGGCAGCTTTCAGCAAATGTTTTAGGTTTATTGATGTTGGCGACTTGGACGATTAGCAGAAGAACCTCCCTCCAATGCTCCTGGATGATAGGGCACATATATGGGAGAATGTTCCTCTCCCCTCCCCGTATCTTCAACATTTCTCTGATACCTTAGGGAAAATGGTATGCAAGTGGTCCGGAGAGGAAAGCCGATTCTTACGTACCCTCCCTCTGGGCCATCTGGGAGATGAACATGCCCACCTGCCATCAACAAGTATACTTATGATGCCTGGATGCATGCGCGATCATTATAGGTTGCTATTGTGGATCCTGGCAGCCATGTTTTTGGTTGGGTATTCACTGTGCATGACAGGAAACATGGCTGGCAGCACATTAGTGCTGATTGGAGGAGCTTTTAATGCATGACTCTTCTTTTTTGATACAAGCTGTCCTTATAAAAGTTTGAATAGAACAAAACTGGTCATACAGAGAGCTTTTCTTAATTGTGGGCTTGGGAACTCTGTATACACCAGGAGTAAAGGACTAAGATCTTCACCTTTTGCCAGGGATCAGGACGATTCTTTGTTGTTTCTTGGTCTTTGGGACAGGGATGCCTTTCTAGCCACTTGTAGGATGCCAAACAGGAGGGGGCTACACAGAGCACAACCATACACAAAATATAAGGCCACCACCACACATCACAGACAGCCAGCACTCACATCACATACAGCTAGCATACAACACACATATTACATACAGCTTGAATTTTGTGATTATTTTATGGTAAAGTTATCTAAAAGATGGGTGTCAGATATTTGGACAGGGTCCATGAGCATCGCAATATCATTGCTTGGCATAGGTGCTATCTTTAGTAATTATGCCTCTGCATGGCCAAAAGCATATTCAGAGTCAAATCTCATGTCAAAGATTATAACTAGGAAATAAGTTCATGAGCAATGCATGGCAAGGCAGAGGAAGATGGAACTGGGTTTCTAAGGACACAAGAACCTATATAATATAGATAAGACTGATACAGCTGTAGAGCAGAACACTGGACAATAGACCTTTATGCATACAGTGTCATCCAGCACATTAAAGAGACATTCCATATAACTTAGAGAAAGACATTGAAATAAAACCTTTTTGAGAATGTGAAGGATGATACTGTTACTTTTCTTACATCAAGAGTGATGGCATGGAAAAGCATACAATACACTGCATTGTAAAAGGCAAAGCAGAAGATGAATGTAAAGCAGGAAAATGCATATAAATATATATATATATATATATATATATATATATATATAAAATTCAAGATATGGAATACATTGATGCAATCATCAGCAGAAGAATGATTGATGTTTAGGATACACAAAGCACTCAACAACTAAATAATATAGTAATAAATATATTCAAACTAAGATAACATGTTTCCAGTTGTGAAAATGTTCTGATTTTAGAATAAAGTAAAATCACACAACTCATTACATGCCTTTTTAACCCCCACCCCCATAAAAAAACATTAGAAAATACACCTGCAAAATTAAATCCAATAAAATTAGTAATATCATTACAGTACCCTACAGCTGTGCACAGTATATTTTTTATTTTCTAAAGAAGCATATATAATGTGTTTTTTTTTGTTTTGATTTTTACTTTTGAAGCTGTATTTCAATTTGAAGTTATAATTATTACTGAAGAATTCCTATTAAAAAAGGATTCAAATGTTGCAGCTGGAATATTAACTCTGCTCTATAAGCCATTTTCTTTTTAGTCATACATCACAAGTTTAATTTGAGCATCTGTTGACATCATCATCATGCTGTATGATTCAAACTTTGATAAAAAGGCAAAATACTGAAAATGAATGTTTATATAGTATACAATAACCTGGTGGTGACTTAAATCAAAGGCAAACCCAAATCCAAGTAAAGCAGTTCTGTCAATTACATTATTGAAAAACATACCTAAAGGGATACTACAGATACTAAAACAACTTTATTTAAATTAAGTGGTTTTGGTGTATAGATCATGCCCTTGCAGTCTCACTGCTCAGTTTTCTGCCTTTTATGAGTTAAATCTCTTTTGTTTCTGTTTATGCTCCCCTAGCCACATATCCCCTGGCTGTGCTTGACATAGTCAACATGATAAAGTGGTTTCAGCTTTACTTTAGAAGATTTTTTTATATCCTGCTCTGTTAATTGAACTGAGCAGGTTATTTACAGAGCAGGATATAGAAGTTTAAACATTAGATCTCTCTTTATAGGGCATGTGTCGGAAGCTGTGTTGGTCACATGCAAGGGATGTGTGACTATGGCTGCATAAACAAAGTGATTTAATTCCTAAATGGCAGAGAATGGAGCAGTGAAACAGCTAAAGTTTTTTTGGTGCCTAAAGTATCCCTTTAAGTTCAGATCCAGTGTTACTTACTAAACTCAAAATTGTGTTGAATTGAAATATAAATAGCAACATTTAGGCTAAAATAACCAATCTGGAAATTCTTGAGGCATTCAATAGACTTGTGCACAGCAAAAAACTTCACCCATCTGAACCATTGTTCCTGAAAACTGAACATTTTTGGGGTGCCCATATTTCCACGGAATGTCAACTTGAGTTGACAGAATTTCAATGCCGAAAACCCATTTCAGGATCTGAATCAAATTGAAAAAAAAAAAAAAAATGGGCAATCAGTGTACTTCAAAATAAATACATATTGTAATGTTATGTGTATATATCTCTGTACTTTAATTTTCTCACTATTTGGTTCACTAAAAAAGTAATTAATAGAGGGAAAGTGAACATTTTTTTTTTATATATTTAAATAGATTATTTTCAAATATTTCTCTTTTTTTTCCCATCTTTTTCTTACACCTCTTATCTGTGAATAAAATAAATATTTAGTGGCTGTCCTCCAGCCACCAATCATCTTTTTTCCTATAAATAATCTCTTTTTTGTGGCCCCTTAGGCAGAATTCAGAATTACAACCCTAATATGCTCGCCAATTGTGTGCTGGTTCTTGATTCAGGTTCATTTTGGCTTGGAGTTTGAGAATTTGGTCGATCATCTGATCGACTCAAGTTCGGTTGCGAATATCCAAGCCTAGATTTTAAACTGCTACAATTCAAAACTGAATGAATAGCCCTGCTTCTGTTAGCTGTATTAGAAATAAGGAAAAAAAACTATTAAAAAGTCAATGATGTTTTTGAAATCTTGACTTTTTGTTTTTAGAACTTACATTACTTTGTTCAAGCCTGAGTACTTATGTACTGATTAAACGATTAACTAGTCTTGCTGTGGCCTAACACAGAGACACTTGTTTAACATTCTAATGCTAATGAAATGATCCAAGTTACGTTTTGATTTTTTTTTTTACTTCAATCAATGGATCTGATGAAGACGAGGTTAGAAAATCAATGTGCTGAACCATAGAGCAGGACCTTTAGTCTTAAAGGGTTTTTCTATTGACTGCCATCTGTGTTATAGAAGTTTGCATATTAACTGAAGCTCTTTGTTAAACTTTAAATAATTTATTTTAAACTTCAAACTAAGAATAATTACTCAGTGATTTCATTATATATCAAAGAATTAAAGTAATATCCATGTATTACTACTCATTTGGTTTATTATTTAATAATCATAAATTACCATCATTGCAGATGGCAAAGTTGCACTGACTTTGCAGTGATTGTATGCCAAGCTGGAAGATATAACTATTCATTAACTCCTTGAAGTTAGGATATGTCATTATGTCCTACAAAACATGGGCTTTAACAACACTTTAACAATGCTCTCACTACTTTGTTGAGCTCATTTGCATATGCCTACCCAGAATCCCTTGCAGTAGTGAGAGCATTGTTAAAGTGAGATTTCTGTGGGAAAAGCTAGTCTTATGGCTTGACTGGTGTGTTTATTTCTATTTAGCAATGTATTAACTATCCACTTCCTTTTAATATAAGTCCTTGTTTTTAATTACCGTATGTTTGTGATTTATTTTGACACCCAAGAATGAATAGAATGTGAATTTTTAACATAGTACTCAAATGTGTTTTCTCACACCACTATTGTCTTGCTCTAGAGCACAATGAATCTGGAATAACCCGTGTTGGTGAAAAATGTTATATCACCAAAGTTTTCATACTGCGTTTTAATCTAAACGTGATCATGCTTATTGTAAAAACAGTGGTTTTCAAAAGTACCAAAAATGTATCAAGACGAGTACTACTTGGTCTTTATACCCCACATTCAATGATAGACATGGTAGGACATGTCTTCAACTACATAGCACATGCATTCTGACGATAGTTAAGTCTAAATGATATTATTCTCCCAATTTTTTAGCATGTGAAGCATTCTTTAGTCTTGACGGATATGAGTTATGGTGAACATTCAAGTCAATGAGTCAAAATGTAAATCATTTTGTTTTAGCTTACCGTTTGTTGTGGTGAAACAACTTGTATTTTCTCTAAAAATTCTAAACTGTATTAGAGAAATTAAAACAATAATATTTTTACACTTTAACTTTGATGAGCTAATAATTGGGTAATTTGCCACATTTATTGAAGAAATGTCAAGAAACATCATAGCTGTATTTATATTTGAACTTACAATTGCATTCAGTGTAGTAAGAGTGATGCTCTAATTCAGGGCAGGCTACTTATGCATTGCAAACTTATTTCAAAATCAGTGACATGTAAACAGGTAAAAAAAAAACAAAAAAAACAGGTAAAAAAAAACCCAACACATTAATGTTTAGTATAAGTTTCTTAGATAACCCAAGTTTTTCTCTACATACAAATAAAATGATACATGAGAAAATAATCTTTGTGTAAGCTTTAAAAATGGTAATTACAATAGTGCTTCAAGAGCCACACAAATAATATAGTGATATCCTACACATTCTATTTTTATATAACATTACGTATTCAAATGTATTTTTATTTTCGGGGGGTTATTTTTAAATAGATGTTTTAGTCTAGATTTTTATTTCCATATCACCAAAATACACGATCATTAAAAAGTCTATTAGTCAGTACATTTTTGTTTTAAAATTGAAAAGCTAATTTACATTAGAAGGTGGAAGCCTGAGAATGATCTATATCTAATAATATGCCATGAATTTTTAGTCACCCAAAAGTCAATAACAGTCATCAAACAACCTTGAAAATATCCTTTATCACTAAATGTTTTACTGAATTATTTTGCTATGATTTCAACATTTTTACTCCTAAGCCTCTGTGGTGCTCCTAACAATATGCATATCTATTTCAGTAGATCAACCGTAAGCTAAAATGATGTATGTCTCATGAAATGCTAATTAAAATTAACCTTTGACCAGAACACACACTTTTTACTTGTGTTTGCAGCATATTTTCATATCGTTGATTGGACCCATGATTGCACTGATTGCATTCAATGATGAGATAAATCATAGCATTAAAAAAGATGACTGCATGAAATCAGATTTGTTAAAAAGATGCAATGAAATCATTCTTTTAATAACTATAGAGAATTATTCATCTCTACACAAGCATTCTACTGTTAGCAGTATATGGACTTTTGCTTGTTTTTTTATTTTTATTTCTTTGTAGATAAGATTTTCCTTTTTTGTCTTTTCTTTTTTTTCTGAGATTTGATATTCATACATATCTGGGTGCTATGATGTATACTTTTAAGATGTTAATAAATCAATCTCAATTAATTAAACTTTTTTACTTCCAAACATATACTATCCTTATTTCAGATTCCTGCTGCCTTTTTCCAGCCCTACATATATACATAAAACCGATTTTGTTTTCACAATGAAAATACATTACAAGAAATAATGTAAATACTTTTATTTTAGGAGAAAACCAGGATCAATGTATCAGTGAAATTAAGGAAAACCCACAGGGGTTCAGCTCTGGACAACTGAATGTTGTACAGAGAACCATAGTCCTAATGGTACAATAGCAGTATAGTGTGTGCAATTCATATATTAGGTGCACGTATTGTGTCAAAGGTAGCTAGAACACCTTTGTGCCACAAGAAAACAACATTTGTTCTGTTCTGTTCTTAGCTGACAAAATAGAATTTCTCTGGTCTTTAGCGTTCTCTAGCCCATTTACTTCAATGTTCTACACATTGTGCTTTCAAATATATTCTTTTGTACACTATTGTTGCAAAGAGTGACTCTGAGGTTTTGTGGCCATTAGTCAGCTTGAGGGACTAAATGGTGTTTTCCCTGATAACGGATAACTAGACTAGAGTCTGTAATGTGTTTAGCCACTTGAAATTACAAAATGACAATTTCCAACCATGTTCGGCACAAACAGATGTCCCCTAGTCAAATTCATTTAGTTAGCTCATCTTTCCCATTGTATTGTTTGAGAAAATCAAAATTTGATATTTTAACTCGGTTTACATTCTTTAAATTTTTAGTTGTACACAATTTGCCAATTGGCTACTTATGATAAGTATTCTTTGCTGAGGGGGAAACCGAGAAAAGGGCTGGAACTTTGAGTGGGGTCCTGATAAGCCCCAGGTCTAATTTTGGCAATATTTTATTGTCAGCCTGAGGCTACTGCAGTACTGAGAGAGAAATAACATCTCCAATTATTTGAAATCATTTGTGACAGTGCCAACTTAATTCTCCATATTTAGAGTTAATACTTTAGCACAGTGTGTGGGTATTGCTGTGGGTGCAGGATTGTAATGCAGTGGGGTAAAGGGTTAGACATCATAGCTTTGAATAAATACATTAGGTTTGGAGCTTCTAACTAAAGGTTTATATAATACTCTAAATTCATTTTACAATTAAAGAATTGGCGTCATAAAAAGATTTAAAGGACACATAGGGAATTTAGGGTCGGACATGGTATAGAGCTGGTTTTAGGAGGGGCGTAAGACAATATATGCAGGGAGGGCCATACAATCTACCCTTGGCTAAAGCCCCTGTTATTTTTTGCAACTGTGCAAGTGCCCTGTATATTAATATTACCTTCTATTTCATTATTCAAGCGATTTTGTTGCGCAATAGTCTGCACTTTTTATGAATGTTTTATTTTTCCCCATGTGGAAGATGACAAGTTACATTATTTTTTTTTTTTTTTTACCTTTTCAGTGTGATAATGCACAAGGACATCTCTTTATTTGTAGAGCAATTGTTTTCTACCGATATCACATATATTATTTTTGTGTAGTAAATTGCATATAATTTGATTTTTTTTTAAATTGGTTCTGAGCCTTAATCTTAAGAGAATGGTGTCATTGAAAGCCCTTTTAATTGCCAGTAAAGGACAAGGATTGAATAGTCTTCAGAAAAAGGTCTCTTAATGTCCACAGGCAATAACTTATAATACAACCCATTTTATTAATTGATTTTAAGAAGAAATCAATTCAAACAGTCTTAAACTGCCTGAGGCAGTGTGAAATAATTTGTGCACTGTACGCATTTTAATAGCACTCTCCAAGAAATGAACTCTAGTGACCAAACACAATTTTTTTCTTTAACTTTCTTACTACTTAAAAGAAATTGTGGATCAATGCAGGTAATAATGGCTTACACAAATCCTTAATGAATTTAAAACATTTTTAATACCTTAAAATAGTTTATTCTACAATTCTTTTTCCTTTAAAATAAAGATTGTTCTGCAGGAAGGACTACAATTTATATGGCTTGTTCTGCTTTTCATAGAGTAGAAAACATTCTGCAAATTAATTTTAATTATAGATCTATGATTAGCAGTGGAAAGTGCAAAGATTGTGGGGTGTAGCCTCCCGAGTTGTTGGGTTCTACCCACTTAACCCTATGAGACGCCATGAGATCTCAAGTCATCATTAAAGGGAAGAATGGAAACTGCAGATATAATCATGAATTTTTTTTAAAACACAAGCTTATCAGTTGTCCTTACAATACCTATAGATGTATTTAAAAACATTTTTTTGTAGGAATAGTTTTGAAATGGTAAACAACAAATGATAGAACAGTGGCAGAGAGATTTGTTAACAGGCACAGTGGGGAGAGAGAAACATGTCTGTCACCTCATTTACACTTGTAAGGTCTGGTGATGTGGGAGAACTGTTGCTCACCAAAGCCTTGAGAAGCAGGAGTACCACTTACAGTGGGTGATAGCCATGTCTCGATGAGTGCTTAGTAGGTGAGAGAGTTGAGATAAAGAGGACTTATATAGCAGTAGGTTTAATAAACTGCAGACATATTGACTGTTGCAAAGTGCAGACTGAACAAAGGTAATTGAGGACAATGGTAGATTACTGAGATCATTAGGGTTTCTAGATGATCTTGTTCAAGAATACAAGACAGGGAGAAATATCACTAGCAGCTAGGAGCAGGCGAGGAGACAATAGATATACGAGAACTAGGAGGCAGGGAGAAGGAAGGAGCAGAGAAATTAGTGTAGGGCTAGTGATGAGAGAAGGAGTTTCGGGGTAGTATAGAGAGAGACGTTTGGAGACTGTTTGCTGAATGAGGTATGTGAAAGAAGGGAGAGATTTTAATACACAGGGAAAAGAGGCAATAATTGACTTTCAGAAAGGTGTGGAGAGAGGAAAGGGTAGATCAAGAGTAGCAAAGACAGGATTTATAGTGGTGTAGCACATTAGGAGGACCTACAGAAATGTAAACTGAAAAAATAAAGGAGGGAGTTCTGTATCAGTAGCTAAATAAATGGGTTGAGATTGGAGAATAATAGGTTAAGGATATTGCATAGTTACTGAATAGAAGTAGTCTGTGCTGCTGGTGTGTTTGCAAAGCTGAAATCATGTGTGTTTCCATTATATAAATAAGAACAGAAGCTAGGGTTTGTAGGGCAAGTGAGACTTGAGAACGTCTTTTGTAAAAAATGTAGCTTGGTGTTGTTTGCTCATGGAGATAGTACAGCTGTTCTTTGCTCTGTAGTTTATATCTCTATGCCAACATCATAATATCTAAAGCATTATTGTATTATAGCTATACATTTCCTAACACAAGCACAAAGAGGAGATGTGGTTTTATCACTTGAAATGTGCCACCAGATATCTGCATGATAGATGCCCTTGCATTAAGTAAGTGTTTAGTAATGTATCTCTAAACGCTTGTATTCCATTGACCGCTCTGTTTTTACATTAAAAGAATACTCTAACATTAAAATAACAAACATGTATTCCTAACGCAAGAGAGTTTAATGTTTGGATTCAAGGCCCCCTTAATTAGGTTAAATACATGTTTTTTATCCACTTTATTACCCCTGGAGGGCCGGTCTCGCAGAGGCTGACACTCATCCTAAGGCTGAGATCATCTTTACTGATTATCTCAGCCAATCCAGTATTGGGGGGGAAATGTGCATGCATAGCAATCTATATGCATTGGCCATGGGAAGCTTTCAGCATTTCCACTCAGAACGTGGAGACGTGGAATGTCAAACAGGAAGATCCTCTGGTCGCTGTCCAAGTGGCAGCCTGTCAGGATCATATCCCGACAACCATGTTTTATCGTTATTTATTTACGTTCCTTTAAAATAAGTTCCAGCTCTCTAGCCACTAGTCACCTCAGTCCTCACCTGCCTAGGACTAATTACAGATCCTACAAAAGGCCACACCTAAGAATACCAGTGTCCTTTACATTAAAGTTGACTTACCTGGTTTACTACCAACCCTGCTCCATACCAACTTGAATTGCCTGCAACACTGCTTTATCCTGCCAACCTGGTTTACTACAAACCCTGCTTCATAACAACCTGGATTGCCTGCAACACTAATTTATCATGTCAACCTGGTTTACTACCAACCCCTGGACATTTTATTTACAAGGTGTTATTTTCCTACCCACAAACCTTATTGTTCTTTATACCTGTCTTCTTATTCTTCCTATACTGTTATCACTAGCTTTCTTATTATTTGCACACCTGTTTATTATCTTTATAGGGCATATTGCCATAACGTTTATTTCTCTCACTTCCCTATTTCATTCTATAAGTAAACCTGCTAATATGTCAAAACCTGCAAATAAAGCCTCTTTTGTTAACTCTGGCCAAAGCCTCCTATCTGACCTGAGCGAGATCATGACACAGCCCCTCAATGTGGTTACAGTATATACTCATGTATAAGTCGAGAAATTTTAGTCATAAACTTAATTTTAAAACGCACAGTCGATTTATCCACTGGTCAGTCTAGTCTCAATAGAATTTTGTACATTGAATGCGTTGCCATGTCGACTCCTAAACGCTGTTCTCCTAGCTGGTCGGGAAGTCGAACGAGCAGGGGTACAAGTTTCAGCACGGTTTGCGGGCTTGCATAGCCGATTCAGAGATCAATGCCATTGACAACCATGTACTGCTGCTTGTGTTCGGGAGACACACGTGCATTCGTATATACGAATGGCGGCCACCCAGGGAGTGCTTGTTTGGGGTTAACAGCCAGGGGTGGTCAGTGATTACGAGGTTTTAACAAGGATTACCACACAGAGTCTGTTCAGTAACCAAAAGGGGAACAATTCTATACAAATGCAGGGGCAAAATTAAAGAAATAAGGTACAAATAAGGGAACACATACCCTCGACTTATGCACGAATCATAGCATATATCACAATTGTTGGTCAGAAAACTGCATTCGACTTTTAGACGAGATCGACTTATAGACGAGTATACACGGTAGTTTAAACACTGCTTTTTTCAGTGTTTACATTTCTGAACCTGCAGGAATAGTATCTTAGTCCCATGATCACTTCATTAAGCTGTAGCTGTTCTTGAGCCTAGAGTGTTCTTTTAAGAGCACATTTAATTTTGAGCTTTAAAAAAGCAGTATTTGTGCATTACTGCATTGTTCTTTTTCTTATGCACTTTGTGTACACTAATGGATTTACAGCTACTTGCGCCATGCCAGTTTATCTTGTAGTTTAATACTTAGCTTTCTGTCTGATCTGTATCTTTGTTCCCAAGGGCTTTGTTGCATGTTAAATAGTCTGAATATTTGTTCTGTAAAGCTAAGTTTTGTTATACATTCTTTACATAATATATTGATATTTCAAAACATTTTAGTATATTTTTAAATATGATCCTTTAGCATATACTTAAGTGTGTGTGTGTGTGTGTGTGTGTATATATATATATATATATATAAATATATATATATATAAATACAATTTAGCTGTTTGTTTATTATTGCTGTATCAGTCTCTAAGTAATCTACAGTGTATCCAATTTTCCTTCTATCATTTACAGAAATATGCAATTTAAACTGTGTTGGCTTTATTCCAGAATTCTGTCTTATATGTACAGACGAAATGCCAGATTTGAAGGAAAAATCTGCAGTTTGGCTAAGAGAGGTAGTTATGATAGCCTCAGAGTTCGAAGGCTTATAATTTCCCTTGGGATGGTATATATCACCTACAGCTTTCCTACTAACTTAGAGCTTCTTATAATAGACTAAAGCTTACAATTCATTTACATCAAGGATTTTTTTTTTTAATATATATTCAGTGCCATCTGTCTGGTAAAATAGATTAGTTACATTTTTAAAATTAACCCTAATTGTATATTTATAGAAGACACAAAATCAAAAACCCTGAGGTTTTACAATCTGTTATTTTCATTTGTGCAATATGTAGATTAAATAAGATTGGTATATTGTTAATATTACATATTAATAATTGTGTTATTGTAATATTATTTTAAAGAATTAAGTGCCCTGCAGTGGTTATGATACTTTGAAAGTTCCTTTTATTTTAAAGTCAAATTGATCAAAGTAGCATAGTTAATTTTAGGTATGTGGAGTACATTATTTCACAACTAAATCAACGGTGGAGGCAAGCGAAGAGAGTGGCCAAATAGGGATCAGGGGCCCTGTTCCATTTATTTATAGGAGCACTCTCTTGTCTATGTATGTTAATATCATTCCTTATCCAAAGACCTAGATGATAAAGTCCCCAACTCAATAATTTTTACCCCACACATGCGCCTAATACGATTTTCAGAAGATATAGAGGTCCAGGCACTCCTTGGTTCAAAAAATAGGCACTGGAATGGAAACCACAGCAACGTTTCGACCATAAAGGTCTTTTTCAAGCTAACAAATACACCAACTAACACAGTATATATAGGTGAGTTTAAACATCCATTAGTATACAGTACACATGTGAATTCATATAATTAACAAGCAAATAGCAGAACCTGGTCCTCTTTTTCTTTACAGATTTGGGAATCTGGTGTTTTTTTATAAATTTTTTTTATTTTTCTTGTGCACAGTTTAACAAAATGACATACGGTGCCACGACAGCAAGCATAGTCCCAGTAATATCGCAGATTTATACATATGTGGCATTGAGATAAAGGTACATTTTTTAAAGTGTAGTAAGGCAGGCTTCGCTAGCTATGTCATGAAAGCAACAGCAATAGTTATATCATTAAAGCGTCATCACCAATAGTGAGTTTAAGCTGTAAACAGGCTTGGACATTTATGTCACTAGAGCATCAACACTAATAATGAGCTTATAACGTAAACAGGCTTTGTTAATTGTGTAGCTATGGTGCCAAACAGTAGGTTAAGTAACTAAGCTAAGATGTAGATTAATATTTCAAAAGGCTATCTATTGCTTATGGTGTAAGCTAGCATACAGCTGAAATATTTCCAACACAGCAAACAAAGAAACCACAGAGTTCCATTAGGGAGGGCTACGCAGCTCCTCGGTCTCTGCTATTCGGACTGCTGGTCTGGTCACACAGGCAATTTAGCTGGTTCCTCTGTAAACGGCTCATTCCCCTTTCCCACTGAGGTGTAGTGCTTATGGAGTCCCGTCGTACAGGCAGGTCTAGTCGAGCTTATCTCATGTGCCCACAGTTCTGGTTCTAAGTGTGGCCAGCAACAGGGCTTCCGGCTTGGTTGTTCTGCCTGAGAGTGAATCTTTTGTTACGAGGGGTGTCCCCCGATCTGGGAGTGGAAGCCCATCCTGTGTACCTTGAATATAAGCCGGATCATCCAAAGCTTTCCCGCTGGTGTTTGGTGCTGGAGCGGGGTCTCTCTCCTCTGCTTGGAAGCTTTAGTCAGCATAGGCGGTCGTTGTGAGCCGCCACTCGTGTTTAGTAGCTTAGTTCCCCTTTCTCCTGTGCCATGTGAGGCAGTTGTATCTGCGGCCATCTTAAAGGGTGAGCCGGTTTGCTCCGCTGTTGCAGCTCTGGATCAGCCGCGCAGCCGCCTTCCCTGTGGGGACCCGGATAACCCCTCGGTGAACGGGGCCGTGGAGGCATCAGATCAGTCGCTTGGTAGTAGTGGCCAGGACTGAAAGCGAGGCAGCGCATCACATTTATTTAAACAGGAAAAAAACATAAAAACAAGTGCACTCATTTTTTTTTAAAACAGTTTAGCTCTGCACAGTCAAATACAAAATTAGAACAATAATAAATATATAGTGCCAATGATCGTTATAAAATTTTCCAAGCGCAAACCATAAAATTCTTTAGGATTCTTATTTAATCCAATTAAAGTCCAAACATTTCCTTAATAAAGGTAGTGCACAGTTCAGCAGACAAACTCTATTTTCAAGGAGGCTGAAAAGTAGAGAATTACCTTTTCATGCATATATTTACATACCAATCAAAGGAGACTTACTTAACACGAGTCAAACACTTTATCATAAAATATACTAATTTCTAAATGGTAAAAGCACAACATAAGCTCATAAGACACACAGACAGGCTTATATAGAAAAATACATATTAGAAAATAGCAAAATACATATTAAGGGAACAGAGCACATATAAAAATACAGTTTTAAATCTTAAAAATCAATGTAAAAAAAACCTATCTTAGCAAATATATTATCAAAGAAATTTGTGGATTTATTCCCACAATAGGGACATAGCATGTTTAAGCCCACCCTAATATGTTTAAGCCAAAGCTGTGTCTCATACCAAGGTTAACATTGGGGATAAGCATGCTAAGTGCATACCATCCAATATCAGGAAGTATGAGATCAGGAAGGGTGGGGAGGCCTGTGGGGGGGGACCCACTTTAGAGACCTGTTTGGTTGGTCCCCATCCTGCTGCGGAAGCCCTCTCTGCAAAGTGCTAGTGCTTGCACTAGCCCTGTGCTACCTGAAGACATCCAGGGAAACTAGGGAACTAAATTTAGATGGTTGAACAGAACTCAAAAATCAGGACTGTGCTGCTGAAATTGGGACTACTGGAGAAGCTGTTACTGCAATACTCACTGCTTAAACTGAATTTTATCACATGACAGGAGGCTTCCTATTTTGCATTTCTCTCTTTACTAAACTCCACAGCAGTAAAGAAAGTGAAACATTTAACCAATGAAAAAATGCAATAGGGAGTAGGAGTTCCCAACAATTAGGCTCCTCCTCCTCTTTCTTTACTGCTCCATCGCAGACAGGTCAGAGTTTTTGGCTCCCCCTTTTATATGCATATATATATATTGAATTTTTATTGATTTTATTGATTTTATTGTACATTACTATTATTGGTATTTGTTTATAGCTTGTAGTCATCTACAGGTTATACACTTTATTTATATTTGTGCTGTTATTTTTTACCCTAGAGTTTATCTTTAATTTCCCCTCAGGTTTTTTATTTACTTCAGTGTCATTTGTTTTATAGTTTTCTTTATTTTGTAGTTGGGGGCCCCCTCCCCCCTCCCTTGGTACCGCACTACTTGTTTCTCCCTTGCTGTACCTCTTCATGAGGTAATCTTTCTCTGCTATTCCCAGCGCAGAACCCCCGCGGTAATCGGCAGCCGCACAACGTTTTTTTCTCCCTATTGGCCTCCTTACCCTGTCTCGACCCTCTCAGCCGCTCCGGCGGCTCTGCCACTGCGCGGCTCCTCACAGCGCGGCTCCTCTTTCCCGCCGGCATTCTTGCGGCGGCCATTTGCAATCTCGCGTCTCGCGAGATTGCGGCCGCCATTTTGATGACTCAGTCCCGCGAACCGGCCGGCAGTTCTGTTTTCTACCCCTGGAGGTCAGTCCGCCCGAATTTTATTAAAAACCTGCTGTATAAAAAGGCACTTAAGGGATCATAACCCTGTGCCTGTTAAGGGTGCTGCCCTATTACTTGTGCTGCTTATAGAGGTCGCCTTGTGGCCTCCTCTGTGATCCTGGGTGAGGCCCAGAAATACTAAAGCCCAATAGTGTGGTGTCATCAATATTAATATATTAATATTATTATTATTATTATTCTTTTATTATCATATTATTATATTACTGCTTTGGATTATCATTTGCCTGCCTAGACAGCTTGGATCCTGCTGGGATCTTTATTACACCTTATAACCAGACTCTGCTGGAGTCCATTGTACCATCACCACCACACACCCTGCTGGGGTTGTTTACTCTATACTTGGAGTACAGATATATATATTACACACTACGGTACCCTGTTAGGGCCAGCATAGTGTTGCTCATATTAAATATACAGCCGAACTGACCTCTAATTCCCTAATTCCCTAATTCCCTATTTTCTAATATTCCCTGTGCCAGAAATATTAACCTCAATATGGAACCTGCTCAAAATTCAGCAGACCTCCAAACAATGATTAATGAGGCGGTAGCAGCCTCCATGGAGAAAGCTCTCTCCATTATGATGGCCTCTAATGCTGATAAGAGGAAACCATCAAAAACCCACCGATCCCGACACGATTCGGATTCTGAAGATTCGGAACCACATACGAGCCACGATCCACCCACCAGTAAACGTCACTGGAAAGGGGAAAAGGGCCAACAGAACCCGACCAAGGGTAAGACCCCCGTTAAAAGGCTTAAGCCTTCAAAGGACAATACCCCGCCTCTGCCACCTGATTACTCCTCGGATGAGGAGGATGCGCACAAAAAGTCCTTGGCGATTCTAGATGAATGGCAGGCGGAGGGGTCAGACTCCTACGAGGACCCATGGGGCTCCGAGTCCGAATCCCAACCCGGACTCGTCACACATACGCTACTGGGAGATTCCCATTTGCAGGACACCATGGATAATCCGCAAGAAGACGAGGACGTCATCTTTGACCCATCAGGTCAGAAGTTATTTGATCCAAGGAACCTAAGACATCCTCGTTCAGGTGACTGGACACCCCCAGATCACCTCGCAAAATTCATGCATCTTTGGCTGAGAAAATCCATGGACAAGACGGTCCGCAACCGACTACGTTCCGAATGTCCAAGACCTTCTTTACCCGATCACGTGGCGGAGACACCTGAATTTGACCAAGTGATTACCACCTTCATGTCCCGAGGTGGCCGGGACCCACGCAAAGGCGTGGAGAAGGGTTTCAGAGCAATCCAAGACAAACTGCTAGACTCAATAGGACCGCTCTCCAGGATCATGTACCTGGCAGACGATGCCCTCTCAAAGGCTGACCAATTTGACGCGACTATGGTTCGCGAATGGGCTCATGATATTCGGGAGTGGGCACAAAGATGTTTTTGCTTTGTGGGTATCACGAATACAGCCCTCTCCTCTGAGCGGCGCAAGGCAGCACTACTCCGTTTCGACGGAGAGTTGGTGGAATTGGGCACCAAGGAATTAGGTCCTCTGGCACAGGGCAAGCTATTTGGCGATCCTTTCCTCAAGGACTTAAACAAACACGTAAATATCTTTACTTCACTGAACAAAGCTCAGTCCTCTATGAGGAGAGTATTTAGACATAACCCCACCAGGGGTGTTTTTGGACGGGCTGGCCGCCAAAGGGGCCGTGCTGCCAGCCGTTTCTGGTCTTCAGGCCCCCGTACCTCCAGACCCCACTCTTTCTACCCAGAAGTGGGATACAGACAACAATCCTCATATACCCGAGGAGCAGATAGAGGCCGTGGACCACGTACCCGAGGCAGAGCACGTTTCTCCACAGGTAAGCAATCACCTAACACATTACCTTACTCCCCTTCCAGCAGGTTGCATATCTTTGTTTTTTCAGGAATGGCAGACCATCTCCACAGACGCGTGGATCTTACAAACCGTTCAGGGGTACATCATTGACTTCACGTCACACCCTCAACAAACAGTCACACCGCACCCGATCAAATGCTCGGCGGAAGACGCCGAACTCCTACACAACGAGTTGCTGGACCTTCGATCGAAAGGCGCAATAGAACCAGCCTCCGGACCTCACGGCTTCTTCAGCAACATATTCCTGGTAAAGAAAAAATCTGGGGATTTCCGACCCGTCATAAATTTAAAAAGACTCAACGAATACGTCACGTACAGACACTTCAAGATGGAAGGCATACACCTCCTGAGAGACCTACTACAGGACAGAGATTGGTTCACGAGATTGGACCTAAAGGATGCATACTTCTCAGTACCCGTCCACCTGTCCTGCCGACAATTCCTACGTTTTCACTGGCAAAATCACCCCTGGCAATTCACATGCCTTCCCTTTGGCCTCAGCTCGGCTCCATGGTGCTTCACCAAACTACTGAAACCAGTAGTCGCTCATCTTCGCGCACAAGGAATTCGTTGCATTATATACCTGGACGACCTCCTTCTGTTCTGTTCCGACAAGTCCAGACTGACGCAACACACGAACTATACCACGGACCTGCTATCATCCCTGGGTTTCATGGTGAACTTTCAAAAGTCAGCCATGTCACCAGCTCAAACGATGCAGTTTCTAGGTTTCGAGATAGACTCTACCACGAGCACCCTACGGCTACCTGCATCAAAGATCTCGAATAGTCGCAAAGAACTGCGCAAGACCATTCGCGCCCACACCATTCCACTCCGCTCCCTCGCTCGAATAGTGGGACTCCTCTCAGCCTCCATACAGGCGATCTTTCCAGGCCCTCTTCACTACAGGGCAATGCAACGCCTCAAAGCATCCTTCCTCAGACACAACCCATCCTACGACCAACCAATTCCGATCACGGACGAGGTCAGGGACGAACTCAGGTGGTGGCTGGACAGCATGGAAGCATGGAACGGTCGGGCCATCTTCGGGAACACGCCCGACATAGTCCTGGAATCGGACGCCAGCCTCTGGGGATGGGGCGCCACAGGCGCAGGCACGTCAACAGGCGGGACCTGGACCTCCCAGGACCTCAATTTACTCATAAACTGTCTGGAACTCCTGGCAGGTTCCTTTGCCATCCGCAGCTTGGCAAAAGAAAAGACGGACTGCTGCATCCTCCTAAGGATGGACAACATCTCCGCAGTCCGCTACATCAACCGTCTGGGCGGTGCCCGATCCCGGATTCTCTCGGAAATAACGAAGGAGATCTTCGATTTCTGCCTACCCCGCAACATCTCCCTCAAAGCGGAATACCTTCCCGGGGAAACGAACCTCACAGCGGACTGGTTTTCACGCCACTGGAGGAATGCCAGCGACTGGAAGCTGGATCCACAGATCTTCCAGGGTCTAGCGGCACACCGGGGTCCATTTCACCTAGATCTGTTTGCGTCTCGCAACAACAGACAAACGCAGGCATATTTCAGTTGGCTCCCAGACCCGGAGAGCAAAGCAACGGATGCCTTCCTACAACCATGGCCGATCACGGGAGCATATGCCTTTCCCCCTTTCGCCATGATAGCACGGACCATACACTACCTGAGACAGCAAAGAGTATCCCTGCTACTCATCACACCGCTATGGACAGGACAACCTTGGTTTCCGGACCTCCTAGCCCTATCTTACAAGGACCCGCTCCTACTACCCTCGCACCAGTATGCTCTCACAGATCCGAAAGGGAGCCCTCATCCACTCATCCTGGCCAATCGACTCACCCTAGTGGCTTGGACTCTTTCCGGGGTGCCTGGCAAGTCGGCGAACTATCGCAGGCTGCTAAGGACCTCCTATGGAACTCATGGGCTCCAGGAACCAGAAGATCCTACCTACACGCGTGGAATTGCTGGTCCAATTGGTGCTTGGAACGGAACGACGATCCATTTACGGCCTCTATTCCTACCATCATAAACTTTCTAACACAACTGTTCTCCTCAGGACGATCATACAGGTCCATTAACATAGTCCGCTCAGCCATCTCAGCGGCCCATGTTCCCACACTGGGAATCCCAGTAGGAAAAGACCCACTGATTTGCAGACTTCTAAGAGGCATTCGACTACAACGACCTCCGGACTCTGGGATGTCGAGGTAGTCCTCCGCTTCCTGAGAGAATGGCCGACCAACGACAATCTCTCCCTCCGGCAGCTCTCTGCGAAGCTTACAATTTTACTTTGTCTAGTTTCATTCCGCAGGGTATCGGACGTCCGAGCGTTTGACATTGACGCGTTCTCGGTCTCTCCGGAGGGAGTCACATTCCAGATATCGCGTCGCACGAAGTCTGACTCCGCGACGGTTTTTTACCCTTTCTTCACTTCCGATCCACAACTCTGCGTCGTGGCCACACTACGGCGATATGTGGAGGTTACGCGTCTGATACGGACTCCGGCCTCGGGGCAACTCCTCGTGTCATACGTCCGACCACACGTTCCCATCACTACTACTACCCTAGCCAGATGGGTTCGGTGGATTATTTCGTTAGCAGGCATAGACGCCTCCTTCGGCGCTCATTCGGTACGTGGGGCAGCGGCTTCATCAGCTTTCACAGCGGGCGCCTCACTAGCAGATATATTACGCTCCGCTGACTGGTCTAGGGAATCCACGTTTCGCACATTCTATTTCCGCCCGAACTCCAACGCAGCATTATCACTATTACAGCGTTAAAAAATGCAAAATAGGAAGCCTCCTGTCATGTGATAAAATTGAAGATTATGCTAGCGCCAGTGTACTTATAATCTTAATTTTAATAATGACAGGAGGCGAGTATTTTCCCACCCCTTCCCACCCTAGGGAAGATGGGTACATTCGATTTCTGATTTCTCCTATCTCATCTCTCATTTATATCTCTATTTCTGTCATAGCGAGATTTGTTCATATGCTAATACATTAGACGAGGATTAGTATATTCCTGTATGTACATCTATTTGTTTAATAATGTTGGTTATACTATTGCCATAAAATATTGTTAACGGCCAAGGGTCACTGTGACAAACAGTTCGAAGATCCCATTCTAACCCATTTCACACTCTCGTTTCAGTTTAATTCGGTGTCACCTTGGAGGTTCTTCGGTACACTACCTGGAATTCTTCTTACTATATGAAGAACAGATGTTCACCCGTTGGTGCAGATTACAGTTTCATCACCCACTATGAACTGTTGTATTTACTCAGATGTTATGTATTAATCTTTATTTTACTATCACGATGTCGCTTCTGAAAGAGGGGGAGGAGCCTAATTGTTGGGAACTCCTACTCCCTATTGCATTTTTTCATTGGTTAAATGTTTCACTTTCTTTACTGCTGTGGAGTTTAGTAAAGAGAGAAATGCAAAATACTCGCCTCCTGTCATTATTAAAATTAAGATTATAAGTACACTGGCGCTAGCATAATCTTCAATTCAGCACCCAAAGTGCCTCTATGAAAAATGTTAAACTGTACATTGGTGTGTGTGCTATCATTAACGTTAATATAGTTTACATATATTTTAAACTTTACAGCAGCACCTCACATTAAGAAATTAACGTTCTGTGTGTACCTTCAAGATAGGGAATGACTCTGTTGTTTTATGCTCAGGTTAGATTTTTTTTTTTTTTTTTATGTGCATTCTGGGTAATACTTTAATGCTTTCTCAGATCTAGGCCCTACCAACCAATCTGTAATTTTTTTATGGATGTCAGGGGAAACCAAATTAACCTTTTTTGAAATTATAATGCTGACTTTGTGTTTTTACTAACACGCATAACTACTATTTCTTTAAACTTTACAATGCAATGATCAGACCACATAATAAATCACACCATAAATATTTTTAACTTATTGAGAATAGATGCTTTATTCTGACTACATAAAATATAACAAAGTGGCATCTTTTATGTCAATGTTGATATTACAAGGTGAATATATAAAAACTGCATTAGGAATAATAATAATCTTAATTGTGATATATAAACGTCCATGCAAAACGGTTATTGCTGAATCTGAGATTAATTGTAATTCATGAAGGTTCCTTGCAGAACCAGCTCACAATTATTGGTTTAAAATGCATTATTACATTGTGTTCATCCCTGAAATTAAATATGAGAAATGCAGTTCTAAGAATGTCAGCTCTCTGGCCTCTTACGCCTGGTTATCTGACCTATTCATGCTTAAAACAGCAATATCATCAGTGTGTGAAATTCGATTTTCCTATTAAACATGGTTGCCTCTGCTTTGCTTTGTTTTGTGTTTAACCAACCATATTTATTTTTAATTGGATGATAGTAGGGAGGTTTGACTCCAACAAAGATAAAACTTCCCATACTTTAATTTGCACGATGCCTTACCTTTTAACAGATATTTAACAAATCGTGAACATGAGATCTGTATAAATTAAATACCAATTATATCAAACTGTATGTTATTAAAAAATGGAAGTAAGATCTGTTAAGTTTGTGCTATTTAACAATCATATATAAATATATATAGTCATGGAAACTTACATAGAAGCATACAAATAGTATATAGACACTTTGTACATTTTAGTTTGCATATATAGGCTAAGAAAATCTCTTCATAAATTTCCATACAGCACATTTTAAACAAAATGAGTCTATTTCAGCTCTAGCTACTAACTTAACATATTTTTCTGCTTATGAAACTTCCATCTGAATTTCCCATATCAAGCTGGGGAACACTGCAGTTCGCAAAGTAACATACAAAATTGATTGGCAGCTATTTAATTAGGTCCTAATCCAGTTTCTTGACCCACTATTTTCATGCTACTGATCATAGTTTATTATATGATATGCTTAAATACTCTGAATATTAAACTTGCATTCCAACAAGCTCAACAGCTCCTATAGTACTATGGTTTCTCGTGGCACTGTCACCACTCCAAGTCACAGTATTGTTATTTGTTTATTAATGTGACAAGTTTATGCAAATGAAAAAACCTCCATGCATGAGAAATACAATCACCCCAGATTTAGTTATAGTCAAGGTGTTAACATATGAGCAGTGAAGCCCATGCAGTCCAATGATAATGCTTCTATATCATTCTAGGTCCGACTTAGGTCAATCCTAGTGCCCCTCTTTTTTTAATTTTTTTTTATTTCTGTTTTTAGGAAAGTGGCTGGTTGTGAAAGAGTTAATTATTTTATTTTGTGATTTCTTAAAGGAAATATCTAAATAGTAATACAATTGTCTTCAACCTTCTTTTAGCTAGCAACGAACTACAACGCTCTTTATTTTAACAAATCAAATAGCATGGGAGCAGTCGTTTACTTTGGTTTAAGATTTCACTCCTTAACTGGATGAAACAAATATATCATTGAACATAAGCATTTCACCTTTAATTCACATGGAACTATATTCTCTGTCCACCTATTTTGGTCTTAGCAAAATAGACTTTTCTTTATTAAGCAAGAAATTATTCTGACTGTGCTTCACCATCCTGATCTATAAACTGCACCCAGAGGTAACATCTTTGTTATCATCTCTCTGGCAGTAGAGGGTGTATTGCTTTTCTTTCTGATAAGTTTTTGAGCTAATCCATTGCACTTCCAACAGCAAAGGATAACACGATTTAGTAAGAACTGTCAGGTTTGCAGCTTTCAGCGTTCTATCATAGTTAGTATTCTTTGCTTTTGATTGGATCAGATTTGAGATAGTCTTTTTTTTTCTTCCATTTTATATTTTTAAATATGTCGTGGAAATTGGATGTTTTTCTCATTCCAAAAAAGTAAAGATTATGTTTTAACAAAGAAAGCTGTTTTCTAAAGATTCATTTTACTAAAGGATGAATAAATTGCCAGGTGAATTCTTCCTAACATACTTGTTTACATCTCCTTAAATGTGACTGTTATTTGCTAAATGTGTCAGTAAGAGATAAACTGCAGGGGAAAAAAAAGAACGTAATACCACTGTATAACCAGAAGAAAGATATTACTTAAAATGGCAAATCAGATCAACTTGCAATGGTATTGGCTGTGAAACAGAGTTCAAAACCACGCCAACTGATATTAGGGAAATAGGATTTCACAAGTATCAACCCTTGTTCCCTTGGGGTTCTACAACTCGGTATGTGTGTTTTTTGCCCACTTGATCCCTCCCATTTGCCTACATTTTCCCCTAGAGTGGTCCCCGGGTACCTTAAATTGGCTTTGTAAAATCTTAGTATTTCACAAATTATACATCATGAAATTTGACTGCATTGGAATTTCATTGAAATTCCAGCGTAATCAAAAGACTACTTTGACTTCTGGGCAATTGCAAGGTTGAGGAAACTTGACAAAAACAGAAACCTACGCTGTCAAGTTTTCCCAATTTCTGCAGCTGTGGCTGTAGCACAGCTGTAAGAAAGGTGGTGCTAGAGTATATCTATGGAGAACTCCACAAACTTGTGAGATCCTCAATAGATGTCTGTGTTGTAGTCTTCGCATATGCAAGAGTTGCCATTGATGCAGTTCATGGAGGGTGAAGCACCAAGTACTGAATATAAAAGACAAAAAAAGATGGCAACACCTACTAGGGAGACCTTCAGGTAAGTATATCTACTGTCAGCTTCACTCTCCAGCTGCCGTACTCCAAAGGGGAGTGGTATGATCTAGAAAACGAGCAAATCTCCTTCTGTTTCATTCTCGGAGTTAGCTCCCTTCTCAAAAGAATGGGAGGAGATTAGAGATGGGTTGGAAATTGTATTTTTACATCAGAGAGTAATATGATTTATTCCAAGAAGGTAAGCTTTTTATTGGGTGTACATGGGTGATCAGGGCCTACCCCAGACAAGATATTAAAAAAAAAAAAAACATCATCAGCGCCCTTATGTATGAATGCTTTGCCAAGAATCTCTGCTATACAAATACATTACACACTTGGTGAAAATAAGTTTAGCAGCTGTTAAATTGATCCCAAAGAAACAAAGAGAATGTTACAGTCAATAACAATATTCAATTATAAAATTAAGAGGCAAACATACAATAGATCTTCTAGACCTTCTTATGATAGGATAGCGACAGTCCTTCTTGAGATTTGATATCATAGGACTGTGAAATAATTCTGAAATTCTGTGTTAAATATCTGAATATCCAAAATATCCCTTCTCATATGGTTTAATAAAACATGAGTGTATGTTTATTTTACAGAGGTGAAATCCACCAAATTGATTGCTCTTTGAACTGGCCCATATGTTTACGTAGAGCTTAGAGAACCCTCTCATACTATGACACTCAGTATCTAACTGCATTTATATTTCTGATTGCTCACTGTGATGGATGGCTATCATTCTTAACACAAATATATTTTATTTCTGTGAATTTAAAAACCAGGGGTTAAAGTTTACTTACTATTTTACATAACCACTGGATGTGACGCTTTAGTAATGGCCTTGACTGATTATCAAGTTTAGTACTGCAGTGATGGTTCAGCTTGTCTGCTCTTACAGAGTGAAGTCTGAGCCAATGCACAGTGACAGTCAGCTGATTAAAAGCTTGTATTGCTCTTCAAAGACTCCCCTGATATGTTAAGCAATCACAGGTGCTTTGTTCTCTATGCTCCTTCAACTATTTAGCCTCAACCCATCTGCCTCAAACAATTATTGAACTTATTATTTTATTTTATTTTTCAACAAACCTCTTTTTTGCAGATGCCAACCACAAATTGTTTGCAGAGATGTTTTCCAATGCACTTATGGAATATGTCAGTTCAGAAGAGCCTGTTGCTCAGAACAAGACACACTTTGATTGGCAGCTTCACTTCTAGAAAATAAGCTAGCATTGAAAATATCTTATCAATTATGTTTGCAAATATTTGACACTAGCATTAAGTAGGTGTGGTGCCAGAGACATAAAATGGTTTATACATCTTGTGTATCATGTTTGGCTGAATTTGGAAATATTTTTCTGACACTCATCATAATACATACTACATTTAAATTAAATGTTGTGGAAATTGTTAGATAAGATATTTACTTACTTAAGATTTCTGTTATAGTGATTATTGAGTAAGACATAAATAAAAAAATATATATATGATTTTATTAAAACTGATGAATCTATCATCAGGGAAAAATTCTTGATGAAAGCCTTAATGGAATTAAGACAGGTCACTGGATTGTGAAACTGACTTAAGCCTTTATATTACAATATATTTGGTATAGAATGAAACTCTTCAGATGTAGATTTGTCTATATCATACAAATATATATACACATTTACTTTATGCTTTCAGATATTCTACAACAGGGGAAGCAACCTTTGGTACTCCAGATGTTTTGGACTACATTTCCAATGATGCTTTGACAGCATTATGGCTGTAAAAGCATTATTGGAGATATAGATTGCCTACCCCTGTTCTATAATATATGTGATATATGATATTGTATATCTAATATATGACGGAATTGATCTTTATCTTGTTTTTTTAAATTCAGTTATTCTCTTCTAACCTCATGTATACATTGGGTTGATCAGCGTTTGGTTGGTCGTCTTGAGCTATTCCATAGCTGGCTGATTCACAGAATGTCCCTTATCACAACATCCACTCAATGGAATGTCATTTTTCCAAAAATCTAATGGAACATGTTTGTTTAGGGGGAAAAAATTAATCTTACTGGAATGTGATTTCACAATTTTGTTTATTTTTCTAATGGCCATTATATTGCTAAATGTAATTTACCAGCTACTTTACACATAACTCCTTTGGACATAGTAACTTGAGTTATTTTGTCTGTACAGTCTTACATGCTGACCAAGAAGATCATTATTATAGCAGGTAGTGGTACATTATATGTAAAATACATCTCTATTGCACACCAATTTTAGTATTTTTGTTATACATCTAATACCTGCCTATGTGTTAAGAAATTTCTGGAATCAGAATATATGCCTGTCTAGCCATTACCCTATTAAGTTTCAATGTTATTAGAATTAAATGTATTTTAAAATGCCGAACTGTTTAAAAAAAGATAAACTACACAACCGTTTTCATGCTCTGATTAAGATTTGAAATTTCAGTCTTTCTGCCAGTCTGATCATAATTTGCTTCAATTTAGTAGATACAAATCTACAAATGCATAGATATAGTAAGAGAGCAAGGCAGAAATTCTTATGTAGAGCCAATTTCAAAACTAATGATCTAGGTTCATAGTATTAACATATTTCTTTTAATTTTTCAGTTTGTTTAGGTCAATCAGACCAGTTAGGCACCTGGTGACTTCGGACAATTATGTGTTGTAATTAGTGATGTCCCGAACTGTTCGCCGAATGGTTCGCAAACGGTTCGCCACGAACGGTTCACCACGGACTCATCATTGAGTAAACTTTGACCCTCTAACTCACAGTCAGCAGACACATTCCAGCCAATCAGCAGCAGACCCTCCCTCCCAGACCCTCCCACCTCCTGGACAGCATCCATTGTGAAGCTGCATTCTTAGTGAGCTGTCCAGGAGGTGCTGGGGAAGCCCAGTTGGGTGCTCCCGGTCTGCCTCTAATACAGATGCAGACCGGAGCACCATTAACCCCGCGATCGCCGCGATTGCGGTGATCTAGGGTTAATTTTACCGCGTGACGGACAAGGTCCGTCACTCGTCGTTAAGGGTTTCTCCTCTGTGACGGACCTCGTCCGTCACTCGTCATTAAGGGGTTAATGATGATCAAATAGACATTAGTTCTTCCAGAATTTTTCTTTTTTTGTTTTTAAATTATTCCTTGAATATTTATTATTAGTATCACATATGATGGGGTCTAAATTTTATAAATGTAATTTACACTATCCTTCTGCTTTGGAGGATATTAATTGCATCTTATATATATAAAATACTGACTATGCTTTATGATATAATGAAATAATTCTGGCATCCCAAACCCCCTTCTGTAACTTTAGCAGCTAGGTTTGTGATTGTGTACAATGCCTCTTTGCTTTCCACACAAAATTTTAAAAACTAGATTGTAACAGCTATGCTGATGGAATTCGAAGTGGAATGCATTAAGAAAGTTTATCCTGCCCTACCATTATAATTCTGTATTTCTCCCATTTGTTTTAACAATCTATTTGAAAGTTCAAGTAAATTATAAAATTATATTTCATTGTCCTATTAATCTCACAAAGGAACTCCTAGGTAATCAAAATCTTTTAACATTTGACTAAAGTTATATTTATTTTACCAGTTGTTTTCTGGACATTTAATTTATTATATTAAGAAATCTGACTGTACTTTGATATCTCATCCTTGCATTTTTCATGAGTTTTTAAGATTAGTTAAAGTGATTATAATGTCATCCGCATAAAAGGAAATTTTTAAATCTTTTATATCTAAAAAGATATCTAAAAATATTAAAATTAATATTATTTCTAATTTTATCTGCAAAAGGCTCTGTCGAAAGAACAATTAATAATGGGGAAAGGGGGCACCTCTTTCTTGTACCATTTCTTATTGAGAACCAACTAGATCATAAGTTTGAACCAACCACCCTAGCCATTGGGTTACAATATAGAGAATTAACTGTGTTCAACCACCAACCTGAGATACCAAATGATTCAAGTGTATGATACATATAATCCCACCTGACCCTGTCAAGGCCTGTTTGGCATCTAAGGACAGTGTATTACTTTTTCTAAGATCTTATTTAATAAAACAAGTATACATTTATCAACGTGACTAAATGGTCATTAGTGGTACAAACTTAAATGAAAAATCTACCCTCAGATGTCTTGATGTCTAGTGTTAACTTGTATATATTTACAAAAAAAGTATTGCAAGCCCCCACTTTGTTTTAGTAAGCATTGAAGAATGGTAAATGTGGTCATAATTACTCCCCCCATCTCATCTTGTCTAATAATCGCCAATGGGTTTCTTGTAAACATAATATAATTTTAATATATAATATGTTAAAGACATAACTTTCCTATGCAGAATATAGATGAAATGAAATACAAGCAAAGCACTACAGTTTTTGTGTAAATCCAACCTAAACATTTTTTTCCCAAGTGTTTCTTAAGCATGTACCTTAACATCTGCAGCACCCATCCAAATGAAAAATAAACATTGCTTTAAACTATGTGCAAGTCAGCCATTATGCAAAATGCTAAATTGTAGCATTGTGAATAGTGCAGCTGACGGCAAATTGCATTCACTAGAAAAATAATAATAAATAGAGAGCAGCATATTGTGAATGATGAGACAGTTTCATCAGCAAGAATATTGTTAATAATTTAGCATCATAATATATGGCATGACATTGATTGTATTTTATTTTTGATAATATTCATTAAACAGGGAATTTTGGTGAAGTGAGAATTAAAATTAATATTTAGGTCAAAATAGCCAAACTGTGAAAATATGCAACCCTAGACTTCCATTACAGTAGCTTCATTGTTTAGTGAATGAAAGGCATGTAGTGTTTTTCTTGGTAACATAATTTGATAAGGTATTTTGTTACAAACCAGCAAAAGGCCCAACAACTCCCATCCCAAATAGTTCAGCTTTAAAAACCTTTGCATTACAATCTGGCTTTTGCCAACTCATCTCCAACTTTCCAGAACTTAGCAAGGATTGTTAGGATTTTTGGCAGGTTTTAAACATGTGGGGGATTGTAGCTTCTAAACGATCCAGGTATAATCTTCTAACTGTCGAAGATTCCATTCTGTTCTCTTTTGAAAGACAGCCCTCTTAGATATCAGTGTTTACATTGACACTTTAAACATCAAAATCATGGGGGCGTAGCTGACCAAGCAACCGAGCAGACATGTGTTGGTGGAACTTTGACTGGAGAGAGACTTAAACTTGAGAAATTCAGGGGAATCCTGACAGAAAAAACACCACAAAACAAGCTACCTCCCATCAGAAGTCACAATGGGCAAGAAAAATAAAAGATTGCGGGCGCCCGAGGGCCCTTGACTCCCCAACATAAGGCTCTCTTTCGAGAGGCCTACTCCAAGCGAGCCACCTAAAATGGCGCCAGCAGTCCAATCCGCGTCTGAGGACTCAGAGGAATCGCAAGCAGAGGTGGAATACCACATTTCCTTGCACCCCAGTGAATCTGACCACGAGTCCGGGTCGGAGTAAGACTCAACACCTTCCTCAAGAGGGGACATCAAACGGCTGTTCCAGGACTTCCGCAAGGTATGGAAGGATGATCTAAGGGAGGCACTGCAGGAGCTGGGCGTTGTGACCAAAAGAGTGGGACAGGGTGGAAGGGAAAGAGAAAGCCAGAGATGAAAAGCTACTGGCCACAGAGACGCAGATCACGGAACTTACCCAACAGGTCAGACAAATACAACAAAAAAAAATACAAAGAGAATATATGATAGTGCAGATTGTTAGACTTAATTTGGAGCAAAAAAATGAGTAAAGGTGTTCCCATAAAATATACCCTTGTATAAGGGCTCAGGAAGTACACCTACACATTAAGCTTAGAAAGTGTAAAGACAGTTTATTGTATTAACATTTAAAAGCATTAAAAATTCCTGACACAGTGCTATAAACAAACTGACTCTTACAAGAGTTTGTAGTGAGTTCGGCACGGCATACGCTGCTACTCTCTGCCTGGTTTTCACAAAATGAAGCCGGAGATACAGGTCGCAGTCACAGCTTCAAACGTCCTGAGGAAGCCAGGCATCCGGTGAAACTAGTAGAAACTAGCATCATATATTCTCTTTGTATTTTTTTTCTCTCATGTAAACTGAGGAACTGGTGCATGAAGACTTCTCCTTAAATATTAAGTATTATTTTCTACTATTGCCTTCCCTTGTATATAGTGTATATATTTGTTTTGGGGACATATCATATAAACAGCCCTTGGAAAAATACTGCTCCACTCTTAATCTTTTTTCTATAAAAAGACAAATGCATACACTCCAATAATAATGCACATGTCTACTAAAAATTACAGACAAAGAAAACAAACAAAAAGGTGGTCTGAGCTCACAGATTACCATGTTAGATATCCTTATTTTAAGTTTCAGTGGAATGAATCATTTAAAATATTTTTTTTTCAGGGGAGTGGGGACCATTGTTCTGTATAGTGAGACCATCTTTCTAACGTATACATTTTTTATTTTTTTTTGCAAAAGGGGAGGTTATATAGGTATACTTCTTCTCCGTGTTCATTTGTAACATAATTTTTTTTTATATGTGCCCATGAAAAATCTAATGAGTCTTTCCATGAACGGGCAATCAATACTTTAATTGCAGTAAAACAATTGATAATTAGGCATTGGTCTAGTTGTTCCAGAATGGGCTAGTCAAGATGTAGCAAAGCTACAGTTGGAGATTTAAAAAGTTTAATTCCCATATCTTCTAATAATGCAAATATCCAATACCTATCTGGGACATAGTACCATCTATTAGTTACTTTGTAGAATGTTTCTACGTAATTTAAACAATGTATATTTTTGGTGACATAGTGAAGAGCTTTATACCAACTATCCTTGTCCATATTACAGCCTCATTCTTTTTCCCATTTAGATATTGCTGAAGGAACAGGGATTGGGGGAGATTGATTTTATACAATCTATGTCTTTGGAAATGGGCCTTTTAATTAAACAATCCTGATAAAGGGGAATCATGAACCAAGTAGGGTCTCAGAACATATATATTTACAAATTTTTAAGTCCTCGATAGGTAAATAATTCTTGGTTTGGTAAGGAGAATTCCTCTTGAAGTTGGGGAAGAGTTTTGATATTGTTACCTTGAATCAATTGTTTAATATAACCTATCCCAAACCTTATCCAGGTTTTGATTGATTGATTTGCCTCTATTAATTGTTCTAATATACCTATCTGGATAAATGATGTTTTTTTTTTATAGATTTTTTTTTTTCTCCTACTCATACATTAGATTTCCAACTACCAAGCTAATGTTCCGACCCATTTCATTCTTCTCTTTTTTTTTCTTTTAGTATTCCATATCAGTATATCCCAATTCTTCATCCCTGTGAGATTACATTCAATTCACTAGAGGAAAACATTACATTCAATTCTCTAGAGGAAAACAATTGGGATCTATAGATATGTGTTATCATGGTAGCCTTCTAAATATGATCAATCAGGGGCATATTGATTCCACCCTTCTCTGTTTTGTTCGCTAATACAATTCTATTGATTCTTGGTCTCTTACCCTTCCAAATTAAAGGATCACTATAGGGCCAGGAACACAAACATGTATTCCTGACCCTATAGTGTTAAAACCACCATCTAGCCCCCATGGGGCCCTCATGCCTCCATAAATATAGCAAAATCTTACTGTATTCAAGCCTGAAGCTGTAACTCTGCATGCTGTTTGTCTCAGAAAAACAAGCAGTCTGCTGACATCATCAGAAGTGGTAGCCTGATCCAATCACTGTGCTTCCCCATAGGATTGGCTGAGACTGACAAAGAGGCAGATCAGGGGCAGAGCCAGTATGATTCAAACACAGCCCTGGCCAATCAGCATCTCCTTATAGAGATGAATTGAATCAATGAATCTCTATGAGGAAAGTTTAGTGTTTGCATGCAGAGGGATGAGATACTGAATGTTTGGATGCATTTTAGGCAGCCATGACCCAGGAAGGATCTCTAACAGCCATCTGGGGAGTGGCCAGTGAAGTTATCACTAGGCTGTAAGGTAAACACTGCATTTTCTCTGAAAAGACAGTGTTTACAGCAAAAAGCCTGAAGGTAATGATTCTACTCACCATAACAAATTCAATAAGCTGTTCTGGTGACTATAGTGTCCCTTTAATGTATGAAAGCTATTTTGAATCATCAGTAGCCAGCTATTTGGGATTTTTAGGGGATTCATCTGGAACTGGTATTGACATTTGGGTAAAATATATGCACGTATGGTATTCATTCTGGCCATCCACAAAATATCAAAATTTTTGCATTAGTTTGTCTGAAAATATGGAGAAAATGTATCTCCATTGTTCTATCTACATCTTTGACAATTTTAACACCCAAATATTCAAAACGCCTTTTTTTCCCCAGGAAAAGTGATATTGAGAGTGGGCCATCATAATAGGTTTAGACTTATTTAATTTAAAATTTGAAACTTGACTGAACTCATTGATTTATTTCATAAGAGCTTCCAGGGAATTTAAAGGTTCTATCATCAGCATATAGAATATCATCAGCATATAGGTTCATTTTAGTTCTTTGGAATTTACTATTAGTCCATTTATCTCCAAGCAGTCTCTGATATTAGCCGCTAATGGTTCGATGGTTAAAATAAAATGTAGGGGAGAAAGGACACACCCTTGTCATGTGTCATTAGAAAGTTTGAACCAATCTGCAGTAATATTAGGTCCAATAGTGCGAGCAGAAAGAGTTTTATATAGGGAAAAAATAGCTCTTGTTATACCATATTTCTCCAGAGAAGTCTTCATAAAATCCCACCCGACTCTGTCAAAGGCTTTCTCTGGCATTCAGTGACAGTCAGGAGAGGAAGGCATCTCTTTTTAGCGAAATCAAAAATGTCCACTACCCTTCAGACATTTGTTGCAGAATTTCTGCCTGGGACAAAACCTACCTGGTCTCAATGAATTTGGTATTCTATCAAAGGTTTGAGTCTATTAGATACTACTGAGGCAAAAATCTTAACATCAACATTTATTAATGATATTGGGCGATAGTTTACCACCTCTGTGTTTTTTTTTCCCCTTGTTTTAGAATTGGTATAATATTGGCTCTGGTCATTTCAACTGGGAATTCTCCTGTTTGAACGACGCTGTTAAAGTTGAAACCATAGCTCCAATGACTTTGTGACTGTATAATTTATAGAATTGGTTGATAAATCCATCGGGACCAGGTGTCTTATATTTATCTAACCTGGTAATTACAGCCTGTATCTCCTCGATAGAAATAGGTCTATTTAAAGAATCTTTTTGATTTTCAGACAAAGAAGGGAGAGAAGATCTCTTCAAATATGCATTAATTTGTTTAAGGGATCAGATTATATAACTTAGAATAATAGGAATTAAAGCATTACATTAGATCTAGTGGAATTTATATACTTATTAGTTCCATCAATTAATTTAAATAATTGATTGCTTGTTTATTTCTTTCTTAATTTCTTGGTTAACAATTTATCTGCTTTGTTCCCTTATAATAATAATTTAGCTTTAATTTTTCTAAAAATTATTATTGTTCGATCTAACAAACACTGTTTGATTTTATTCTGGACTTGAGTTATTTCAGTCAGGATTTATTTTGTAAAAAAGTCTTGCTCCTCTTAGACAAGGTATGAAGCATATGATATAAAGTTGATAATTGTATACCCTGTTTTTTTCTAAATCTGATGCTTAATGAGATGTCCACACATAACAGCCTTGAAAGTACACCAAATATTAATTGGTGAAGTGTCCTGAAGAGTGTTGTCTAAGAAGAAAAATTCTAATTTCTGTTTCAAATATTCAGAATTTCTTTCATATTTCAAAAGAAAATCATTAAGCTTCCAAGTAGATCTATTTAGTTGTTGATATCTATTTTGTATTTCCATATTTATTATACTGTGATCTGACCACACATTGTCTATTATCTCTATTGTTATAACTTCCTCTATAAGAAGTGAGTTTCCCCAGATCATGTCAATCCGTGAATAAGAAATATGAGTTTTGGAAAGACACCCTGTCAAAAGGGTGGCTTAATCTCCATATATCAAACAAGTTGTATTGATTTAGAATGTTGTTCAAAGATTTAGCTTGTTTGATAACTAATTTATTACTTTTTAGACCTCAGGCGTTTTTTTGTCTAGAGTTGGATCTAAAATAGAATTAAAATCCCTGGCGATTATACAAATACCTTCTTTAACTTCCTCCATTTTATCTAGAATCTTTTTTAATGTTCTAGTCGGATTAATATTTGGGAGATAAACATCCACCAGGGTATATTTGATGTCATTGATTAGACATACAACAATCAGATAGCAGCCCTCTACATCTAAGTATTGATAAAGTATGTCTACTTGCAGTCTTTCTGAGAAGAGAAGAGAAGAGCAACTCCGCAAGACTTTTTACTTTGTTTAAAAGGCTGTTATCAGCTTTGGATATTTTTGAGATTTCCAATTCATTCTATCGCATTTCCTCCAGTGAGTTTCCTATAGGAAAGCTATGTCTACCCTTTCTTTTGTCAGATGAGTTAACATTATAGACCTTGTGTGAGGTGAATTTAGCCCCTGTACATATATATATATATATATATATATATATATTGAATTTAGCCCCTGTGTGTATGTATATATATATAGAGAAAGAGAGAGAGAGGGATTGTAGCCGTGTTAGTCCAATGATGCATATGTAAAATAACAGGTGAGATATCTTGTAATTCCTTTTTTATTGTACTAACAGAATTTTGGAATGACAAGCTTTCGGGAGAACCTCCCTTTCTCAAGTCTAAAGCATTTCTGAGCAAAAAAAAACAACACAGAATTCAAAGTTCAGTTTTGATACAGGGGTTAAAGCGACATGAGTACTGATAAGCCACATGTTTGATAGAAAATAGACACCCTTCTCACAGAGAGTCGTAAATATATTGCGTAAGGATCACAGAGTGCTCAAATATTTTGAAAAAAAATATTTTTAAAGTTTACCCAAAAATATGAAATCATTTAAAAAACATATAGAAGAAAATTAAACCAATGCATTACTCGCCTGGTTGGGGGGAAGGAAGGAGGCCAAACAAGCAAGAATGAACATACCATATTAGTAGTCTTTACTGCAATGACACAGTAAAGCTTAAATGGGTTAGAGCAGGGGTGAGCAAATGGTAGATCCCTAGATGTTGTAGAACTGCAAATTCCATGATGTTTCAACATTCTAAAGCCTTCTAAAGCAACAGCTCTAAAACATCTGTGAATCTACTTTTTGCCCTGCAGGAAATGGTCTTGGAATCCATTCCAATGTCTATCAAAAATCTAGCTAAGCTTATCTTGAAAAGGAAATTGTTCTTGTTCTTATCTCTTTTGCATGCCATATTCTATAGATATTTTGTAAAAAAACCAAACAAAAAAAAAAACAATATACAGTGTTTTCATGGATTCTTGTTATCATTTAAATTGCAACTAGAGCATACTTTAGGGAGTGGGATTAAAGAAATTGCTGTCTTATTCACCCACTCTTGTCAACATCTCACTACAAAGATATACAATGGCCCAGTTATATAGAGGAGGAAAAAATAAAATGGCTAGCTGCCAACTTGTGACAAAACATAAATGTATTTCTTTGCTTTTTGTGTTCCCAAACTGAGATTTTGTTAATAGAGATAGGAATGGTACGACAAAGACACTTGCTGTGATTTTTGCAGCATAATAGCAGACATTTGTGAAATGATAAATACAGATGCACTTCTGCTGTTGTAGATTTTGATGCTTTGTAAGGGGCTATTTGGCATGATCCTTGTTTACAGCATAAAATCAATGGATTACAAAAGAAGGAACATTGAGTATTGACACAATTGTGATTTGCTTCTCTGTATCATATGATAAAACGACTTATTCGGTTGCAGATTTACATGGTTAGCATACGTTAAACACAGGTAAAACACGATTCTGTCATTGGCTGATATTTCTTGTCATATATCATCTTGATATTTGTAAATGTGTTACTTACATTACATTACATTACATTTACTTTTTTTATAAATGGAAATGTTTAAATAAAAAAAAATATATTTTTGGTATTTAGCTAGCTGGAGGAGCAGACTGTCTGAAGCCATTATTATATAAATACAGTTAACTTTATACATGAAATATACAAAAGGCACAACTATGATTAACATTAGACTTGTGCTGAAAAATTATCAAGTGAGAGAATTTACTGTTACAATGATTGATCTAATAAATAATCTTTTTCCTTTTGCCATCTTGATTTTTGAGGAAGAACGGGGAGCAGGTGTCATTTCAAGTTCAAAATAGAGGATTTATCCAAAAAGGAAGGGGAAACGTCAGTGGCAATTGACCACCCTTTCATCCCTTCCACCCTGACAAGATCAAAGCTTTCCCACACATTCAATCTGCACACTAGTGACTAGTGCAAGCCTTAGACCTTCATGTGCCCTGTGCGCAAAAATCTTGTTAGTTTCCATCTCTAGCCACATTCCATCTATTTAAAACCTCAAATTTTTTAACACTCTAGCATTAGGAATACAAATGAGTATCCCTAACACTAGAGTGCCCTGTAAATCATTTATGTTCCTGTGCCCTCCAGTCTGAGGGAACCTGCTCTAGTGTGGAAACGCTTTGGTGGTGCAATCAAAGTAGGATACCTAGTTTTCCATATATACAGTCACTTTATGATACATGCTACACTATTGGATATCTTCACTCTTGTTTCCACATATGTCATATACTGCAAAATCAACCATCACCACTGCTGAATATATATACCAAGATGGGGAATATACCGTCTATGCCTGATACAGCAGAGCTCTTTGTAGCTCTATAAATTGTGAGTGAGCCTTCGCTACAGCACTTCATTTCACTTATTTTTAAGGACATATTGCACTATTATTGTTTTATCTTTTTTTCAAAATACCTGACACTGTGTAATGGATAAAGATTCCACTGACATATGTATGTATGTATGGTTCATGTGTAACTTTACTTATGTGCTACATTTTTCCTGAGGCGCAGTCACCTATTATTTAATTCTATTCTAGCTTTATCTCCACTAGGTTTTGGGAATCCTTGTATGATTGACTGCTGCCTTTATTATAACTACACAGTGAACACCTACATTTTGTGTTTCTTTTTTAACATAAAATCTCAGCCCTCATACTAACCTTTATCAACTTAACTTAAACAAAGTAACTTAACTTAAACAAAGTAACTAATTGTTTCAGCTCCGCATAGTCATACGTCAGTTTTGCTCAGTACTAAAATGCAAATGCCATATATCCCCAATCTTTTTTTCTTGTTTTAGTATAAAACCAAATTTCGTTTGCAGTACAAACTGCAGCCCACAGTGTTTGGAGTTTATGATTTTAAATCCTTATAATGTATATACAGAAAGTGCTCCATTTCATGGTTTGTGTGTTATGTTATGTATTAATTAAGATAGATACATCTTTACATTTATGACACACACAAAAAATTCGAGCCTACCTTAGGTCAATCGTGGTGTGTTACATTATTCCACATCCATTATAGTATAGTTTGAGTCTCCTGGGGATTGAATTAAACAGCTAATTTAATTTGTTGGTATATTCTGCCTTAGAGACTACTAGATGATTTGTTTACCTGACTAGCGTTGTTCTCACATGACTGTTTGTCAGTGCTCTATATATAATGCTTACTTAACTGTTGAGAATGTCCTATAATCCTGCTACAGCAACCTTCTACTCAGCTGTCCAACTAACAAATCCAGCCTTGAACTATGAACAAAAGAGAATTGTGATTGGAATATTCATCAATTGCTTGAATTATAATCACTTCTAGGATGTGTAAACTGTAATTTGCAGCTATAAAAATATGCAGACTATTGATAGAAAAAACAAGCATAATAATTTGCCTGATGCAGGAATCTATAATGTTTTTTTTTTTTTTTTCAGCAAAGTGTATCAAATACTGTTATATACACTGGTGCTATTACTATTACATTATTTCAGTTGTACAGCCTTATTGCCACACACACACTCGTCTGGACGCCTCCATACTGAAAAGTTCATTATGTTAATAACCCTTTAATGACCAGACCGTTTTGAAATTTTCTTACCGTTAAGGACCAGGGCTGCTTTTACATTTCTGCTGTATTTGTGTTTAGCTGTAATTAACTCGTTTACTGTACCCACACATATTATATACAGTTTTTCTCGCCATTAAATGGTCTTTGTAAAGATACCATTATTTTCATTATATCATTTAATTTACTATAAAAACAATTATAAAATATGCTGAAAAAATGTAAAAAAACCACACCTTTTCTAACTTTGACCCCCAAAATCTGTTACGCATCTACAACCGCCAAACACCTGTGCTAAATAGTTTCAAAATTTTGTCCTGAGTTTAGAAATACCCAATGTTAACATATTCTTATATTTTTTTTGCAAGTTATAGGGCTATAAGTACAAGTAGGACATATATAGTTTAAAATATATATTTTTTAAATGTATCAATAGTGACATTGTAACACTGTTATCTGTCGTAAATCTCTGACTCACACCGCACATGTACCTTTTTTTTTTTTTAAGTAGACAACCCAGGGTGTTCAATATGGAGTATGTCCAGTCTTTTTTAGTAGGCACAAACACTGGCCAAAGTTAGCATTTATATTTGTTTGTGTGTTAAAAATGCAAAAAAACTATTAGACTGCTAACTTTGGCCAGTTTTTGTGACTAAGTGGCTACTAAAAAAGACTGAACATACCCCATTTGCAATACCTTGGGTTGTCTTTTTTTTAAATGGTATGTCATCATGGGGGTAATTCTCATTCCTGGGCTACATACTCTCTCAAAGGCAAAATTTCAATGTGAAAAAAACATAAAATCAATCCTTATATTTGACCCTGTAACTTTCCAAAACACTATGAAATCTGTACATGGGGGTATTGTTATACTCAGGAGACTTTGCTGAACACAAATATTAGTGTTTTTAAAACAGTAAAACAAATCACAACAATGATATCATCAGTGAAAGTGCCGTTGTGTGTGAAAAATTAAAAAAAACTTCACTTTCACTGACAATATCATCACTGTGATATGTTTTACTGTTTTGAAACACTAATATTTGTGTTTAGCGAAGTCTCCCGAGTAAAACTGTACCCCTCATGTACAGGTTTTAGGTTGTCTTGGAAAATTACAGGGATAAATATAGTGCTAGCAAATTATATTCTCTGGACTTTTGGGGTGATTTGGCAGGTCCCCCAAATTGCAATCAAGAAAATTACTTAATTATGTAAAAATATGACATAAATATGCAGGTAGAATTTAAATATATATACATATTTATATATTTGAAGTCTGCATGTATATTTATGAAATTATTTGTCATTATGTATATGGACATATGTATATTTCATATTATTTTCATTTATTAATATATATATACATATATATATATATATATATATATATATATATAATTTCATTCTAAGTGTATTTTGATATAAATATCTACATATTAATATCAAAATATGGTTAGAATAAAATTACATATATATATATATATATATATATATATATATATATATATATATAAAAATTTAAATTAATTATTTTTTTATAATATAGATATATACACTATATATATATATATATTGCTATTATATATAATATATATATATATATATATATATATATGTGTTTAATTTTACTCTAAGTTAATTTTTATATTATTATATGTATATATTAATAAAAAAATACACTTAGTATGACATTAGCTATAGAAGCGATCACATGGCCCGTGGGGTCCTAATTTGCCACAGATAACAAAAAGTGAAATGATTTTTACACTTTTTACACTGTGTAAAAATCATTTCACTTTTTATGTTATCTGTGGTTCTGAAATTAAAAAAGCTAAGATTTCAGCTGAGCAAAGATTTCAAAAATCTGATTCTTCAGTCCGTGCAGAGTGGGCCATTTGCAGAAGCTGCTGCTTACAAAGTAGATCCCCGGTCCCCCTTTTCCCAGTTAAAAAGGTGTAAAACTCACCTTTTTTTCCAGCGCTGAACAGGTCTGTTGATCTCAGCCAATGCAATGCTTTCCCACTGGAATCTACTGGGAGGTTATTGCACCTGCGTGACAAAACGCTTTGCAGCCCCACTCATTGAATCAATGCATCTCTGATTGTACAGTACTGATCCAAGAAGCCGCTCTAGTTACCTTCAGTGTGACTACTACCAGAGGTATTCCTAGGTAATATTGTAAACACTGCCTTATCTATGAAAAAGCAGTGTTTACTTTAAAAAGCCTGCAGGGACACACAGTAGACACCATAACAACTATATTAATCAAGTAATAACACTTTTATTTTCATCTCATATGCTAGAAAAATAAACATAGGTAGAATAAAGTTAAATAAACCCAAAATGTATGTATGGAAAATTGTGTACGTTGACATGAAGTGATGTGGATGCCTATAGTGTTTCTGTAAAGTTAGAATATTTTCATATGTTTATAAATAAATAAATGTGTGTGTGTATATATATGTTAAACACAAATACATACACCAGTCAAGCCATAAGACTTGGTTTTCCCACAGAAATCTTACTTTAACAGTGCTCTCACTACTGCAAGGGATTCTGGGTAGACATATGCAATGTATTAACTATCCACTTACTTTAGGTGGAAGGAGTTTACATCCACACTTTTTCCCAACCACAACTCTATTGGTAAATATATACATATTTTCAGAGGGCAGGATAAAACAGCTTGCACAGCCAGTACTTTTAAGTAATAAATGTAAAATCAAAAATGTAACTGCAAAGCGATTGTCAGTTTCAATATATTTTAAATAACATGTCTGACAATCAACATTATGAGAAATTCTTTTAAAGGGTACTAAAGGATGTTTTTATATCCAATGCTCCTCGTAGAGAAGCATGCACGCACATTCAACCTTTCCCATTGCAAAGCAGTGAGTCAAAGTTTTCCTTTTGGGGCTTCCGCATCACGTGACTGAGTTTTGCTTGGTCAGTGCAGTGGATGTGCCTCTAGTGACTGTCATACTGACAGCGACTAGAGGTGGACTTAATCCTGCAATATGAGCATTGCAGTTTCTAAAACGAATGCAACTGTTTACTTTGCAGGATTAAAAGGTCAGAGGCACTGCACCCAGACCACTTCATTGACATGAAGTAGTGTGGGTGACTATAGTGTAGCTGTAAGGCAGGTAAACTGTATTAACATTACCGTATTACATTTTGTATTAAAGACATTTATATTTCTTTAAAGTCCAATACATTTTCTCCTGTTGAAGCTATACAACATTGGATCTATGCTAGTAAAGAGGTGAGCTATGAGCAGGGCTAGGTCTTCATAACGTCAGAGTAGGCAAACATATTGCTACTTACATTGCTATATTGCCGTTAATGTAATATCAGTGTAATGCAGTAAAGATTCACTTCAATTCAACACATAGCAACTAACAGAGATCCAAAGAGACCATATAATTGCTGCCTGAATTGCAGATGCATAATTCAGGTAAGCTGCAAAATGATTTAATGTGTCACAGGGAACAGGGAACAGTGCCAAAATGATGACAGCATATGCCACAAGTGGACAAACTGCTTTGACAAAGACAAAGGATTCAGCGAGATTGCAGATTGAATCTCACCAACAATAACAGACAGAAACATCACAGGGTATTATCAAACACAACAAAGATAGTCTTGGGATTTCATACAAAATCTCACTGATTACTATATGTCATGAGCTTCACAAACTGGAGTTTATGGCATTGATTCCATTCAGAAGATATCTGAATGCATGGCCAATGTAAATAAATGTAACCTTGTACAAGATGTATAAAATCTGAAGCAAAGAGTAATGGAAAATGGATATATAAGAAACCATGCACCCTATATTTTGGATCTGTGTGGGTTTGTATTTGGAGAAAGCCAAATAATGTAAATGTGTATTGCTTATAGTTAAACTATATCCAATATACAGGTCATTAGTAATATGGTAGCATGCCAAGTGCGACTAAAACTATCCTTGCCCGCAGCTAAATGGAAATTCTACTTTTTATTAGGCCTGTATTGTGATCATATTTGTGTAGTTCTATTTTGGGCACCTCTTATAGCATCTTTCATCTTAAATGAAAATATCTTAAATGAAAATATATCTTAAATGAAAATATAAGTCTAATATTACAGTGACAATTATTTCATGATTTATAGGTGCAGTAGCAATTTGCATGAATATCCCTACCTACATCACTTATCTGGCTAGCTCAACTAAATAAAATAACGATAATAAAAAAAATTGTCCTTGGGTATTTCCAACCCACACAGCATTAGCTATTCAGCTTTCATAAAATATTGTTCGGTTTACTATTGTACACAGTGACCCGACTTCTGCTATAAGCAGACAGTGCTTCAATCAACATTTTCATTATCATCCACATACTATTGTGCTTGCTGTATTTCTGTTTTGTTTGCTGTACCTAGCCATATGTGTAGTGTAAGTACTGCTTCCTCACCATATGTGCATTATTTATAACCTATTTAACCCCTTAAGGACACAACTTCTGAAATGAAAGGGAATCATGACGGAGTATTTCCGTCATGTGTCCTTAAGGGGTTAATTTTTGTTTTCATCTCCTCTCCCCCCCCCTACATGCCTTCAAATTTAACCGTGTTACTATTCCTTTTAACCCTCTTCCCACTCCTGTCATGTTATTACCATTACCCTCAGTGGTGTATCCTGATTTTGTGCTGCCCTAGGCAGGACAAAACTCAGGCGCCACCCCGCCTCCCCCCTGTGCCACCACCACCTAAACCTTCCCCCCTGCCCCGCCTTCTAAATACACACACACACACACATTCACTGACAGATACACATACACTAGCTAACAGAAACACACCCTCGCTGACACACACACACACACACACACTAACAGACCCACTCACTCACTAACAGACACACATACTCCCTAACAGACACACAGACACACACTCACTAACAGACACACACATTCACTAACAGACACACACGCTCACACACACTAACACGGAAAACACACTCACACACACACTAACAGACAAACACACTCACTAACAGACACACACTCACAGACACACACACACACTAACAGACATACACACACTAACAGACATACACACACTAACAAATACATACTAACAGACACACACACTCACAGACACACACTAACACACACACTCACAGACACACACACTAACAGACACACACACACACACACTAACAAAGACACACACTAACAGACACACACACACTCACTTTTCTTTTTATTTAACCCCCCAGCCCCCTTACCTTTGGGAATGCTGGGGGAGCTCTCTTTCTCCCTGGAAATCCAGTGGCTGCTGGGCGGGCGGCACTTGCGAGGGAGCACTTCCCCCTGAGCTGTCTGCTCAGCTCCCTCGCGCGCCGCAGAGTGATGCCTGGAGCCGGAATATGACGTCATATTCTGGCTCCCAGCCTCACTCTGCGCGCGGTGCGCGAGGGAGCTGAGCAGACAGCTCAGGGGAAAGTGCTCCCTCGCAAGTGCCGCCCTCCCAGCAGCCAGCCCATCAGCCCGCCCAGCATGTCAGTTAGCAAATGCCTTGTTTGCCTCGCGGCTAAAACGTCCCTGACTACCCTCTGAAGCACCACCCACCACAAGCTGAGAACCACATTCTTATACATCATGGCCTGCTTTGTTGCTGTAAATTATCTGCTGAGTGCTGGTGGAGAGTGTTGAAATTAAGCCCTCCAACCCTCACCCCACAAAAGTATAAAACCTTACAATTGTAATACTACCAAACTAAGATTATGTCCAAATTCCTATTACTCATGTTACTTGCCCTTGCAAATGATGTAGAGTCTAACCCTGGCCTCTCCTTTGTGCACTGCAATATCCGCAGCTTACTACCAAACATTGATGCACTGCAAGCATGGTGTTCACATCACAAGCCTAAAATCATTGTGCTCTCTGAATCGTGGCTAACCGCAAACATACCTGACTCACGGGTATTCATGCCGTAGAAATGACAGAGTAAAAAGAGGAGGAGGCATTGTAATTTATGTTGACAATGCCATAAAGTTCACCCCCTTACAAAACTTTAGCTCTCTTGGTACGTTTGATTTCCTTTATTGCACAATTGAGATCTCGTACAGTAAATCAATCATTGTTGCAGGAATCTACCGCCCTTCTAGCTCCCCAGTGTATTCCCTATCTGACATAGCCCATCTCCTTAGTGAAACCATAGCTCAAAACCCAAAAAATGAACTGTTGGTCTTTGGAGATTTTAATATTGATTGGTTGAATCCTAAAAATACTAGTCCTTGCTTGCTGTTTAAGACTTTGCAGCTAACGCAATTAATCTGTTCCCCTCCTCACATAAAAATTAAAAGCCATAACCATGCCCTGCTCAACTGGATTCTCTCCACTTCTCCTGATAGAATCCAGGAGGCAAGTGTTCTCTAACTGTTTCAGTGACCACTGCTTAGTATACTGCGTGCGCAAAATAAAGGCTACTAAATCCTCTCATAAGGTTAAAATCACCAGGTCATTCAAAAAATTTAATCTTGAATCCTTTCTAAATGAAATCAAGAACCTCCCATGGCACAGATTAAACCTTATCCCAGATCTAGACTGTACAGTTGAATTCTTTCAGTTTGAACTCCTACAAGTTTGGAATTTGCATGCTCCGCTGTGTAAGGTGAGAGCAAAAGGAGCACATATGAATTGGATCACACCTGACCTCATTCAAATGTACCAGTTTCGGGATTCATTGTGGTATAAGCTCAAACGTACTGGCTCTATGAACGATCACTGTGCATATAGACAATGGCAAAATATATGCACAAAACAAACAAAATTGGCCAAGACCCAATATTTCAGTGAAAATCTGAACAATGACATCTCAAACTCTAGAAGCTTTTGGAAAATCATAAATAACTTGCAAACTCCCCCAATCCACTCCCAGCCCTTCACTGTGAAAAGTGGACAACCAAACCCTGCAACTCCCTTTGGATGTAGCAAATGCCTGTAATGATGATTTTGTCAGATGCTCCACCACCCTGATTGCCAAGCTAAAAAATTACTCACATCCTAAAACTACAAATGTGGATCAGGCCCCACTAAAATTGCAAAGACCCCGTATAGACCTGTACCTATAAGTGTCATTAAGAAACACCTTAGTAACTTAAAAATGAAAAACCAGTCTGGACCTGATCCCAGCAATGCTTTTGAAGCTCAGTGCTCTGGCAATTGATAAACCTGTCACAACCCTAATTAATCAATCCTTGGTGTCTGGATACATACCCAAACTTTGAAAGACTGCGAGAGTAGTGCCTATACATAAAAGTGGTGACACTACGTTGGTTTCTAACTATCGCCCAATTTCATTGCTCCCAGTATTGTCAAAAATCTTAAAAAATGCGTCCATATGCAACTTTGTGAGTATTACCAACAATCAAACTATCTGACCCCTGATCAATCGGGCTTTCGCCAGAATCACTCCACTACAGCTGCCCTCTTAAAAGTTTGCAATGACATCGAAACTGGCATGGGACAAGGAGACCTAACTGGAGCTATTTTCCTTGATTTTGCACAGGCCTTTGACACAGTAAACCATGACATTCTACTGCACAAACTAACAAACTCAGGTATTAGCGATTGCTAACCTGGTTTCGATCATATGTATCGGATCGAGCACAATATGTGTCTATTTCTGACAGCAACTCCCTCCCTCTCCCAGTTACGTGTGGTGTTCCCCAAGGTTCCATTCTCACCCCACTACTATTCACATTATTTATAAATGATTTGCCTAATGTCTGCAAATCCTCAAATGTACAAATGTACAAATGTACAAATGTACACAGATGACATAGTAATCTAAGCAAGCAAATCCGATCTAACGCAGGTTGAGGCTGTTCTCCAAGACCAGTTCACAGAGGTAGAAAAAAGGATCACAAAAACAAACTCTTCCTAAACACTGACAAAACTTTCACAGTGCTCTTTGGAACAGTACCTAAATTATACACATTACAAAATTCCCATCTAAGCATCAAAGCAAAATCAAATAGTACACTGACCATAGTCCACTCTTTCAAATACTTGGGAATGTTGTTAGACCCCAATCTATCTCTTGGCCTCCACATAGAAAAACTTGCATCAAAATTGTATTCAAAACTAGGTGCCCTGTACAGAAACAAATCCTTCCTAAGCCCTACAGTAAATGAAAGGATTGTACAACCCTCCATCTTTCCAGCCTTGTGTTTAAGAGCTTTTCTGGGAAGCTCCCACCCTAGCTGAGCAGAATGCTCTCCCCGGATGTTCTCACCTCCTATAACCTCTGATCCTCAATACAAAAAGAAAGCAGACCGATCCTCCTTTTCCTACAGAGCTCCGCAATTATGGAATGACCTCCCGCACACTTTCAAATCTTCCCCAAGCCTAAAATCCTTAAAGAGATCCATCTCTACATACCTCAAAACAGAATGCACCTGTCATGGTTGATTATATGTATCTTACCTGTTATATGTTAAATTTTGTATATATTGTGTATTAATATTAATTTGTATTTTATAGTACCCTATTGTATCAATGCAATGTATTGTGAACCTAGGACTGACTTGAAAATGACAGACATCTCAATTTATCCTTCCTGGTAAAATATTTTATAAATAAATAAATAAATATTTTTTCTCTCAAAGCCTCCTTTGTAGCACATAGCTACCTCAACTGTTCTGCAACATATTCTGCAGTGCTGTACAATGCATAAAAAAAAATATCTGGCTAAATGATGAAATATACGCGCATACTGGGAGAAGCAGTGATAAGGGACCTGATTAATGAGCATACAGTCTATTAGCCTAAAAATCAAATGGAATGCTGTACTAAACTGAACCATGGAAGTCCACTCTGCAAAAGTGCACATGGTATAATTTGAGCCTAAATTAATGGCATCTACTGCTTCAAACCAGGAAGCATCGTAGTTATTAAGAAATGTTTGCAGTATATTGGATCAAATTTGTCTTTTGGGTGCACTGAAGCCTTCAGGCCAAAGTCACTGTCATTTTCGCAAGCTACGTCATTGGAATAACTTAAAATGGTACTAGTTATAACTATGAAATTTATTGACTCCAACATGAGCCATGTTGTAAAATTCTGGGAAAACATGCTCGTCTCCAAGTAGCCATAGTAAATATAAGCATTAATTAAAATGTTTGCTACTTATTTTAAAAGGACACTCTTATCACCAAAAAACTGTTCATCTTAATGAAGTGGTTATGGTGAACAGGCCTTGTCTCTTTTCTCCAACATTGTAAAATGTTGCATTTCCATTTCATCTCCCTTTATTCTGGTTCATGGAATGGCAATATGAATTGTTAATAAAATAGGGTAATTTTCAGGTTTGTGCAAGTCGGTTCCCCTGAGATTTTGGCATGTGGTGGTTTGTAAATTAGAAATTCTTCTGACCTCAGAATTCCAGTTTCAAGTTGAAACAAATCTCTAAGTGTAATATCTATAATATATACTAAGGTTTAGAAGAAGGGGACAGCTTGGGAAAGGTTTAGTAGGAAAGCATGGCAATACAATTTGAGTCGCTGACCTATGTCCAACCATTAAGTAGGTTATAATCTTGGTTGGCATGTGCACCACGATGACAGGTTTAATTAATAAACTGGCCAATCAGGGCTGTCTATACACAAAAGTTGCTGAAACACTTGTATATGGAGTGTAATGAAGCGCGTGCATATGGTGGTGGTTATTAACATATAAACACTTGTAAATGGAGTGTAATGAAGCGCGTGCATATGGTGGTGGTTATTAACATAACCACAACCAATCAATGTAAGATATAAATAAAATATATAAAAGAGAAGCAAACATTTTTCATGGTATGACCAGTTTAGAGTGTCATCATTTTGATAAATGTATTCATATATATTTAATACATATGAATTCTCTCTTGGCTTCATTCACTTTTACACTTACATTAGTTACCAATGTGTTTCACTTCCATCAAACACTATTTAATATTAGTTCACTATGTTGTTGTTTTTTTAATCGTTTCTGAATTGGGCTTTTGGAACAAGTTATAGAAATGAAAAATCTATTCAAGAAGTACACTTTTCATTGTACTCAAGTTCTATGAAAAAATAGGCTAAGGATAATTTCAGAAGCCATTAAAATCTCTAGGGAAGCTTCCTTCTGCAATAGGCACTAGAATTATATAGCTAGTTCTGAGAAGGGGAGACTGAGACATATTGTACACAAAATATACTCTGAGGTCATACTATAAAAATATAATGTACATCAATGTACATAATGACACGTTTATTGCTCATGATGTATCGTGAATTCTCAAATGTATCAAACACTTTGAATTTTTTCAAAATAACGCACTTTAGATTAATGTATTCACTTTGCAAGTTTGAGAAGTTATTAACAGTGAAAATGCATGTACCGCTGTGCATTAATAGAAATATATTAATAAACAAAATAAGCTTCAAGGCAAGCATTCCTTCTCCTGACATGTGTTTGCATGTTTCTATGCATTATGCTATATACAGTATCATATTATAACTACAAGCAAAATACATACAACATATAACTAGAGGTTAGCAGGGACAGTTTTACTGTATTTGCATGTGTTAAGTTCCTCTGCATACAATAAGATTTCCTTGAAGACTGTTATAAATATTCTCTATTTGGTTATAGAGTAAGTTTAAGACTCGATATATATTGAGCTAGGGGGAAACCCTTCCCCCCTCCCCCCACAAAAAATGGTGTTTAAGTTGGCCCCAGGTACATGATTCTAATTATTTACCATTATGAACCTGAACAGGGAACTTGCTTCTGTAAATTGTCATGGGAAGGAAATGTTTTAATAGCTCTTGGTCTATGACCAAGGAGGCAGTAAAATAACCTTGAACTTCAAATGTCAAGACTCAGGGCTGTTCATATATGTGTTACATTTTTTTGAAGCGCATGAATGCTTCCAAAACACGCCACAAATACCACGCATATCATAAACACGTTTCCATGTGTGACTGTGAATTGATTGATATATTCTGAGCTATTAACCTCTTACAGTTCCAAAAGTCAGTGTTGACATAAAGTTGGTTGCAGGCTTTCTGACACTGAATTACTTGCATACGTGTACTACAAAAAAAAAAAAAAAACTTAAAAGAGACAACAGAACTTGATATGTCATACAATATTCCATAGCTTTCTTAGACAAGCTATACTATCTGTTAGAGGGCGCAATTGAAATAGATCGGAGTCATGTGTTTTAAGCCACAATACCAAGAACATCTGACTTTTTTTTTTTCACATAAGAATATTACATTTAAGACTTTCCTTCTGTTGTTGTAATTTACATGTCATTTACATTCACTACTATTGTCTGTCATACCAATGTTGCCCCAATGTCAGTATCGTACAATGTATGATAATGAACAAAATCCATATACTAGAAGTGAGCTTTATAATTTTATAGAAAAAGCAATACCAAAGCTTCCTTCAAGCCATACCAATTCATACCAGTAACGGGCATTGTGAGGCTAAAGGTGGTCAGCCAATTGCACCAACACATTACTGCTCAGGCTAGTGCTTCTTTACTAGCCTAAACAGCACATTAGTGATGGGCTGATGGGGACTCTTGTTTAGCATTAAAACATTAAAAATGGTTTAACGTTAGTGGAAGGATGGCGCCACAAGACAACAGGCACTATAACCACTTCAATGAGATGAAATAGTTACAGTGTCTAAAGTGTGCCTTTAAGCACAGTTGAAAAATATGATAAGATTTCCAAAGGATAAATCACAAACAGCAAAAAGGAAAAAGAGTAGTTTTTTTGGTGAGACACTGTTATTCAAGTATAGTTGTCAGTTCAGGTCTGTAGGCTATGTAGGTTTCAAAAGTCAGTGACACTCTCAATGACCCTCCCAGAAAATGTAATATCGTTATTAGGCATCAGCCTCCTATATTGTAATGTGTCACAAAAAGCTATGTACCTTTTTATGAAGGTGGAGCTACTGATTGGCTTAGAGCATCAGCTGATCACTTTAGCCAATCAGTGGCACCCATTCCCAGCGCCACTCAATTTTACAAGCAAGATGGTGTGTGGGGGAACTGCCAATCGGGCACTGGAGGCAGCATTTGGGATCAAACAGTTTGAGAACAGTTTTACACCATAACAACTTCAGTTAGATGCTGACCAGAGTGTTCCTTTACGATCCATATTGCTGTTTCCACCTGCAGTTCCTGTTTATTTTTGCTTTTAATGTAATTGCAAGAGTTAAACTTTTTATGTAGAGTAAAGTCTATTGAAGTATACAATATGTACATATTTTATAACCCTGACGAAGAAGTGTTCTTAAAAGCTTACAATATAATTATCTGCTGTAGGAATAAAACTCACCCATATTATTATAAATATTATCTTGGCTAACACATCACCACTATTAACAATGCCAACAAAGTCCAGGTATGATACTGAAATCTGTTGATTTCAAACTACATCCATACATATGTGTAGAACATGATACAAACGTCATTTCATTGAACAGATATGAAATGTGTCTCTATGATGAATACAGGAACATGCAGCTATCCAGACACAAGCAGACATGAACGAAGGTTAAAATGTAGAGAGAGAGATTACTTTCTAGTGCTGACATTACCCGAATCTAAATAAACCATCAAATATAAATAGAAACCAAAAAAAAAAAATCAAAATATCACAACTTGAAATTTAGAAAAAAATAATATTCCTTTGAAAAGTCCAAAAATCTTTTCACAATGCTTTTGAAGAGTTTTTTTTTTTTTTATCATTTCATTGTTGAGAAATATTTTCATAGCTTTGTCATTTTTGACTAAGCAAGTGGCAATTGTATTTTTCAAGTGCTATAACTGTTTTGTGGATATTGTAATGACTTGTCGAGAGGTGATTTTTTTTTTGTTCCTTGTAAGTGCCTGCTTACTCTGCAGTGCTGTCCGTGCATAAACAAAATATTCCAGTATTTACAAATTGCACCGGTCTAGGCATGTGGGAGGAAATTTTGAGCTATTTCCATGCTCGTGATAATATGGTAATGATAATATTTAATCGTGTTTCATAGAGTGACTACACTTTCATATATGCTTATTTTATTTAAAACCCTTATCCTTCCTTATCCTTACAAGAATAAACTATCATGTACTATTTCACTTATAGCTAACAAATGCTTCCTTTACTCGTAGAGCAGACTCTTTTTAAATCATAAAAACACATTGTTAAGGTTTTGAAAAGAAAAGCAGGTAAGTAATTAATATAGTTCTAGAAGCAGATGCTTGAAATGCTTAGTTACTTTTCAGACCCTGAAAGATTCAACTGTTTTGTCAAGGCTACCATTGTGTACCTACGTGATGGGCATGATATGTGCATTTTAACTTAATGACATGAGATATTAGGTTTATTTGAATGATAGTTCCTTTAATGTAAGATGTTTTCTGAGATATAGCTGACTTCCAGTAGAGCAAATGGACTGTTTCTTGTAATAAGGGTCTAAAATTCTATTACCACTGTCTTTTTTTTTTTTTTAATACAGAGAACAGATATCTTTAGCTATATATATAGCACATTCTGGTATTTCGCACAGAAATAAATAAAAATGTTAAGGCTTGGCCTGCAGTTGTGGGAGGGGCATGGTACCTATTTAAACCCCCCTACTCACCTTCCCAGGTACCATACGTTTTTCAGCGACTCGAATGCCCCCACCCTCCACTCCCTCTATCTATACTTTTATTACACCTCATGGGTGGGCCCTCTTTTATTACAGGCCTACCACGACATCGGTTCCGGCACACCTCAACCGACTTATTTCCCTTTTACTGCCTATACGTCCTTATTTGCCCCTCACACAACCATAATTATCACAACTCTAAGTTGCTTGCAGAGATGTTTATCTCATTTGATAAACCAAACTTTTACTGCATGCAAAACCAAAAGGATCATATTCAGATACATGTATGTTAAAGTGTCTTAAATGGCCAAAATTAGACATGTCATTAAATGTCAAAACTTATTTTTCAGTATGTATAGATAAAAAGAAAAGCATAATAGTGAAAATGAAAGTTCAATAATCTTATTTTAAATAAACAGATAAGGCCCAAGGCATATCACTATGTGGAGTTGAATTTATATAATGCACACAATGGTGCTATAGCATCATATGAGTTATAATTTAACGGAACACTGCAATCACCATAACCACTTAAAGCAAACTATAGTGATTACAATGCCACAAGTTCCCTGGCACCCTCCAATATAAGTAGTCAAAGCAGTGAAGACACCTTCTGGCTGTGAAGATGCAGGGAGTGGCATCCAGTAGACCCTAGACGTTGAACTATTTGAAAGCAATTTGACTAATTACATGCACTGCAGCGTTTATGCTACTTAGAGTGTGTCTTTAATGGCTCATCAGGTTTTACTGAGAGGCCACCACTACATAATACCTTATAGGCTGCCCAATGTTAATCATTAAACCTTCAAAGGACAGCATAGGCATAGAGAAGCAAATAGGAAGATCCACCTGTGTTTAAGGAACATAACTCAAAGGATGCCTCACCAGCTTTAAAGATGCCAAATTATCATAGGTGTTGCAATTTTACAGCACATATAACTTTATTCTCTTAAGACCATAATTAGCCAGGATATCATTTTCACATTTATTTATCTGAAAATGAAAATAATTTTACCATCATGGATATATTGTCCTGGAGGGCACATACAAATACAATGTTACACCTATAATATATATCATACAGTACAATTCTGAATATTGTTTCCCATATGAGAAGCTCTGAAGGAGAAAGCTGTTCAATTGACCTCATTATTAAGGTAGTAATACATAGTAAGGAGCAGAAAATGGAAAGTAGGACAGGGTTGGAGGCAGCAGAAGTGAACATACTCCATGGATATTGTAGAAGTTTTCCAAAGAAGTGGTTATATATCACACGAGAAAGATGAAGAGCAAGTCTGGATTTGAGAGTAGTCAGATTCATTGTTTCAACATATTGCAATGAGTATTGTAGCTACATTGGAGAGAAAAACAACATTATGAATTGTACAGATTGTTGAGATTTGGCAGGTCTGTTTCCAGTGCAGATGAATATAATACATCTCATGATCAGTCTATGAATGATATTAACATTTGCTGCACAATCCATTTTTATGGGAAGATCTAAGCATGCTTTATTTGTGCACAGAGCACCAAGTAAGATCAAAGCAGCATTATTTGTGCGCAGAGCTCCAAGTTTGGGATAATGCTTGGAGGATCGTGTTTAAGTGTATAAGTCAAGTGTGAGATTAATATCCAATCACCGATATCTACAGGAACTGTGTGTGACCATGTAACAGTTAGACTTTGTAAGAATGTTTAATGAATGATTAAGTGCATTTCTAGCACTATAGCTCCCTCCTGCCACTCTGTTCCCTCACTCCCCCTCACTATAAGGGGTAATACACACTTAATGTACTTACCCGATTCCAGCGCTGATCCCCCTTGGCGCTGTGTCGGGGCCTTGCACCCGGTGTTGAAGCATTTGGGCCACACTTTTATTTGTGCTGCACTCCTTGCATTGTCCTCGAAAGCCTTCTGATTACCGAATAGTTTCTGTGTAGGAATGTGCAAGCTTAATGCAAAATTTAATGCAGATTCTTTCCTTTACTTACTCATTTTGGATGTGCCGAGCACACAGTACACATGCTCAATCAACAGCGTCTAATACCCTCACTGACTAGTACACTAATGTTGTCATTGTTCATGCATGCACATTCTAGTCCATTCTCCTTGACTGCCAGGTTACATTGATGTCGCACAAACCATTCTTTGTTATATGGCTTGTATAAGTGTTCTATTATCAATGGCTGATATAATTGTTATATTAACAATGGCAGGGATAATTGTTATATAGTGGAACCTTGGAGCGAACAATTTGGTATTCGAACTAAAATTTGGAGTAAAACATTTCTAGGTATGCGAATGATCTTCGGTACCCGAACATCAAAGAGCCACTCACCGGGGCCATGTGACCCCTCTAGCCAGCTCTCTCATGGAGTTAAGATGTGGCTGAGAAGTAAGTTTGGAAGTTTCTCTCAACCAGCTGTTACAGGATGAGTGTGTTCTACTGACCTGCAGAAAGGTACCTACCTTGCTCCATCTCTAGCAGCCTCTACCTATAGCAGCAGCACTCAGGTCAGCCCTCTACCTACCTACACCACCCAGGGCACCTTCCTACCTACCTACACCACCCAGGGCAGCCCTCCGGCATGCTGGGCACCCTGCTGGCATCCAATGGGAACAAGGACACCCATCCTACCAGAAGCTCCCAGGCAGCCCGGTACCCAGGTGCAGCAGCCCCTGTTTACCCCCCTGTGCTCCCTGCTGGCAGCCAGTCCTAGCAGAGATGTGTAGACCATCTTCACTTGGTAAATGCCGAATCACTCTCACTGTGAACTTCTCACCAAAAGGCAACATGTGGCCCTGGATGGCCTTGCTGGGCTTCTCCGTGTAATTACTGCTTCTGCAGGAGACACTGAGCTGGAGGATCCCCGTGGACACTGGTATGTGCACCTTCCCCAAAGCGGTAAGTACTTTTGCCAGACAGGCACGTGTGCAGTGGGTGTACTACGCCAGCTATGTGTGTGTGTGCAGTGTGTGTACTATGTCAGCTATATGTGTGTGTGTGTGTGCGCAATGTCAGCTATGTGTGTGCGGTGTGTGTATGAACAGTGGTCCCATTTACAATGTAAAATGCTGTCATTTTGGGGGTCTGGAACACATGAATCAAATTTACATGCATTCCTATGGGATTCCTATGTTGATTCGATTCTCGAACAAATCAGAACTCGAACAGCCTTCTGGAACTGATTAAGTTCGAGTTCCGAGTTTCCACTGTATTAACAATGGCTCGTATAATGAGATCCAGGGGGACAGTTAGCATATTTTCTTGCTGCAGAGTGGGGAACTCAGTCAGGGGTTTCTTGCTTTCTTTTTGGATCACATTACAAAAAACAATCCCCACCTACATTACCACAAGGTCTAACTTGACCAAATTTCTCATTTGGAATTTTAGTTACTCTCTCTTGCAAAGGGAGAGAGGTAATAACAGCTGTAATAACCACAATGTGTGACTGCTCAGTGTTAGGCTCTTTAAAAATTAAAATACATATATACTGAGTAAACTATACATTTCTCTACAATTTTATTGTTCTAGTTTTATATCATATTTATTACTTTTGCCATGGCCCCACCTCTTCTCTATCTACCTTGATTATTGGCATAACATCATCCAGAATTTTTTTTATCACATTTCTGCAGTGCTCATCATGAGCTGAGCAGTACAAATTTTAGTATTCATATTCAAATGAGCCAGTAAGCTAAAATATTGAGAAGTATAATTTTCTTTCTTTTCTCAGACAAAATATTCTATTTTCCATTGAAAATTCTGCTGCTTTATTGCAGTAATCACAATTTATTTCACATAAATATAAAATATAATGCTATACGTTCCCTTTGTTGCATCAATGTTACTGTTGATATTTTTATATAATGTTTCTATGACAAGTTTGTTTAAGCAGTATTTTCAAATATGAACAACAGACAATAAAAAATAGAACAGAATATGTTGAATTAAACAAATCCCATCTGACAGTACACATGCTTTATTATGATGTGTCTTTAACTGGAGAAATGACAACATTTTACAGGAAAGAATATGCTATTACAATCAGAACATATATTTTGTAATTGCCTGAATTCGAACAAAGTAAACATTTTAGCATTTTTATATGTAACAGAGTTTTGTGTTATGAGAGCTCAAACTGCAGGATCCCAGTATTATGTATTGATACTGCAGTTCTGATGACACCATATCCATGTCGCATTACCATCCAGACCCTGGCTGAGGGTTATAGACATTGTAGGCTTGTGTTTCTATAAATGCTGACGTAATCCAGAATTACATTCAGAAAATCACAAACTATAGACAAAGAGGTATGTATTTTAGTTACAGAGTAGTATAAGTGGATAATTAATACAGTTTACGAAATGAATAACTTAATAGTAGATAAACATGGGATTGCAAACTCCCACCCCACCCCCCAGAAATAATCCAGAAATATTGATGTAACTGTCTCTTACTTCTACTGGTATATTGCTTGCTAGAAAAAAAGTTAAACTCTTGCCCACTCTGCTCTTTGCGTCTGTGGATGTGGTTAGGTTTAGGTTCACAGAGCAGTCTATCTCCACTCGAGTCTTGACTCTGGAGTCTTATAATGGGGTCTTATAGTAAAACTGTGAACTGAACTATGCAAGTAACAAAGTCAGGGGCTCTTAAAGGGATCCTATAGTGCCAGGAAAACAAAGCCGTTTACCTGGCACTTTAGGCTTCTGGAGTGCCCCCCTCCCTTGCACCCCCCCTCCCGCGGGGCTGAAGGGGTTAAAAACCCCATATCCACTTACCTGAATCCAGAGCCAATGTCTCTCGGTGCTGGGTTAGGCTCAGCCCACGCTCCTCCCCCACTGACATCAGCCGGCGGGGGAGACCTAATGAGCATGCATTAGACCTCCCCGTAGGAAAGCATTATTCAATGCTTTCCTATGGGGAAAATCTGATGCTGGAGGTCCATGAGGACCTCTAGCGTCAGATAACGGCCCAAAGGTCTGTTTTGAATTCCAGAAGCGCCCCCAGTGGCTGTGTGTTAGACACACAGAGGGCAGACTTAGAGCAGCACTAACGGCAAAAGGGTTACAGCACCCAGACTACTTCAATTAGCTGAAGTGGTCTGGGTGCCTACAGTGTCCCTTTAATCAAGATATCCTTTCAAGCCACACTACTATTATGAAATAAAATTAGATGGAAGGGAAAACAATGAATTTATCTGCAGGGGATACCAAAGAAAACAACAACGGCAGGGATTATGTGCAAACTGCAATCCTGCTAGGTGCCATTTACTATTTTTACATTTTTGACCTTAGGTTGGCAAGTTTCTTAACACACAATGGGTGGGAAGAAGAAGAACTTTAAAAAGGCCAGTAACGTTTGCAAAAATACATTTGCAATAAGTTGGTGAATGGCCCCTTTTCATAGTTTGGCAGCAGTGGAGAAGCTATGGCGGGAACATAAATGCACACTGAATCTTGTAATTCTCTGTCGCTACTGGTGACATTTTGCAGTCGATAAACACCGGCTACTTGCTAAAAGTAGCAAAAGGCGTTTTAGTGAGTAGTGGCTGGCCAGTAAGTAGTAGCAACAACATTGGAAATGAGCCCCATACTTTTTGCAAAAACTATAAAACATGTAACATTTAAAAATGTTGCTAATAGTATAGCTCAAAAACTATAAACTTCATATAAGTTGTCTTGATTATACCTTTAATTTGTTAGGATAGTATTTATTAAAGAAATGTTACTGCCAGTATAAATCTAAAAAATCAAAAACATTCAAATGTATTTGGAAGTCTCAAACAATGTATCAACCACGATAAGGGGCTGAACATCCAATTGGTATGAACATACAACAACTTCTTATTTATGCAGCATTATTGAGCCAGGGAGTAGTTGGGGCAACATTTCAATCTAGCTATGAGACCTGTGTTAAGTCCTGTCCATCTACTCCTTGATTAAATAAAACTACATAAATAAGAAGCAGCTGTGTGTCCATACTAACTAGATGGTCTAAATATGAGATGGAGACATTGCCATCTCCACACTGAGTGCATCAACTGGGACTTCCGTTGGTGTGCCGTCCATGTATATTGCTATGAATTATAAGGGGCCGGAAAATTGCTTGTGGGTTCCAAATACATTTGCTGTTTTTTGTGCTTGCCATATCTTCTCTATTTTTGCTATATCTATATTCAGAGTGTGCCACTCTGGATCTTTTGTGCACCCTGATCCATTTGCTTCCTGCTTAATTGGCAAGTGCCATCTCTACAGCATTCTTTGTGGTGTGTCTATGTGTATCAGTGTATAGACACAGATAGACAGACATACACTGAACACAATTATAACCACAACACTTTTGTTTTTGCCCCCATTTTTCATGAGTTAAACTCAAAGATCTAAGACTTTTTCTATGTACACAAAAGGCCTGATTAGACAGCATGATTATTGCAAAGGTGTGCCTTAGGCTGGCCACTATAAAAGGCCACGCTAAAATGTGCAGTTTTACTGTTTTGGGAGGGTCAGGGGGGTCCGAAAAAAAGTCAGTATCTTTTGTGACCACCATTTGTCTCACGCAGTGCAACACATCTCCTTCACATATAGTTGATCAGGTTATTGATTGTGGCTTGTGGAATGTTGGTCCACTCCTCTTCAGTGGCTGTGCGAAGTTGCTGGATATTGGCAGGACCTAGGATGTTTTTAGCTTACAGTAATTGTGTACAGATCCTTGCAACATGGGGCCCTGCATTATCATGCTGCAACATGAGGTGATGGTCGTGGATGAATGGCATAACAATGGGCCTCAATATCTCGTCATGGTATCTCTGTGCATTCAAAATGCCATCAATAAAATGCACCTGTGTTCATTGTCCATAACATACGCCTTCCCATACCTTAACCCCACCGCCACCATGGGCCACTCGATCCACAATGTTGACATCAACAAACCGCTCACCCACACGACGTCATACACGCTGTCTGCCATCTACCTGTACAGTGAAAACCGTGAAGAGAACACCTCTCCAAAGTGCCAGACGCCATCGAATTTGAGCATTTGCCCACTCAAGTCAGTTAAGACGACGAACTTCAGTCAGGTTAAGACCTGACTAAGGACGACGAGCATGCAGATGAGCTTCCCTGAGATGGTTTCTGACAGTTTGTGCAGAAATTCTTTGGTTATACAAACCGATTGTTGCAGCAGCTGTCCAGGTGGCTGGTCTCAGATGACCTTGGAGGTGAAGATGCTGGATGTGGATGTCCTGGGCTGGTGTGGTTACGCATGGTCTGAGGTTGTGAGGCTAGTTGGATGTACTGCCAAATTCTCTTAAACGCCTGTGGAGATGGCTTATGGTAGAGAAATGAACATTCAATTCACAGGAAACAGCCCTGGTGGACATTTCTGCAGTCAGCATGCCAATTGCACGGTCCCTCAAACATTGCGACATCTGTGGCATTGTGCTGTTTGATAAAACTGCAAATTTTAGAGTGGCCTTTTTTTGTGGCCAGCCTAAGGCACACCTTTGCAATAATCATTCTGTCTAATTAGCATCTTGATATGCCACACCTGTGATGTAGATTGATTATCTCAGCAAAGGCGAAGTTCTCACTTACACAGATTTAGACAGATTTGTGAACAATATTTGAGAGAAATAGGCCTTTTGTGTACATGGAAAAAGGCTTAGATATTTGAGTTCAGCTCATGAAAAATGGGGGAAAAAACAAGTGTTGCGTTTATAATTTTTTTCAGTGTAGATAGATAGTGAGAGACTGTTTCTACACTAGTATTTCGTAGTATTTCTACACCATATAAATATATAGATAGCAACATGTATATCCGTAACAGCACTGATTACATGCACAAAATATGTAGAGAAAATAATGAAAAATAAGCTACAAGAAATTACAATGATCGGGGGTACAACGGTGCAAATAAACAAATTCATATCACCAATATTTGTTGAGTTATGTGCTTTGGAGAAAAAAAAAATAAGTCTGCATTTTGCTTTATTAACTGTGGGTATTATGAATTAGTAAAAGTAGCAATACTAATCTGTCCTACCAAGCATGATACATAAATTAGACTATATGAATTGTAATCATTGCCACAATAAATGCATGTATCATAATAAAACTCTCCAAGGTTATTTTTATATTTTGTTTCTCTTACAGATCATTACCTCATATAGCAAATGTGTGAGCTGAGCATACATTTTATTTATTTTTATATTGAAGCTAGGAAATCATTTTATTTCAATTGTATAGTCAAGATGATTGCAACCCTAAGCACTAACATACACCAGTGTCATAATCTTGTCAAAAAAAGCTATAGGCATTGTACCAGAAAATGTACAGATTTAGTAGCTTCTTAAGACTAATTGCTTTTAAAATAAGATGGGTAGACGAGAGGTTGTCAGCTCTTCAAGATCTGCCAATGCTGCTCTTATGTAATGTTTGTGGCATATTAAATAGCTTCCATCTAGGCAAATATAAATTGTTGGATATTATTATTATTATTATTATTATTAGTGCGATTCAATTGTTGTATTAGATTAACTGCTTTGATTCTGAAGCATAAATATTAAGTATTTAGCAAAATGAACTGAGAAATATGTTTTGTCTATGAATATTTTCACACTTATATGCAGAGGAAAGAATAAAACAAATCCTTTGTTTATTTGCTTTGCAACACATGAAGAATGTGTCAAAATCTGTGCAAGCTGTTGACAGAATGATACGCTAGTCTCAGTATTCATCATTCTAGAAGCACGCACAAATTCTGTGATATTGCCATGTATAGACATGGTAAAGGCTACTGAAACATTCTTCAAAAGATAAATGGCCTTCATGGGGTACTTGAAAAATGTGAAATGTGATATCTTATTTGTTTGTATGCTGAAGTGCTCTCATTCATGCAGATATCTGAATGCAGCATACATCATACAATGTAATTATGTTTGGATAATAAGGTATGTTTGTATCAGAAAAATCTACCGAGAAATGTAGTTTGAGTTTATTAACATTCAGTCAGTGCGGTATGCAGATTATAATGGAATCCCCCACCCTTGCATACAACCTTTAGTTAGTGCTTTCAGTGAAAAAGCTTTTAAATGTATTACGATCAAGAAAAATAGTGTACTTTCCTAGGATAAATTAATTATACTCATCACCCTACATGCTAAAGATACTGATTCTTAAAGCGGTCTTTAAGATAAATTGTGATGTTAAACAGCTACATTGTATTGGAAAGGAAACAGGCTCCATTTCTAAATGGTTATGGATAAGATAAAGAAAGGTTAAAAATACATGTGTTGGATATGTCCTGTTATTTCTAGGTTTATTGTTGTGTATAGAACATGGGGCTTTGTTTACTCTATTTTATTCTACTGCATGGCAAAAGCTCTCTGTCCTATTTTACAATAAATAATTTACTAAATATTTATGGAATTGGCAACAGTATTAATCACAAGAATGGATTGATAACGTTTTATTTGTAGTGGCCTACAATGCCCACTAATGTAATAGAATCAAGCATTTGTTGTGTTGAGTGTTTTTTTTACAATTAGAATATAATAATTATCTCAGCAGCTATATATGTTTTTAATAAATTAATCAAAAACAGTGCAAAAATTCACATGTAAATAGACTTGAAATATTAGTTAAATATCCAATCATGAAAATGTGGAATGTGATTATTTGTTGTGTTTGGAGAATGTCCTACAGGATATCTTGAGTTTTATTGGTAAGAGGCATTACTGATCCAAAATGGTCCGCCATTGGCTAATATAATACATTATGCCCATACCAACATCTATGCAAATTATTATATTTATTATATATATATCTGTAATCTGTGAAAAAGCATGAATCGTATTTGAATCATATAATTAAGACTTGACATCACTCTTGATCTCTACGTGGCTTTCCAGGTGAGATCAACTATCAAACGTCATGTTGATCATCTATTTGTAATCCAGATGGGATTACCTTTTTCAGTAAAATACTGTAGAGTCTGGATTGTATTGTTATTTTACACAGGCAGTTTATTAAAGGCAGTGTATTACAAAAAAGAAATGAAAAAGAGAATTTATTCAAACATTTTACCTTTTTCACAGAAATTTGTAATGCAAAAGCAAATAACCAATTACTTAAATCTACGCTCTGAAAACTAATTTAGAAAATATAATTCTCAATTCATATTATTATAAAGCCGATTCAAATGATTTCTTTAAACTGCATACAATAAACTGAAAGGATCTTTCATCTGTGACAATCTACCAACTTCATTGTATTTCCATAGCAATAGGAGCTTGAAGTGTCACAGAGAGAATTTATTGCCTTAAGATTTATTTTCATAAAGGAAGAATGGTTGGGAAGCTGTGAAAGTAGTGCTGAATGTAGGCTCATGATACTAACCATCGATCTTATAGTCTCAGAAACCAATCCCTGATATATATCTTCAGGGAGAAAACCAGTAGATATTTGTATCTTTTTTCCCCCTATGCCGACAACATGTTTCTATAAACATTTTTGTCAAGTTTTAACAATCCTGTAAAAATGTACCAGCTGCATCCGTCCTGTTTTTCTCGTTTCTGGCAACTATATCGGTGACTTGTTGCCAAAGAAAAAAAAAGCAAAAAAAAAACATAATTCTCATTTTAATCTGTTTTTCTAACTGCATACAAATATTACCTTCCATATTAACATATTAATTATGCCTGCCACTGGGATAATGTTTTGTTGCGTTACAGACAGGCAGACACACTCACATATATACGTAATAATATATATATATGTAATTTAACCTTCAGTCCCAGCAGTTATACATTAATTTGGCTCTTCTTTATAAAGTCTAAATAGGAAGTATATCATGTTCTGTTTTAACCTGTGGTGAATTTCTCTTCCAGTAGGTGCTATTGCCCCTATATAACCACACAGACCTGCTTTTTGGCAAAACAGGTGCTTTTGAGAATATCCTCCTTAAATTCACCTTATTATGGGAAAGTGGAGTCCACATAACTATGGTTGTCTTTGACAACATATAATAGATACTATTTTACACTTTTAATTGTTGTGTTCTGTTCTACTCATCATTTAAAGTGACGCTCTATAGTTAAAAGGAACACTATAGGGTCAGTAACGCAAGCATGTATTCCTGAACCTATAGGTTTAAAACCACCATTTAGGTGGCTTGTCCCTCCTTAGCCCCCTTAAAAGGTAATACAACCTTAGTTTCTGCCCCACTGGTGCTGGCTCTGCCCCTGATCCACCTTCTTGCTGACATCATCAGAAATAATGATCTCAGCCAATCCAATGCTTAAGGCATTGGATTGGCTTAAAGCATTGGATTGTCCTAAATCGTAAAGGAAGTGGGACAGGGGCGGGGCCACATGTTGGCTTGGCCAATCAGCACCTCCTCATAGAGTTGCATTGAATCAATGCAACTCTATGAAGAAAGTTCAGCTTCTCCATGCAGAGTGTGGAGATGCTCTACTGCAGTGCTACACATTCTGCAGAACTGCCCCAGGAAGAACCTCCAGTGGCCATCTGAGGAGTGCTCACTGGAGTTGTAAACACTGCCTATTCTAAGAAAATGCAATGTTTACATGAAAATGCCTACAGGAACATTAAGCTGCAGTTGTTCTGGTGACAACAGTGTCCTTTTTGAAACACTTTCAGTGTATAGACGATGCTGCTCTAGTCTAACTGCTAATTTCTCTGCTGTTTATGATTTAAATCACTTTATTTAAACAGGCCTAGCTTCACCTCCCCTTGCTTTGACTTGCATAGCCTCTACGAAAGAAAGGTTTCTATGTGATTCACAGGAAGAAGAAGCGTAAAGCAGCATTGTACAATCTGAGAAAACAGACAGTATAGGCCAGTGATGGTGAACATTTTTGAGCCCGAGTGCCCAAACCGCAATACAACGTTTTTCCTCAAAGTGCCAACGTAGCAATTAAACCTGAAAACTGAGGTTTAAGTTTAGAAAAAAACTCATACAGTTGTCTGAACTCATTAACATATTTTGTTTTACCGGAAGAACACAACAACAGAGAGTTCAATGATACAAACAGTTTTTTATTGAAAAAACATCAATTCTAGTAAATTAAAATACATTGGTGTTCGGTGGTGCTCAGGGCTGTCTTTAACGCGGGGCAAACGGGGCAGCTGCCCCGGGCCCTGTCCCTGCTGGGGGGCCCGAGGTAACTACCCTGTTTGCCCTCTGCCCGCAAACTATGGGGGCCCATCGGGTGGCCCATGCACTTAGGGCCACCCGGTGGGCCTGTGTCAGCAGGGGCCCGGTCGGGCGCTGTGGCGCTTTAACAGCGTGACAGGGCCCTTGCTTTTCGGCAGCACTGGGAGGAAGTGACAGCCGTGCGTCACTTCCTCCCACAGAAACAGGAGCCGCGTGGGAGGAAGGCGGACCAGCTGTTCCGGAGGGGGCCAGGCCGGGAGCTTAACTCCCAGCCACCCCAGCCAGCCCACTGGACCCCAGGGAAGCCACCCTCCAGGAAAAGGTAAGAAACTGGAGGGTGGTTATCAAATTTTGCATGAGTGCAAGTCTGTCAGTGTATCTGTATGTCTGTGTGTGTGAGAGTCTGTCAGTGTCTGTGTGGTTCAGTATGTCTGTATGTGTGTATGTCTGTCAGTGTGTCAGTATGTCTGTGTGTGAGTCTGTCAGTGTCTGTGTGGTTCAGTGTGTATATGTGTTTCAGTATGGCTGTCTCTGTATGTCAAAATGTCTGGATGTGTGTTTGTCTGTCAGTGTCTGTGTGTATGTGTGTTTCAGCATGTCTGTCTGTCTGTATGTGTGTATGTGTGTTTCAGCATGTCTGTCTGTCTGTGTGCCAGAATGTCTGTCTGTGTGCCAGAATGTCTGTCTGTGTGCCAGTATGTCTGTCAGTGTGTCAGTATGTCTGTGTCTGTGAGTCTGTCAGTGTCTGTGTGTTTCAGTATGGCTGTCTGTGAGTTTCAAAATGTCTGTATGTGTGTATATCTGTCAGTGTCTGTATCTATGTGTGTTTCAGTCTGTCTGTGTGTGTGTGCTAGAATGTGTGTATGTCTGTCAGTATGTCTATGTGTGAGTCTGTCAGTGTGGTTCTGTATGTCTGTGTTTGTCAATATGTCTGTCAATGTCTGTGTGTATGTGTGTTTCAGTATGTCCATCTGTCTGTGTGTATATGTGCCAGTATGTCTGTCAGTGTATCTGTATGTCTGTGTGTGTGAGAGTCCATCAGTGTCTGTGTGGTTCAGTATGTCTTTGTGTATGTGTGTTTCAGTATGGTTTTCTGTGTGTGAGTCTGTGTCAGTACGTCTGTCAGAATGTGTCTCTGTATCTGTATGTTGTCCATTTGTATTTGTGTGTGTATCTGTATGTGTCAGTGTTTGTATCTGTATATCTGCATGTGTGTCAGGTTGTGTATCTGTGTGTCTGTCTGTCAGTGTGTGTGTCGGTGTATCTATAAGTAGTCAGTGTGTGTACCTTTGTATCTGCATGTATGTCAGTGTTTGTATCTGTGTGTGTGTCTATGTGTGTGTCAGTGTATCTATATGTAGTCTGTGTGTATCTGTATGTTCTTGTGTGTATCTATATGTGGTCAGTGTGTATCTGCATGTGTGTCAGGTAGTGTATTTGTGTGTATCTAGACGTAGTCAGGGGGCCCAAGCAAATGCTCGCCCAGGGTCCAATCTAAATTAAAGACGGCCCTGGTGGTGCTTCACCTAACTAAGAACCTATTCTCACCTATCCACCTGCAGTTTGCACGCATCTTACATGCTGCTTTGGCACAGTTTACATCAGAATTACATCTGTCTTACATCCAGTTTTGGTGCAGCTTTCTATGTATGTCAATGGACATGCATTTTTCATCAGATTTCTGACCGTCCAGCTGCACCAAAACTGCATGTAAACTGTGCCAAAGATGCGTACAAGGGGATACCCAACTTGTGTAAAATGATTACATACCAGACTGAAACTGTATGAGGAGCATCTCCTCCTCCTCCTCCTCCTCCTGCTCCTCTCCCCCAGCATCTCCTGCTCCTCTCCCCCAGCATCTCCTGCTCCTCTCCCCCAGCATCTCCTCCTCCTCTCCCCAGCATCTCCTCCTCCTCTCCCCCAGCATCTCCTCTTCATCTCCCCCAGCATATCCTCCTCCTCTCCCCCATCATCTCTTCCTCCTCTCCCCCCAGCATCTCCCCTTCTCTACCCACAGCATGACCTATTCCTCTCCACCAGCACCTCCTCCTCCTCTCCCCCAGCATCTCTTCCTCCTCACCCTCCAGTATCTTCCCTTCTCTACCCACTGCATCTCCTCCTTCTCCTCTCCCCCATCATCTCCTCCTACTCTCCCCCAGCACCTCCTCGTCCTCTTCCCAAGCATCTCCTCCTACTGTCCCCCAGCATCTCATCCTCCTCTCCCCACAGCATCTCCTCCTCGTCTCCCCCTAGCATCCTCCCTACTCTCCCTCAGCACCTCCTCCTCCTCTCCCCCAGCATCTCCTTCTCCTCTCCCCCCAGCATCTCTTCCTCCTCTCCCCCAGGATCTTCCTTTCTCTATCCACAGCATCTCCTCCTCCTCTCCCCAGCATCTCCCAGAGAGGGATCAGCATGCCAGCTGTGGCATGCCAGCTGTGGCATGCGTGCCGTAAGTTGCCATTGTTGGTATATGCAAACCAATACAGAAGGAAAAGAGGACCATGCACATGAGTTGAGCTCTAACATTTTCAGCCCTTTTACACCCACACTATGACAAAAGAAGAGTTTCAGAAACATACAGAACAACAGAAACATTGAATATTAAGACACTGATCTAATTTACATCTAAATTCTCTAGGTTGCGACTGGTTCACGTGCATTTTATTAGTTTACCTCCACAGAGTCAACAACACAAACAAATACATAAATGGATACAAGAAAAAGCATACATTACTCAGAGATGTAAATAGAAACAAGCTGATTCCAAGTCACCTTACGACCTAGAGTAGGCTGGGTCTGCAAACGCTATAACATGGTTCTTGTTTAAGATTAGATCCTTTAATTTCTGGAAAATTAGATGCAAGGAGGCATTACTTGGGAGACTGGACGCCAAAACATATAGTAAAGAGTTAAGTGTCTGAGACAGAATATATGCTGTAACTTTTCATATAAAATGATTTGCCTGCTGGAATATAATGGAGGGGGGAAATACATACTAGCCATGGCAATAGCTATACAGTCAAGACAATACAGACATTTTGTTCATCTTATTGCCTTATATATGTCACAATATATCGGTAATGAGCTGTTGACGTCTTTATACGAGAGCATGCACTGTTTACCAAACTACTTTGGCAGCCACATAGCACAGAGGGGAACCAGACCAGTATATATCTACCAGTATGTGAAACAACTTTTATTATTTGTGAATTGCTTCTGTATACATGTATGTATATTCAATATTTTAACTGTACTGTCCACTAAATTAGAGGGCATGATGAGATAGTAAATCTGTTACAAAATTAGCATCATCCTTTTACTGTAGTTTACTCAATTTATATGTTGTACAAAATTGGCCGAATAATGTAACCAGTTTAGTTGTGAAGTCATATTAGCTAAAGCACATACTGTAAAGCCACCTTCCACTGTTTTGCTCAGCTTGACATATCAGCTAGCATATAGTTTGAGAAGCCTTAAAGGAACAGTATAGTGTCAGGAATACAAATGTATATTCCTGACACTAAAAGTCTAAATAGATGTTTAATCACCTGTCTCCCCTTACAAAGGTGATTTACTAAATTTTTTCCAGCACTGTGTGGGTCCGGTCACAGCTGGCCTCTCCCACACTTCGCCCTCTTGGCTTAGATCATTACACTTCATGATCTCAGCCAATCCAATACTTTCCCATAGGAAAGTGCTGGGAGTCTATCGTGCATGCACGGCAAAACACCACGCTGTGCCAATCAGCTTCTCCTTATAGACATGCATTGAATCAATGCATCTCTATGGGGGAAGTTCAGCACCTCCATGCAGAGGGTGGAGAGGCTGAACGTCAGTGCTGCACATTGTGCGGCATTGACATTTAGCTCTACATTGTGCAGCACTCACCCAGGAAGCACCTCTGGCCATATGAGTAACTGCCACTGGAGGTGTCCCTAATCAACAATGCAAACACTGCCTTTTCTCTAAAAAAGGCTGCGTTAACACAGGCTATCTATATATTAAGCTGTAGTCGTTCTGGTGATTATAGTGTATCTTTAAAACATCTTTTTTATGTTGCATTTTTGTTTCACACTGTGAATTTGTAAAAGAAGAGTAATTGTTTATTTTACCAGTAATAATTTAATTACTAGAATACACCTGAAATATAGATGTTTTTAATCAAAGGTACATCATTTGGTTTTCACTTAGTCATATGAGCAAATTATCCACAAATGATCTCTGATCACCTGTGATTAACGATTTCCCTTTCCCCCCCTATTATAATGTGTTCTCCATTTAAAAAAATATGTTGGTAGAAATTTCAAGTTAGATATGTGCATGTACACTGTGATATAATCAGTGATAAATATGTATAGTATTGAACCATTCAGTTACACATTCTTTCAATATCCCTACATTGTTGAGATATCTAGAAAATGTATAACCCCTATTGCTAGTACAGGAAGTCCTTATCTCCATGAAAGGTTGACATGTGTTACAAGCCTTTACCAGACAAGATGGATGTTCTTAAGTTATCTCTGAGACAAAAGATAGGAGATTTGTTTATCAGCATGTGTGAAAACCAGAGAGAAACAGCATAGCATAGCATAGCTGAACCGTAAAATTTTCAGCAACTAGTCATGTTATGTAAAACCTTGGCTATCATTTATTTAGACATTATTTTCAGAAATGTAAGACATACATGTTATTAATGTAGCAAGATGTAAAATGTACTGTATTCAAAATCTTAGAAATCCAGAGGGTGTTCCTTGATGGTACGGCACCCATGGATGACAGGTACAATTTAATAAACTTGCCAGGTAACATGTCAGTATATAAGTGCATTGAAAGGAATAGCACTGACAATCCCTTTCATTAGGCAAGTAAACACTTTTTATTGAACTTGAAAAAGGAGTAAACTTATTTCCTTCAACCTAAAGATGAACTGTCACTTATGGGGATTTCTAATATTGTGTTACTTATTCCTGTATTTAAATGGACACTATAGGCACCCAGACCACTTCAGCTCATTGAAGTGGTCTGGGTGCACTGTCCCTGTTAGTTTAACCCTGCAATGGCAATTATTGCAGTTATTGAGAAACTGCTAAAATTACCTTGCAGGGTTAACTCCGCCTCTAGTGGCTGTCTATTATACAGCCACTAGAGGCACTTTTGGATCATTAGGCGATTTTTGGTCACCTAACTCATGCTGGACATCCTTATTCTTTGCACGAGGACATCCAGCGTCAGCTAAAACCACATAAGAAAGCAATGATACAATGCTTTTCTTTGGGGTAGTTCTAAATCGAGTGTGGCGTTATAGGTTACATAGAAAAGTGACAGTTCACCTTTAAGTAAAAAAACAAATCTTCATAATCACTTGCAAGTTAAACTAGAGCAGATTCAGTTCATTGTGAACTTTTATGAACAGGTCAACTTTGGAAAAGTTTCAGCAACCCTGAAATGCTTATATTTTTCCCAAGTTAAACAACCACTGTAGACAAAAAGTAAAACTATTTGTAATTTATGAATTATATAGTAGATGAATATTATGTACAAATGTAAAGAAACTAAAAAACTTCTCCCTTTTAAAAGTTTCTTAAATTGCTGCACTTGAACAGACACGCTCCATGAGCAGAGAGATGACCAAGAATAGGCTTCACCAACACTGAGCTTCTCATTCTGGTCTATACATGTCTGTGTAGCAGGTGTTAACATGTATATTGTAGATTCCCCAGCTACAGTTCCACTAATCAAATTTGATGAATTATGAATAGATATATGGTGCAGGTTGGAAATATTTGGGCAGTAAAAGAGGAAGTAAAACTCTTTTTATGTCAGAAGGAGCTGAGGCGTGATTTTAAAAAATCACTGCCAAGAGACAAGTACTGGAGGTTGTCTTGCACCATAACCTTAACACTGAGCATTGATTGTTATGGCGTAGAGAGTGTTCCTTTAAACCATGGGTCGTCAACCTGGTCCCTACCGCCCACTAGTGGGCGTTTTAGGATTCCAGGTGGGCGGTAGGGATTTCTGAGGCTAAATCCTCTTTTTAAGAGGATTTCTCCTTTTGGGCGGGCGCGAGCGGCTCTGCATGCGCAAGTCTTCAGTGACCGGCAGGAGGAAGCGCTCCCTCCTGCCAGGCCACCTTCTGGACCCCCCGGCATGGCAGCGTTCTAATCAGTCGCGGCGAGGGAGCTCTAACCTCTCTGCTCTGCTCCCTCGCGCGATGTTTGCTGATGCCGCGGGAGCCGGAATATGATGTCATATTCCGGCTCCCGGCATCCGTAGACAGTCCGCGAGGGAGCAGAGCAGAGAGGTTAGAGCTCCCTCGCTGCGTCTGATTAGCCGCCCGCCTAAGTGAAGCCCCACTGGACCCCAGGGACAGATCCACACCAGCTCTCCAGGTAGGGAGGCTGGGTGGATATTTAATATTAATAATTTGTGTGTACATGTGTTTGTCTCTAAGTGTATGTGTGTGTGTGTGTACTGTAAGTGTATGTGTGTGTGTCTGTAAGTGTATGTGTGTGTGTCTGTAAGTGTATGTGTGTGTGTCTGTAAGTGTATGTGTGTGTCTGTGTCTGTAAGTGTATGTGTGTGTCTGTGTCTGTAAGTGTATGTGTCTGTGTCTGTAAGTGTATGTGTCTGTCTGTAAGTGTATGTGTCTGTCTGTAAGTGTAAGTGTATGTGTGTGTCAGTGTGTGTGTGTGTCTGTGGGTCTGTCTGTGCATGTGTGAGTGTCTGTAAGTGCATGTGTGAGTATGTGTATATTTGTGTGTATGTGTTTCAATGTGAGTGTGTGTGTGTGTGTGTATGTGTTTGCCTGTGAGCAGAGTACTTGTAGAATAGAAGAAAGAAGGTGCAGAGTACTTGTAGAATAGAAGAAAGAAGGTGCAGAGTACTTGTAGAATAGGAGAAAGAAGGAGTAGAGTACTTCTAGTATAGGGGAAAGAAGGAGTAGAGTACTTCTAGTATAGGGGAAAGAAGGAGTAGAGTACTTCTAGTATAGGGGAAAGAAGGAGTAGAGTACTTCTAGTATAGAGGAAAGAAGGAGTAGAGTACTTGTAAAAAAGGAGAAGGAAAGAAAAGGAAAAGGAGAGAATTGTTGTTGACTAATAATAGTAAGTGGGCTACCTAGCTCAGCCTTCCTACTGGGCATTGCTATAAGGAAGGTTAAAAAATAGAAAAAAGGGGAAAAAGGTGGGAAGGGGAATTGAGGAGGGAGAGGAGGGGAGCTGACGCACAGATGAGAAATCATTTTATGAGCAAACAAAGAAGTCTTCCGATTATCACTGAAAGAGGAGACCTTCGTTTGTTCCTTATGAAAATCGAACCAGATATCAAATATTTAGTCTCGCAGCATCAACCTCAAGGATCTCATTAATCACTAGTAAAGGTAAGTTCAATTTACTTTATTGCTTCCTCATTAAACTTTTAAAGTTAAAAACATTATAAACATGCATAAAGTAGAAATAAAAAGATAAATGTACGTTCATTTATGTATTTTTTAAAACACCCTCCTTTCTAAAAAATATTCCGCGCTTGCGCGAAAACTGGTGGGCGGTAAGGAAATTTTTCCATCAAGAAAGATGCATTAGTGGGCGGTAAGTGGAAAAAGGTTGACTACCACTGCTTTAAACCTTTTTTCCAGTGTGTTTATTGAAGATAAAGCCAACTAATCTTGAACAAATGAAAATTAATCTTGATCTTTATTTTTAGTGGAAGTCTTCTGGGTGCTCTCTCCCCTGTCCGACAGTGGCAGGTAGTATGGCTTTTTGTCATTTCCATTCCATTTTTCAAATAATTTTTCCTTTTTTTCTTTTTCTGGATATACTTTATTTGATTGTATATGTATAACATCATTTTTATGTTATATATAATGCCTGTACTACCATCAGCATATATGAGGGCTGCTGTGACAGTGTGATGCCATGGATTTTTTATATGTATATTTTTTATAAATAAATGTGCACTTTTTTCATATCTATACTTGCTGTGTAGATTACCTAGGATTATCCATGTGTGTGGACCATTGTGTAAATTTGGCAAAGTGTCAAATATTTAGGATAGCTTGTCATAAAAAATGTCAGATACAAATTTTGGTCTTCAGTAAATAACCCTCTAGGTCTTTTACACAATTCTGTTTCAAGGGACAAAACCTGTTAGTGATCCATAACAAGTGTGCAGTATGTAAGCCAGTAAAAATAAGGGAACCTCTCATGCCCATTGGTACACAGTAGGGTTCTGTGATCAGCCTTTAATGGAAATTAATATCCATAATTTCTAGGGAAAAAAACGATTGTAAACTAAGAAGCAATTTGCATTAAAAAGACTTTAGGTAATTAGTACACAATAAAAATTAATTTGACAACTAATTTATGCTTACATTTTACAAGTGAAGCTGGTTTTATTTGTTCTATATTTTTTTGTTACATTTACATACTGCAAAAATACATTTACAGTGTGACCAGCCTTCCACAGGTACAAAATAAATACTTTTGATCTTTAAGTGAAAAAAACACATGTAATTTAATGAGAACTAAATAATTCAGATTAGTTGCATACAGAGATAGGCTAAAACCCATGCTGTTTGCAGTCTACAGTTTGTGTAAAGTCAGTATGCATTTAATTAGTATTCACTCTGTTTGCAGTAATTTTTGTACTCTTTTGATTCTAAAATTGTTTTAAGATAGATTTATATCTTGGTATAGATGTACAATGCCAACTCGGAACAAGCGCCAAAGAACCAAAGATTAATTCTTATCAGTCTGTTTAGGTCTTACTGCATTTTCACATTTATTGAAAGTCAATTTACAATCAAGGTTATGTGCACCTGGGTTAGTAGCTGTACATAGAGGCATTTATTGTGGCTCTACTTTGAAGAGCTGCACAATAAAGTCATCCCAGCTACATTTGCTTTTATATGACCTTTTTAAATGAAAAAAAGGTTTTACCTTCAGGAGTATAATTGTACTGTTTATCAGTTAAAGTTATCTTCTATAGTGATCTGCAATAGTTTCTGGACAGGAGCTTGATGGATTTCAAATGGAATTTTGGAATAGCTTTCGTAAGGAACTGAATGGTGTGTGAGGCCATCCGTGGGCTTCAATGACACCATCCAATCCCAGGACATAGTCAGGACATGTCTGCATAAAATTAATGGAAGTTAGACTTCTGAGCAGAAGCTTCGGTTTGCAGTTGCCTCTGTTTTAATGAAGCCCTCTGCCAATAACAATATAATAGGCGATAAACAGAGAGGAAAATAATGCCAATGAGCGGTTCTGGAGACACCATAATCCAAGAAACCAAAACTTGAATCTCCAACATTCCAACATGTTCCCCAAATGCACTCTTTGAAATTATAACACTTTCATATTACAAAATTAAACTTTTGTTATATATTTCTTTATTTTGAGATTGTCTATTCTTTGACAATGTAGGTGCTGTGGAGAGTGAGAAAAATACAATATACCAGATATATAGACTTACTTTCCTCTGTATAAACCAGAAAGGAGACTTTCTCATCTCATGTGTGGAGGTTATTACAATAATTGGGGCTCTATTCCTAAAATTGATGAGGGAACCACAATAAACTCCCACTCTTCCTTATGGCATGTAATTGGTTGATTGCAACAAACAAATGTGCCTTTTTAGTTACAAGGAGGAGAATTCAGTCTTTTAGTTTCCTTTTCTTTGACCCCATGTTCTTCAGATGAGGTAGTTACTCAATATGAACATATATTGAGTCCATTTTACTAATTTCCCGTTGATGATAGGAATGTTTCAGATTGACCAGCTCATGCTTAATCCATAATGAAAATTTAAATGTAGTCATATCCAGCAGTCCTCAATAATTTAGCTGAAGATGGTCTTGTTATGATAATCGCTGAATAATGGCTAACCTTGGCATCTCACATGTTTGTGAGCCTTATTTGCCTTAAAGGAGACTGAACATTATAAGGATTGGCATTCATACTAACGGTTGTAAAGTCCCATCATCAGAATTTTAACATTATGAACATTGACAAAAGAAAGGTCAAAAGTACACTTTATAATAATACACTCCTATTACTGTCACTGATTTATTCATCACTACCCCATACCCCATCCCCCAAAAACAGTTACCTGATACCTAATACCATAATGATTATTGTATAATTAATAATTATAATTTAAAAAATATAAAATACATTTTTAAAAATAAAACCTTTCTATACCTTTAGACAATTATTTTCCCTCTTCGATTAGTAAGTATACATTTTATAGCAAAATGTAGTCACACTTTGTACTCTTAATTCACTTACATGAATAGGTGTCAATTAGATTTACATTTTTTTAAACTTTCTATTAAATTTGGCATGCTTTGATATAATGACTTGATGCCAGTTTCAACATCTGGCAAAAATAACCTAAACCCAATAATTCACTCAATTACTAAGTGGAAGCTTGGTGTACTCAAATATTAATCGGTGTACGCTGTCTGAATTTATAATGATCATTAGAGATGTCGCGAACTGTCCGCCGAACTGTTCGCGAACTGTCCGCCGGCCAACAATAGCGTGTTCGCGTTGGGCGAACATATCCGATTTCCGGTCCGCCCCCTATACGTCATCATTGAGTAAACTTTGACCCGGAACCTCACAGCCAGCAGACACATTCCACCCAATCAGCAGCAGACCCTCCCTCCCAGGAAGTGTCTGCTGACTGTGAGGTTCCGGGTCAAAGTTTACTCAATGATGACGTATAGGGGGCGGACCGGAAATCGGATATGTTCGCCCAACGCGAACACGCTATTGTTCGCCGGCGGACAGTTCGCGAACAGTTTGGCGGACAGTTCGCGACATCTCTAATGATCAGCATATAAGTATATTATGATGTATATGTTTTGTATAAATCAAATCCATTTTGCAGCCTACTCTTTTTAAATGCATTTCAGAAGTTAACACAGCACTGTTTTAATTCATCAACTGCATTAAAATATGTATTAAAACCATCCAAAAAAAAATGCATTACCGTAGAGCTGCATTTGTTTGTTTTAAACTACCCGAAAGAGCTCTTGTACGACCATTGACCAAAATGTTATGTATGTATGAGAGTTTATAAATTCAGTCTTAACAGCAGAACAGTTTGGCTGTTACCTGATAAGAGCCACTAGTTGCTTCATCTATGTGATAAGGAAAACAATGACTAAGAACTCCAGCTGGATTTTTAACAGCTACAAATAGTAACAGCAGTCACATATAATCCCTGTGAACACAGAGCTGAAAGTCACTTGCTAAATAAGGTAGAGTTCCAAGAATTGTGGAAATTCCTCTGATAACCAGTGTGTGCCAAGCACAGCCAATTGGAATGAAGGGTTATTGTTAGAATCCCCAGAAGGTGTTGAGTGCCTCTGAAAAGCTCTCTTCATTTTGTAAATACAGTGCCATGAATGTCATTACATAGCATTTGTTCCTTACATTGTGTACTACTTATGTGTGTGTACACACATATATGTGATTTTTTTTTTTTTACATTTTTTTTAGAGGAACACTTTAGCATTAAAAATACATATCTGTATTCCTAACGCAACATTCCTCATGTGGCTGATTAGTTTATGCCACCCCAGCTATTAAAAATAAATACATTTGAATAAAGCAAATTACTCACCTTACTACTTACCTGTTCTCCAGAGCTGAGCATCCCTCAGTACTGTTGTGACCTCCTCCTTGAGGTGACCTTGTGCATGTGCCACTCTTGCTATGCTGCGCCTAAGATTCTACCATAGAGAATTATTGAATACAATAGACATACAAAAATAATAATAATAACAAAGTATGTAACCAGGAAAGGTAAACACTAAGTCATTGTAATCCAATACCAACTGGCATAGGTTTACAAGGATTTAGTGTTTTTATGCTTTTAATTATATTTGTTTTATGAATTTGTTTTAACCATATCTTGGAAAATAAATTTGCACTATTTGCTTAGCATAATTTCAGTTCTAATTTCAGCACTATTTGCTTAGCATAATTTCAGTTCTATGTGATTCTCAGCTCCAAAAGGGATCCATTTGAGGTCTTGCCAACCCTGAATAAGGCAAAAGGTACTCAATCCCAGAATCAGGATTTGTGGGCTCTGAGCATGGTGAGCTTAAAAACCTTTTAAGCTAGTTCATATATAGAAATACAAAATATGCTGTACCATTGGAGTTCTTTTTCTTTTTCTACATATTTACATTTGGAGACCCACTCGATGGATGGTGGTATGCTACCATAAAGGCATTGATTACAGAGCCAGTAGTTACAGGCTCTGATCCATGTGAGTGGATCTTATAATTTATTAACTCAAATTCCATGTGTATTACAATCTACACTATATATTTGTTTTTTGTTTCCTTCTTTTATGTACTCACTGTATACCCGTGATACACCATTCTATTAAAGGAAAATATAAACGCACATTGTTTTGTCACTTTTTGTCACATAGTGAAATACAGAGTTTGGGGGTTGAGGGTGAAGAGAGGTGGAGCAGGACTGCAGGCACTATAACAACTTCAATAAGAAGTCAATAAATAACTATTTTTGCAAACACTGTTGACTCATTTCAAGAGAGATCTAGAAGTATTCACATTTATTAATCCCCCTAGTAACATCTATCCCATGCAATGCTTCTCACAGAAGCATTGATTTAAATTATTTTCTATGAGAAGCACTGCTAGTGGATTGCAGCGATTGCGTGTCATTTGTCCCAACTCTTATGCATGAGAAGCATCTTATTGGACACAAGTATTCAGTAATGACTTCCCTGGTGGAAGTTACCAGCCTAAATCTTTGGTCCTGAATGCCTGCAGGTAGCTGTGGCTAGGGCTGTATAAACAAAGTGATTTAACTCCTAAATGGCAGAGGATTGAGCAGTGAAACTGCAGGGGCATGATCTATTCACCAAAACTGATTCATTAAGCTAAAGTTGTTTTGGTGACTATAGAGTCCCTTTAAGTACCCTAATATTTTTTTTTTCATGACAAAAGGCATTTGCATCATTTTTATTCTTACAACTCAAGCCCTTAACTCATGTATTATGATGGTCATTTTTTATTCTTTTAATTAACTTGGTAGTAAAGGATTTATATCTTAAATATTGGCTTAACATTATGGGTAATAAATTATATATATGTGTATTTAAAAAAAAAAAAAATCACAAATTATTGATTGAACACACTTGTTCAGGTTGGTCAGAGATAATATATAGAGAATAAAGTGTATAAAAAGAAAGAAAAAAATACTCAGTCACAAAAGTTATTTTGCATTTTAATCAAGAGACCAAAATGCATAACACAACTTTTGGATGTGTCCCTAGAGGTAGTGAATTTATTCAAATGAGATGTGCTTACATGGAGTCCTCCATTTTTCGTTCTGAAACAATCGAAGAGATTGAAAACAGAAACAGCTGTTTATTGATATTACAGCATGTGGTACTTTTGATTACGGTATGGAGATTTTTTTCCTTCCCTCTAGAAAAGCAATAGATGCTTAGTTTGCTATCTCTAAGTGATATGCATTTAACAGAAATGTGAAGAGAGCAAGCAGAGCATATAACCGTTTGTAGTACTCCTCAGAACTCAGATAGAAAAGGATCTTTGAGCAGAATATTTGCTGAACTTAATTCTAGGTCCTCTGTTTCATTGATTTACTTTTTTATGTTGTCTTTCAATATTACGCTAAGCACTACTAATTTAATTAAATCTATGTTACTGGAATAATATAATTAGTAGATGTTTAATCTAAATAAGCTTTCATGCTGCCTACTCAGGTGCAATGGCTAGTTAAGAATTTCACCTCCATTATAATTGTTTTTTATTTTTATTTTTTTTTATTGCTATTTTAACCTTCTTATCTGGGTAACTTACCATTTGGTTTTTCTATACTGTGGATCTAAAACAATCAACTAAGCATACACAATCAAAAGTGTATTAGTGCTTCCATATCTAAATATCTAAAAATAGTAAAGTGTTTCTAACAAGAAAATAGCACACTCAGCATTATTCACTAAACACTTAAAGGGACCTTCCAGTGCCAGGAAAACAAACTGTTTTTCTGGCACTGCAGGTCCCCTCTCCCTCCCGCCCCCCATCCCGAGTTGCTGAAGGGGTTAAAACTCCTTCAGTGACTTACCTGTATCCAGCGCCGATGTCCCTCGGCGCTGGGTCAGGGTCCACCCATGCTCTTTAGCCAGGTAAAGAGGTACATATTGGACAAAAAGCACTGAAGGCCAAAACTGAAAAAATATCAAATTATTTTTGATGTTTTTGCCAAGATCCTAAAAATGCTTTTTTTATTGTTTACTATGCAAAACAAACATAAATAGCTACCTTAAATCACATTGTCACAAACATTAGACATAGGGTTTTTTTAGTCAAGATTTTACATTGCTTAGTATGCTTTATGAGTAAGAAAAATGTACAACCAAGCATTTTAAATTGTCTCATTAATATTTGTGAAATGGCACATCATAATAAATATGTATAACATGTATCTTGTGGTAACAAAGAACAAGTTCTTGTACAATAGTTTTTGGTTCTTTCCATAATTAAGAGCCCATTAATTTTCTTCCATTGTTTAATTTCTTTTACCCAAATCGTTTCATTCCCAAAACATTCTCACAAGGATAATGCAGTCCCACTGCTTACTGACCCATATGGAAAGAGACACATATGCCCAATTTACACTCTTGATTTTCATTAATGTCATTATTTTTACGATCTAAAGAATATTAGTGTTAGTAGATTTGGAGGTCAGTCAGTGCATTAAAAAGAAGTATTAAAAAAAGGGATAGAAATCTATATTATTCCTTCTGGACGACTATATTTAGATCTTACTTTCTATTCATTAGGCCATGAGTAATTCCATTATCTGTATTTTATGCTTAATTCATTTTTTAGCCTTTGTGAAACAAGTTATGATCTCATTAAGGATTGCACTCTAAAAGTAGAAATTTACTATTGTTGTTAAATACGCAGTATTGATACTATATCATATATACTTCCTATTTAATAATTAGACGTTTTATTTTGAACAAATTCACATAACCATATATAAATGCATAATATCAGATGCCCTATAGCAGTGGTTCCCAACCTTTTTTCACTTGAGTACCCCTTGGCAGCCCATTTCCATAAATTGTACCCCTCAGATTAGCAAAATGTTGTAATTAATATAGTTGCATTTATTTCAAATTTATACATTTTTCTCTGTCCAATCTCCCCCTTTTCTCTGTCCTAGGCTTCCCCTGCTTCTCCTCTGCCACATGCTCTTTCTGCTTCTCCTCCACACCAGACCCTCCATGCCTCTCCTCCACCCTAGTCTCTCCATGCTTCTCCTCCACCCCAGACTCTCCCAGCTTCTTCTCTTCCCGGGACTCTCCCTGCTTCTTCTCTGCCCCAGACACACAAACTGTCACACATGCAGACACACAGAAACACACATATAGATACAGATACACAGACACACCCGCAGATATGCACACTGATATACATACAGATGCACAGACACAGATTCAATGATACACAAACATAGAGATACAAACACTGACACACATACAGATACAGACAGAACAAAGCACTGACACATATGCATATACACAGACACACACACTGACACACAGATACATATCCTGACACATAAGCAGATACAGTGAAACACAGAAACATACACTGACACACATGCAGATACACAGATACATATCCTGACACACACAGATGCATACACTGACACACATACAGACAAAGAAACCCACACTGACATACATATACGAACACCGACACACAGATACAGTGATGCACATGCAAATACAGACACTGACGCAGATATAGGCACTGACACACATGCAGATACAGACAATGACACATACATAGGCACTGACACACATGCAGATACAGACACTGACACAGATATAGGCACTGACACACATGTAGATACGTACCCTGACACACAGATACAGATATATACCATCACACACATGCAGATACACACACATAGATACATACACTGACACACTTAAGGATACATACCCTGACACACAGATGCATACCCTGACACACAGGTAAACACACTGACACACAGATACACACTCTGACACACATACACATATACTGACAAACATGCAGATACATGGACACATATATACATACCCTGACACACAGACACATACCTTGACATACAGACACACACACTGACACACAGATACACACACTGACACACAGATAATTACCCTGACACACTTAAGGACACATACCCTGACACACAGACACACCCTGACACACATAGATACACAGATACACAGACACATAGATACATACACTCATACAAACACAGACACATACCCTGATACACATTCAGACAGTACCCTGACAAACCTACAGATACATATCCTGACACACAGATAGACACACTGACATAGAGAAACACACTCTGACATCCACGCAGATACACAAACACATGCAAATACAGACACACACACTGACACAGATACACACATTGACAAACATGCAGATACACAGACACATACATATACTCATACACTGACACACTTAAGGATTCATACCTTGGCACACATATGCATACCCTGACACATATGCAGATACAGTGAAACACAGATACATTCACTGCCACACATGCAGATACACAGATACAGACACTGACACACACAAGGACGCACAAATGCATACACTGACACACATACAGACAAAGATACCCACACTGACATACAGATACGGATACTGACGCACAGATACAGTGACACACACATGCAGATACAGACAGTGACACAGATATAGACCCTGACACACATGCAGATACAGACATACTATTACATACCCTGACCCACAGATACATACCCTGAAACACACACAGATCTATACCCTGACACACATGCAGATACACAGAGATACACACACTGACACACAGATACACATACACATAGATATATACCATGCCACAAATACAGATACACACACTGACACACAGATACATACCCTGACTCACATACTGAAACACAGATACATACACTGATACACATGCAAATAAACCAGGACTTGACAAATTTGCTTGTAATCTAAGAGCCAGCTAAAAAAGTTAGGAGCCAGTATTTTTTTAACTAACAAAGCTTAATTTTCAGTGACAAAAATAGAATTCTTACGTCTATCTTCAGTCCGTACTCCCACCTCTTCAAGATTTCTCGAGGGCTGCACCGTTCCTGTGGAACTCGCTTCCCTCCTCCGTTAGATGCTCACCCAGTCTCCACTCCTTCAAAAAATCTTTATTCCCACTTCTTCATAAAAGTGTATCAATTAAACTGTTAATAGCTCCTGACTGATTCCTCTTGTGCAACTGTCACTAGTCTAATACTATCCTTACCTTTTTGTGTCATTTTACCCCACTCCCTCTAGCATGTGAGCTCATTGAGCAGGGCCCTCAACCCCTCTGTTCCTGTGTGTCTAACTTGTCTGGTTACAACTACATGTCTGTTCGTTCACCCATTGTAAAGCGCTGCGGAATTTGACGGCGCTCTATAAATATCATAATAATAATAATAATAATAATTCTTAAAGGTACAATATAGCCACCAGAACCACTGCAGCTTAATATAGTGGTTCTGGTGTCTATAGCTTGTCCCTTCAGGTGTTTTTTTTACTGTAAACACTGCCTTTTCAGAGAAAAGACAGTGTTTACATTGCTGCTTAGTAGCACCTCTAGTGGTCATCACTCAAAATACGCTCGGGATGGAGGCGCTGAATGTTCCCCATAGTGATGCTTTGATTCAATACATCTTTTTGAGGAGATACAGATTAGTGCATGCACAATAACCTCCCATTGCTTTCCTATTGATTATCTCAGCCATAAAAAAGGGTTCACAGCGAGACTGCCACAGCGTGGGAAAACAGGTAAGTAAAATCACCTTTCTCAGAGTGGGACCGGTCACCTAAGCAGACACTCACTAAGAGGCAGATAAACACACAGACTCACAGACAGACATACACTTGCTCGCAGACAGATACACACACAAAATCTCAGACACATAAACAGACAAACACACACATTCAGAAGTTGAATTTTTAAAATTATTTTAATTAAAACTCACCCAACCTCCCGACCTTTTGGAGAGGTGGAGTGAATAGGCTTTCCCTGGGTCCAGTAGGGCTGCTGTCATCTCCCTGCTCTGCTCCCTGTTGTGCACTGTTTAGTTTAGTATGCCAGGGGGCGAAATGACGATGCCGAAATTCCAGCTCCCGGCTTTGCAGTGCGAGCAAGGGAGCAGAGCAAGAAGATGACAGTTCACTGCCCCGCCCACCCAGGTCTATTCCACACAGCACCCGCTGGTCCATCTCTGCCCTCCCTCAAGACGCACATGCTCTCTCCCACGACTGGCCAGCCGCCTCCACTCTCTCCCGCGACTGGCCAGCCGCCTCCGCTCTCCCACTACTGGCTGGCAGGCCACCTCTGCTCCCCCATGGCTGGCCACTTGCATACTTCCTTGCTGCTCCAGGCTGATATATTTCAGGCACAGGACAAAATTCCTAGTGGCCATTGGTTACCTGGCGTCTAGGATTTGTCAAGCCCTGAGATACACATACACACACAGACACATACCGTGACACACACTGACACATACAGTGACACGCAAACACATAAACTGACATACAGATACACACAGACACACTGATGCACACACACATACACTGGCATACAGATACACACTGATACATACCCGGACACATGCGCTGATGCATGGACACATACAGATACACAGACATACGGATAGACTGACACACTGACACATACTGTGACACACACGCTGACACATACTGGGACATTCACTGACACATTCTGTGACACACACACACTGCAACATACTGTGACACACACTGACACATACAGTGACACACAGATACATACACAGACACATGTAGTGACATATACAGTCACACACACACATACACTGACATACAGATACACACATGCAGATACACTGACACATACAGACTCACAGACATACAGATACACACACAACACTACACACACACACACACACACACATACAGATACACAAATCCTACCTTGTGGCTGACTGGGTCTGGTGGGAGTTTACATCCTGCTGCTCTCCCGGTCCACTCCGCCTGCCCTGCCCCCTCCTCTCCCATGGGGCATGCACTGTGTGCGAGCTGGGAGGAGGTAGTTATAAGCTTTTACTTCCTCCCAGCTTTGGCTGCAGGTAACACAGAATTCCGGTCGTGCTATTAATCCGCCGCAGCGCGTGACCGGACCCCTGAAGGCACATGTGTATCGGGTGGCCCAAGGTGCATGGGCTACCCGATACACTCAGGCAGCAGTTCCCAACCCGTTCATGGGCTGGCACCACCGCCATTACCCAAACTTTTGCGCGTACCCCCAGGAGCAAATACTGCCAACAATGTACCACTTGTTTAAGGTTGCTTTATGGTGAATTTCTGCTAGCTAGCAAGTTAATGTGACACATTCATGTGGCTAACTTCCCTACCTTACGTTATAGTGTCTCTCCAAACTCTTTACTAACTAGAAAGTAAAAGGTGTGGTTAGGTGTGTAAATAAATGGGACACTATGCAGAGACTATCTTTTACACCTTGCACTAGGTCTTGGGTTGGTAAATGGGAAGGATAGAGGGGTTTGAGTTTTCTAAATTGGGAGAGAGTCCACAACTGATACCATTGCTGATATCAGGAGACAGGTTACCCCAGCTGTACAGATTCCTGCTAAATAATATCATGACAATCTCAACAAAAATAAACTAAAGACAAATTTATTAAGTATTTTGAAATCTACACAGAATATTACATGTTTAAATAAATTTCATTTAAGAAATATGAAAATAATGTCTTGAATGAGTCATGTGCATGAATAGTGCAGTTAAATACAACTAATGATTTACAGCAATAAATAAATTGGCTATTGCTTGCTTCCATCTTTGCATTTCTTATATACTGTTAAAGTATATTGACAGGCTATCATTCTGATGAAGTGATTAATCTTCTGGAGCTTTTCTTGTCAATTAAAACTCTGGATAATGAATAGACCTGAGCATGCATTGCAATTTGTAATACATCAATTAAAGGAAATGCAGTCAGAATGCTCTTCAGTGACCCTTGGTACAAACGGCACCTCTAATCTCCAATATGTGTATATAAGTCAATCATCAAATTATGTGGAATCATTTGTGATTTTGTGATTATTCATTTTATTCACATGGAAGCAAGACTGCAGTGCTTTCCCTATTCATAGTGATAAGGGCTGTTTATCTATATATAAATACAAATTCTGATTGTGTGTTAGAAATTTAAACTTCAGAATGCTGACTATTAATGTAAATGAAACATTTTACAAAAGGGACCCTCTGGGCACAAAACAACTTATTGCATTTAGTAGCATTTGACTTTATAATCACTCTGTATATTTTTTGCATGATCAGTTCCCTTTAGCTATTGCAAAAATAAAAAAGCTTGCCCCAGGGGAGGGCTGTCAAGAGCCGAAGGAGGGCATTTTCTCCCAGGTCACTAGTAGAGAAAGGTCTGTGGGCTACTGCCTCCTAGCACAATACTACATATATTATGTAACTATATTCTTGTATAATTATTGTATTCCAGTTATTTCAGCATTAGCATAAAACATATTATAGTAATATAATAATTGAAAAAAGGAATGGAGTATGACTTGATGGTGTTAGTTTCGTCTCAAGTTGGACAGTCTGCTTATTGTTCCCTCAGGACAGATGTAGCTAGCCCTCTCCTGGCCTGCCCTCTTAGCTATTATTATTTTATTATTTATATAGCGCCATCAGATTCCGTAGCGCTGTACAATGGGATAGCTATGTCCTGGTTGGCTTTCACTATGGTGCATGTGCAGAGCTCAGCCACAGGGAGCAATAGCTGGACAGGTGGAAATCAAGCACCCTGCAGTAGGATGATACCCAAGCACTATTTGTCCGTTGTCAAAATACCCATTTGCTTTGTAACCGCTGCTAGTTCCCCTATTTATCACTATAACATCTTATACGTCATAGAATTTAGCAGGGCTAACCGTACAGATATCTTAGCTATCATATTATATAGTTAGTAAGAGTTCCTCTATTTAAAATATATTAATAATTGAGAATAGAATAAAAATAGGGATGGTCTTGGAAGCAATAAAGTTTTGTCTTTTTAAATATTTATTAACTAAAAAATAAATCTAGACATATAAAAACTTCATAATCCATTATAAAAATTTATAGCAGAGTTTATATGATTAAAGTATATGCTTGCAATATCAGTAAAATAGAATAACATACCATCTAGAACATGTCAACATCTCAGTCATGATAAAATGGAACAGCGCCTCTGTCTCCAAAATCTCTCCTCTTTCTCCTAATATTAATAAGTACACAAATTTATACCTTAGATTTTAACTTGGCAAAGATACAAGGCCATGACTTGGTCATTTCACATGGGAACATCTTAATCAGTCTATTTTCATGACCTAGACATCTTATCTATGCTTAGACTAAAACGTAAGGGTACACATGACATGGGGAATTCCCTGTCTTGTTGTTACATTAACCCAGGACAAAATGGCGTCCTAAAGTATGAACACCATATTCACTGAATATGGGTAAGAGGTCATTTATTAAAGAAACATTTTATGAAAAACAATATGTTCCATTTCTAACAATTTGTCAGTTTGCATAATCTCTTAAAGACAAAGTACATAGTTAAAGAAATAAAAAATGTCATTCTAAAAACTTGTAATGTTTGCATATGCCCATAACAGCTCTATGTTTGTGCCCACTGTATGTCTCTGTTAGTTCTGTCTTTATAGACATGATGGTCCACCTTCTAAGCACACCCCAGATCATCTGTTCATAGTCTGAAGATCACCATGCAAGACACCCATAGCCTCCCTGGACTTTTCAAACTGCTAACAGTGTTTCCTTAGCTCATTAGTATGTGCATTGAAGGGGATGAGAATTTGCTCTTCACATTGCCCTCAGTGTACATACACACAAGCAGTTGAAGAGCTGATAGTCAGAAGAAATCTAGTAAAAATGCATTAAAAATCTATTAAAAAAATAAATTTTTCTATGAACATTGTAACATACACCAACATTTTTAATAATATTTAAACGTACATATATATTGAATATTTAATTAAATATACACATGCCTCCTATATTAGATTAATAATGAAATAAATAAGCTAGCTTCATGGTAACAATACCTAATAATCCAAAACTGGTAATCAAGAAGACTGCCTGTGGATTGCACATTTGGATTTATATAAAATGGATATAATATTCATTGGTTTAACAGCAGCCTTTTGCCAAGGAACCTAGTAGAAATTTGGGCTATAAGATAGAGATCTATTATTGGGTTTTACACTCCACTCACTGACAGATGCTACCATTCATATGCAGTCCTCTCACAAGCTTAATTAAAGGTAAACTCGCTTCCAAGTTGTTTTTTAACTTCCAAATAAGTGTAGAAATTCTCACTTTATCCTGAAACCAGACACCTCCTTCTTAGTGTCCTGTCAATCATTGTTATAAGCTCTGTTTTTTTGCGCCTGCCAGCCTGCATACAAAAAGCACACGGATAGAATTTACAAAATTTTTTATATAATTTTAGAAGAAAAAGAAATACCACCATGAATCTGGTTAACGCAAGCTAATCGTTTTTAATTAAATTCTATAGTTCCTGGAGAAGTGAACAGTCCCCATTTAATGCTAGGAGTGTAATCCCCACTAATCATGGATACATTGGCACACATATCCTTGTGCTGCTCTAATATTATGAAAGCACTAGCCCTTAGACAAATACCGCCACTAACCCTAACACTAGATTTATTCCTTGCATTATCCACTAACACTTACATATTGACCCTAGCCTTTAAATGTCATATAATGGAAGATCTCAGAGTTCTGGAGAAATTTTTAAACTACTCAACCTACAGTTTTGTGAGTAATGAAATAGTATATGTATCCTTTATATAGTCTGTTTGTGTGATATAGAAAAGATTGAACTATATATCCATGCTCTTATAAGCTCCTATCCTCTCTTGATAAAGTATTTTATAAACATTGAGGAGCTGTTTGTTCCAATTTTACGTTCAGCCACTAGGAAGCTATCTTAGCTTTTTTAATTCAGTTGGGTTGCCTGTTTGGTTTTGTTGTCTGACTATATGTGTGAACTAGTTATTATTTAAATTGAATATTGACTTGTTGACTAGTTTTGTTGTTTGAATATTTTATATTTTATTGACATTTGAATGTATTTATTTTCTTCATACCACTCAGGAAGGTTTTCATTTTTTATTGTATTTGACTTATTATGGAATCTGGGTCTTGTAGAGTGACTTTGCGTGCCATCCTTTTCCAGACTTTTTATACTTATAATATCAACCTAATATCACCACCAGCTTACAAGTAACAAGGTTATTGTTTTTCATTCCTATGTTTTTGCAGCTGTATAAATAGTTTCTACAAGGTTACTCATACCTTCTGTTTTTCACTTATATGCATATGCTTAGGGTTATCCAGATTCTAACTTTTTGCTCGCTGTGGCACAAGGCAGAAGAGCTAAACCTCACTGATGATCCCACTGAAGGCCCAAGCAAGCATCTAAATTTGCTGTATTTTGTGTACAGAACCTGCTGATATTGACAATCTAGATTGCTGTTTTTGACTAACAGTAGGGCAAGTCGTTATAATTTTGCCCATTCAGTGGAAGTCATTGGTGGATCAACTTCAGCTAAAATAAGTCTGTTCTCTTCTAGTCTTCCATTTATATGACCTTATTGTATCTTTATTTTGACATTTTCACTACTAAGTGCAAACACTTCTCACAAAGGGCCTGGTATTAGCCTTAGTGCTTAAAGGTTAAAAGGCTTTAAATAATGTGTGCTCAATAATTTGATGCATACATAGCTCTATCTTTAACCCCTTAAGGACACACAACAGAAATATTCCGTCATGATTCCCTTTAATTCCAGAAGTTGTGTCCTTAAGGGGTTAAGCAACAAAATAGTGAATATACATGATGTTTCTGAGAGCATATTTCCCAATGCATTTAATAAAGTCTTGTTAAATGATCATAATTTAAATAGCATTTAGCATTAAATATTAAATTTTAGAATTGGTTTCTTTCCACATCAGCAAAATATGCTAAAACAGTGTGACATTTGCACTACAGCTTCTGGTGCTTATTAGCATGTGTGTAGGGAGTACTGAATCAATATTTTGCAGACAAAGAAAAAAAAGATGAACTATAATCAACATAGCTCCCCCCTCCACTTATCTTATGTTTGCTGTGGTCATTGTATGAATTCTTCAGTAGAAACATCATAATATAAACTCTTTATCTTATTTTTCTTTAGTTAAATAGATAATAGCATACAATTATACTGCTATGCACAGGTGCTAGTAGAATATGTAATATTTGTGGACACGTAAGAAAAAAATATTTTCTGCTTGTGGCAATGTGACATTAATTCTTATTTTTACTATGTATTTTTTTTCCACCACCATGTTGTTATATATTTATTTTAGTAGCAGTTAAACTTTTATCACTTCTTGAAATAAAACAACAACAACAAATCTATATTAATCACTAGCAGGAAATATGACTTTGAAATAAACAACCACTCAATGGATACATCTCTTGAAGGCAAAAGGTTTTTAGCCAATATCTATTCCACACTAAAACAAAGAGCATGTAGTTGCATGTAACTGCAGCTCTGCCAGAAAATTAACCCAAAGCTACTACAACCTGTGCTTACAAGCCACCTTTGGGTTGTACTCTGCCCCATCTTATAGCCTGATTGATATGGCATTCAAATGAAGTGTGAATAGAACATATACCTCCTTTTACAGGTTTAATAATTACATTCTTACTTTCCCCAGGGTAGTCTGAAATAATACCAGATGTACTGATCTCCTAATTCTGGGACTAACCATTGGATAGTCAATCCAAACATAATTTCACAAAAACATTAGTAAGCATTGTCTGCAAAGATTCTGTTCACTGCCTGTTCCTTCAAAAAATATTTATTAGTCTTTTAATAAGATTAATTTATTCCACTTCACAAGCTGGCGGTCAGACAGGGTGCCTTCCTGACTCTCAGATATGGCCTCAGAGCCTGAGATACTGCAGCAACTAACTGTAATGCTCCAAGATCCCGTCAGACTTCCATAGCATAATGGCTGATTTCTACAAAGATGTCCAGACATACACACAAACCAGCTCAAGTCTTAAATGGATAAACCATGCAGTGTGCAACATTAGGTGGTCGACAAGAGAACCTCCATCGAGGCAGTTCAGAATAACTTGCCTGAGCATGTGGCGAATGTGGAGGACAGATACTGCCACAATAATGTGAAGATTTGTGAAGTACCTGATCCTGTCACATTGAAGGAACACCAAATCTACTTCTTAGCATTCTTCAAGAATGTGCTCAGAATGGGAATGGTTCAAGCAGGGCCGCAATCAGGGGGTGACAACGGGGATGACGGTTGTCACGGGCCCGGCGGTCCTGCTTTGGCAGTCCAGGGCCCCACAATTACTCTCTGCACCTATATATAGCGATAATCGCTATATATAGGTGCAGCTGTACTTGACAGCATTTCCCTCGCTCTAACTCCCACGAGACGTGCGGCCGTGGGATACCATGGCAACGCTCCGCTCGGCGCACACACCACATCTCGCGGGAGTTAGAGCAAGGGAAATGTTGTAAAGTACAGCTGCAGTCCGCTGGGCCCCCTCTGCAAGTATAGCTAGCCGGGGGGCCCCATCATGCCACTGGACAACCAGGGATCATGGAATATTCCCCCCTCCCTGAACCAGGTAAGAAACAGGGAGGGGGAATAACTTTCATTACATTACATGCATACACTAGTAAACACACACACTCTGCATTCAATACACTAACACACACACTGCATCCACTGCACTAACACACACTCTGCTTTCACTACACTAACACACACTGCATCCACTACTACACTAACACACACACTGCATCCACTACACTAACACACACACTGCATCCATTACTACGCTAACACACACACTGCATCCACTACACTAACACACACTCTGCATTCACTACACTAACACACACTGCATTCACTACACTAACACACACTGCATCCATTACTACACTAACACACACACTGCATCCACTACTACACTAACACACACACTGCATCCACTACACTAACACACACACTGCATTCATTACACTAACACGCACACACTGCATCCACAACACTAACACACACACTGCATTCATTACACTAACACACACACTGCATTCATTACACTGACACACACACTGCATTCATTGTGGGGGGGAGGCCAGCTGGGGGGGGGGCGTGGGGGGCCCAGACCTTGTGCTTTGTCAGGGGCCCCAAAATTTCTGGTGGCGGCCCTGGGTTCAAGGATAGGGCCCACAGCGTCCCTGAGCCCTGCAATCTTTCTGTGGGCATCACAAGAGATGTAGACGTCCAGTTCTATTGTCTAGAAAGGCTCTGATGGCTGCCACTCATGAGCTATGATCTTTACCTGACCATATACAGGTCCTACTTTCTATGCCTCCACTCTCATTATGCTCAAACACCAAAAATTCATTACCATCATATACACACCGTAAAGTTTCCTATCATCTCATATTACAAACGACTAAGGACAATCTAGCGATACACTGTAAGTCAAACGCTCTCCTTGCCCCTGCAGACCATTTCTGAAGCTCTGTAATCCACATGCAATCGCTAGGATATGTCCATAGGTTTATGGGTTGCACTTTCAAATTTAAGAGGCAACTACTCCCCTCTGCTTCCCCTCCCCCTCCCTTTCTCATGGAGTCTTTTAAAAATGTTTATATTGGGTTCCTTGTTTTATTCTGTTAACTGCAATTACTTGTCATGGCAGTCTGATAGATATCCAGTGCTGATGTCACATCCATACTAAATGTAGTGGATTCCATTTTATTGTTAAAGCTGATATTAAATGATGTGCTCTAGCTCTACATTTTCATTTTTTAGCTGTATGTTGGCAGCACCTGGGGTATGTCTGTATATGAAATACCTAATATATATATATATTGTGTGTGATTGCACTTAGGTGTAAAATTACAGCAGAACAAACACAGCTATGTCAAATTTCCCAAGACTTTCACATATAGACACTAAAAAAAGCTCAGCTATGAAGGGGTTTCTACAGTCATCATAATAATACATTCATTGCAGGTCAGCAAGGGATGAAGCAATCACATGTAATTGTAAACTTGAACATCTAATAACAAATCATTTTCACATTGCACACTTACTATTCTAAGAATAGTAAACTATCCAGTCAATCAAATGACGAAGACTGGGGCCTCACACATAACAATGCTGTCAGCAGTGCTTCATATGGCTGCATCTGTAAAATCACTTTACTTTTCCACTTTAAACCTTTTTCCATCTAGACACCTTACTACCACTACTACATTAGTTTTAGCAACTGAAATATTTTATACCTTTATTATATATCTCTTTTACAGCCCATTACTGAATTACAAGATTTAAAAAATATTTGCAAGTCGCTGGAATAACTCTCAACTTTGTATGCTCTGTTTAAAGGATCACACTGTCTGAAAAACGGTGTGTTTTTTTTTTCTCCATTTCAAGATAGAAAGGATTAAATACAAACATATACCTGTGAGTAAACCCTTTCTGAATTGTTTTGTAGATTATACTCCTATACCTAAACCCATATACATAAGTCTGCTGCCCACTCCCAGGCACTTGCAAACATAAGTTAAAGTTATATAACTAATATACAATGTTAGCTTAGTAGAACAAAAAAAGATTATACAAGATTTAAAATGTATTCAATGATTCAAGGTTGATCTTTCCTAGTAGCTCTGTGGATTTAAAATTTAAAATTTTAAACCAAAATAACCAAACTTGAAGCATGGCAGATTTAGAGATTTTTTCCAATTCTCTATTTTGGCCCTGAATTTAAAATTCACTTTGAATGCATTTTAGTGTGATTTAGCTTAATATTGCTCTTGGAGTGAGACCAAATTGTCCTGTTTACATGACCTGTGTCAAGCACTCTTGCAGTGCTCCTCCTAGTGTGGCTGTGCTCCTGGCAATCTGCAAACCTAAATATAGAAACCAGATATCAGTGAATAGAGGGTGACATGTTATTTAATAGATTTCTTGCTGTCATGACAGTAAAGATTGTGCTTGCATACATTTGTAAAGATTTCAGAGAGATGATGACACCAGGGGTACTGTGAAGGCATTAATGCTTTATATCCTCTCAAATGATTAGCTTTTATGACATATTTAATAATATAATAATTGGGATACAGTGACATGAACTAGAATGTCTGTATTATTCTCTCTCATATTCTATATAATGGCACAATGCAGTCTTTTTTGAGACTTGGCTGGGGACTAACCAAAGAGCTCCTTTGTTTTTGCTCATTTTCAGTATTTTCAATATTCTCATATTCTCTCTTTTTGCTTCAATGCATTTGCTCACGGTCTCCTTAATTTAAAAGTGCAATCCAGATATGGACCCCATGCTTATCTCACTGACAAAGCCCAAAGAAGGACAAAACATTTGTCTGGGCCCTACTTTCTCACACCTGTCTCTTACAATCTAGCTCCCTGTTACAGCTTGTTTTTGTTTACATTTCTATCAATTACTGCCTTCACTTATTTAGTCTATAATTATAATAATATTATATCCTCTTTCTTCACCCTTTCTTTTCTTAATCTATTCTATTCTATGTTTCTATTCTTCTTTTTTGGTTTATTTGGTAAACTTTTCCCTCCTCTATTTTGTTATTGCAAAATAAAGTCTTAAGCCACATAAGCAGTACATGTATTCTAGTTCTGGTAAAATGATGTATGTTAATGCACACTAAATGAAACAAAGATCAAAGAGACTCTCTAAGTACCATAACCACAATAAAATATTAGAGTCATTATAATACAACTGTTAAACATGTTTTGAGTGATTTGCTAAAAAAAAAAAAAAAAATGGGCCTCCCCCAGCACCCAAATACTGCCCTCTTGGTTGCTGGAAATGCCCTCTCTGATGCTGCTGAAATAATGAGGAATTGTATTTTGAATTACTATGAATTTGGATGACAAGAATAGGTACCAAGTGCTGCGACAAGTCATTGCACTATATCATAACTAGTTGCAGAAATTCAACTTAATGTATAGAAAACTCTCATTTATTCAGTCATTTTGTTTTGCAGCAAAGATCTCATTAATTAAAATAACAAAAGTAAATTATTATAAACTGTGAAAATTATATAGATAATTGTTTTGTTGAGGGATATACTAATATGTTATTGTTGGCATTTTCTCCTAATTAAAGGGTTTTAGACACACTAAGGGCTTTATTCACGGAAGAAAGAATTAAAAAAATTGCCAAGTATAGGGCAGAAACTGAAAATATAAGTGATAATAAGACATTTCATTAGGATACGTTTTGCTGCTGAGATATTTAACCCTGTATTTTGCAAATCATTATTTGTTGTTTTTTTAAATAAACTTCTGAATGCAGTTTTTAAGCTCTCTTTTAGCCTTACAATTTGGCCCAAATTTGCTAACCCATTATTTCACACGTTATTTTTCATAATCTTTATATAATTTATCCATACCCACCTTTGAACTCTGTCATATTTGGTATTTTCTAATATAGGTAAATCCAGTGAACAAACTGATTTCCTTCTCTATATCAAATAAATAATGACATATTGCACCCCCGTCAGCCCAAATTAAATGTACCTATTTTATGTATCTAGTGTTATGTCAGTAACTGAGGTTTAGTATTTTCTTAAGAATGCAGTTTTCCAATGTGTCAAATATTTTATCACTTCTGTATATTCTATTATTAGTGTCTTTTTTTTTTCTTGCTGAACAGATTGTGCTGTAGGTTTTCACACAATGGCATGAATAAATTGAATTAATAATTTCAACTTTAGCAATTATAAACTTGGATTTTTATACGTATTTCAAAGTTACTTTCAAATTCAGTTTGCATCAGTGCCAGCAGCTTACAGCTATTAAAAGGCAATGTTTTATAATCTTCAAACTAGCAATGTATGTTTGAGTTTTGTATGTCAAAAGTAAGAAAAATAAAATGCAGTTATCTAGTTGGCTTGTTGGATATGCTACATATGTGTAAAGCAAACACAAACAAAAGGAAACAGCTTAGATATCAAAATGAATGTAGAATTTTGATACATGCTAGTCCAACTCTAATTTTCCACTTTTATATTAAGTTTACCCCCACACACAGTATAATATAATATAATGTTTATATTTAAATTTTGGTGAAAATAAACAAAAACAGGAAAATGAAAAAGTAAAAATTGTTCATATAATTTCAGCTAATACTTTTTTTTCACAAGTAGTGCAGTTAAAGAAAAATACATCATTATAGTTTTTTAAAATTCTTTTATTTTTCCTGAGTTTGAAAATCAGATGCATTTTAAGTCATTTTTTTGCAAAACAGATCTCACATTTAAAAGAGTGTATTAATCTTTCAAATATAGCATTTTTAAAATGTAATACTTATTTTAACAGTTCTTATACAGAGCCCTTATCCAGAGTGCTTTACAATTATACAAAAAGAACATTAGTAATCATACGATGCGGCCGTTTAATTCTGTGTACCTTACTGATGTCTCATGAATCGTTGTTTCATGGCATACTTTTGGTCATTTTGACCATTCGTGAAAAGGGACCTTTGATCAATTTCGCCTTAGATTGGTAATTGAATCACAAAATATACACTTTGACTTGCAAGAGAAAACTTAGTTCTGAAAAATAATATAGCTTGAATATGACAATATTGTATTAGAATGTCTCATCAGTTAGTTTAAAGATAACATCTTCATTTAAAGAAACCCTCCAAGCACCATAAGCACTATACCACCCTGCAGTGGTTATGATGCCAGGAGGCCCTGGTACCGCACATTTTAAGCAATAAAGACATTTTAGAATAGTGTGTCATGCTAGCTGGGGTCCCATTTCTTCTCACCTCTTCTTCCACCTGCTTAGGATCTTCTGTTAGCTCTCCTATGCCCTGCAGGGGTGGGCTAGTTAAGCCCTGCACCACTAGACCTAGCACAGACAGAAATCTTCTGTCTTTCTGTCTGAAGTAATGGAGGCAGGGAGCCGCATCTTGCGACCACTGGTCTGAGGTAAAACCATACAAAGACAGTTTGACTACTTAGAATGCATAACCACTACAGGGCGCTATAGTGTTTCTGATGCTTGCAGTGTCCCTTTAATGTTTTTACTTGTTGCAGGAATATAATAGCAAAAATATTTACTGTGTCTATAACTTGTGTTCGTTATGCTATAACTAAATGCTTACTGAATTTGCAAAATTGTATTGTTGGATTTGCATTTTAAACCTATGCAATGTTCATTAACTATGAAACCTTTATTGTAATTGCTTGTCTGAGATCATGGAATCTTGCCAGAATATTGGAAAAGGTTTCTTTTCTATTGAAATGACTTCAGATTCTAACCAGCACTCAAATTGGACTCAATCATGAATTGCAAATTGCTACAGAATTGAACACAGCTTTGTTGATAGCTTGTTTAAAACATAATTGTCTTACAAATAGTATGCATACTTAATTGAGTGTCTTTTTTGCTCTATTTGAAAACAAGAATGCTACTTTTCATATGTAGAAATTAGTGATCAAATGATAAAATGAACTTAATTTTAAAGAACTTGAACTAACTATTAATTTTGTGCACAGTTACACTATTGATTTTATCTGAGGTCCATGTCTAAATGGAATCATGAAATTGAATTGAAGGGAAATACAACTTTAATTTTAACACTGTGAACAAACACCTGTAAACACACTTACAAACATAATGCATTACCATTTTACATAGCTTCCTACATGGAGCAGATTTAAGTACGGTGTAAGTAACAGAGACCTACACCTATAAGTGGAGTGCTCAAACACATATATAGCTTACCAAAGGTTATTTCGTATCATGGTACAGTAGAAAATACATGTAAAGAAATACAGAAAAATACAATATAGTGCAGATGGTATATAAAGTGGCAATGCAATAATAATGATGGAATCTTAATGGCTGGTGCACTCACATTCCAAGGAGCCTGTATATGGGAACACTGGCTCCATATCAAGGCTTGTGTGCTTATAATGGTAGCACCACCCTTCTACTTCGACTTGGAGTGATTCTCAAAGACAAAAAACAGAGGGAGAGCGAACCAATGTGTAGATTGCGGTCATAAAAGCACACATATATATTAATAAATGTGGTCCTCACCTGGTCCTGAGCCTGTGGGTCCTGGCTCTAGGTTTGTAAACTCTGTGCCAATTTAAATGGGGATGGCACTACCCCTATGAAGATTCTCTTGGAGGCTCCAAAAAAGGACTTGTGTTTGTGTGTATGATTTTGCAAAGCCTCCAAGAGCCTCCAAGAGAATCTTGGGCCAAGAAAATATGTCTGCTTCATCTTCAATGGTTGTTTGTCAACTTCCAAAATATCACAAGTATCAAAATGTAGTTATTGGTTTTCACTACTGAAATCTAGTCACAAGTATTGGCTATTAGCTTCCATTATTCTCTAAATGGATTTATGACATGCAAATAAATATTCATATGCTGACCTGATAGACTTGTATTCTTGGCACATTTCCCTCAGGAACAACAGTGACAGTTACAATGCTTTATATATCATATACACAAGCTATCTAATTGTTCATAATTTACTGAACTTGTATGTATCAACAAAACCTAGGGGCACAATTAATTAGCTTAATGGGAGTGGCATGTTTAATAAATGTAATGACTGACACAATTTTTTATTAAATTAAAATGATGCTTAATTTATGTTTATATATTGGGGCTATATATATTACTAAACTGTTCATTTTTGTAATTGTCTCATTTATTGTAAAATCTCCCCCTTTGATAATTGTAAAGCGCCACGGAATATGCTGGCGCTATATAAATACCAATAACAATAATAATAATAATGATAATAGTTATACATTTTTTCACACACGAACAATGCTGAGTCATAACTTTCTAAGCAATAGTTTTAGTTGTAATTGTCCAAAAAATAAAATATGAGACAATAATTGCTAGATTGTGCTAGCAAAAATCTGTGTAAGCAAAACATTATCATTTGTAAAGGATAAGAAAGAAATCATGATTGTTTCATTTAAAATTTAAATTACTGTTTCCTAATGTGTTTATCCCTTTGGAAAAGATATGTTTCTATACCTGACTATGCAATATGAGTAAACAAAATCTCTAGTCCTCTAAATCAAGAAATTAGCAACTATTAATGAGCATATATTTAACAATGACACCAAAAATTGCGCTTAAATTATAAAATCTAAAATTATGTTAAATGAAATATTTTTCTATCAATATTGGTTATTTTTTTATATTATTCATTATTACTGCTATTTATCAACTGCCAATAATGCATATAACAAATATAATAAAAGCCTCTGAGGAAAATTAATACTAAGAACCCTACTTAAAGGAACACTATAATGTCAGGAATACGAACATGTATTCCTGACACTGTAGTTGTAATAACACTATTTAGGCCCCCATCCCTTCTCTCCTTCTCTCCTTCATTTAAAAGGTGAGTTCACTTGCCATTATTTTAATGCCATAATGCCATGATAATCTCATCAAGGCTGGCTCTGCCCTGCTCCGCCTCCAAACCAGATGATCTTCAATTGAATTCCTACAGTAAAGCACTGGGAGGCTGTTGCACATGAGATGCTGAACGTCAGAGTTGCATACTATGCAGCAGCGATCCAGGAAGCACCTCTAGTGGCCGTCTGAGTGACTGCCTCTAGAAGTGTTCCTAGACAGTAATGTAAGCCTTTTCTTGCAGAGACATACTATACACACCAGAACAACTACATTAAGCTGTAGTTGTTCTGGTGACGATAGTGTCATTTTAAGCTCTCACTTCACTGAATAATACATTTAATTATCCATCCTCCCCAAGTGTCCTCCAGATTCATATCCAATATTTTGATTCCAAGGCCCTGTCTGCTAAAATAACACACTTTTACTGCATACAAATTACAGTAAATGTATTTTAAAAAATTACTTCATGTTGAAAGGATTCTAAATTATAGACATGTCCAATTTGTTTCGGTCCGAATATGAATTCGGATTAATTTTGGGCAATTCGAACATTCGGATGCTTCAGAATGTCCAAAGTGCCGAATTGCTAAAGTCCTGAATTTCGGAAGTGCAGAACTGAACCGAATGGCCGAAGTGCCGAAGTGCTTTGGATTTCTTAAAATTGGCAAAAAAAGAGAGGGATGTAAAATTATGTGAATGATGACAGGGTTAGAGTTAGGGTGGAGTTAGGGTAGGGGTAGGGTTGGGTTAGGGTAGGGTTAGGTGAGGGTTAGGGTAGGGTTAAGGTAGGGTTAGGGGTAGGGGAGGGTTAGGGCTAGGGAGCCCTATAGATTTTCCGAATTGCTGAAGTCTCGTACCGAACCGAATTGCAGAAAGTCCCAAATTGCCAAACCGAAGTGCCAAAGTCCCAAATTGTCGAAGTGCCACATTTTGTTTCTTACCCGAATTTCCGAACCGAACTGAATTTTTGGATCATGCACATCCCCACTAGATTACATTTTCATTTACATAAATATTTATCAGTAGAAGTAAAAGTGCTTTTCCGCTAGGATGAATTAACCAAATGCCTGTTAATATGCACCTGAACAAATCAATCTATCCTGGACCTGTGTCTTATACATTGATGACTTTCTTTCTTGCAAACTACCACTCAAGATTCTGATGGTGCCAAATGTGTGATTTGCCAAATTATGCAACATGAAAATATAAGATACTTTGTGGAACATATACTGCAGTAGCAATAAGTACTGATGTTATAAGGAAAGTGCCATGTACATTTACAGGAGAATATTTGAGGTTACAAAACAACATTCATAACACTATAGGAACCCTCTGCCCCCGCACCCCCCACGCCATTAAAAAGTTAAATAACCCTTTAAACACGTACCTGATTCCAGCTCAGAGAATTCTGGGTGCTGGTTTGTGCTCCTTCTCCTAGGTCAGACAATGGGGGGAACCTAGTGCGCACATGTGACAAGCTCCACGTGCATTAGGCCTCCCCAAAGGAAAGCATTGAATCAATGCTTTCCTATGACGATTTTTAACCCACTGGACGTTTTTATGCAAAGCGTGAGGATGTTTAGCATGGTTCATGGAGCCAAACTCCATGAAACTGCGGGATGCTCCTCTAGTGGCTGTCTGGTAGAAACTGCAATGTTGCAATGGTTAACCTTGCAATATAAACATTGCTGCTTCTCAAAAACGAAATATGAGGAGTGTTTATAATACTAATACTGCTGATCAAAATGTGACTATGAGAGCAGGCAGTAGATGGTCAATATCTGCCACATACATTATGCTACCTTAGTGATGACTATAGCTGTGCTACCCCATGAATGTGTAAATTATATAATCCTCTGCTAGTCTTTAGACAACATGGCTCTCAGATTTCTGAGGAGCCAATGTTTGTTCCAACTATTTTATTCAATATATGCAGTAAAATAGAATAACATCTCTTTAGGTTAATAAAAAGGAAATGTGTAAGCTCCGGGTTATGGTCAGTTTTAAAAGTTATTACTTTTTTAACGAGCTTAGAATAAGCAAACCTTAAGAAATGGCTGCCTTTAGATTCAAGGAGACAGTTTATTGCAAGGCAAGAGAGTTCCGTTTTATTATTTCCAGATTAGAACACGAGATATAGGATAGATAAACAAAACAACAAACAGCATTTTCTTTTTGTTTTAGTTATTGTCTCTTGTACTTAACAAGAGGCAAAATTATTTTTTTCACAGTTGGCTTTATTGTTATTTAAACAAAGTATCTCACCAATCTCAGTTAAAGTACCAACTATGGGTAGCATTGAAAGAACCCCTAAAAGGATGTTGACCTGACTATAGTTTAATTGACACAAGAATGAGCCAACCCTGATGCCAGACATCTGCGTTAGTCTGTCATTGAGTTGTCAGTTATCACACACTACTTAAGGTGATTGAGGGAGTTGGAACAAACTGTGGATTTTTCTAGTGATTTCCTGTATGTAAATAAATATACTCATATACAATGATCAGTTTTTGATCTGGAGTGAAATGGAAACCATTCACCCAGAATCCTCGATTCCATAATGGAGACGTGATGGTAATCGTTTAAAGAATTTTAGAAAATGAATTCATGTAAATATTCAGTAATTATGAAAAAAATATCACCTAACCCACCATCAAAAATGATAATCAATTTATTTACAACAGCTTAAACGATGTAAGTATTTTACATTGCCTGTGTTATGTCTGCTCATAAAATTATAACCTTCCTATTCAATGGATTATACACTTGCTCTATTTTATATTTTTATGTAGTCATCTTTTTCTACCATAAAAAGGAAAATGCTTTTGATTTTACTCATGATAACTAAAAAGAGAAAAGAAAGAAGTGTCCTCTGCAATTGCCAGCAAGGACTTCACTTTTGTTCCTCTCAGAAGGAAATTATGCCAGCTGCTTGATACAAAACAACTTAAACTTACACACATAAATGAAACAGCACTTTCATATCTTTCTCATTCACAAATTAACCACAGGGATTCTTGTTCACAGTCCCTGTACAGAAGACCCTTTTTTTCAGTTTTACAAAAATCTCTAGTAATATAGTTCCAAAGGCATAAAAAATATATACCTCTTCTAATGTAAGACCTTACTAAAATTGTATTTTAATATGTCTATTGATCATCTATGTGTCGTTTAGTTATTTCTAGATTTCTAGAGTTCTGTAGCCTAAGACAATCATAACCGATTATTTGTTTTCTTACTGCTTCAAATATCAATATAAGTATAACGTCAACTAACATTATGAAATGATCTACCTGATGTATACATACCACCCAAATATCCATGATTTGCTAGGATGATCCCAATTTGGGGCTGTTGTCCTGCGGTTTTTGGGCTTGTGCCCCCTATCTACAAGAATCACAACCTCATCAGATACACTTGCACTGTGCAAACTAAACTTGGGACATTTAGCTCACATAAGAATGCTTCAACAGTTCTCAGCACAGACTGCCCTGAGTGAGGTTGGCCAGTAAGGCCCACTTATATGCCCCATTTCTGGGTAAAACCCACATGGCCATAATTGCCATGCTACTTCTTGGCCTGCTCCATACCCTGACCTCCATTCTAGTGTTTGGAGGTATGGAGTGTATGCTTATATGAGAGAGTAGACATCTGTAGGTAACTGAACCTTTCAGGAGATTTGCATAACTAACTATGGGCCATCCTATTCATTTTCTTAAAACAATTTACATCATATGTGAAGCTGTCAAGGTACAGCCTGGAATGTGATGCAAATAATTGTTACTCTCTTGATGCCATGTATGTGGTCCCATAACGGTACTCATATGTGCTCATATGACATATTTCTATGACAGAGATGTCTGTGTATTCTTGTAAAGGTATTAGTGTTAGCACCAGCAACTGTTGGAGAGGTAAGTACCGAATATATTAGATAAATGACATGTCTTATTTCATATTTGCACTCTTTAGAGAGCAGGGGACTGTAGTATCATCATTATCAGAGTAGGTCTAAGCTGTTTGTGACATGTACCAAAAAAGGTATTAAATCTACTGCTTATGATTATTTGTTTTTGTCACTTGTAATTTATGTATTATTGTATTTATGTAGTCAAACCAAATAATTCTCAAACATTCATAGTTGTTCAACATAAATTAAAAGACCTCCAGAATCATACAATGTTGATTATTACTTTCCTTAGCTTTACTTTCATGAGATAGGTCTCTGAAATTGAAAGAATTTTCAGGAGTTGCCATCTCTAACTTTCTGTGGGATTCTCAGCAGGGAAATGTAATCAGTCAGAATAAGGACATCAATGCTGATACACAAACTAGAGAAAGAACAAGGTTAGCCACAATAAAGATACACTCTATGCTATAATGTAATCTGACACATTTTGTATTGTTATACTCTGTGATTCTCACTTGGGGATGTATTCAACATTTCCACAATGTAAAAATATACAAGCAATGTTAAAATTACTTGTGATTTTAACATTAAAATTATCTTTAAAGCTGCATTTGTGTGGGCTCAGACTGATGGCAGTCACACTGCCAGAAAGAATCAATGGAACAGAGGAGCAACAATAATGGCTTGAGGGAAACGCGGTTGTTAAAGGGACTCTCCAGGCAGAGGATTTTACTCACCTGGTTCCAGCGCCGGGAGCCTCGTAAAGCCGCGCCCCCTATTTCGCCAAAATGACGAAATAGGCGGGCACGAGCAGGGAGCAATCAGACGCTTCCATTTGGAAGCGTCATTGCTCCTTTGTGCGCATGCGCGGCTTTGCTCCTTTGTGCGCATGCCGCCCTCTGAAGTCCTGAGCGCACTACCGCGCATACGCGCGGTGTGCGTGACCGCGAGCTGAGCTGACTGACAGCTCAGCTCGCGGTCTTTGCCCGCCCCCCTCTCCTCTGCTGACAGGCAGAAGAGAGAAGGTGCGCACACAGTGCCTTCTCTCTCCTGCACACACCAGACGTATTTTAATACGTTTGACGTGTACAAGGCCTTTTTAGGGCCCTACATGATAGGAAGTCCCTCTGGCGGCCATCTGAGTGACGGCCACTGGAGGTATTCCTATCAATCAAGGTAAACACTGTATTTTCTCTGAAAATACAGTGTTTAGATTAGATTGCCTGCATGGAGCTATAGATCATACCTGAACAACTACATTAAGCTGTAGTTGTTCAGGTGACTATAGTGTCCCTTTAACAAAGTGTGACTCTCATCACTCTCAGGCAGTATTTGACATGCTTGTCCCAACACACACACACACACACACCCTTAAAATTTTATAGGTATATATTTATGTATTATTATTACATTATTAAATGATTTTATAATTTATTTGTTGGGGGAGCTACCTGACAAACCAGTGATCTCACTTACATCATGATCACATGACTCGGATTGGCAGGATTGGCTGCAGGGGAACTGTCTGGTTTGTCATCCAGTTTGTCATCCAGGTTGTCACCAGTGAGGAAGGTGAGTATTTGGGCTGGAGGGAGGGCCAAACGCTAGGAAATGCGATGCCACCCTAACAGTGTTACAGCCTTTATTTTGTAGGACTACATAGCAAACTCTAATGTCAAAGAAGGGTTAAATTGTCCTTACAGTGAAAGCTTTTGCATCAAAATAGACATTGGTGGGGTTAGCAAAGAACTAATAGTGATATTTTGCAACCACTGAACCAAGTCACTTGTATGTTTCAAATGTTATTGTACATGAAAAAACTATAGGGGTTCAAAAGTAGTAAGCATCCTGTGGATGAAGGTATTTTTAAAAGTTGGTATAAAGACAAAATGGCCACTACTGCCATTGCCCAATGATGACTGTCTATCCAGTATCTCTGTAGAGTTGTTACAAAAGAATGTAAACATTATGCAGTTTCGTGCATTGCAGTGTACTATGAGAGGTAGAAATGATAAAAAATAAGGTATGGATTAGAAACCACTGTAAAGATAAGGTCTAGTGAAAATAGTGATTTCCAATCTAGTCTCCCGGGCATAATCCTATAACCAGTGAATACTAAACAGAGAAAAATAATTAAATAGGAAGGACATTATTTTGGAACTTTTTTTGTTTTTTTAATCATAATTAGGAAACATGCTAATACATTTTATATATATGTTACATGAATTTACAGTATCATGAACTTTTTTTATGGCTACTTAATATTGGGATGATGGAGCCTATTTTAAGGTGATATAATAGCACTAATAAATAATTGTGCAAAAAGTATTGTTTTCCAATAATGGTTATAAAAACATATTTGGGGTGTAGACAAATTCAGTTCTAAAATATTTTTTTAGTGGATTGCCAATCTATCCTCCTATTTAATTGTTTTCTCTTTATATGGTACCAAGTGAGATACAAAAGGTCACAAATTATATTGCTTGATTAATGTGTTATGAAAGCTTTTTATACTAGCAATTATATGTTGTGTTTTATTATTGTTAATTTTATTACTGTAGTATGAAAGGTGCTAACATGATTATTGTTTCTGTTTGTAATAGCCTATGGAAATAGTCTTCTATTGTTTGACTCAAAATATTCTAATGCTTGGGGTTGTGCATATAACTCAAGGACAGGCATCATAAAAAAGACGCATGCAGCTATTCATGAATAAAGGCTGAAATGCATTTGCATCTTAAAGGATATACAGTCATATTTTACATTTTTATGTGTTTTTAAGTGTTGAAAATGTAAGCAAGTACAGGAAATAGGGCTTATAAACAGCACAAAAATGCCATCTGAAAAATTAGTGACATTTTCATTTAATTCCATTAAATTGTTAATTTGATTTTGCATTCTATTTGACTTTTTTTGCTTCAATGTAAAATATGCCTATAAAACTTCTAAGGCATGCCTTTGGGCATCTATGATGCTTTCTGGTCATCATAAAGCGTTTTTAATGTCTTTAATTCACAAAGCACAAACAGAGCTTTTGACTGTACACACACACAAAAAAAAAAACAATTCAGGATCATACTAAGCTCTTCTTTGTATTATATTAATGAGACAATGCAATTATAAAATCTCACAAATTAATTCAGTCTACCATTCCCGTACACCCCCCTCTCCATGACTTTATTCTAATCCTCTGATATGATGAACTTTTGCATACTGGAATGGAAAGTGAATATGAAGACTAATTATAATTTTTTTTTTAAATTCAATTCTGATTTACTGATAACATTAGTTGCATAGGTATTATCAAGTATGTTTTCTCTGAAGACAGACTAAAACAGTTACAGATAAGTCACACACACCATATATCAGATTTTCTAAATTCTCAAATTATTGTATTGGTTCATATTTTGTTGAATATTTATTTTTACAAACAAATTCATAGAGGCACTTAAGGCGATCCTCTGTGAGCAAATAATTATTTAAAGACATAAACAGACAGCAGTAAGCATGAATAGTCATAACATATTAGAATGCTCACAAACGCAGCAAATACCTATTAACTCTTCTTGTAACAAGAAATTCTAATTTGTTATATCTGTTGTTTTATTTTGTTTGAAACTCGAGATGCATAGCTAGTACATAAATGTAGGGCTAAACAGAAATTCTGTATATAGACTGATGTTCAGAGATAGATTTATATAGAGACACAATGTCCATGTATTGTAGGACAGTAACCCTAATTCATACTATTAAACAGAGTTTGCAAGATGCTATAACACCTTATAAAAGTGATTTTCTGTACTGATTGAAATTGAGCTTCCCTGCTTTGTGAGACGTGCCATTATTTTAAGTTTCTAGCACACATATAGAGACATTTATTTTTCTACACACTGAATTTCAGTTGACCAAAAAGAAAGGCAAATGATGTTACAGCTTAAAGTTGATTTTCTAAGAATACAAAATGTAACACATGTCCTCCTGCATTTGCATGTTATCTATGCATTCTTTACATAGGATCACACTAAGTGTCTGATACTGGACGTACTTACCCTTTGCATGAGGATGTCTAGCATTTTCAGAATCCCTAGAGGACAGCATTGATTCAATGCTTTCCACTGGGGAAGGCCTAATGTACATGCATTACATGCACATTAGGTTCCCACGGTTGGCCAAGATTGTCGGAGAATGAACTCAATCCAGTGCTGAGGGGCATTGGTGCTGGAATCTGGTAAGCATTATTTAAAGGGTTATTTATCCTTTTATATCATGGTGTTAAAGGGTTCCTGTAGTGTCAGCATGTTAGGAACACATCTTATAATGCTTCTTTAAAATTAGTAATTTAGTAGTAGATTTTTGTAAGCAAGAGAGTTGCCTGCCTCTCAGAAACTATGCTTGAGGTAGCTTGATAGAAGAAACGGCCAAGTGACAACACTGAAATTTGTAGGAGACTTCATGACCTACTGAACATATGGAACTGAACAAATAACAGAACAAGTCCAAGTATCACATTTAAACACATTTCTAAACACCTTTGCCATAGTTTTAGATATGTTATTACTTTGTTACATTATTATTTGTTGCTATTTTGTTCTGTAAATTACTCATACACACCAAATAATCAAAGCTTCTGGAAAAGATGGGCAATAAATGATAAAGGAGAAACAAATACGTTTGGTTCCTAAGCAAGAAGTACTTATTACAAAGAATGATGCAGGTGAGCTATATTGCTTACTGGTTTTGTTTGAGAATTTATTTAAAGTGAATTTGCATATGAACTCTGCTATTATTTCATTTGCTTCCATCCATGATCAAACCTTGTCCTTATCGAACAAAATCTTTGCTAATTTCCATCCATTACTATTCTTACCTTAATGGGTGGGTGCTCCTATTTTTGCTCGCCTTAAAATAGTGTGATGGGATATTTCTAGCAATGGTTGGCCAGCTGCAAGTTTATAGTTACTGTAAGCAGCAACTGATTACTTACTGTTTTGTAAATAAGCCTGCACGCTAGACATATGCACCAGTGAAATTTTCATTTTGTACAAATTATTTCGTACTAAATAAAAATGTAATTTGTCAATCCTGAATTTCGTCCGCAAACCATTCATTTTCAAATGAAATTCATTAAAAAAGTAATTTATTTTCGTCCATTAGGACGAAAACAGCACTGAGCATGCGCAAAAAAAAAAAAAAAGCAAGGAGGGAGCCAGCAGCGCTACCACCTCCTTACTTGTAATAAATAAATAACTATTCCTAACCCCCTTCCTGCATTAAAACCTATGGGGGTCACTATGACCCCCATATTAATAAAAGGGAGGTTAAAATCCTCCCGCATGCTGCGAGTAGGGACATGTCGTCGAAACAGCAAGCAGCCAGTGGCTTCTAGCTGTCATTCCAAAATAAATCTAAATCAGTATGGGGGTCACTATTAGTAAGATCAAAGCAATGGGAAATGAAGTCAGAGTGTTGCGGCTCCTGACCTGCCGCATGCCGCAGCTGTGCCTAACTGGCACGGTCTCGCCGACACCATGAGCTTACCTGCTCATCGGCGAGCCGGGAGCCGCTCCTCTGCTTTCTCTGGGTGTGGCGCCCAAATCAAAGATGGCGCGGACCACGTGGTCGCGTCCATCTTAAGCTCCGCCCCTCAAATGAATACAAACGTGCGCGTGACTTCACAACATCAACGCACTCGCACGTTCTGGGGTCAGAGGTCACCCTCTGACCAATCAGAACCCAGACAGGGAAATTTAAATCCCTTATTCACTCCAGTTCCTTGCCCTGTCGTGGTTTCCTGTTCCTGGTTCCAGAGAGTGCATTTATCTTTGTGAATCTGACTTCCTGGTATCCTGATCTTGGCTTTTCCCTAGTTATTCCGAATTCTGGTTTCCCTGACTTGGCTTGTTTAAACGGTATTTGAGTATTTCTGGCTTCCTTGACCTTGGCTTTCCCTTTGACCATTCTCTATCTTTAGCGTATTAGTCCGGCCATTCTAAGGTCCGGTTTACGCTCTGTCCTTTTATTTTTCCTTTTCTTTTGTATGTATATGTTTACATAGTTTCTGCGTGTTGGACTACACTAGCAGTCGTGACACAGAGCTCATCACTGCTGTTTTTGGGGATGAGTACAGGGAGAGAAGGCCACGTGTAAATTTAGTTGGGAATTTGTATTGTAGTAGTACTTCAGTCATGTATCCTCAGTGGAGGCGGTCAAAGGCCTTCGCATCTAAGGCGTGTACTATCCCTTGAGTTTTGTCAATAGTCATGAGTTCTAATATGTCCAGTGCACATCTAGTTTTCTTCTACTTGACGTCCTGGAACAAAGCCCGCCTGTTCAGGGAAAATAAGCTTAGGAAGCAGGGGACGGATCCTGTTAGCCAGGACCTTAGCAAACAGCTTTGTGGTAGAGGGATGCGTATCCGTGTATTGGTTATCCACAAAGAAATTAGTAAGCGTCCTGCGGATCTCTGCTGCCTGTACTTTGTGGTCTATAAGTGACGCGTTGAGTCGCCAGGTTCCCCGTCCTCTGATTGGATGTAGCATAGTACATAAACAGGAGGGGTGCGTGGTCCAACCAAGTGATAGGGGCAATAGTAACCCCGTTGAGCATGTCTAAGGTTTTTGCGTCAACTAAGCACATGTCTATGCGGGAGTATTGGTTATGAACCTTCGAATAGAAGGTGTAGTCTAGTAGCTGGGTATAGTGTGCGCCATGTGTCGTGTAGGCCATGGGAATGTAGTAAATCTAAGTTTTGCGCTAAGGACTGCAGACCGAGAGTTGGAACCTGGGTCCCCTGATCTGTCCAGGTCGGGGTCTAGTACACAGTTTAAATCCCCACAGATAAGCATTTGTCCCTTCTTCAGCGTGTCTCATTTGTTCAAATCTTTTCTAATAAAGTCGTATTGGTTGGTATTGGGAGCATATAGGTTGGCTATGGTCACTGGGGTATCGTTGAGGAGTCCCAGCAGTATAAGAAGTCATCCATCAGTGGTTTTGTACTCTGTCTCACAGTGGAATGTCCAGTCTGAATGGAACAGTATGCTAACACCTCTGGTTTTGTTGGGTGCTAGTGCATGGTAGGAGAGTGGTACTTAGATGAGGAGAATTTTGAAAGGGTTAGTGGTGGAGAAGTGGGTCTCTTGAATGCAAGCAACAAATGTGTGTGACTCACGCATCTGTCAAAATGCGAGTCTGCGCTTCTGCAGGATATTGAGGCCGTGGGCGTTCAGCTGCAGTACATTAAATCTTTGAGAGAGAGTCATCTGTTAAGGCTGGGGGAGACCCTGAGCTAGCGCAGTCACCCCGCCCAGTCACCCACTTTGTTTAGTTACTAACAATAAAGGTTAGTAACTAAACAAAAGTATATACATTTCAACAAGCATATAAGCATTATGTGGAGACCAGCCAATGTGTGAGTGCCCCACTCTTTGGGTGAGGAGGGGTTGCTCAGATTGGCGGCCTTTCAAAACGTATTCTAATATGGAGGGTGCAAACGTGGATTACAGGGCCATACGCCCCCCTTCCCACTATAGGTACAGAGGTGCTCTTTAGTTTCGAATTATACTCTGTTGGTCACTTACCATATGCAAACTGTAAGCCCTCATTAGCATCTTTACTTCAAATTCCACTCAAAACAAATTGCGTAGCCTGGCATTTTGTGTGTCCTTTCACTTGTTTGTGATGATCTTTAATCAACAAAGCTGAGTCTTTTATAAATTAATATTTGAATGATAATTCCCCCCTAAAATGCTCAAATGAGTTAAGTTTATTGTTTACAATTAACCATAATTGTTTTCTAATAAAAAGGTTTCTGTTAATGATAAAATGATAGAGTAATTGGGATCTAGAAACTGTTTGTTTAATCTCCCAAGAAGGGCGAATAATTATTAATTTACATTGTCAAACAAAAAGGACGAGTCTTTGACTATTTGTTAAATTAAGGAAAGTTTACACAGCTTGTGTAGACTCATTTGTGCAAAATTAAATCCCAGTCTCCAGTTCTAATAAACAGAGTTGCCAACTCTCTTACACACCTCCTATCAGCATGCCAAAAAGTAAGACATTGTCTGTCAAACTAAAATATTTGTCATTTTTAGTCTTACAATATGATTTACTCTGTTTACAACCTTACTCTTCAAGTACTTTCTCCACTTTATTTTTGTACTGTACATGCCCACTCCACTAAATAAAAGAATAAAGGTACATTTACATTATAATGATGTATTTAATAATGGCTTCTCTTCGCATATCGGATTAGATATCTGCCTCTAAGAAACTAGCAAATTTGTGATTGTCATTTAATGTTTTCTCACTTTATTAAACCAATTTCATTGTTTACTGAAATTAAATATGTTACACAAGAAACTCTGCCTCCAAGTCAGTTAGACCTTGATGTGCTGACATTGGTACCCTTATGGCCTTCCCATCATTAGTGAATATATATGGCCTTCACTCCAGGAAATCGTTTACATATATGCGCATCAAAAATATTGTCCAACCTCTATAGGATTAATCCCACTTCATTTGATACATTTTGTAGGCTGATCTTGTGCTCCTTATCCGGTCACAAATCACTTTCACCATATTATAGTTATTTAGTTGGATTGACAGCTGGACCCAAGTTGGAATACACAAGCCAACGGGAGTGAGACCTATACAAAGAATATTCTATAGAGGCTTGGCATCTCAGTGTCCCTAGCAAAAATATAACATTATTCTTACTAATCACATTACTCTACTTTTATACTTTGTTAGCACATAGATAAAAAATAGGTAAACCTGGACTTATGATTCATTTTATAATCTGTGACAGAATCACTCTTTTTAGATAGAAATTCTGCATCCACCACATCTGCATTCTGAATGCTATAACCTGACAGACATCAAAATAAACAAAAAAGACAGATATATGAAGAGCTTAAGGTTAAACAGAAGCATGATTTAAAGTAAGTGCTACAGAGATGCCAAATCTTATGACTAGAGTTATATACTTGCCCTTTAGTATCAAGGTTTATCATTACAAAAAAAAACAAAAGCAAAATACCAGTTTCAAATTAGGTTTGTACAGCTAGTATATAAACACTGGATAATAGACTGCTATTCAGCTATGCCGAAACAAAGTATGCAGAGGGTTAAAACTATTTAGAAATTATACAGTGCCTGTTGTCATGTGATGATTCAGACAAGTCTAAATTGCAAGTATACAAGCAGAATTTTTGTATATTTTTTTGGTCACATACTATTAATCTGATAATATAATTAAATAAATATGCTCAAATCTTTACTGTGTGAGTTGGGTGAATAGGGGATGTATGGCGTGTGTAGGGCTAAAAGGGGCTGTAGCGTGAGGTTTTATGGTTCATGGTTTTAGTGTTGGGGGATAAGAGCAGTATTGTGGTGAGATAGGGGCTTCAGTGCAGTGCATAGAAACAGTGTCCCGAGGGAATAAACAAAAAACCCCTGATGTTTATGTTCCCCTCCCTCTTGCTCACCTTGGACCAGGAAGGGAGGGAAAATTGATTCATGCTGGTTCGATAGGCTCAGTATCATGTTTCGCCAAATATAGAATTTACTGTGAAATATGACTCAATAGTGATTAGGGCATAAAATGAAACCTAACACAGAATCATAAAAACATAATAAAATATAAAAACATAATATATGAAAAATAAAAGAAATTATTGTAACAGAAAAAGAGTATCGCTAGTAGGTTAGCGGCAGACAGCAACACTCTTTACAGTCTTTTTGAGGAGAAAGCTGCACTGCAGAATCTTGAGAATCAAATATGCGGTAAAGTAATTCAGGTGTTCTCTATTTTAAATAGAGCAGTAAAAATATAAGGGAAATTACTCACGCTCTGTGGAGCAGACAGACTGCTCTTTGATTTAGGCATAAGTGGTATACAACACCAAATGATACCGCACTCTAAATTTGAGAAAATGCAAAAAATACAGTTTATTAATACAACATAGCCACTATTGGTAAAGTCTTAAAGTGACCTATGAATCACAAAAAAATCAAGAAATAAGACTAAAATATTGACACAGCAGCTCAATATCCTGTCCACCAAATATAAAGTGCAGAAAACAATATAAAGTGCAGAGTGCCAAATCCCCATAATACCTCTAAACCTATACACATCATATCAAGTGCAAACAACTCATATACAATATAAAATACTGCCTATCAATAATCCTGTGCACCGAGTTAAATGCTCTAATATTTTGAGGGCACAAAAATAGAAAAAAAATATAATTCCTGGCATATACTCTTATAGTCCTGCAACCTGTAGGTGGTATAATCCCCACCAAGGATTCTTTAGTCCAGTTGTATTGTAGAGGGTAATCCAGATGCCAGGTGTACCAAAATAAATAAACATTAAAAAAATAAAGGAAATATATGGCACACTAAACAATAATATAGTAGCCAATAGTCCTTTTTTAACACAAATAAAATATATAAAAAGTCCACAACACATTTCATCATGCAGGGCTTTATCAAGTGGGCAACAAACACCTGTCAGATAAGACTCAGTCGTTTCTAGTGTTCGATTGCGTGGGGTCTAGAGGGATTCCCCATCTGCTTTTGGTCTTTTGTTTAGTTATTTAGCGCTGATCCATTGTTGTTTTCTTTTTTGTCAGTATCAGGTTTGCACCTTCAGTAAAGTGCAGACTGAGTGCATTAGTCTGTCTGTCAGGTCCTCCGTAATGAATTAGAGCAATGCCATGGTAACCCTCTGAAATTGGAGGCCCAAGTGAATGCCTTATTTGCATTTTGGCAGTGCTGGCTGTGATTACTAGGCCTTGCAACAGGATTCTATTAAATATGCAGCTCGTCTACTACTGCATGTTAGAGCTTATGTAAACAGTGCTGTTTACTCTATACATGTCCCTTTTTGTGTACGATACAACATACTCTTTTAAGGAAAATGTCTCATTACCTGTTCATTAAAACTGTTTTGGTAAATTGAGTACAGTTGGATTTGACAATATGCTGAGAGATGGATTCTTACAATATATTCGATAGCAGTGCTCAGCTATTTGCTCAGCTATTGCATTATCGGCATACAAAGGGTTTCTGGGAGCACTAGTTCTATTGCTAGCTTTCTGCTTTAAAAATTTAAGCTGAACTATAATAACTTCACATAGAGCAGTACTTTTTAGGTACAACAATGGAAACACTGCAGGATTGGATAGGAGAGCAGAATGTGGGCTAATGGAGCAAACTCATTGTTAAATAGTTTTAAAAAATAAATAGCTGTAATCTAACCTACATCTTGTACCAAACATTTGTTGGGGTCTAGGGGTGACGGGGGCTCTTTTAATGTCTTTAGTTTTCCTGTTTCTTTAGTGTGTAAAATAACATCCCACTAAATTAAAATGTTTGCAAAAAGGGTCTCAAAATATCTGTAAAAGTGACAAATCTGTAAAGTTTTTTGGAGATGACAGCTTTTATTATTATGTAATTCTTATTTCTCTATTTTAGTAAAATGTGTCTGTTGTGCTGTATCTTTAGAAACACATTTCCTACTAATCATTTTACATCTGGCTCTTACATACTCACCTTCACAATCTTTCTGTCTGTAAATGAGTGCCACTAATTGCTTTGTGGTATTAGATCACAGTTAGTTTTAATGACTACTTCAACATGTCTCAGCTAAGCAATCACAGCTTGTGAATTGTGTGATGGGTTCTACTTTTATTACTGTAAATGTCGTAAGATCAAGCCAGGTTACATTCATAAAAATCCACACAAATATTACTGTTATTTAAAGCTCTATGTTGCACTTGTGCCTTGAAAAATTGTATTAACAAAATATTTATTAAAAACATTAGATTAATTATTGTGTTAAACCAATATTACTCAAACTGCATATACATATCTCATGAATCAGTGTCTTCATTATAATTAATCTTTCTACCTCTTAATTGGTATTGCTGTCTTAATATACTGTTTATGCACACTATGCCTTTTTTAAAAAGCATATATATAAAAAAAAAAAAAAAAACAGGATTTGCAGAATCACTTTTAATGTGTCTCTGCTACTTTTTAGTTGCCACTATATCCATCATAATTGTTTGGTTGTGCTATTTTTAGCATTTGTTAGGACATGTATCATTTGACACTACAAAATATTGGCCTTAATGTAATATGGTTGGATATGTTTTTCAAATGATATTGATTAATATTTTAGAATACACTTTTAAAATAAACATTTCAAAATATGAAAATATCAAATTATTTATAATTTATAAAAAAAATATCAATATATAAAAACAAATACTAATATTATTCATTTCCAAAGTTTGACCAAAATATTCAACCATTTAAAAAGTTTATCTAACGATATTAAATCAAGGCCAGTGTTACCAAATTTGGGACATGGTTAACAAACATATCTCTCTCACTGTAACCCACTCCACAGTCCCTTTCCTTTTTTACCTTTTCCTACACTTTACCCCTCCTCCAACCTAACTGGTTTACATTTGTTACTTTTACCTATCTGATCTCTACCATGCCCTCCTATCTTTAAATCTCAAATGTCCTCTCCTCTGCTTTCTTCCCTTAATTGCCCTTTCTCACTTCAATATCTGTATGTCTCTCTCCACCCATAATTGATGTTTTTTTTTAAATCTGAACCCAGACTTTCTATTTCTGTCCGAGCCCCAACAAACAAACTTAGAAGTTGCTCCCAAGGACTCACAGCCAGCAACTCTTGCAGCTAATAAATGCTGAAGTAGCATCCCTGGAACATTTTTCCCACCCTCCCTGCCCCACACCCCACTCTCTCCTCCCCACACCCCACTCTCCCTATGGTACTCACTACATTTATAGAGAGAGAAAATACTACTTAACAATGTTCTCTCTACTATGTTTCTGTTTCATCTTCACTTCTCTCATTAACAAAATCTTTCTATCTTTCTGCTTACCTGTCCCTACTGACACCATCTTCATTGCTCCTTGTTTACGTCCCTCCTCTCTCTGTTCATCCCATACACTATGCTCGTACCTATCCACCCTTTCTCCTCCAACTCCTTGTAAATCCTCAAAATACAGACATTCAGCTTTACTCCCACTTTCTCTTACTTTCTATGCTTCTACTCCTGGCAGCTGACGACACCTCTCCAAACCCTGGACCTGCCTCTACCTACCTAGAAACCTCTCCAATCTTATATCCATCCCATGTAACTTTCCCTTTAAGCCCTCCTTCCATTCTGCCCTCTGGAATGCATGCTCTGTGTGCAACATAACTAAATCCATCCATCCATGACTTATTCATCTCACGCTCCCTTAACTTATTTCCTTTAACAGAAACGTGGCTCTCTCCTTCTGACACAGCTACCCTTGCCTCATTATTCTATGGTGTTCTACAGTTTACACACAACCCAAGACAGTCTGATAGTAAAAGTGGCAGTGTAGGGTTTCTTCTTTCACCCCACTTCTCCTTCAAACCTCTACCCACCCCCTTCCCTATCTTTCTCCTCCCTTGAAATTCACTCAATTCGCTTATTCAAACCCATATCTGCAAAAAAAGTGCAGGTATTTATCAGCACCCTGCTTCTTCTCATCTCTTCCTTTACCATTTTGCTGCCTTTCAAGCAATATCCCATCCCTCATTCTCAGGGGATTTCAACATTCCCATAAACCCACCCTTGTCCTCAGTAGCCTCAAAAATTATTTCAAGCACCTATCGCAATGGGCTAATTCTCCCACACATGTAGCTGGCAATACCCTAGGTCTTATTTTTTCAAATACATGCTCAGTCTCCAATCTCTGTAATACTTCATGTCCTCTATCAGACCACCACCTCCTATCATTTGGATGCCTCCACATCCAATATCCTCAACCTAATCCCCCTCAATTCAGGAGGAATTTTAATTCTCTTGATCTCCAGCAGCTCTTTATTGATATCCATTCTGAACTTTCATCCATCCCTACTCTTTCCTGTCCCTCTCTGGCTATCTCCTCATATAACGCTAACCTCACCTCTGCCCTAGACGCTGCAGCCCCAGTCCAAGCACACACCTTAAGGAGGGCGCGCCTCCAACTATTGCACACTAAGTCAACATGCTACCTGCAAAGATGCTCCATTTCAGCTGAACGCTGCTAGAGGAAGTCTCACATCTTGTCAGACTTTCTACACTACAAATTTGCCTTGCGTTCATACAGCACTGCCCTCACCCTTGCAAAATAGTCCTACTTTTCTTCTCTCATTAGTTCATGCTCCAGCAATCCTCGTCATCTCTTTAATACTTTTAACTCTCTAATTCACCCTGCTTTGGCCACCCCACAAACTGATTCTTAATTCCTCCCCTTCTCCCCTTCTCTCCTCTCTATCTCAACCTCACTTGGACCATCCCTACCCTCCAAGACTTCTCTCCAGCTACTGAATAGGAGGTGGCTGCGCTTCTCTTTTCCTCCGCTTGATCCCATCCCACCTCATTGGATCTCTTGCCCCTTATCTGGTGCAGTCGTTAACACACATATTCAACTGCTCTCTTTCTTCTGGTGTTGTTCCAGCTTCCCTTATACATGCTAATGTTGTATCTGTCCTCAAAAAGCCATCTCTTGACCCTACCTCCCCTTCCAAATATCGTCCCATATCCCTGCTCCCTTTCTCCTCAAAGCTTTTGGAAAGACTTACCCATCTGACTTGCTTTCTCAATTCCAAATCTCTCCTTGACCCTCTTCAGTTTGTATTCTGCCCCCTCCACTCCACAGAAATTCCTCTGACTAGAGTTGCAAATGATCTAATTGCAGCTAAATCTTAAGGCCACTAATACTAATGCGTTTTGACCTCTCTGCTGCCTTTGACACTGTTGATCATGGCCTCCTTCTCCTAACTCTTCAATATCTTTGTCTCTGTGACATAGCCCTCTCATGGTTCTCCTCCTATCTCTCCCAACGCTCCTTCAGTGTCTCTTTTTCCAACGACACCTCCTCTCCTCGTCCGGTCTCAGTCGAAGTCCCTCAATGTTCAGTTGTTTTGGTCCCCCTTTTTTTCTTTTTTTTTTTGACAATCTTTATTTTTCAGTTTTTAGCAGTAAAACAGAAATTCAATGTACATGATAGCCATTTGTACGTTGATACATGCATTTGTCATATTATCAGTTTCCAACATGGGTAACAATATAACAGAGACAGTTTGCATGCTATGATGATGAACATTACCAAAACAGGTGGTGTCAGAAAGGGGGGTGTGGAGACTTGCTAATTTCACCATACTGTGCTGGTTTCTACTGGGTCTTGTAGGCTTGAGCTTATGTAGTGAGTTTACTTCTCTTCCTTAATGCTCTTATTGTATAAGATGGTGGACCATGTTGTGGCCTTCAGATTTGGCGTCTGCCTTGCCTAAGTTGATCCAGTACCTCTTAATAGGGATTTTATATATAGAGATTTTGGAATCCTGTAAGTCAAAGTCAATTGGTATGATGGATATATGGGGCTGCACTGCGACATGGCAAAACATCAGTATTGTTACAAAAATGGTAATTCTCCATTCTGAGAAAGCCACCACCCGTGTTGTGTTATTAACCTCTTTTCAGACGCTACCCTTGCCTCAGACCGCTCTTACATTCAAACAGGCAGCGTTAGAGTTGTGGGGCCTTGTATTAACAGGAGTTTTTCGGTATAGTGAGTAGTTCACTTCTTGTTCAATGCCTTAGTCGTTCTTATACCATGCAGCGTTGAACACATTACGTTAGTGTGCATTGTAGGATCGGCTGTCATGGGGTTTTTAGGTAGAGTGGTTCGTGCCCGTCGCGGGGGTGTTATTAGTCAACAGACCTCTGCCGAATGTGCAAGAGAGAGGCCCATGTAGGAGGCTGCTACATATAGGACAAGAGGATTGGGAAGTGTTGCGGTGGGGTAGCAAGTCTATGTAAATGGACCGTCGGTGGTAAGGTCTGGTAGGCGTCTCCGTGGGTCGACAGAGGATGTATGGGATTGTCGTGTGGTAGTTGCCTCCCTTCGTCAATCTCTGTACACGTCAGTATGGAGGGGGGAGGGAGCCTGTCCATTCCCGTGAGTGACAGAGTGGAGAGAAGAAGAGGGAGAGAAGGGGGAAAAAAAGGGCAGGGGGGAAAGACACCCCCTGGAGCTAAAGAAAGGGAGGGGGTGGGGGGAAGTAGGATGGGAGTTTAAGTGCCTGTTCTGTTGTTGGCCATGTACATCAGCCATGGGGATCAGGTTCTAGTGCAGGCCTCCAGGCGGTTGTGGAGGGCCGCTGTCAGTGATTCCATAGAGTGTATCTCACTCACCCTGTCCACCCATTCCTGAAAGGATGGCACCAATGTTCTCTTCCAGTACAAGGGAATGTGCCGCCGTAAGGAGTTGTTTAGTCAGGGACTTCTTAAGGGAAATCTGTATGCTGAAGGATCATGGGAAGAGATTGGAGAGGTAGATCAGAGTCTGTGATTTCTGTGATCTTTGTGTGCACCATTGTCCAAAAGGGTGTGATAGATGGGCATGTCCACCATATGTGGAGCATGGTTCCGCCCTCTGCTCCGCACCTCCAGCAGTTATCTGTTGTCTCTGCATTAATGCGGTGTAGCGCGTCCTGGGTTCTGCATCATTAGAATAATAGCTTATAGCTCGTTTCTTGGTATTTTGAGCTGATTGAGCATTTGTGTGTTAGTATGTAGATTTTATCACATTCTTGGTCAGTCAAAGTCTCGCCCGTCGCATTCCCCACTTTGCGATGGGCCGTAAGGGTGGGCGCTTGTCCTCCCAGAGTAGCATGTTATATAGCAAGGAGATGCCTTTGGTTGCGTGCTGGCAGGCTGTGCAGAGCACCTCCTATGCATGGAGATTGCTTGGAAGAATGCCCAGGGAAGCGCCACCGGTATCGCTTGAAAGAGGTATAATAGTCTTGAAAGGAAAGTCATCTTCACGGCATTGATGTGGCCGAACCAGGATATGTATAGACCGGATCATCGATGCATGTCCTTCTGTAGGGTGGCGAGGGGCGGGAGGAAGTTCAATTGGTATAGGTGGGACAGGCCCACGAGCCACCAGATACCCAAGTATTTGAGTTTTGTCGTGCACCATGAGAAGTGGATGTGATCTCGAAGGTGGGTCTCCAGCTCGGGGGGTATCAAGTTGTTCAGTGCTTTAGATTTGTTTATGTTTACCATAAGATTAGAGAGTTGGCCATAGTCTCCGAATGCTCATAGCGAGGTAGGCAGAGGAACCTGTGGGTTTTCTAGGAAGAAAAGCATGTGGTCTGCATAGGCCATGGCCCAATGTTCCGAGTGGCCTATGGGGTATCCCGACCACCTCCAGGAACGGCTCTAGAGAGAGGGCAAACAGGAGGGGGGACAGCCCGGCCTTGTGCCGTTCCGTATGGAGAAGGGGGTCGAAAGAGCAACGTTGATCCGTACCTGTGCAGTTGGGTTTGTGTACAGGAACTATATCCAGGAGTGCATGTGGGGGCCGAACCCCATGTGCTGGAGCGTGGCATCCTGATATTTCCAGTCCACCCAGTCAAAAGCTTTTTCGTCATTAGTGGAGAGCAAGACCAGCTTTCTCCCTTTGACCGGGCGGCATGGATCACATGGAGGGCCCGGATGGTGTTGTGTTCTTGGTCCCCTTTTATTCTCTCTCTATACTGCCTCTCTTGGCAAACTCATTAATTCATTTGGATTCCACTACCACCTGTATGCCGACGACACCCAGATATACCTCTCCTCCCTGACCTCTCCCATGCTGTCCTATAGCGTGTCACCAATTGCCTCTCTTCTACCTCTGTTTGGATGTCCTCCTGCTTTCTGAAACTCAATCTCTCTAAAACGGAGTTGCTTATTTTTTTCTCCTCATAACACTCATCCTCCTCCTCCACTGAGGCAGGTTGACGGTACCTGCCTCACCCTATCCTTTCAAGCTCGCTGCCTTGGTGTAATGTTTGATCTTGGCCTCACTTTTGCACCTCATGTACAGTCTGTTGCTAAAACCTGTCGATTCCAGCTTAAAAACATTGCCTGCATACGCCTCTTTCTTATGCAAGATGCTGCCAAGGAGCTTGTTCATGCTCTAGTAATCTCTCACATGGATTAATGTAATTCTCTCCTAATTGGTCTCCCCAGAAGCCATACTGCCCCCTACAATCTGTGATGAATGCTGCTGTCAGGCTGATCTTTCTCTCCTGTCGCTCCTCTCACACCTCACCCCTCTGGCGATCCTTACACTGGCTTCCTGTACCCTACATGTGCCAATTTAAAATACTAACCTTTACCTATAAAGCTCTAACCAACTCTAGCCCCTCTTACATTTCTTCACTGATTCTCCCACTTTGCGATGGACCGTACGGGTGGGCACTTGTCCTCCCTGAGTAGCATGTTATATAGCAAGGAGATGCCTTTGGTCGCGTGCTGGCGGGCTGTGCAGAGCACCTCAAAGTGGGTGAGTTCCCTATGCATGGAGATTGCTTGGAAGAATGCCAGAGGAAGCGCCACCGTATCACTTGAAAGAGGTATAGTAGTCCTGGGAGGAAAGTCATCTTCACGGCGTTGATGCGACCGAACCAGGATATGTATGCCCCCTCTCGGTCTCTCCACTCTACTGGTGACCTTCTCCTGTCTGCAACTCGCACCATTACTGCAAATTCACATCTGCAAGACTTCTCACGTACAGCTCCTTTCCTTTGGAACAGCCTGCCTACCCCTTTCAGACTCTCCCCTAGTCTTCAATCCTTTAAGAAGTCCCTCAAAACCCATCTTTGTAAGATTGCTTATGGCCTCCAAGAGTAACTTCTATCTCTCAAACCTTCCTATTGCTCTCTCCTAAAGGGCTACATTCCACTCTCATCTCCAGTTCTGCTACTTTCCCACCATGTCTTTTTGCTTTCTCCCTCAATACTCTTCCTATTGTGTTTTTATACCCCACCTCCGCTAGATTGTAAGCTCGTTTGAGCAGGGTCCTCAACTACCTATTGTTCCTGTTACATTTTGTTATTGTCTCATTTGGTAAATTACCCTCTTATTGTAAAGCACTGCAGAATAAGCTGGCGCTATATAAATACCAATAATATTAATAATAATAATTTGTATTTGGTGATACCGTTCAATTATTTCTGCTAGCAACAAATTTCACATCAGCTATCCATTTGGAACAATTAAAGCTCACTTTGTATGCTACTTTAATAGTATACTGTTCTCACTGGGCCTGGAGCAACATCTAACTCTTTTGAGATATTTCTCTTTTTACTGTTTTATAGTTTTTAGTTTTTATTATTTTTTTATTTACTGTTTCTTTCATTTGTACTGATTTTGTTTCTCCTCACAAAAATTCAATAAGCACAAAATGTAAAAAGGGACAGTTTAATGCAGACATGTATACCCACTCTATAGCATTCAGCATCCCCAATGCAGACCCAATCTAATACACTTCCCACTCCCCCCATCCAATACACTGCCCCCTCCCTTCACTAATATACACTCCCCCATGTCCCCACTCTATAGCATTCAGCATCTCCATGCAGACCCAATCTAATACACTGCCCACTCCCCCCAACTTATACACCTCCCCCAATCTAATAAACAGCCTCCCGCATTCTAATACACGGTCTCCCCAATCTAATACACTGCCTCTTACCCCAATTAAATACACTGCCCCTTAATCTAAAACACTACCCGCACTCCCACCACACTGCCTTCTTTCCCCCCACTTTAATACACTGCCTCCCTCCCCCAATTTAAAATACTGCCCCCTCCCTCCTGCAAATTAATATACTGCCCCCCTCCCTCCTCCAAATTAATATACTACTCCATCACTCCCCCTATTTAAAAGCCCCTCTTCCCCTATCTTAAGATGAGCCGCCCATCCTCCAGTTATAAATCTTCTCTTCTCAAGCAGGCCAGAAGCTCCTCTGGCTCTGCAAGCAGGAGGGAAGGGGTAGTGGCTAGCCTGCTTTGCAGACAGACAGCCACTCAGTGCACTGTAGCGCTGTGCAGCCAGCGTGGACTAATGGTTAGTGGTTTTGCAGACGCCGAAACACGCAATCGGCAGTGGCAGGGCACCTGTCTTGCAGCTGGTTGCAGCTGTTCTCACTCTGTGTTCCCCTACAGCGCTTGACCAACAGCTAAACTCTTTTCACAGACCACACAGATGAGAGGATGATGTCTTTTCATGGTTTATTGCACTTCACCAGCCCAGTGCAATACATGAAAAAGATTAAAACTGAAATACACAAATACGAAATATTATGATGCAATGGGTGAAGTTACTAAGGCAATTAATCAAATGACATGCAGATGAATCAGGCAGTATAAAAACAGCTTGCATACTGAATTGTTAATTACCACATTCAGGTGACAGAAGAGATGTAGTCTGATTGAAACAACACAAAATGGAGGCTATAGTAACTGAGTAAGGACTGAGGTAACATAGAACTAGGACTGAGGTTACATAGAAATTAACAAGTAAGGAAATGCTAAACTAGCTATATTATAAACACTGAGCATTGTTGAGAATATAAATTGGCAGGTTAAGGAATAATTACAGACAATGCTATCTCGGAACAATACATATTAAGACAAGTAATAGTATACAGCTTCAGTTATGACAGGATGTGGGCAAAATGGTTTCTGCAAAGGTCAGAAGAAAATAGAACCATAATCAAATGAGTACAAACTCCACAAAGCACCACTAGGTGTTTTAAAAAAAAGTTGTTGTCGTGCCAGGAGGTCCCAGGGTGCACTCTTACCCTTAGCAATTAAACTGTTATTGAGTGGTTTAACCCCAAAGGTGCCTCCAGCACCAATTCCAGCTCTCTCCCAGACAGCATGTGGCTTCTGAAGTTTCAGGAAGGAGTGCCGCTGATCAGGAGCACTGCTGATTGGCTGAGAGCGGCCAGCTGATGCTCCCAGCCAATGAGTGACTCCCCATTCACAAAACTCGCTTGGAAAGAAATGTACCTTGGCACCATGACAATTTCATTTAGATGAAATTGAAGATTATGCTAGCGTGTACTAATAATCTTAATTTTAATAATGACAGGAGGCGAGTATTTTGCATTTAACTTCCTTTACTACTCCATAGCAGCAAAGAACATATGAAAAACAAATGACCAACAAGAGATAAGCAGAGTATATAACAAGCCCCTCGCACAGACACAGGCACAGAGACACTTCCTCTTGAAGATAGCGACATCACAAGTCATAAAGTAACAACCAATCATAGATCTAAACTAGGAAACGTCCAACAAGTTTCTAACATTGTCCATATAAAATCCATGCGACAGCCTGAAAGTAGAAACGACTTCTCATGGATATATCCAAATGAGGCGTCGTGTAGAGTTAAGTTGAAACAAGACTGAGAATGTTTGTGGTATAGCAATACTCGTGTATAAAACATGAGCAACCATAGTCTGGCTAACTTGCAACATTACTTGTTGAATGTAATAAATACTCAACAATAGTCTAACTGGCTAACACCATTGTTACCATATAACAAAATATAGACAATGTAAAAAATACCAAATATGCATATCATACATATGAGTACATTTAACAGTGAAGTTCAACTAAACAGAATTATTAAGAAAAAAACCTATCAGCCATAGGGGGAATGGGGAAGGGGTAAGGGGGGGAGAGAAATGACAAGGGGGAAGGGTGGGTGGAGAGGGGGAGGGAATACTCGCCTCCTGTCCGAAGATTATTACTACACTAAAGCTAGCATAAGCTTAAATTTTACCACATGACAGGAGGCTCCATAGTTTGCAATTTTAACCCTACTGTAACAGGGAGAGTGTGGTATTTGGAGGGGGACAAAAATAGAAGGTCCGAAAAGTGGCCCCCCGTGACCAATCCGCCACCGCTAAAATGCCTGACAAGGAGGCCAATGTGTGCCAAACAACGTGTCAATACCGGATAAAGATAAAAGCCACTTTATCCATCTTGACAAGGTGGTAACTGATACCGGACCGTGCGGTTTCACACAGGAGAATAACAGTTGCCAAGAGGATTTAGGCTGAATTGCGGTTGTAGCCTCTGACTAAGCATGTAGAGTTTGTACCACACAGAGTTGGGGTTCCGCTGGGAAAAAGGTATAGAAAACCAACATGGAGTCTGAGTCAACACCCGGAATTTGATGCGTCTGGCCCTGCTAAAAAACCCTCTTGGGGTATTGCCTGTAAATACTTTGTGCATTGATGTTTGTGCCTTGTTTAATGACGTGAACACGTTCACTTGCTTGTTCAGCTCCTTCATAAAAGGTTCGCCGAACAATTTGCTGTGTGCCTGTGGGCCCAATTCCTTGGCCCCAAGATCCATCAGTTTCTAAAGAGCACTGCTCGGCATCTCTCTGATGAAAGGGTCATGTTGGTGTTGCCCAAGAAGCAGAAGCATCTTTGGGCCCACTCACTGATGTCATGCCCCCAGTCACGTATCATGGCTGCCATGAATGAATCAGCCTGTGCATAGGCTTGGTCTGCGAGCATCATCACGCAGGCCAGTGGCCCTATAGCATCTAGTAACTTATCTTGGCTCCTTTAAAGCCTTTTTCAACCCCTTTTCTGGGGTCTCTGCCCCCTTTTGCCATGAAGGCCAGCATGAGTTGGTTGAACTCTGGAGCGAGCGCAACTTTGTCCGGCAACGAAGATCGGGGGTACTCAGAGCTTAATCTCTTGCGGACCTCCTTGTCCAAGGCCTTCCTTAACCAGAAGTGCATAAACTTTGTGAGATGAGGTGGTGGTGTCCAATCTCCTGAACGCGGATGGTGGATGTTCCTCGGGTCGAACATCCGTCGACTTGTGGAGTCGTAGATGCGCTCACTATTTTGAGGCCTCTGCCTTGTCTACGTCCTATTGTTGTTGCGGCTCACCCAGGAATTTCTCCTTAACATTATTTGTTGTCCAACTGCTCGGCCTGCCATTCGTCAAGGACAGACAAAGAGGGGAGAACAACATGCTCCTCGTCCGAGGAAGCTTCATATACCCTCTGAGGCATGGGTTGTATGTGTTTTCCATTTTTTGGGGGTTGCTTTGCCTTTGTTATGCTTCTGTTTGGACCCTTCTCCCTTCCAGTGGTGTTTCACCAGGAGTAATTGTTTCTTAGAGGATGAGTCAGAATCATCCGATCCCTCTCTCGTCCAGAGCACTTAGGCACTTAGACTTTGGCGGGTCTTAGGTAACTGGCATCGCCTTGGCATGTGCCTTTTCAATCGATGCAGCCACTACTGCTTTAATAAGGGCCTGCAGGTCTGTTGGCATTTGGGGCTCCTACAAATTAGTAAGACACACTTGTGGTCTACCCACATTATTAGTGAATTTCTTAGGTGGATAGGCACATTGCGGCAGATAGTCAACAGGGACCACCAATGGGGTTATAAAGGCCTGTATTATATATGGCCCACGTATAGGCATGATAGGGGAACGCTGACGCCCGCAAATGACAGTGTGTTCATGGGAAAACCAGTGAACACGAAGGAGGAAATTCCCCGAAATCTGTGGGGAAAAGCAGAAAGAGAGGAAGGAATGGGGGGAATAGGGAAAAGCATAGCCCTCAGGCAGCCCAGAAGAAAGGGTGCAGGATATCCCTTAACCACAGAAGTAACACATTAAACTCATTATGATTTTAATGTGTTACTTCTGTGGTTGAGGGATATCCTGCACCCTTTCTAAAGCTGACACACAAAGCTGTTTTCACATATAAAGCTGACACCATCATAATGACAAGACAAGCCAGTGACAATGTGAGAAACACAATATTCTAACCTGACTTGTGATGGAGCAGCAAAGAAAGAGGAAGTGCCTCAGTGGGCGGGGCTTGTTATATACTCTGCTTATCTCTTATTGGTCATTTGTTTTTTATATGTTCTTTGCTGCTATGGAGTAGTAAAGGAAATTAAATGCAAACTATGAAGCCTCATGTTATGTGGTAAAATTGTTAATGTGCATTATGCAACCTAAACTGTCCATTTAACTGGACCCAGACCATGCACATATAATGAATTTGTCAATTCTGCTTACTTTAAAAGACTTTGAGATACAAAGAAAGTAGAATTACTTCTATTTATCAATTACAAGGCATCTTTAGTAATAGGAAAAAAAGAATCCTGTATAATTAATTGCTCTACGAGATGCACAGTTGCAGTTTGCTTGCCTTGAGTGTCCCTTTAACTGTATAACTAGTGAATACTCTATTTCCATCAAATGATATGCACTGTCATTATTTCTGATTGGGTGCCAGATGACAACATGACAGGCCACTGACTCATATGAACAGAGCTCATCAGTCTGCTAAGTTTAGCTCTTATGGATTAGATGTGCACAGCCGCTATTTTGTGTACTTTCATGGCTAACACGTAAACACTACTTACTTTTTCAGACAACCTTTTATATATGCCACAATATTAAAGAAATAAAAAAAGGAAATATATTAGTTTTAACTGATGCTTTGTTCTTAAAAAAACAAAAAAAACCTTAAATGACACTTGTGTAAAGACAAGAGAGACTCTAAGTAGTAGAGGTCAGACCTAAGGTTATAACGATATCTTTGAAGGGAAGCTCAGATTGCAGCTGTCTGTACTATACCTGGCTCTTAAATAAATAGCAGACTTATGTTTCCAGTGCTGCCAGTACTTTACCCTTCATGAGCACAAGTGTTCAGTCTTGGGTTTGTGCATTCATAAAATCAGTCTCTAGGGGCCTACACAATCCATCAGCCTTTTGTGTACTTGCTTCGTGTTCTGCTAAATATTCTGATTGCTTTCAGAGCTCTTACCATTTGAAAACAGCAGAACAATCATGGCATTGTCTATATGTTTAAAGATTCTGGTTAAATTAAATTAATCAATAATAATGCAATATTAATTATATGTCTTGTATTAGTGTCCAACCCCATTAGCACTAATAGGACCCATATCTAATCCTATAGTGTCTAAAGGTGCCTAGAACTCTGGCAACAATAATGTCTCCTTAGTTTGTGTACAGGCACGTCTGGTGTAATCTCCTAATTCTTTTAATTGAAGTTATGCCTTTATAGGCCATGGTATCCAGTCAATTCAGAAAAGTATTTAGAACCGACAACATTGATCTTGAAGACCCGATAGGGTATGCTGGGTTTTACGTGGCCTTATCTTTAGTCAGAGTCATCTGTCCAGATCCTAGACAAGGATGTGTACGTATTAGTGTCTGTCAACCCAATAAACAGATCCATGAACCATGGGTCAGATGTGTGTCATATTTGTCTGTTCTCAACACTTAATAATACTGTTAGTACCACGTCTTGTTGAAAATCTAACATTTACCTGCAGCACATTAACTCTTGTCAATCTGAGCTACATATGATCCTGGCAGAGTTCTGATACTTGAAATGAATTAAACTGGTGGGGATATCTGTATTATTAAAATCTCACTACTGGATTTGCTTGTATGTCTGTCGTCAGTATTTGTTACAAGATTTGCATATTATCTATTCATTTCATTAAGTAAAAGGGTGGTAAATGCATCTTAGCAGGCAGGTGATTCTGTGTAAAACAGGAAATGTTACTTTGAGAGTAAACCACAATAAACAACGTGTCAGTATTTAATGGGTTGATTAGCTCAGCAATGGAAATTAAAAAAGTACTTACCAACACCATTCTTCCATGTTTAGTCAGCTTTGCAAGCCCTTGATGCATCATCTGAGCATCTAATGGAGAAACTATGTAGGTGTGCATGCATGCTCATAACACACTCTCCCAGTACGCACATACATAGGCCAAAAATACAGCACTGTGAGCTATAACTAATTCACACACTTTGCATGCACTTGACAGGTAAGGTTTGCAAGGTAAAAATCTAAAGAAATATAAAGAATTAAAAAAAAAACACTTTTGGCCTGTCCAAAGCTTACATTTTGTCTTTAAATGTTAAAATCTGGTTTACAAATGCTTATCACTGACCAAGGCTTTTTTCCACTAAGTTAAAACAATTTCGACTAATGTATTGTGTTGAAAAAGTCCAAGCGGAGTCAGACATTTTTTAAACTCTGTATTTTGACCCGAATTTGCAATTGCTTTGTCAATGTACTACAGCTTCATATATTTTTTTTAAATCAAGTCCTAGTTTTTAACCATACCAGGTACTATAATCAGAAAAGGCTTACCGGTATATCTATATGCTTGTAGAGGCTGTGCATGCAACATTATTCAGTACAACTTTGTTCTAGTATTGATCTTTCCTAGCTACACAGGCAATTTTGAAAGTTTTACCTTATTATTACAGCAATAAAACTGTTCACCAACTCGGATAAAAATATCAATTCCTTTTTTTACAATGATTTAATATATCACCTGCTGTTATTTGTCAAATAGAAAAAAACAATGCCTTTGTTTTCATATTAGTACTGCAATAAAAAATGTGAAGTAGGCATGGATTCTGCTTGATCATTGCTAGTATATCCAAGCGATGGAAAATAGTGAAACAGCTGTCACATTGGCTTGATTTCAGCATATTTGTTTCAGCAGCAAATCACTAGTGTATTTGTGTTTGACTTGCATCATTAGTAAAAAACGTCTCCATGTGTTCTCGCGTCACCGTGACATCTGACAGTGGTTTTCAGAAATCTTACTGCAAATAGCATTGTGTCTAGGATAGGACTTTGATGGCAGATGAGACAGTTATTTTTGCGTGAGGATCTATTTTTTTATTCCCTAACCCACTCAGTGTATATCCCCCACCCCCCCTCCTTTGGAATGTATTCACGGTTTCATTTTAACAGCAGCAATTCTATCATCAAAGAGCTGGCAAATTAAGCTTGCTGATTAGTCTTAAGGGTCAGATGCAAAGTAAAACTTTTTTGACCTGAGTCTTCACCTTGTGTGATAGGTATGCACTTAAAGATTGAAATTAATTTTAATGAACATGAAGAGAATGAATACTATAAATTGAAAAATGGAGATAGGCTACAATTGACAAAAATTTGAGTGTCCTATGGATACATGTATTAATCATCCTCATAAAGGCCAAATTTATCAAAGCAAAACAAATGCAAATCTATGACAGAGTGCTAAATAAGTACCAGTTACCATGGAAACCTATAGCTTACTCCATATTTAGCATGCTGCCCTGGAACTGATAAAGTTTTTCACTGCTAAATAAGGTTTTATTTCATATGTATTGCTAGTTTTCGGAACACTGAGTGGTCTTTTGGACTATAACAGTTTAAAGAAAAAACTTGTGTAAAAGGAAATGTAATAAACAGGTAGTTGTTGCACTTATGAATTCATTTTAACTACCGTGCTATAGAAAAACTACAGCTTTCACAAATACCTTAGGTATTAGAATACGTGATCAAATGAAAATATGTTAATGTGACGAGACCAATCTCGCCACATTGCATTGGAGAAGCCTGGTTGCTCGCCTGCTGCCTTTGGACTATGGCCCCCTGTTAAAAGACATATTTTCACCTGCAGAAAAGATTTATTCGTTCTTTTCTGCCTGGTGTTCTGTAGATTCAATCTACCGAACAACCGCATGAATGACTGGACCACCTGGGAGCTGGAGTGTGCCCGCAATTAGCCTCCCTGAAGCTGCGGTTAACCGCAGCTTAATTGACGAATGCTGGGTGGCCGCCATTCGTATCATGAAAACAAGGTCGCGGCCATTTTAAACATGCGAATGCACAGCGGTGTTCGACGCTTAATTCATGGAACTGAAATCGGACACAGTTTTGCGCGAACACCGCGGAAGCCGCGACCTCCCTTCTTATTCGGTGAAAGTTCACGAACGGCCCGGTGTTCGGTAGTTTTGCTTGAATGTGTTATACCCCAGATAGGAATCCCATCGAGCTCATTCGCATAGAACTGACTGTATAAAGACTTTGGCTCCATGGCGATTACACTGTATTCGTGTTGTCTGAGCGCCATTCGCTTAATAATGTGCGCTCAGACCTGAGCTATCTGGGGATATGTTAAATGTATGCTTTTAATGTTATGTGTCTTACATAGTGTATTTTAACAGTAATTCCTGTTTTAGTATCTCCACGTGCATAATGGCAATTTGCCTTTGTCTTGGGAGATAATTGAATTACTTTTCAATTATCTCCAAGGCAGAGGGGAGGAAGCCAGGATGCATTGTGGGAATATAATGTGACTGTGTGTCCTGTTTGGCTGATTGTCTGTCTTTTGTCACAGTCTCCCATTTGGTCCCCTAGGGGAGTGTCCACCAGGTGGGAGACCTGCATAAATACTGGGCAGGTAGCCCTCATTAAACAGACCACTGTTTGACCCTCAACACGGAGCCTTGTCTCGTCTTTGGGGGGATTTACTGAATGCTGATAGAGACTGATTGCTAGGAGTGTAAGCGCTTGGATGCTTTTCCTATTCGTCTGCTAGCAGCGATTCGTATGGTTCCAGTTCGTGTGTTTGGAGTGCTATATTGGATGCCGTTTGGGATTTTGGGGCATTCCCTTATTGGCGGTTCGTGAGTTTGGTGTTTTACAATAGCTGTGCCTGCATCTCTGAAAAGGGGACGATCGCCTAAACAGTTTTTACCCCTTGTGTGCAAAACGGTCCGTTACAGTTAACTAGTTTAATAATATCATAAAGCTGTTTGCTAAATGATGAAGACGAGTACATCAGTGAAATGCGTCATCACGCTCTGACGTCATCACGTCATTACGCTCGACGGCTGTAAATCCTGCCTCCCGGAAGAAGTGTACCTATCTTATGAAGCCGGCAATCGACGCAGAAATTGGTTTTAACACTGATCGGAGGAAGAAGATAAACTTGTAAAGGGGGACTTACCTGCCTGGAAGCAGATTTTATCTATATTGTGAATAAAGTTTGTTTACCTTCACCACAACCTGAAGTCTTCATACTTGCAAAGATGCCATCATAGTTCAGAGCAGACTTTACTGCTCTACATTTGTGAGTGTTTTTAGTCCAATATTTATTTCCTTTTTATTATACATATTGCCCTATGTGCTTGTCCTTTTTTTTTCTCTTTTGAGATACTTATTGGGACCCTGTGACAAGCAAAGTGGAATACTCCTTAGTGAGTATAAGAGTATAAGGTGTCTATATCACTATTGTGGTTTATATTACAATTTGCACATTATTGCACCGTGCACATTGTCACTTTGGGTACAAAAATACTATTATATTAATTGTTTTATGTATAGATCACTTTTACTATAAAGTATTTATCTTTAGTTTTAAAGACACGGCGCACTTTATTTTTGGTTTTTGTTTGCTGAATATATAGCTGTCATATAAAGAAAGGGGTGTACTAAAAAATCCGCCTGTAGTGTACCTAAATATAGATGGTTTATATTTTCAAGTATACATAATTATATAATGTAATATTTTGTTTAACATACATGTGTCAGCTCGCTCTGATAGAATGTTAACATTGATAATGGAGTGTAAGCTATATCTATTCTATTTTTATATGAAGAGGATGCTTACGAGTGAACTGTATATCATAGGGAAAAACTTCAAGATGAAATTATTTTCCAATAATATACTCTTCACTGCTTTCTGCATCAGCTGTTCTTAAAGGGGCACTGTAAGAAACATAACCACTATATTTAGTTGTAGTTTTAATTTAAAAATGGTTTACATAAATCACGGATGTTCTCAACAACCAGAGACCGCCCCTATTTCAACCTCAGTAAAAGGTGGAATTAGCACTTCTGCATTATCATTGTCAATTTCCTCCAACCCAGACTGCACGGATTGGCTGACTGTTCAGCTAACCTGCCCACCTTAATATCGCTAAGGTTGGACAGAGTCTCAGCAGTTGCATATAAACAGCAGTTGCCTCCTGGTAATGTAACTATTAAAAAATCTTGGACAGGGCACATATGTCACAGTGCTGACTTGGCATAAGAAACTTATTGTTATTAATGCATACAATATGGAATAATCTGCCTGTAGATATAATATAAGAAAAAACAAATAACATGGATATTTTTGACATTCAAAAATTAGTTCACACACAATTGAAACATCTTTCTAGAGTAATGTGATGGTGAAGGAAACTTTTTTCGTATAAGATTCTTGTACAACAAAAGTGGGCTACTACCCAGAAATCCATGAAATCCATGATCAAAATATCTTAGTACCTTTGCTCTCTCTGTAAGAATTTTATAGCACTTTTTATTTTCAGCCATTAAAATTGTTCAGCATCCAAAACCTGAACAGCTCATTATTTCTTTTTCGACCTGTATTAGACGTGTTATAGCATCCAGGAGGCAGATACTTTAAGCTTTGCTGTTTGACTTTATCACACACATTTTATTTTTTTTTTCTTCTGGAAAGTAATCAAATGAAATAAAAAGAATAAAGAATGTTAAGGAAACCTAGTTTTTTGTACAATTGTTCCTTGCATTAATCACACTTTGCCTACTACTCAGTCATTTTGGTATGCTTTATGCACACTTAATCTTTCCGACATTTTGTTTGGAAATCTAGTGTGACAAATGTGTTCGCTACAATTTCCTTTCCATTGATTAATGCCTTTGCACAGAGAAGCCCTCTAAGCATTTACATCCAGGATCAATGTTTGCATGTCACAGATACCAGTTTTGAATTTGAGAACATTATCTCCACATGGTACTCGAATATGAATTTAAACTTGGAAAGACGTCTAGATAACTTTGTGTATGAGTATCAATTTACTTACAACCACAGACGATGATTGTATACTCAGCATTAGGTGTTCTGAACAAATCAATCGGCTTCATCTTTCTTGCGGTGTTAGATACAAAGACATATTGTACTCTTTTTCTAAGTGAATCTTTAATTATCTCACTTTGAGTCAGAATATTTGCTAATTTCAGCAGCTGTATAGTGTACATAGTATTGTACTTGGCAGGTGACTTCAGGGTGAAATTAAAATGATGTCTCAGAGATTCGTTTATATTTGCAGTCATAGAATATTGAGCAGTTTTACAAGATGAATGTTTCATAAAGCCTAGATAAAAATCCATAATAACAGACTAAAAATGGATGAATTGCTCTAGTGTATTATTTCCTTTTATTATCTTACTTTGCTCATTTCTTCCATAAGATTTAGCTTTAAAACAGCCCATGCCTAAACAAATTTAGTGCTACACTAACAAATCTTTAGTGTTTAATTATTAAAGTACACTGGCAGAAGATTACTGCCTTTTCTTCTTTGCTTATTGTCCCCTTCAGCCCTTGTGATGAACTCATAGTTGCAATAAATCTGTAAAATGATAGATCTATAGATAGATAAATCAAAAACTAAAACATTTTTATTGCATAATGGAAATATAACTGTATTGCTGCTTCATTTTCGGAGCCCTGAAAACTCTGTGTTGTTTTGTGTGTGACTGGTATCCACACCATGGGGTAATGTGTTAATATGGAACAGATGCAAAATGGATGCAAATGTGCTTTTTAATTGTTTTGTATCCATTGCAGCATTGTTTCTGACCTTGCAGTGTGCAGAAGAAGAGTAGTCATTTGGAACATTGCAAAGATAAAAATGAACTGAATTAAATTATAAATAACAAAACTCAGGTTGGAAGTTGAAATTTGTCAGGAAATTTCATTGAAATATAGGATCTCTCCATATTCAATAAAATCCATTATAACATGTTAACGTGTGTTCAAAGCTGCTGGTTGAGGATTATTAAAGACCCATTCTACATCTGCAACAATCTTCTCTTAAAACTACAGTAACATTGTGACTAAATATCTTCCAAATGGAAGGTAAAGTAAACTCTCACTAAACAGGTCAAATGGCGGGTCCAGGAGTGGAGCTTCATTGCAAATGCTTCTCCCAAGTAACCATAGTAGCAGGAACTGAGGGATCAATTCAAGCTGTCCCCAAATGCTTGCATTTTAGTTGCTGAAAGAGTTGCCTGAGCCACCATGTTAAGCCTAGAACACATACAGAGGAAAGGAGGCATTTCATTTGTCAGGCAGGAATCAGGGTATAGGTGTCAGTGCTATAGGAGAAAATGTTTTAAATGTACATATATTTGTGACTGGATTGATATTTGTAACTTTGTGTCATAGAAACCTAGAAACATAGAATGTGACGGCAGATTATTATTATTATTATTATTTTATCATTTATATAGTGCCAGCAAATTCCGTAGCGCTGTACAATGGGATAAGAACCGTTTGGGCCATCTAGTCTGCCATATTTTCTCAATGCTTTCATTAGTTCCCGGCCTTATCTTATATAGTGATGTCGCGAACCGTCCGCGAACTTGCTGCGAACCGTTCGCGGCGAACTCCGGTCAGCTGACACATCCCTGCCAATCTCCGGCAGACCCTCCCTCCCAGACCCTCCCACCTCCTGGACAGCATCCATGTTGAAGCTGCCTTCAACATGGATGCTGTCTAGGAAGTAGGAGGGTCTGGGAGGGAGGGTCTGCCGGAGATTGGCAGGGATGTGTCAGCTGACCGGAGTTCGCTGCGAACCGCGGCGAACCGTTCACGGCAAGTTCACGGACCGTTCGCAGACCGTTCGCGACATCACTAATCTTATAGCTAAGATAACCCTCTATGTATAGAAACATAGAAACATAGAATGTGCTTAAACTCCTTCACTGTGTTAACCTCTACTACTTCAGCTGGAAGGCTATTCCATGCATCCACTGCCCTCTGAGTAAAGTAATACTTCCTGATATTATTTTTAAACCTTTGCCCTGCTAATTTAAAACGATGTTGTGGTTGTTTGTCTTCTTTTAAATATAGTCTCATCCTTTACTGTGTTGATTCCCTTTATGTAATTAAATGGAATCCTTTACTGTGTTGATTCCCTTTATGTAATCATATCCCCCCGTCTTGTCTTTCCTCCAAGCTATACATGTTAAGATCCTTTAACCTTTTCTTGAACGTTTTATCCTGTAATCCATGAACCAGTTTAGTAGCCCTTCTCTGAACTCTCTCTATAGTATCAATGTACTTCTGAAGATATGGTCTCCAGTACTGTGTACAATACTCAAAGTGGTGTCTCATCGGTTCCCTGTACAATGGCATGAGCACGTCCCTCTATTTACTGCTAATTCCTCTCCCTATACAACAAAGCATTCTGCTAGCATTTCTACTGTGGTGGAACCGCTGCCTGTTCGTGGATCTCCTCCTTCTATTACATGTGTTTCCATACATTTTTGTGCATTGTGCTTGCTCCCCATTCGGGAGTGTTTCCACAAGGGGAATCCATTCGTCTCCCTAACGGGGATCACCCCCATACCCTATTTAGAACACTAGGTTAGAATGTTCACACCTCGCAACAGTGGGAAACCTCAAACCGCAAGGGAAACAATTAATGAGTGCATTCATACCCCGAAAGGAGACACTTTCCTTGTTTGGGTTTCACACCGGGACAGCGCAAACGGGGACTGGCCGAGGAAGGTACCGCTGTGAGGGTCCCTGAGGTTGGTGTGGACACTTTTGGGGCACTGGCTAGTTTGGTGGGCTTTTCTGTGCCTGGGGTACAAAGAGACCAGCTCTTTTCCCACGTGTGGGCTTTTCTGTCCCTGGGAGACAAAGGGGCAATTCCCTTCCCGCGCTTTGGCTCCCAGGCACAGAGACTCCTGGGAGGAAGACCCCCCTGTTGTCCGGGATGGGAGACCCCTTGCTGGAGTGGCGAGCTTTCCATATTTGGTCGAGAAAGGGATAGCTACGCTTGGGCTCTCCGGTATGAAGACTCCTGGGTTAGAACCCCTGGTAGGGTGTGTGGAAGACCCCTTGCATGGGGTTGTGCATAAAAGTTGTGTGTGGCCAATAAAATGTTGCTGTGTTGTGTGTCATCCAGTTACTGGGGGAAATGGATCTTGTTATACTCTAATTGGTTCCTGAGCAGCTGAAGGAAGGGAATTAGCGGGGTTACCCACGGTCTGCTGCATCCACATTTTAGAATTTGTCAGAAAATCCAGCAGTGCCCATCCTGAGTTTTGGCTCTGGCACTCCTATGGACAGATGGAACCGCTATCTAACCAGAACTTAACTAATCGCATGCTGCATTTGAGAGCAACAAAGACATTTATAAACATAAATAGATCAGAAACAGTATATGGCGCCTGGCTTGGGATGCCAAGCATCTGGCCATCTGCTTAATACTAATACATGCAACCCATCTTCTCCCTATAGTCCCTTAGTCCACCATTTCCATCCCTTTAAATGAAGAGGGGATGATCTAACTTTTGTCAACAAAACTGTAAAAATATATACTGTACTTTTCGTCTAGACTAAGAACTTATAAAAAAAAAAAGAAACACGACTAAAAAAAGAATACTTAAAAAGTAAGTAATAATAATCCCCAGTCTCAATTTTGATGACTGAATATTTTGAAAAATAATATTCTCATGTTGCTGGAGCATCTGTAGGCTGTTGATTAGTAAGCAGCCTTAATCTGAACAACTGATTGGTTGGTTTTAAAAGCCAAATAAAAAGAGTGCTACTTTATAGAAGTCTTAATACTACATTTTATGCAAAATTAGATATATTTTATGTTGTTTATTTTAGATTAGTTGTGTGGCAGTGTCGGTTTGTTTTTCATTTATTATTCTGTATTTAATAACAGATAAAAATAAGCTTCCAGTTACTACTTTGTATTTTTTTTCACCTCTCAATTGACTATGAAAAGCATTGAAGCGTTAATACGTAATACTTACTGCATTCTTACATATGTTTGTGACAGCAAATGGGGCTTTCTTTATCAGCAGTTTACGTAAAAGGGTATATGTAAGGTTGATGTGCAAATTAGCACATTTGTTTTAGGGCGATGACCCTAGCTATAAAATGCTGATTTTACTCATTTTTTAATGGAAACACTTCTATTCATTTCTTGCTTTGGAACATTATCCTGTCATTGTGATGTTTTAACTTTGCTCTCACTAAACTATCTGACCCACTTTATGAATTTTCAGAAATCTGACTACAAGACAGGGAAATAAAATGCAGCACTGTCAGTCGATAGATTTACTCAATAAATGTATTCTTATTTACTTCAGGAGACCACAAGCATGAAGGCTTAAACCTCCACCTTGAATAAACTGGTTAACACAGTGAAGGAGTTTAAGCATGTGTGGGATAGGCATAAGGCTATCCTAGCTATAAGATAAGGCCAGGGACTAATGAAAGTATTTAGAAAATTGGGCAGATTAGATGGGCCGAATGGTTCTTATCTGCCATCACATTCTATGTTTCTATGTTTCTATGTAACTGCCATGGTTTTCTTTATTAAATGTAAATCTGTATCAGTGGCTGAACTGATAAAGTGGGGGTCCTGGTGCAAGAAATTAATTTGGGCCACACTATATACCAGGAGGGGGCTAAAGGGAGACCCTCAAATTTTATACAACTCCCATCTTTTATTATACTTTCATATCACTCTTTATTATATGTCCCTCTTGACTAGTGTCTCTGACTGCCTCTCTGCTGTTTCTAACTGGATGGCTGCCCACTTCCTTAAACTAAATTTGCCCAAAACTGAAATTCTGGTCTTTCCTCTCTCAAGTGTTGTTACTCCTGTATCTGTCTCCAAGTCAACGGTGCTACCATCAGCTCCACCACGCAGGATCGCTGCCTAGGTGTTCTCTTTGACTCCGACCTCTCCTTCAAGCCTCATGTTCAATCTATCGCCAAATCCTGTCATTTCCATCTCAAAAATATTGCGCGCATCCGCCCCTACTTAACGCCAGATGCGACTAAGGTGTTGGTCCATTCCACTGTCCTTTCTCGCCTTGACTACTGTAATCCACTTCTCAGTGGTCTTACGTGCTCCCAACTACTGCCGTTACAGCCCATAATGAATGCGGCGGCAAGGCTCATCTTCCTGTCTGCCCGCACCTCCCATGCCTCACCCTTCTGTCAGTCCCTACATTGGCTTCTTATAAAATATAGAGCTCAATTTAAAATTCTGGTTCTTGCTTTCAAATCTCTACATAATGCTGCTCCTACCTATCTATCCTCCCTTATACACAAGTATGTCCCGTCTAGGCCCTTACGATCTGCTGAAGACTTACGTCTATCTTCTGTCCGTACTCCCACCTCTGATGCTCGCCTTCAAGATTTTTCGAGGGCTGCACCGTTCCTGTGGAACTCGCTTCCCTACTCCGTTAGATGCTCACCCAGTCTCCACTCCTTCAAAAAATCGTTAAAAACCCACTTCTTCATAAAAGCGTATCAATTAAACTGTTAAGAGATTCCTCTTCTGCAACTGTCATTAGTCTAATACTATCCTTACCTTTTTGTGTCATTTTACCCCACTCCCTCTTGCATGTAAGCTCATTGAGCAGGGCCCTCAACGCCTCTGTTCCTGTGTGTCCAACTTGTCTGGTTACAACTACATGTCTGTTTGTCCACCCATTGTAAAGCGCTGCGGAATTTGACGGCGCTCTATAAATATCATAATAATAATAATAATAATAATAATAATAATAATATGTTTCAGTGTATTTTACAGCAATTGTACAATATGTTTTTGATTGTTCTTGTTCAATAGCAGATATTGTCATAAATGAATATACATTTTTAATAACATTTTTATAACATAGCAAGAAAAACTGTCTTAGCAAGAATGCTTTTTCTGTATTTCATTTGGATTTATATAGTGGTTTAAATGCTTCAAATATAAGAAATTTGAAATTGTAGTAACTTACATGCTAAAAATTTCTAGTGCAGCAAAGTGAAATAAATGAAAAATAAATGCGACATAAATAGAAATTGCCACCTTACTGAGTCTATGAATGCCTTCATGATTCAGAATTATAGGGGACCTTTAATTCTGGCAGGTTTTACAATGAAAGGATGAGATATTTCTGTCGTAGATGTCTTATAATGCTATACTATTTTTAGCTTGGGTTTAGAACTGAACCGAAAAACCATGGTTACTGTAAATTATTTTAATATTTCAAACATTAATGAATATTAGATTACAAATTAGTATTAGGTATAAAAAAATGGTGTTTTTATTTCCCCAGACCTCCCAATGATAAAATTAAAAATAATAACTATTATTATTATTATTTATCTTATTCTCCATTCCAGTTCTTTGCAGAGACCATTAAACTATAAATAGTTTAACTCAGTTGTTCCCAAACTGTGTGCCGCGGTGCTATGATTATAGCACTGGGGAAACATTACTGCCCAGTCAGGTGCCGTGGTTCTTTGAGACCGCGACCGGATCCCTGTAATGCAGCGAGAGGGGAGAGGAGCACAAAGAGCTCCAGACCCCTCACTCCCACCAACAGCAGGAATCCAAGCCACCCTCCTGGCACATGAGGTAAGCTGACAGGATGGTGACTGAGGATATTAAAAAAAATATATTCACTTGTGTATGTGTGAGTGTGTGTATGAGTTTGAGTGTGTGTGAGTATGAGTTTGTGTAAGTATGAGTGTGTGTATGTGTGTGAGTATGAGTGTGTTTATCTGTGTGTGTATGAGTGTTTGTATGTGTGGGTGTATGAGTTTGTGTATGTGTGTGAGTGTGAGTATGAGTTTGTGTGTATGAGTCTGAGTGTGTGTGTGTATGAGTCTGAGTGTGTGTGTGTGTGAGTATGAGTATATGTGTGTGTTTGTGTGTGTGTGTGTCAGGGTGTTTGTGAGTGTGTGTGTGTCAGGGTGTGCATCTGTGTGTGTGCACACGTCTGTGTGTCAGTGTGTGTTTTTATGTCACTGTGTGTATCGGTGTCATGGTGTGGGCATGTATCAATGTTTGTGTGTGTCAGGATGCATGTGTGTATATGTCGGTGTGTGTATGTGTCTGTGTCTATATTAATTTGTGTGTATGTGTCGGTGAATTTATATGCATCAGTGTGTTAATCTGCATGAATATCTGAGTAAGTATGTATGTATGTGGTAGTGTATGTGCATACATCCAAGCAGTCAAACACCAGCACAACATAAAAGCACAGTCTAACTCAAATATTACACACACCCCTGCATTCAAACTAAAAATAAATAAATACAAATACACCCCTTCACTCGAACACAAATACGTCACACAAATGTACATCCGCATTTAAAAGTGAACATTACATTCAGACACATTCCTGCAATCAAACATTACACACAAACAGACCCCTGTATTAAAACACAATAACTATATACAAGCACCCCTTCAAACACCAACACTATACATTACACTAGAGTGCCAGTAAATGCCGCAGCGCTGTACAGATATGCAACCTAGAAATTTTGACTTGGGGTGCCTTGGAAAAATACTGAAATATAAAGGGCGCCTTGAACCTAAAAGGTTTGGGAACCATTGGTTTAACTAGTTGCATTTCATTATATATATATATATATATATATATATATATATATATATATACATATATATAATGAAAAAAAATATTTGGATTGTCCAAACTGAATTTTGGACACAATTTGGACATTATTTTCATTTCGGAATTTCATTCAAAATAGCGATCTATGCCGCAGCTGCATCTTACAACCATTTAGTAGATAACTCCCTAAGTGTGAATGCTATATTTAAGGGTACCAAATTAGGGAGCTGTTTGGTAGATAGCTCCTTTTTCATATCCTTATGGCAATTTTACAAGGATTAGGGAGCTATCTACTAAGAAGCTGAAAGACCAAAATGACCAAAAGCCCTTACTTTTCATAACTTTGGTCTTTCAGACAATGTTATTAATACTAAGTAGAAATACTTAGAAAATAAGGAAGGTTAAATCATCCCTCCTGCCCCTACAGTCTGTGCCGCACGAATGGACATGTCTACTAAACAGCAAGCAGTCAGTGGCTAAAAAGGGACCCATGCTCACGTGGTGGGGCACCTAATAAAATAATAAACAGGGGGTGGGGTGGGGTGACATGTTGCAAGGGTCTAATTACTTTTTATGGATATGCTTAATATGAATAATATAAAATTGCATTCAGCATCCTTGAAAATATCTAGAATGGCAGAGATATATTCTTTGAGACAATGAATTATTCTAAAACACTTGGTGAAAGCAATTAACATAAACTGTACAGAAATAGGATATCACTTTAAATAAATGATGTTCGTCTTTTACTAATATAGAAGTTTGTTCTCTAAAATAGGAATTGTGGTGAATTGATAACTGAACTGCAAATTTAAAATACATGTTTGAAAATTCCTTAAATTTGCTATTTTAGAGCAAGGCCTACAGATTATGTTTTGCAACACGGTTCTCAATCTAGTAAATAAACTTTACAGTTCTTATCTGTTGTTTATAGTGTGTGTGGATAATATTACAAACTTGCAAAACCTTCTTCTTTATATTAGTAATTCATAATAAAATACATACAAAAACTATTTTGTATTATGAATTTACAGAAAAGTTGCAAACTAACCAGAGTTTTCTTTTTTCAGTTAATTCAGGAGACGGGATTGACTACAGTCAACAAAAGCGTGAAAACATTGGAGATCTGATTCAAGAGACGTTGGAAGCTTTTGAACGGCACGGAGGAGAAGATGCTTTCATAAATATAAAATACATGGTCCCTACCTACGAATCCTGCTTTCTGAACTAACAGAATAGAATTACTGTTTGAAAAATAAAGCTCCACTTGTGCTGCAAAATTCTTAGACCCATTTGCAACTTTTTTTTACATTTTTTTTATTTATGACTTTTTCTCTTCACAGCTGCTAAAATGGGAACTTCTGCGCCATTTGACTGTTAGTACTATTGTGAACAAGGCCATCGAAGACATAAACAGTGACTGTTTCTAAGATTACAATGGTGTACTGTGCTTTTTTGTACTATAAAAGAATAGCCTCTTTATAGCATAGCTGACTGAAATGGGAGTCAGAGTTAAGCCTTTAGTTGTAGACAATAAAACTATAATTTTCATATGCAATTCAGCAATTGCAGTTCTGTGTTCTCTTGCCCTAAGGGTGATGTCAGAGGTTTTAATGAGGGTTTGCTCTGACTGCTTAATAGGTGTTTGTCATGGAAAATAAATACCAGTTCAGCTGTGATCCTTTTGCAGCTGTGCAGTATAATGTTCACTATTGCATAATAAACTACTTTATATATTATATGCATTAAACAACACTAAGGTCATTTCACAGATGAAACATTCTTTATGTCTTCTGATTTTTATGTCTACAGGTAGTGCTTTTTTTCTTATTTAACAGATTGTGACAGTATGCTATAAATACAGGAAATGATAGTTACAGATAATTTCATACATATAATTCATACATAATGACATAATAAACCTAGACTCATATGTAGGTCAGAGATTTATGTAGGTCGGAGATTAATAACTTTCTGTTTTTAGCACATGTAGGTAATTTACTAATAATTGAGTTGCTCCCTGTTTTCAAGGAGAAATATACTTCAGACCCCTGCTTTCAATGTACATTTGAGAGTTGTGTCCAGTAGCTTGTCTGTGGAACAATTATTCAACCCCAGAGCTGCTAAATATGTTGGCATTTAATAGCAATGTTAGTAGTAATAATAATAGTTCTATGACTGATAGACAATTTAATGTATTGTTAATGACAGCTTTAGAAGCACTTATGTCCCTATCTGTTTTTTTGTTTTTGTTTTGTTTTTATGAAAAAAGTGTACAGTAGAGGGTCTAGTGCAAGGAAACCACAAGTCCCCAGAATTTGTTACTCATGCACCAAAATCAGGAAACATAAATACAAATGACATATGGTTATTGAAAATACCTGGGGATGATGCTAAAATGTACTTCGTTATACCTAATGTCCATGAGATGGAAAGTTTGCCACCACATCAAGGTAACTCACTATAGACAATTCCTAATCAAACCTCAAGCTGTTAATTACACAAGAGGTACAGAAAATTGAATTCAAGTAGGTGTGTCATGATATCTGGGTCTTGAAGGGATTGTTGTGTCTTGAATCTGACCATTGTGAGCTATTCCCGCATTACTTTGCATGAGCAGCATCATTCCTGTGTCTTTCTCAACACTCAGTATATTCCCAGTAATAATCAAGATGTCCCGTATTCTCCTTGCATCAAATCAGTTGTGGAATGCTTCTCCTATATCGCCTATTATGGACCAGGGCACTTGCATCATTATTTGCCACACCTTTGCTCACGCTCATTCTAGCGCTGCACATGTGAGTTGGACCAACAGGATCTATCCCTAGGGTATTTACACTCCATGTTTCTAGCGTGCATTGCCCTGTCATGATTATAGGGTACCCGAGAGCATCCTTTGCTTATTTAGTTTTGACTATGGCTAGTTTGACTACTCGACTTCTGCTATCATTACCTTGGTTTGTTCCTTGTTTTGTCTCATTCTGTTTTACTTGATGTCAGCCTGCTCAGATTTTATTCGCAGTCCTCTTACATTTCTGTTATCGATACTCATTGCTAGCCCGGTCACTGAAAGTTCCATTATGCACTTCTGTCTCTGGTCCTCGTAACCCAATGCAGCTTGGATCAATCCCTTAAGGGAAAGGAATGACCCTTTAGTGTACAATTATCCTAGCTTTATTGCCACCTTTAAACACATCTTTCCTCTTCCTGAGAGAGCTAAATGTACAAACAAAAAGTTGATGATCATCAAACAAGATTCCAAGTCCATTACAGAGAATGCCATTTAATTCTATGCTGGTTTCAGAGGCTACCTGGAACAGTTCTTTAGTCACCACATTCTCACAGTGTGTGGTTTACACAAGGAGAGAATACACCTTCAGGTAATTTAATCTCCTTCGTATCCTATTGTGTTTTCTCTGCTTGTTTACCCATGATCCATGCATTGATTGGTAAAAAGAACAAATAGTATCCCGGAGTCGAACTTTCCAAGACGCATACATCTCACATCAAAATAGTTCACAGGTAAGGTTTCTAACACTTGTTTAGAGTTTGAACAACCCAAATCAGAGTCTCCCCTTTCTGGCTTTAGGTAAGTATTGGTGAAAAGAGGGTGAGGGAAGCAGAGCCTTAAGGATGTCCTCCAGTCCAGACTAGGATGAGCAAATGGGCAAAAGAAAGGAGGATACAGTGCTGAATATAGTGTAGTATGTCTACAGTTAGGGTGAGATAAATAAAAGATATGCACAGTTTAATGCAGTTGATAGCTCCAAACATATATGCCTGGACAGTATAAGCCCCGCATATGGATTTATTTAGTGTCTTACACCAGTAGGGGAACTCAAGGTGATATAGTGTATATTTAGAAAACTTAATGTATCTTTGTGAATGTGTAAAGGTGTGATCCACACCACTTATATATACTTATGTATACTAGGGTTCCCACTCTTTGGTGTAAATAGCAGCAGACTCTCACTGCTGAAATAAAAATATAGTGCTAAAATCACTAAAAGGAATAAACAGAGATGTACTCACTGGAGGAGAGCAACAAAGGTTTTGTTCAACCTGTATTATCACAGGTGAGATATTCCCCACCAAGTAGTTTGATGACACAATCTTCAGGTTGAAGTCAGGAAGATCCAATGTACGTTTTAATACACTAATTGTATTTGGCATAAAAGAGTAACATACTAACGTGTTTCACCTAATACACATGCTTTTTCAGGAACACTTTGACTGGAAGAACCTCCCCTTCTTTGCACAAGTATTTCACATGTAAAACCAGTCCTTTCGATTAACACTCCAACCATGAAATCTATTGAAATTTGCCTCTATGGTTTAGTGGAAATTGGCAAAGGCTGAAGTATAGCACATAGAAGCTAATGGGATGATTTAGCTTGAGCACAAACTGTACATGTCAATACATATTCTCTTACCTCTATCCTCAAGAAAGGCCATCATAAGTTTCTAGAAACAAGCCGAAAGATTTTATTAACCACCATGTGACCAGCTGAATTTGCATTATGAATGTGAGTAAGAACTGCTACTCTGTGTTCCATAGGAATGAACAGCTTCTCACTGGGTACTGTATTTTTGATGGGACAAAGATTTGTACTTTTTTCAATATGAGCCAATAGTTCTAGTTTTAGTTCTAAAATGGTTGTACTCCTGGCTATTCTCCTGTCACGGGAGTGATAAGGAACTGCTTAGCCTGCCATTGTGTTTGAATAGTCAAGAGGGAAAATGAAATGAAATTCATCAATAATAAATGACGTGCTTGTCCATCAAATGAAGAGCAATCTTTTGGAGGGGACCTTGACAGATAAACTCTATGATGGTACTATAACCACAATAGCATACATATATAGTACACATTAAAGTCTCCTGAGCAATCTTGATCACAAACTTACTGCAACTCATTTGTATGGCCAGTGTGTCCATTTAAGCCATGAATGATCAAGAATTTAAAGGTTAACTAGTTGCATTCCAATGTAAAGATACCAATAAAAAAATAACTATTTGTTTGAGAAGCAAATTTTGCAGAGTGGTGCTTATAAGGTTGGTAGGGAGGAGCTTCCCAAAGACAAAGGTCAGTTTACCTTTTTTAAAACCTAATTTAAGACCTGAATATTATGTATATCAAATAATTCAAAGAGACTGTACTTTATTTTTCCCATGACTGTATAATCAGTGCTAGCCCAGTCACTCTAAGGTTCAGTATGCACTTTTGTTCTGTTTCTACCAAAGATTGCATGTTGATGTTAGCTCAGTCCTGACAATATGGCTGAAAAGGCCATGTTGAACTGGAATCATGACAGCTTTCCTACAAGCTCTTGAGCTAATGTTCCTTATCTTTTAATGCTCATCTTCAATAAAAGCCCCCTTTTTAAATTTGATGCAGTAGGCAGCACCCTAGTTCATTGCTATGAATATGAACAAACCATTCCATTTTTGTATAGTATTTTTAACAGAATATATGTTTTACATCTGTCCTATCTTCATCTGATCTGGAAGCTCATATTGACAAATTGAAAATATGTTGCCATTAACACTTAAGATTTGTTTTCCTTCTGAGTTACACCTAAAACCGTAGATTAAAATGTAAGCCCCAATTAGCATTCTGTATAATTGGCATCCAACTGTGAAACATTAAAGTTGTTGACACATTTTCCAGAATTATTATTGACAAGACTATTTAACTGAAGCACTATTGTAACGGAACCGCTGGCACCCCGACCGGGTACCTTCCGCCGACGGATGCTGCTAGTGCTTTCCAAGGACTCCAAGCACTCTGCCTGACACCATAACCACTGCAGACCCCACGAACCGCCGCAGCTTGGATGGGGTCTCGCCGTCTCCACCCACTCTGGACCCAGGACCAGGGTCCAGCTTCCAGCAGGTCGACCTCTCTCCCAATTCCAGAGAGCAGGAACAGGAACAAGCTCTTAGCAGAGCTTAGTGATTATACCCTGGGGAGTATAGTGATTATAGCAATCCCCAGAGTGTAGTTTCTCCAATCCCCCAAACATGAGCCGAAACTTCATGAAGGTGCAAGATGATCTGACTCCAATGAGCGTTTATTACTCCTTATATACAAGTTTTCAGGTCAGAGGCACACCCCCTGGACCTGGTGGTAACCTGTGACAAAAGGGACACAAACCAATGGGAACACTAATTAACATGATAACACTCTCACATACACAATGAAATCCCTCCTCTCCATCCTGGAGATAATTGGCTTAAGGCACTGCAGTAAACTCAATTATCTCCAGGTACAGAAAATATCTACATTTAACACTAACAGCAAAATACGTAAAAGTACATAAAAATACATAATTCTTATTTTATTACACAGAACCCCCACATTTAACCTATCCCCAGATAGCTCGGATCTGAGCGCCCAATCTAGGTGATCAGATCCCATGAACAGAGTAGATTTTCCACGGGGTAAAGCATAGCAAGGGCTGTTGAGAAACCAAGGAGGGACAAAAGCAGTCAGTTCCAACTGGTTTGGCAGTGTGCCTGGGACAACGCCCTGCTGGAGAACAATAGACAGGAAATGGGGGAGGGGAAGAAACACACCTTCCCATGGATTCACATGGGAAGAAACTGTCTTTAGAAGCCAATAAGCCCCAAATAGTCTTTTTAAATGGCAATACACCCCAGGGCCATAGTCATGAGGAAGGAGGCTGGCAATCAGGCTCCTCCAAAAGCCGGGGGCAAAGGGCAGCTTGTCACCTAACAATCCAGGGACAAAAGGCATTTCGTCACACATCTCCCCTTTGGGGGGGAGACTAACCAGGTACCTGACCTGTCGGTCAGTGCCTGAATTAGTCGTTAAACCCACCCACAGTGAACAAGTACATGAGTAGCCCACCCACAAATAACAAGTGGCAAAGTAGCCCCCCCACAATAAACAGTACTGGCCGTTAGGTTCCAGGTGGTAGGATACAAACGCAGCATCCTCGGCCTTCCTGGTGCTGGGAACATAGTCCGGCACAGTAGCCAGGGGAACATGGGGGTCAGTGGGGGTTAACATCTCCTCTGTTAACCCTGGGGCCAAGTTAGGAGTTAGCTGGGGAGGGGAATTCGTACTTACCCCCTCCTCCTGTTGTCCCTGTGAGGGTAGTTGGGGATCTGGACAGGCTGTCCAGCATCCCTGTAGGTCGGGCACGGAGACCACGGTCCCCTCTGCACCATCTGGGAGAATGGTGTCTCCCCTTGGTAGGGTAAGCTGCCGCTGGGGAGATAGGGTGCTGTGCTCCTCTCCCTGAAACACAGTCTGCCGCTGGAGAGGGAGACCGCCTGTCTCCACTCCCATAACATTGTCCTGCTGCTGGAGAGAGAGACCAACTGTCTCTGCTCCCGGTAGGACACACTGCCGCTGGGGAGGAAGGACGACACCTTCAGCTCCCTGTAACTTGCACTGCCGCCGGGGAGAGAGACCGGTTGTCTCTTCTCCCTTGTCAACACACTGCCGCTGGGGAGTCAGAGCGACTTTCTCAACTCCCAGTGATGATGGTTGCTGCAGGGACGAGGGACCGACAATCTCCTCTCCCTGGGATGCTGTCTGCTGCTGGGGAGAGAGACCGGTTGTCTCTTCTCCCTTGACAACACACTGCCGCTGGGGAGTCAGAGCGACTGTCTCAACTCCCAGTGATGATGGTTGTTGCAGGGACGAGGGACCGACAATCTCCTCGCCCTGGGATGCTGTCTGCCGCTGGGGAGATAGATCAATTGGCCACAGCCCAAATCTTCGCAATCGGAGCTCAAATTCCCATGCCGCTCGATTCTCCTCATCCAACTTGCGCATGGTTGCCAGAATCGCCTCTGTCGAAAGATTCGGGCCATATCTGGTTAACCGCCTCTTGACCTCCTCCCTTTAAGCATCGCCCTCAAAGCGATAGGTCATGTTTGCTGTGAACAGGGGTGCTGTACGAATACTAGCGTTGCCCTCAAATTGTAATTCCAAATGTTACCGGTGCCTCTGCGCTGCTTCTCCTCGCACTAGGACGCCATCCCACCGCTGCCACCACTGTAACGGAACCGCTGGCACCCCGACCGGGTACCTTCCGCCGACGGATGCTCCTAGTGCTTTCCGAGGACTCCAAGCACTCTGCCTGACACCATAACCACTGCAGACCCCACGAACCGCCGCAGCTTGGTTGGGGTCTCGCCGTCTCCACCCACTCTGGACCCAGGACCAGGGTCCAGCTTCCAGCAGGTCGACCTCTCTCCCAATTCCAGAGAGCAGGAACAGGAACAAGCTCTTAACAGAGCTTAGTGATTATACCCTGGGGAGTATAGTGATTATAGCAATCCCCAGAGTGTAGTTTCTCCAATCCCCCAAACATGAGCCGAAACTTCATGAAGGTACAAGATGATCTGACTCCAATGAGCGTTTATTACTCCTTATATACAAGTTTTCAGGTCAGAGGCACACCCCCTGGACCTGGTGGTAAACTGTGACAAAAGGGACACAAACCAATGGGAACACTAATTAACATGATAACACTCTCACATACACAATGAAATCCCTCCTCTCCATCCTGGAGATAATTGGCTTAAGGCACTGCAGTAAACTCAATTATCTCCAGGTACAGAAAATATCTACATTTAACACTAACAGCAAAATACGTAAAAGTACATAAAAATACATAATTCTTATTTTATTACACAGAACCCCCACATTTAACCTATCCCCAGATAGCTTGGATCTGATCCCATGAACAGAGTAGATTTTCCACGGGGTAAAGAATAGCAAGGGCTGTTGAGAAACCAAGGAGGGACAAAAGCAGTCAGTTCCAACTGGTTTGGCAGTGTGCCTGGGACAACACCCTGCTGGAGAACAATAGACAGGAAATGGGGGAGGGGAAGAAACACACCTTCCCATGGATTCACATGGGAAGAACCTGTCTTTAGAAGCCAATAAGCCCCAAATAGTCTTTTTAAATGGCAATACACCCCAGGCCATAGTCATGAGGTAGGAGGCTGGCAATCAGGCTCCTCCAAAAGCCGGGGGCAAAGGGCAGCTTGTCACCTAACAATCCAGGGACAAAAGGCATTTCGTCACAACTATGAAGTCCAAATACATTCTACATGAGTAAAGTAAACAAATGTATACCATTCTATAGGGGTACAGAATCATATATTAGTGTGTGAGTGTCCCTGTGAACACAGTTCAGTAAGGTATGAATGATGCTTCACATTACCCAAGCATTGCCAGGAGAAAGGTGTTTAGAACAATTGCATTTTTTTCACAATAGGTTTTGTTTATGTAAGTTAGTCCAATCCAGATTAGGTGTACATCTCTATACCCCACACTTTAACAGTGCAGGATTTCAATGTGCAACATCTAAAATTAAATAAAGTTGTGTTTATATTTTCAAATTGAATAAATCAGGAAACTCAGTACTACTGAGTACAGTATCTATGGGTGGGGTAATAGTGCAAATAAGATATATATTTCTCTAAAGTGTGCCAGAATGAATGAGAATGCCATGTCTATGTCGAGTTAAAAAGACTGAGTGGATAGACAAGACTTTCTTGTCAAAATGCAAAGTTTTGCGTATAGCACAATACTTATAATCTGGGAGTGAATTTACATTTCAGCAGGAAAATTATCCCAAGCACAAGCCAAACCAATACTGGAGTGGATCATGAATAAAAATATAATTGCTTGCTCATTCAAAGTCCTGTTCTCAATTTAATTAACAACCTGGGGCACTTTTTTGAAAAATTGTGGTCCACAAGCAATGTTGAATTAATATGAATAATATCGAGTAAATCTGCCAAGAAGAATTGGACATAATCCATCTGAACATTCTAAACATTAGTAGTCACTTTTCACTAGTCACACTGTAATAATGGCTACAGCATTTTTTGCTCTGTAATATTCTTCTTCTCATTTCATGTGATGCATCTGAATGTACAACAACCAAAATACCGACTTTTCTACACTACATTATGACAATCATTACTTTTATGTCAAGCCATGAAGGTTCCTGACTGTTTAAAAAGATCTAAGAGATCTAGTAACTGCTATACTAAAGAGTGATTCCCTGCTAGAAAACCAATAATATATTACTGAATGAGGAGCACAACCAACTACAATACAAAATATTTTATTATATAGGTACAAGGGTATCCGCTATATCAAAATATCCACTCTATGAATCAAAGTATAACTATAATCATACATATATAGTCAATATTGGAACTCTGACATAAACAGAAAAATACGTATTCCTGATGCTAGTATCCTACTCGGTGTTTAGGTAGGCGACCCCCTCCTACAAGTTTTACCCACCTTTTCTCCCTCGCCGCTGTGTTCTTTCCATGGCCAACACTTCCTTCTTAGATCATCAATCCTCATATTTCAGACAATCCACTGCTTTCAAATAGGCAAACATTGGGAATGAAATTGTCTCTATTAGATGATCTGATTGAAATAGCCTAGTTTAACTTCTCTATTTTGTCAGAAGAGCATGTGGTGGCTGTCGTACTGAGGTATTTTAACCCTGCAATGTAAATACTGCCGTTCCTTCAAAAATAAATGTTTTACATTACAGGATTCAAATGATAGGCACATGGCCTCATTGAGATGAAGTGGTCTGGTTGCCTATAAGACCTTGTTCTTAGCAGCAAACCTTCTGGGTGCGCTTTAAAGATTTATTTTTAGCAACAAACCTTTTTTTTTTAATTAAAGGAGCTCTATCTAGCCCATCTGGCCTCCCTAAATATATATTCTTCTTTTTGGGTAGAACATTGGCTTAAGGATCGAGTACAACGAGTTGTAATTAATGGTAAATTTTCAGGCTGGACAAAAGTGGTAAGTGGTGTTCCTCAGGGTTCTGTTTTGGGACCACTTCTATTTAACATATTTATAAATGATCTTGAAATAGGCATTGAAAGCCATGTATCAGTGTTTGCAGATGGCACAAAACTTTGTAAAGTAATAAAATGTGAGCAGGATATTGCTTTGCTGCAGAGAAATTTGGATAGATTGGGGGACTGGGCACTAAAATGGCAGATGAAATTTAACATAGAGAAATGCAAAGTTATGCACTTCGGGGTTAAGAATGCACAAGCAACTTACACACTAAATGGTAGTGAATTAGGGATAACCACACACGAGAAGGATTTGGGAATTGTTATAGACAACAAATTAGGCAGCAATATGCAATGTCAATCTGCAGTTGCTAAGGCCAGTAATATTTTGTCATGTATTAATAGGGGCATAAATTCTCAGGATGAAAATATAATTTTGCCTCTTTATAAATCGCTGGTAAGACCACACCTTGAATATGCTGTGCAATTTTGGGCGCCTGTTCTAAAGAAGGATATCATGGCACTGGAGAGGGTCCAGAGATGAGCTACAAAATTGATAAAAGGAATGGAGCATTTTAGTTATGAAGAAAGGTTAAAAAAATTAAATCTGTTTAGTTTGGAAAAACGGCGCCTGAGAGGGGATATGATAACTTTATACAAATATATTCGGGGCCAGTACAAACCTTTATCTGAAAATCTATTCATAAACAGGGCTATACATAGGACACAAGGTCACACATTTAGGCTGGAAGAAAGGAGATTTCATCTAAGGCAAAGAAAAGGTTTTTTTACAGTAAGAACAATAAGGATATGGAATTCTCTGCCTGAAGAGGTGGTTTTGTCAGAGTCCATACAGATGTTTAAACTGAAATTGGATAAATACTTACAAAAACATAACATACAGGGATATAATTTCTAATTAGTGGGGTAATAGCTGCTTGATCCAAGGAGACATCTGACTGCTATTTTGGGGTCAAGAAGGAATTTTTTCCTAGTTTGTGGCAAAATTGGAAGCGCTTCAGACCAGGTTTTTTGCCTTCTTTTGGATCAACAGCAACAACATTTGTGAGGAAGGCTGAACTTGATGGACGCAAGTCTCTTTTCAGCCATGTAACTATGTAACTATGTAAAAATCTTACTTGTATTCAAGTCTGCAACTCTGCCCCTGTCTGCCTCTGACCTGCCCCCTGTCTACTGACATCATCAGAAGTGGTGGTCTGAGCCAATCACAATGCAACCACATGTGGGCCACAAAACTTCACTTAAGCACCATCAGGTGACCACTAAATTGTATGTTTCATGTGAATATGAATACAACTAGATACAATCCATGCATTATAGTGTATAAGATACATTAGATAAATATTAAACAAGAAACACCAAGGGTGATATTATAAGATTCACATATCTTTCACATTTTTTCTTGTTTAATATTTATCTAATGTATCTTATACACTATAATGCATGGATTGTATCTAGTTGTATTCATATTCACATGAAACACACCATTTAGTGGTCACCTGATGGTGCTTAAGTGAAGTTTTGTGGTCCACATGTGGCTCATCAATCTACAGTTTGCACTGTTTAGTCTGGATCTTTGATCACAGGTATTAACTTTGTCTAGGGAGTGGGTACTTCACCTTTACAAGTTTCCCACACTTTTTTGCTATTTAAAGATGGTGTTTGGAGCTATGGGGTTATCCTGATGAAAGTCCTATGATGGACTAAAACGTCGATTTGCTGTAACCCTTGTGTTGTGAATAAAGATGAATAATTTTCTTTAAAAACCCAGATTGTGCCTTTCTTCTTGGAGATTTATATATATATTGCATATATATCTAGATATCTATATAAATTAGATTTTGTCTTTCCATAATAATAAAATGTTAATATAATATAGACAAATAATTTTCTTCAAAAACGCCAGATTTATGTTGATTCACCAAGGGTGATATTATAAGATTCACATATCTTTCACATTTCTTCTTGTTTAATATTTATCTAATATATCTTATACACTATTGTTATGGGCAAATGTAAATATTGTATTTCTCAAACAGTGTACTTTGTCTTTAAGAGCTATTGCAAACTGACAAGGTGTTAGAAAAGGAACATATTGTTTTTCATACATGTTTCTTTAAGCAATAACCTCTTACTTACCTTCAGTTCATAATCTGTTTACGCCATTTTGTCCCAGACCAAATACGATAACAATAATGCATAAACAAGCTTCAAGGCTATGTTCAGGGCCGCCACCAGAAATTTTGGGGCCCCTATCTCAGCTCAGGGTCCTGCTTCCAAATACCGCCTACTGGGTCCGTCTCCAAATGCCACCCACAGGAATACACACACAGACACAAACACTGATACAAAAGGACACAGATACATACTAACAGACACACAAACTGAAACAGGCATACAGGCATACATACTGACACACACATACTGAGACATACACACAGGCATACATAGGGACAGACAGACACATACTAACATACATACAGACACACATGCATGAGGACATAAAGACACATACATAATACAGACACCGACATACATACATACATACACACATACGTACATACACACATACATTTATACATACAGACAAACTGACAGACATACAGACACTGACATCCATACACACATACATTCATAATGGCATACAGACATACACAGACATACATTCATAATGGCATACAGACATACATACATACATTCAGACTGACATACATGCATATATACAGACATACTGACAGACATACATACATACTGACATACATGCATACAGACATCCATACACACATACACACAGACATACATTCACACTGACATACAGACATACATATATACATACATACATACATACAGACATACATACACGCATACAGACATACATACATACATAGACATACAGACATACAGACATACATACAGACATACATACATACAGACATACACATACAGACAGACATACATAAAGACATACACATACAGACAGACATACATACATAGACATACAGACAGACATACATACATGCAGACATACATACAGACAGACAGACAGAGATACATAGACATACATGCATACAGACACACACACACACAGAGCTCATTTTCCAGCCACCCTCCTGTCTCTTACCTTTTCTTTGCAGGAGAGTGGCTGGGGCTGATGGGAGTTGGCGCGGCTCCCTCTTCACTGCCTGGCTCTCTCTCTTCACTGGCGTGCGCGCTCCTCCTGTGCGGAGTGAGCTGGGAGGAAGTGACCACTTCCTCCCAGCACTTGCGGCTGCTTTTTTTTTTTAAAGGGGCCCGGTCGCGCTATACCATGGCCACCGAGCTGACCGGGCCCCTGAAGATATAGGGCCCATCGGGTGGCCCTAAGTGCGTGGGCCACCCGATGGGCCCCATCAGCGTGCAGGTCGTGGTGCAAATGCACCGGCGGCAGTTTTGCCGCAACATGTGGCTCTACCGCTACCGTCATGGTTGTATCCCCCTGATGGCGGCCCTGGCTTTGCTACAACTCTGCAGTAACCCTAAGTATATAAAGATGTTCAGACTTTAAGATGCCATATTGACCATAAGTCAGGGAATTTTCCATGACGTGTACACCCTTTAGTTATGGCCTTTTATTTTTGCCAAGTTAAGGGAGGTCCTAAAATGAATAAAAGTGAAAGAAGTAACTTTTTCGTATATGAACTATGGTAACCCTAAAATGAAGACACCTAATATATAAATAGGTGTACTTTTAAATGTTAAGGCACAGAGAGAGGAGAGATTTGGAGACAGACGCTGCTCTGTCTTAAAATGACAGAGAGGCTGACATGATGACATGTTCAGGAGGGTAAAAGACAAAAAAGTTATTGTTTCCAAGACAATCCTTATTTTATATTGTATTCTCAATTATTTATATATGTTAAATAGAGGACCTCTTACTAATTATATAAAATTAGGGCTAATATATCTGTATGGTTAGCCCTGCTAAGTTCTATGCTTTAAGACGTTATAGTGGTAAATAAGGGAACCAGCCGCAGTTACACTATAATACATGGATTGTATCTAGTTGTATTCATATTCACATGAAACACACCATTTAGTGGTCACCTGATAGTGCTTAAGTGAAGTTTTGTGGTCCACATGTGGCTCATCAATCTACAGTTTGCACTGTTTAGTCTGGATCTTTGATCACAGGTATTACCTTTGTCTAGGGAGTGGGTACTTCACCTTTACAAGTTTCCCACACTTTTTTGCTATTTAAAGATGGTGTTTGGAGCTATGGGGTTATCCTGATGAAAGTCCTATGATGGACTAAAACGTCGATTTGCTGTAACCCTTGTGTTGTGAATAAAGATGAATAATTTTCTTTAAAAACCCAGATTGTGCCTTTCTTCTTGGAGATTTATATATATATTGCATATATATCTAGATATCTATATAAATTAGATTTTGTCTTTCCATAATAATAAAATGTTAATACAGGGAGTGCAGAATTATTAGGCAAGTTGTATTTTTGAGGATTAATTTTATTATTGAACAACAACCATGTTCTCAATGAACCCAAAAAACTCATTAATATCAAAGCTGAATATTTTTGGAAGTAGTTTTTAGTTTGTTTTAGTTATAGCTATGTTAGGGGGATATCTGTGTGTGCAGGTGACTATTACTGTGCATAATTATTAGGCAACTTAACAAAAAACAAATATATACCCATTTCAATTATTTATTATTAACAGTGAAACCAATTTAACATCTCAACATTCACAAATATACATTTCTGACATTCAAAAACAAAACAAAAACAAATCAGTGACCAATATAGCCACCTTTCTTTGCAAGGACACTCAAAAGCCTGCCATCCATGGATTCTGTCAGTGTTTTGATCTGTTCACCATCAACATTGCGTGCAGTAGCAACCACAGCCTCCCAGACACTGTTCAGAGAGGTGTACTGTTTTCCCTCCATGTAAATCTCACATTTGATGATGGACCACAGGTTCTCAATGGGGTTCAGATCAGGTGAACAAGGATGCCATGTCATTAGATTTTCTTCTTTTATACCCTTTCTTGCCAGCCACGCTGTGGAGTACTTGGACGCGTGTGATGGAGCATTGTCCTGCATGAAAATCATGTTTTTGAAGGATGCAGACTTCTTCCTGTACCACTGCTTGAAGAAGGTGTCTTCCAGGAACTGGCAGTAGGACTGGGAGTTGAGCTTGACTCCATCCTCAACCCCAAAAGGCCCCACAAGCTCATCTTTGATGATACCAGCCCAAACCAGTACTCCACCTCCACCTTGCTGGCATCTGAGTCGGACTGGAGCTCTCTGCCCTTTACCAATCCAGCCACGGGTCCATCCATCTGGCCCATCAAGACTCACTCTCATTTCATCAGTCCATAAAACCTTAGAAAAATCAGTCTTGAGATATTTCTTGGCCCAGTCTTGACGTTTCAGCTTGTGTGTCTTGTTCAGTGGTGGTCGCCTTTCAGCCTTTCTTACCTTGGCCATGTCTCTGAGTATTGCACACCTTGTGCTTTTGGGCACTCCAGTGATGCTGCAGCTCTGAAATATGGCCAAACTGGTGGCAAGTGGCATTGTGGCAGCTGCACGCTTGACTTTTCTCAGTTCATGGGCAGTTATTTTGCGCCTTGGTTTTTCCACACGCTTCTTGCGACCCTGTTGACTATTTTGAATGAAATGCTTGATTGTTCGATGATCATGCTTCAGAAGCTTTGCAATTTTAAGAGTGCTGCATCCCTCTGCAAGATATCTCACTATTTTGACTTTTCTGAGCCTGTCAAGTCCTTCTTTTGACCCATTTTGCCAAAGGAAAGGAAGTTGCCTAATAATTATGCACACCTGATATAGGGTGTTGATGTCATTAGACCACACCCCTTCTCATTACAGAGATGCACATCACCCAATATGCTTAATTGGTAGTAGGCTTTCGAGCCTATACAGCTTGGAGTAAGACAACATGCATAAAGAGGATGATGTGGTCAAAATACTCATTTGCCTAATAATTCTGCACTCCCTGTAGAGTAGTTATTATAAACTATACATATGATTTACCTCTTCAGTATCAAGCTCTTTGCTAAAAAACCAACCCCCAAAATCCTAGTATTTTGTTTACACCCACACACATACACATTGATGCATAGCCAGAAATACATGCACAAAGCTCTTATTACATGGAAAGTAATGATTCAATGTATTTTTTTGTTTTGGTGTACATATGTGACACATTATTAATGGAAACAAAATTTGGTTTACAGGAAAACCTCATCATTTACCAACCCCATGTATATGGTATACATGGAGCACATTGCAGTCATGTTACCTGTTTGGACACACAGACACATATACACACATACACACTTACATATAAACACTGATATGTGCACAGATATACACAATCTGTTATGCATATACACACACAAATACACATACACACTTTGATACGCATACACATACACACTTTAATACCCACATACATACACACTCTGATACACACACAGATATAAATATCCACACAAACACACTAACTCACAGATACACACACTGATGACACTTCCACATACAGTACACAATCCCTCTCCTCTGCCTGTGATATTATTAAGACAGATAATACATTAACTTAATTATCCATGGGCAGAAAAAATACACATTTATATAAAGTTCAATAAGTACCCCAAAATATAACTTATCCCCACATCCTCTGATAGCCCTGATCTGGGTGAACAACATATCCAAAAATTACCCAGATCAGAGCAGGGGTTCAGGAAATTCCTGGAAGTCTCTTTTTGACCAACTGCACGCATGGTTTCATGCCCAAAACAGTCCCAGAGAATTAGGGCTAGTTTGGTAATTTGCAAACGAACAAACTACCGAACTGAGTCAATAGTCTTACCCTGGAGCTTGTTCCCTTCATCTAGACGAATGATCTCACTGAACAGCGAGTATAGAAACTGTATAGAAACGAACGCAGGCGATGATGGAAGTTCAGTGTTGTTCGGGAGTTTCTGTATCCGATTTCAGTTCTATGAGATTCTTGCCCAAACACCGCTGCCTGCGTCCATTCTTCTTCTTATTATTATGATATCAATAGGTGGACGAACAGACATGTAGTTGTAACCAGACAAGTTGGACACACAGGAACAGAGGGGTTGAGGGCCCTGCTCAATGAGCTTACATGCTAGAGGGAGTGGGGTAAAATGACACAAAAAGGTAAGAATAGTATTAGACTAGTGACAGTTGCAGAAGAGGAATCAGTCAGGAGCTATTAACAGTTTAATTGATACGCTTTTTTGAAGAAGTGGGTTTTTAACGATTTTTTGAAGGAGTGGAGACTGGGTGAGCATCTAACGGAGGAGGGAAGCGAGTTCCACAGGAACGGAGCAGCCCTCGAGAAATCTTGAAGGCGAGCATCAGAGGTGGGAGTACGGACAGAAGATAGGCGTAAGTCTTCAGCAGATCGTAAGGGCCTAGACGGGACATACTTGTGTATAAGGGAGGATAGATAGGTGTGAGCAGCATTATGTAGAGATTTGAAAGCAAGAACCAGAATTTTAAATTGAGCTCTATATTTTATAGGAAGCCAATGTAGGGACTGACAGAAGGGTGAGGCATGGGAGTTGCGGGCGGACAGGAAGATCAGCCTCGCCACCGCATTCATTATGGACTGTAACGGCGCAAGTTGGGAGCACGTAAGACCACTGAGTAGTCAAGGTGAGAAAGGACAGTGGAATGGACCAACACCTTAGTCGCATCTGGCGTTAAGTAGGGGCGAATGCGCGCAATGTTTTTGAGATGGAAATGACAGGATTTTGCGATAGATTGAAAATGAGACTTGAATGAGAGGTCGGAGTCAAAGAGAACACCTAGGCAGCGAGCCTGCGTGGTGGAGCTGATGGTAGCACCGTTGACTTGGAGGGAGACAGACACAGGAGTAACAACACTTGAGGGAGAAAAGACCAGAATTTCAGTTTTGGTCAAGTTTAGTTTAAGGAAGTGGGCAGCCATCCAGTTAGAAATAGCAGAGAGGCAGTCAGAGACACTAGTCAAGAGGGACCGGGAGAGATCAGGAGAGGACAGGTAGATTTGCGTGTAATCTGCATAGAAATGATATTGGAAGCTAAAGGAGCTAATGAGTTTACTAAGGGAGGCAGTATAGATGGAGAACATTAGGGGACCAAGGACTGAACCTTGTGGGACACCAACAGAGAGGAGTTGGGGAGAAGAAGCAGAGCCAGCGAAAGAAACACTGAAAGAGCGCTGGGAGAGGTAGGAGGAGCACCAGGAGAGAGCAATATCTTGTAGACCGATATTGCAGAGGATGAGAAGAAGCTGTTGATGATCAACAGTGTCAAAAGCCACAGACAGGTCAAGGAGAATTAGGATAGAGTAGTGACCATGAGATTTTGCAGCAAGTAGATCATTGGATACTTTGGTCAGTGCCGTTTCCACAGATTGCTTAGCGCGGAAACCAGACTGAAGCGGGTCTTGCAGAGAGTTGGACTCGAGGAAGTCTGTCAATCTTGCATACACAATTCTTTCAAGGATCTTGGATGCAAAAGGCAGTAGCGAGATAGGACGATAGTTGGATGGGGAGTTAGGGTCAAGATTAGGCTTCTTTAGAATTGGTAACACGAAGGTGCAGCATAAGCGCACCGAAACGCGCGTTGGGTTTATAGGGGGGGGGTTTCCTTTCCCCTCATTTTCTCACTTTTAGGGCACTCTGTCACAATGTGCAGTGGACCAACATTCTAAGTATGGTCCTGCACATTTAGCACGTTTTTTCACTTTTCACTTTACCTCCCTTTTTGCTTTATACCTTTAATATGTGGCATATATTGCTATAGACACACTTTGGATACATTCTGTCTATCGAATTTTTTTGTACCCATTTCCATATGTGGCAGATACTATTAACAAATATATTCTTGATGCATTATGTCCATTGGACTCCTTTGTGGATACCCAGTATATAGTGTGTAATTTCGGTTAACCATTTAGTATCCTGTGTCAAATATATGCAGTAATGTGATACAATTTCTATCACTACTTTCCTTGTGAGTGGGGAATTTTTCCACCAAAGGGATTTATTATTCTGCAATTCATAACAAGTAGCTCAATAGTACATTTATTTAATTTTGAGCTCTATTAGGTATAAGCTAGTTCCTTTATGTCTCTGATGTCTATTGTTTTTCTTATTGATATTAATCTATAATCACAGATATTGACCTACTAAGTATTATATTAAAGTCTAAACCTATGAACTATAGTATTCTATCTATAGAGACATAAGGAAGGGAGGTTTGCCATTTGGCATTTATGTCTTTTTCTGTCTGACCCATGTTGCAGTATTCTTTTAAATTGTACTTCCTCATGGTATATAGCTTCACTTATTATACTCTTTACCATTTATCTTTGTTTATTTTTCCAGTGGATACTCACTGAGCATCTTATAGTTCTTTAGAATTGGGGTTGCAGTTGCATGTTTGAAGGGCAATGGAAATGTACCAGAGGAGAGAGAGAGATTGAGAATTTTAGTGAGAGGTGGAGAAAGAGAAGAAGACAGAGTACGGATGAGATGCGAGGGAATTGGATCTAGGGAGCAGGTGGTGGGGCCATGATGTCTAGTTGAGAGGAGAGGGTGGAATTGTAGAAGGAGGTTGCAGAACTAGGACAGGTGAGATTTGAGATAGGTAAAAGGAGAGTTTGGAGATTAGTGGAGAAATGCTCTAGGTCAAGACATTGGAGGTTTCTGTGAGAGTGATGTTCAGACGGTGGTGTCAACAAGACACAAGATGGCCGCCATCTCGTGGTTTTTCAGAGGAATCGCTGGCCACCCAGATGAACAATTAGAACACTGCGTTGAGAAATGTTCCAAGTTGTTAATAGGTGCTAACAAGCTCCAAGGTGGTCTCTGTTCAGAGCCTGAAGTATATTAGCCAGTACTATCGCAGGGGCCATAGTCACAAGGTAAAAAGCTGGCAAGCAGTCCCCTCCAAGAGTCAGTCTCCTCACACACTCTAATTCACATATTTATTTTAGGTATGCTACACTAATGTTTACCTTTTGACCAGGAGAAGGGCAATAGTCCATTCTGTGGTGGCACTGTGGATTTCCTGGTGGTCAATGGTTTTACTGCTAGTCCAATGGGTTTTTTATATGTAGGTCAACACCTACAGCTGAGTACAGACTTCTCTAAATCTTCCATTCTGGTCACCAAACAGCCAGAGATGCAGACTTGCAGGGCTAGGCAGGAATATCTACAGAGGAGGTCAGCAGAGCCAGCGTTATCATCATAGCACCAGCTCTGTTATCAGGGCAGCAATGGCAAATTGCAATTGTTAAAATCATGTATACAGTATTCCAGGGTATGGAGACATATCCTAGGAATCGTGTATACACAATTTCTGTAGCGAAGGGGTTAGTGAATGTATTTCACTGTATTAAACCAAAGTAACATCACTATAATCTATAAATTAACAATCAACATTCTCCGCTAGTTTGTCATTGCTAGCTTGTCTTCTACCAAATATCAACAAGTCCCTTTCAAATTAAGATAAAGATAACATTCAGGAATCCAAACAACTATGATGTATATATGAAATAAGGTTTCCCATTTATTTTCAGAATATTTTTTTCATATATGGGATTAATTAAATTTCTGATGTAAATTATTTTTTGAAAAAATTCCCATTAGGGTTTACCTTATCAGAAAAAGATCCTACTTGCTTTTCTTCAAGCACCTCTGAATGTTTTTAGGTTTATCTACATAATTAACCTACTATTTTTGAATTTTCCCCTTTTGCTAAACTAAACTCAAAGAGACAAACTCAATAAACAAAATCTTGATGAACTAATAATGTCCTAAAAAATTATATAAGATTAGAAAAAAAAATCTTTTTGAAAAAAAAATTAAATAAATTTTTTTATGCTCTATCACATTCTATAATTTTTTTTAAATTAACTTTACAAGTGATATTCATAGCAATATTATATTATAGTAATATTGTAACAAGTGTCTTTTGTTCCAAAACAAAACTGTTATATTCTATTTTATAAAAATCACAGTTTTTTTTACTTGTACCAACTCTAACAGATGAATTACAAACCAAAATTATTAGTAAATATAATTAAAACAAAATATTTCTGTGAGAATGCGCCACAGGCATCTCCTTCATTTAGTATCCTCCCCATTATTCATAGAATTCCCCTTTGATGATATCAAATCCTGCAAATGTTATCATGCACTGAAAATAGTATTTTAATGATATAAAGGGGATGAGTATTATCAGGATCTCGGCATTGTCATATGCTGTACTTGTCATCATTTATTCATATTGTACATTATTATTAATCATACAGCCAATACTATTCTCATCTGTTAATTTGATAGGCAGATAACTTATTAAAGAAGGTTTTTTGTCTGTTGTGAAATGCCATTATCCTATTTTATTAAATGTTTCAAGGATATTAGAATTTTTTTATCTTCACCTATTCTATCTTGAGTTGAATAACTAATATGTATAATCTTCTACTGACTGAACTGCATATATTAATATTTCTAGTATAATTTCCCTTCAGTTTATTTTATTCATTCGTAAGCGAACCCCTTCCCTTGTGAATCAGTGTTGATAGAGTATATTTATCTATTACTGAATAAATTATTCGCCTTTACCTCGTTGTGCTTAAACTCATACATTAATATGACAATATACATAAAAACAGGATATTATAGAAATGAAATCTATAAAAGGGGAGGGGGAGAGTCGGTTTTGGCAGTTATTTAAGGAAACATTGCTGCCGCCCATTTCTTGTGTTCCCTATTAGGGGTTAATAGGCATTAATGGGTGTATATAAAAAATACACCTCTCTGTCTCATTAGAGATATCTTTCCTAGAAGCTCAAGCAAGCTAGGTGAATGGTTAGTGTAGTGTAAGAGGTTTGCCTTGACGTGGCAGGTGGGCATTCCCTCTAATGGCCATTGGAATAACTCAATAACCTCAATTTGTTTAAATATACATAGGGATTTGGGAAAGAGCGCAGCTAACTTTTTTCTTTGGTTTTTACTGTATATATTGGGGCTGATGTGTACTAATGCCCAAGAGTAGTGGGAGTTTGAGATCAGGACTTTTTTTTGTATTTAAGGAAGGGTTTACTAGGTTTCTTCTGTCTATGAATATGTGTGTATTTATTTTATACACCGTCAGAGGATATGGAGAATTTTTACCTGTGTGTTTATAATAAATCTATCTATCTATCTATCTATCTATCTATCTATCTGTGGCGGAACCGCTTTAGCTCCAGTTGCCACAGTTTGACTGGGGTCTCTCCGGAGTATTTCTAACCTAGAACAGGATAGAGTGATATAGCTCTAATATAACTGTATAGCTGTATATCAGTCTCACCCAAACACTAGCCGAGACTAGTCACTCCCCAGTGTCTTGGTGTCTAGGATAGAATTAGGTTAAGACTCCATAATTGAATTACCTGCCTGACACCAAGACCTATTGCACAATAGCTAATTTCCAATAAACTAATTACCTTCCCTTCTGTTTTACCTTTTAAACAATAACTCAACTCACAGACATACAAGCACTAATTCAATTATCCCGAAAACATAAGTTAAACCTTAACTCTGTTTTATGTTTTGTACAATAATTGAATAATGACATAACATATCCTCACATGCTATATCTTTTTTGAAAGCCCCTGACCAAGTGCTCATATTGTTCATGATTGGAAAATCCGCACCCGAGTTATAAGCTGGTAACATTTTACTGGGTCACGGCTATTCGCCAATCTGCCTGAGAGTTCTCCCATCTCCTTATCCAGCCTATAGCGGGTCCTGGGCAGGGAGCTTCCTACAGTCCAAGATGTCCTGTGATGGCTCTCTTCCTCCCCGAGCTTCCCTTCAAAAAGCACTCTGATAGGGATCGAAAGCGATCTCTAAAAACGTTTACTCGACCGTGGCAACTATGCTATTCGACCAGGCATACCATAGAGTTTGTGGGTTGCTCCTGGTCAGGTGTGCTGTAAATCTGTAGTCCCCACCCAGCTTTTGGTAACTCCTAGGGAAGGAGCACTGAGCTACAAAGCCTGGTCTGGAGGGATAACTGTGGTGAATAAAGTTCTTTCAGGGAGGAGACCGCTGGAAGTCCTGCGGCAGTTGTTATATAGCAATTTGAGTAAACTACTTCAGCAGACAAAAGGTTTCTCTGGGTCAGGCCCATAGTCTTTGGATAGTAGGCTAGCCTTCATGCCTCTCCAAGAGTTTGTGGCACAGGCGTTCCCACACACTATATCTATTTAAAAGATATTACACTATTTAGATAATTAAAGGGACTCCGTACACCAGAACAAATACAGCTTAATGTAGTTTCTCTGCTGAGTATAGCCTGACCCTGCAGGCATTTTCATGTAAACACTGCCTTTTCAAAGAAAAATGTGTTTTACATTGCTCCATAGGGACATCCTTAGTGGCAGTTAATTATACAGCCACTATATGTGCTTCCTGGGTCCGGGCTGCACAATGTGCATGGAGCAGCTGAACGTTTCTCAAAGAGATGCATTGATTCCATGCATCTTTATGATGACATGCTGATTGGCGAGTGATACATTTGGCTCCGCCCCTACCTCGCCTCCTTGGCTATGATCATTAGAGTTGATGATCTCTGCCAATCCAATGCTTTCCTATGGGACTTGCACTACGCTGGAAAAAAGGTGAGTTTTATGCTTTTTTAAGGGGGGCAAGGGAGTAGTGTTCCTTTACGTCAACTCACCCACACTCATGTTCAGCTGCAAACAAAATGAATTTCATTAGAAATACACGTACTATAAGATTAGGAACCAAAATTAAGGCGCTTTGACAGATGAGGAGATTCATTCCATTTACTCCACTTGCTTGAAAACTACCATATTTTTTGGAATATAGGACAGAGTGTTTTATCCCAAATTTGGAGTGAAAAAGTGCCTATGTCCTGAATGCACAGAGTAAGGTCACAGAGAGAGCTGTATTCATCCAACTGCCATTAACAGAGTGAGGTTACAGAGACAGCTCTATTCACTGTAGAACATCCACTGCCTGAGAGTGAGAGTGTCTATATCAATCTATATACATGGTTTTAAGCACTCATATGTACATATATATATATATATATATGTATATATGATTGTATATATGTGACTATATATGTAAATATGTGACTATATATGTATATATGTGTGTGTGTATATATATATATATATATACTCTTCAAATCTTCATATCTATGAAATATAACACATATTCTCTTAATAATGTTCTCCCTATTTTTCATTTTTACTCTAACTTCTCTCATCATAAAATCTCTCTATCCTTCTGCTCACTTGTCTCTGCTGTCACCATCTTCATTGCTTCCATTTTACTTCCCTCCCCTCTCTATTCATCCCATGCAATCTACTTATACCTTTCTAGCATATCTCCACCAACTCTTTCTAAATCCTCTAAATACAAACCCTCTCACAAAACTTTTAAATCCTACACCCACCTTCTCTTCCTTTCTATCATTCTGCTCCTAGCAGCTGGTGATGTCTCTACAAACCCAGGTCCCACCACAGCAAACCCACCATGTGCTAACTCTAGGAATCACACCAATCTCATACCGATATCATGTTACTCTTCCGTTAAATCCTCATTTCACACTGCCCTCTGGAATTCACGCTTTGTTTCAAATCCACTGCTGTCTATGACATTTTCATCTCTCGTTCCCTAGACTTACTAGCCTTAACCGAAACATTGATCTCCCCCTCAGACACCGCTACCCCTGCATCTCTATCCTTTGGTGGTCTTCAACTTACTCAACTTACTCACAACCCAACCCAACATGTTCTCTCTTGGGTTATTGTAGTGGGCTAATTCTCCCACCCATGTATTGGGCAATACCCTCGATCTTATTTTCCCTTATGCATGTACAGTCTCTCCACTTGCTCTCTCAGATCACCTCCTGATATCATTTGCTCGTGAGAGGCCCCTCACCCAACAACCTTGGCCTAACCCTCTCAACTCAGGAGGAACCTGAATTCTATTAACCTCCAACAGTTGTCAGCTGATATTGATTCCCAACTCTTATCCATCGTTACCTTTGCCTGTCCCTCACTGGCTATTTCCTCATATAACACTACCCTTACCTCTACCCTAGATGCTGCTGCCCTGCTCCAAACATGCACCTCGAGGAGGACATGCCCATATACATGGCACACTAAAACAAGATACTACCTGCAGAGATGCTCCCGCTCTGCTGAATGCTGCTAGAGGAATTCTCGCACCAAGTCAGACTTTCTCCCTTACAAATTCATGCTTCCACAATCCCAGGCATCTCTTTAATACCCCTTTGATAAAATTGTAAAGCTCTATAGAATACGCTGGTGCTATATAAATACCAGTAGTAATAATAATAATAATGATCAAGAATGGTCAGACAAGAGAAGGTCAGAAAACGGCATAATAAGTAATATATAACGGCATAATAAGTAATATATAAGTAATATTCAGGTGAACAAAAACCACAACATGGCAATGAAGCAAGGACAATTAGGAAGTTTATATACCCTGTACTGTGTTGTGATTGGTTACAGAGGGCCATGATGTCACAAGTGTGTACACATCATTAAAAAGTGCCACAAAGACTGACACTATGCATAGAAACCAATGTGAGGGCTCCATGTCATATATAATGTCATAATGAGAACCAGGAAGCTAAGGATGAGTGGGTGTGCATCGGAGCACCATAGAGACATTACTTATGTGATTGCACGGTACTGCGAGGGACAGGAATTGTGACCTGGGAAAAAGATGGCAGCAGCATGCCCTAAGGGAAGAAGGCAGGCTGGCAGAGGCAGTGTTATGCTCTGGGTAATGTACTGCTGGGAAACCTGGCATTCATGTGAATGTTACTTTACCACCTACCTAGAGATTATTACATACCACAATATCCATCCATGGCAATAGTATTCCCTGATGGCAGGTGCCTCTTTCAACAGGATAATGCAGCCTGCCATACTGCAGCAATGGTTTTAGGAATATGACAAATAATTCAAGGTTTTGTCTTAGCCTCCAAATTTCCCAGATCTCAATCTGATTGAGCATCTGTGAGATGTGCTGGAACAACAAATCCAATTTATTGGGGACCAACCTTGCAACATGCAGGACTTAAATAATCTGCTGCAAATGTCTTAGAGGTCTTTTGGAGTATTTTTGGAGTGCCTTGATGCATCAGAGGTGTTTTGGCAGCATGAGGGGACCTACATGATATTAGGCAGGCGGTTTTAATGTTGTGGCTGATCAGTGTATACTGTTTATATATATATATATTTATATATATATATATATATATATATATATATAGTGAGTTTCAGAGATCTTCTTCACCAGGCCATTGCAGGATTCCATTGCAGGAGGGGGAGCAATGAAAAATGCCCTGTCTGCACATCTATTGGGGCCTTCTTTCAGAATGAGTTATGAATCCCATGCTTTACTGCTGCACAATTCTGGGGCTTGCAAGAAGAGTTTGCCCCAGGTGGAGGTGTCAGCTGGAGACTCAACCACAGAACACAGCCCCTATCTACCCACACAAAAGCACACACACACACATACGCACTGCATCTACTATGGACACACAAACTGCATCCCTTTCACACACACACACACACTGCATCCACGATACCACGGGTAGAAAACCTTCAGCATTCCAGATGTGGACTATACCTCCCCTGATGCTTTGCCAGGAGGATGGTTGCAAGAGCATCATGGGGGGTAAATCTAACAACATCTGGAATTCTGAAGGTTGGATATGATAACATTATACAAATATATTCAGGGCCAGTACAAACCATTGTCTGGAAATCTGTTAATAAACAGGACTATACATAGGACACAAGGTCACGCATTTAGGCTGGAAGAAATGAGATTTAGTCTAAGGCAAAGAAAAGGTTTTTCTACAGTAAGAACAATAAGGATGTGGAATTCTCTGCCTAAAGAGGTGGTTTTATCAGAGTCCATACAGATGTCTAAACAGCAATTGAATAAATTGTTTCAAAAACACAATATACAAGGATAACATTTCTAATTAGTGGAGTATCTGACATCTGACTGCCATTCTGGGGTCAAGAAGGATTTTTTTCCTAGTCTGTTGCAAAATTGGAAGCGCTTCAGATTGGGTATTTTACCTTCGTTTGGATCAACAGCAAAACATATGTGAGAAAGGTTGAGGGATGGATGCAAGTCTCTTTTCAGCTATGTAACTATGTAATATATGTGTGCCATCATATTCCCCTGGGCTCATCCATAATGCAACAAAAGTGAATTGGATGGCTCACCACCTTGTCTTCAAATGGACTCTATGGCAGTATTGGCGGGATGAATCGATCAGGCTAACTAAATTTTTTTGCGATGCACAAATTGCACTTACCTAATACTGGTCCTTGCATCTCCACCACTTAAATTGGTTTCATCCATCACCCCCAGGATAAACACATAAATGATGTATGGGCAGTTTTCACAACCGTTCCATCAGACCCCCTGCTGAGTTATCTCCAACGACGTCTATTACATTATTAGAGATGAACAGAAGATGGACAGATGTCCAGGTCCACTGGGTTCAAGACACATAAATCACATGATGCAAGCACCTAACACTATGGAAAACCAAGAGTAGAGGACTGTGTTGCCATTGACATATGTAGAAAAAGTAAAGATTCAAAGTTGTTTGTGTACGTTTCATAATGGATTGAGTTTCTGACAAAGTTGCTTTCTTTTTTTCTCCGGTGCGTTGTGCAAGCTGCATGCTTTGTGAAAGGTACACTGTTAATGAAAGGGGAATTGAATGTCCATGTGGAACCTTAATAATCAGGTAGTTTTTCATTGGCTGACTGGTAAACAGCCAACTTTTAAAAAGACACACCAGACCCATCACTGTCTTAGAACCAGGTTTGAACTCAGACAACATCACCAGTAAGTGTAATTGGGCAAGGCACCTAACAATATATATCTGTCAACCTTTCTATAACATATGTTATATATGTTGGTGCTATATAAATGCTGATAGTTATATAGAGAGAATGGGTATTGTACTAAAGCCGTATAGCATTTTTATCAGGGTGGGTCTTCCAGTGTTGTATTTTTACTAGTATTATTATTATTACTGTTATTTATATAGCGCCAGCATATTCCGTAGCGCTTTACAATATTATCAGAGGGGGAGATTTAACAATAAATTAAACAATTACAAAAACGTACAGGAACAATAGATTGAAGAGGACCCTGCTCAAACAAACTTACAGTCTATAGGTATAAATAACTTTGACTAAGTATTTGATGGGTGAGCATCATCATTAAAACTTGTGGCTAACTTTTAATTGGACTAGTTGTCCAATGTCCATTGACAAGTTGATGGGGAGGCTTAGGATTTATGAATAAACACTTATGCTTAACTCATTGAAGGCCATAACAATGTTTTGAATCTAAATTATAGCCAAAGCCACTAGTCTTGTGGAAGACTAAAAATATAGTTTGAGCTATTTCGTCTAAAAATCAATAAATGTTCATGAATTTCTGTAAAAAGGGGGTTCAGCGCATCTCAATTTCGTGAATTCAAAAGGACACAAAAATGGGTCAGTCAGTATACTGCAAAATATATACAGAATATAAACATTTTGTGAATATTTTGAAGTACATTGATAGGGGTATTTTCTGCCCATTGGTTCACAGATCAAGTGAGAAAAAGTAAAAGCTGACTCCAGTGTGGTAAAAATATAACTTCATTTAAGACATTTGAAACATCTAATATCAACTCTGCGTATAAAGCATGAACACATGGTCAAAAGGTTTGGCTGTTGTTCAAACCAAGCATTTGAATGGTGAAGAAATGTGATTGAAGTGACTTTGCCTATGGAATGGTTACAGGTGTCAGGCAAGGTGATTTGAGTATTTCAGAAACTGCTGATCTTATATTTATTTATACCCAAAACACCCTCTAGAGTTTATAGAAAAACAAAAATGAAACACGTCCAGTGAGTGGTATTTTTGTGGATGAAACCATTTTACTAATTTTAATAAGTCAGAGGAAAAAAGAATGGTACAAGGTGACAGAAACAGACATTTTAATCAGATTGTAATTAGCTACACAACATTGAGGTTACACAATTATAAATTAATAGATAGTTACAATAAATGCATATACATACAAAGAACAAGAAAGGTTACACATCGCTATCTGATTTGTTGTTATATTGCCCATGACAGTGAGGCTCCAAGCTTAAAGCTATGTACTTGAAAAGTGCACCTGAGATGATCAGTCATGATGATTTCAGACAGTCCAATGCTTCCTAGGAAAGCATTGGGGTACTAGTGTGCATGCATGGCAAATTGCTGTGCCAATCAAATGCTGGAGCAGCAACATTTGATTAAAAACAAAGTTTGACTTGGTTCTCCACGCAAAACTAATGGGCCATTGCAACCAGACAATTTTATTGAGATTAAGTGTTCTGGAGGCTTTTATTATATATTTATATATATTGTGATAACTTTTTGTCAAGTGGTAAACTAAATCTAAATGGCAAAAACTAACCATTACATCTTAAAAATATAAGTTCAGAAATATTTTTTTATATACTAATAGATTAGTAGATTGAAATAAACCACAATAAATTAATTTGCAAAAAGCAGATAATGTATCCGAATAAACAATATTTACATAGAATATTTATAAAGAACATGCAAACCTTACAAAATAAAGGCAAGAGTGCTTTTTCTTTAAATGATATAGCAGAGATTTGCTGCTGTTGTAATATTTTATAGATAATAAAACTCTGTTATGGATCTTCAATAATTGAGCTTTCTTGATAGCACAAAATCATTTATACTACTTATATGAAAAAATGATGCAGCTCAGCCTTTCAAGTCAGAGTAACTAGACCATCTGCTCTGAACTTAATGCATCCATTTACTGCTTGCTCCAGATTATTACTTAGCAGGTCAAAGGGACTGAATTAAAGCTTTCTTGTGAATTGTGTTAGCCTGAATATCTGTAACTACAGAATAATACCACCTACAGAAACAACTATCTGTACAGAGACAAAGGCCTACACGCATTTTATTTCCATTGTACTCACAAAGGGACATTCAGAAAATGCGTACTCGACTTCTGGTTTCCCACATACCATACACCTTCAGATTGAAATTTCATGCAAATAAAATCCATCTGCTTTTTTTTCTTATAGGTCTGAGGGAAACTGTAGCACAAGGTTTTTTTTAGTGGTCCAAAATCACACAGAAACCATTATCTGTGAATTATTTGATATATGACTGTACTATTGACCCTCTGATCCTTCTTGTCCCAGGATTCTGTTGGAACTCCATCTAGCTTTGAGAGTCTCTAACACTGTTAGAAATTCTGGTTGCCAAGCTGGGGGAAAAAAAAAGCAGTCAATTAAAAGCTTTAATTAAGATTGCGTATTTTAGTTTTTGTGTGTATGCTCTATACATCTGTATAAATGTGTACACAAATACATGCATATATGGGCACAAACACGAGTACTGTAAAGGAACACGATATTCATATATGTTTATACTTATATTTCTGTATGTATGTATAGTCTCTCAGACCTATTCTATCCACAATACAGATTGGTGGAAAGATATAACAGAGACTTGGCGTGTAAGCATATCCTGTTCAAAATATACATGTGATATATACATGTAATGTATACATGTGATATAGCAGAGACATGTGATATATACATGTGATATAGCAGGGACTTTTGATATAGCAGAGACTTGGTGTGTAAGCATATCCTGTTCAGAATATACATGTGATATTCCTGGTGTTTATATAGCGCCAGCATATTTCGTAGCACTTTACAATATTATCAGAGGGGGAGATTTAACAATAAATGAGACAATTACAAAAACCCCAGACAAGACAGTGAAGGGCACCATGCATGTGTATTAATCTAGGCCCCCTTGCTGTTACATATAGAGATGCCCAGATATGACATTATATTTAATTGCCCTGCCTGTAGAACAGCCCATTCAAAAAATAAGCCAATATATGAAACCAGATTTATCTGGTATTTTTAGAAACCTGTCTGAAGCTGCATTACTCATGTAAAGGGCTTCAATTGTAAATTCTTACCCTACTAGCTGGGCCTTAAAATGTACTTGACACTGAAAACCTTTTCACCACTGTTGAATTTCTACTCACTAGGACTACATTTTCACTATCCAATGGCTAGTGGCGAATGGAAAGTTTAGGTTGCACAAAACTGCTGAATATATAAATGGCAAACATTATTTTTAGATATTTATACATTTGCATATTCATATTATAACTGGTAGGGGGCCAGGGGGACTGTGGAAGGGCTGGCAAGAGTGTTGTGGGCCCTTTTCTTATGAAAATTTAAATAGCAGGAAGTATGTTGTCAGTTTGCACAGTTCTGCGGTAGTTAGGCAGCAGAAAAGAATTGTACAGGACCTTTGCTGTCCAGCAATGTGTCAGTTTGAGCATGGGTTGGATACCTGTAATGTCAATGATTTACATGATTTCTAGGCCTAGACTTGGAGATGTCATTGGACAACACGTTGTTTTTTCTAAGATACTATTGCTGTGTTCCTGGGGTAGCTATTTTTCATAACAAATTCTGTGAGGTACAAGAGTGTGAATGTGTGAATGCTTATTGAATAGTCACCAAACAACTGGACAAGATCTGAATGAATTGTATCATATCAGCTGAATTGTGATTCCTGATCTCCCGTTAGCCCAAGGCTGTACACATGCAAGCAGCACCTTCATTGCCCAGGGGTCTTCAGTCAGTAATTAATATTATGTTTTTAAAAATTGAGGTTGAATATGCTACATTTTATGCAGTTTCAGTATAAATGCCTAGATAGTAGAATCAATCAATTCAAATTAGCTTCATGCTTAAAAATAATAAATAATGTAATCTGGTTTGACCTCTTCTACATCGTGCAAATATATTTTTTCATGGTTTTCATCAATTAAATGAACTGACAGCTATATAGCTTTTAGATCCTCCCCTCTTCATTAGTCCTAACTACAGATTCATGTCTTGCTTCATAATCCTAATGCTCACCTACAAAGCCTTTCACAGCTCAGCCTTTATATACATATACATATCCTAACTAATTAACACGTGTGAAGAAATCCCCCTTTAGTACAATATTTCTCCCCTATTTCATTTGGTAGATTTAACTACCGAACAAAGACCAGGGAGGGACAAAGATTAACCAATCAGGTACCGTAAAAACATAACACACACCCACACACCCCTAGCCCTGGAGATAATCAAGTCTGATAAAGTAATAACTTGATTATCTCCAGGCAGAGAAATCACATTTTTCCCCAATATCTGAAACACCCCTTTATACTTGCGGTATCCCCACAAATAATATGTCCCCTGATAGCCCCGATCTGGGTGACCAACATATTCAAATTTCACCCAGATCGGTTCAGGGGTTCCCCAAAACTGTGGAAGTCTTCTGTGACCGGCTCACCGTGGGCTGGCTGCCCAAAACAGTTCCATGAGTTTGGTGAGTTTTGCCGGTCACTTTAGTAATAGGGAAAAAGTGAATAAAGTATCGAATGGATCCCGCTGGCTCTCAGCGGCGATTGTTCACCTCTGTCGAATGCACCAAAGTACTGAATAGCGCTCTTCTAGCTATTCTGTAATTAGAGTTCCAGCGTTCGTCTGTTTGAGACCAGTGTTCAGGAAGTCGAGTGTCCGAATTTAGTTCCAGACACTCGACGACCAAGTCCCGCTGCCTTTGTTCGCATGAAAAAAGATGGCCACGATTTTCTCAGCCACGTGGCGATCGGTAGTACGAACGCTGGCCGCACAGATAGAGGGTTCAATTAAAGCAGTCTTTGAAGTTTAATGAGCAGGGGGTGGTCTTTGTTCAGTAGTTAAATCTACTGAATGAAATAGGGGGGAAATATTGTACAAAAGGGGGTTTTCTTCACAACACGTTTCCCATCTTAGCCCACTCTAATCTGTCAAGGACCTGAATTTTTCCTCTGTTTGCAATCATACACTAAATTCTCACTTATAGTACTGTTCTAGGATTGGCTCATACTAGTGCCTATGTTCATTTTATCATGTTATATTTTCTCCTAATGCAAACAAAGTCCTAGGTCCAAATGACATTCACCCATGAATACTTAGGGAGCTTAGTGTACAAATATCTATGCCACTGCTTTTTAATCTTTCAGAATAATATTCAAGAATTCATTTTGAACTACAAAATTAAAACAATAATAAAAAACCAACATGTAACAATAATAAAAAATCAACATGTATTTATGTACAGGTCATGCTAAATTAACTTAATTGTGTTCTATGAAGAAAGTAATAGAAATAAGGATCATCGTGTTCCAATAGATGTGATGCACTTGGATTTTGCTAAGGTATTCAATACAGTCTTAGCAAAACCCAAATAGATCACATAAAAGTTTACTATTAAAACAGAAACCAGTTGGTTTAAATGTTAAATCTTGTTCTTGGACAAGATAGAGTGCAGAGAGTAGTTGTAAATTGAAAAATTTCAAATAGGACAATGGTGGTAAGTGGTGTGCCTCATGGTTCTGTCCTGGTCCAGTTCTCTTTAATCTGTTTATAAAATATCTTAAGATAGAAACATATAGAAACATGGAAACATAGACTGTGACGGCAGATAAGAACCATTCGGCCCATCTAGTCTGCCCAACATGCCTTCCAATGACCAATGGGCATCCCAAGACCAATGGGCATTGAAAGGCATGTATCAGTTTAAAGGACCACTCTAGGCACCCAGACCACTTCAACCCATTTTTTTATAAACATAGCAGTTTCAGAGAAACTGCTATGTTTATTAATGGGTTAAGCCTTCCCCCAAAGCCTCTGGTGGCTGTCTCTGATTTTCACAGTGAGAGCACCCCAGCGTCCATAGGAAAGCATTGTAAATGCTTTCCTATGCGACCGGCTGAATGCGCGCGCAGCTGTTGCTGCTCGTGCGCATTCAGCCGACGGGGCGGAACGGAGGAGGAGAGAAGGAGGAGAGCTCTCCACCCAGCGCTGGAAAAAGGTATCTTTTTCCCCCTTACCCCCTTCCAGAGCCGGGCGGGAGGGGGACCCTGAGGGTGGGGGCACCCTCAGGGCACTATAGTGCCAGGAAAACGAGTATGTTTTCCTGGCACTATAGTGGTCCTTTAAGAAGATACAAATATCAAAGATGGTCCAGGCACACAAGGATCAAGCAATAGTTTTATTGGAACTTCATGTACAAAAACAAGCAGCAACGTTTAAACATCATGCCAGTGTCTTTGTCAAGCTAAGCCACAGTTAACAACAGCAGTGTATGTAGGATGTGAGAAAAAATTATAATTATGAGAAAAAAAAATAATTATCATTACTCACTCGGCTTTCAACTCTGGTTAGATGTCACACCTAGATCAATGGAAGCAAGGCAGAGAAATTGCAACACCTAACAAATGTGATGACACAATACGCATGTCCTGAAAAAAACATGTTGATGTACGATATCCATCAACTCAGCTTGTATCTGTGGAAAGAAGTACAATAGACTCGTTATAGCACCTAGTATCTATGTAACCAAAATGGAATTGAGAATTGGCAGCAAAAAGCTCCTCAGCTTCTGGATCTAAGTAATGCCTTCAAAATTGTTGGACATTCTGCCATTCATAAGACAACTTTCCTTATTCAAAGGAAATTTTAGTGGCCAGAATTGTCTAAGGATGTCATGGACCTTGTCTTTGCCCGCCCCACATGTGCCCAGACAAAGGTGACTTCTCTCTCCTCTGCCCATACCCAATTGTCCTTGGTCCTACCTTTCCATGGACTTTAATGTAGACCTGCCTCCATCCAAAAGCTTTCCTAGCATCCTCATGGTTGTCAACAGGTTTTCCAAAATTAAACACTTTACTCTGCATCCCAAGTTGCTATCCACTGCTGAGCTTGCCAATGTGTTTGCCAAAAAAGTAGTCAGGTTCCAGGGGTTACCCTTTGAGATTGTCTCTGACAGGGGGACCCAGTTCATCTCTCAGTTTTAAATGAGCTGTTGTGATGACATCATCCCAAGACCAATGGTGCCACCAATAGGTCTAACCAGTCTCTGGAACAGTACCCATGTTGTTTCATCTCAGAAAACCAGGACAGTTGTTCTGACTTTCTGCCTGAGCCAAGATTCAATACAGATAAATGCAAAGTCATGCATCTTTTAAATAAAGAACCCACAAGCCACTTATATATTACATGGAGTTGCATAAGGGATACTATTAAATGACAATTACTTGAACATTTATAGATAACAAACTAGGCAACATTGTGCAATGTTGGTCTGCCATTGCAAAGGTCAGTAAGGTGCTGTCAAGTTTAAAAAAGGGTATTGATTTACGTGATCAAAATATAATTTTGCCTCTTTATAAATTACCCCAACTTTAAGATACGGTGCAATTTTAAGCACCTATCTTAAAGAAGCACATTGCAGAACTAGAAAAAGTAGGATTGAGAGCTCCAAAAAAAGAAAGGCTAAAAACTGCATTTGTTTTCTTTATAAAAAAAGATGCGTCAGAGAGGAAATAAAATGCACTAGAAATATATAGAGGGTCAGTAAAAACTGCTACGTGTTAACCTGTTCTTGAGCAGGAGCAGACAAGAGGTCACCGATTGCGACTGGGAAAAAGGAGACTTACAGCAGAGGAAAGGGTTCTTTACAATAGGAACAATCATAAATCAAGTTGTGGTATAATTTACTCAAAAAGGTTGTCTTATTTTGATAGAAAATTTAAAAAGGCATGGATTTTCACCATTGATTAAAACATTGAAAATCACCTACAACATTTTTGTGTTTTTAATTTATTTCTTTATTTATGTATTTTTTTACAGCTTTGCCTTATCTGAACTTGATTATAATGCCATTTGCTAAATCTTTAATATAATTTTAAAATGAAGCAAAGTACCTCATGAATAAAGAAAGGTTAATACAAGTTATAGTTGATTTTCAAGGTTTGATTTAATGGTAAAAATTCCAGAGAAGTGACAGTTTCTCTTTAGTAACATAAATGATCTTGAATGGGGAAATAACGTTTTTTTTTTATTTCATACTTTTAATAGCTTTTCATATGCACTGAACACAGTTAATGGAATGGCATGGACCTTATTATAATGCTTAAGAAGAATTAAAAGACATTTGTGGTCAATTAGCTGTAAATGCATTGCTTTTTCTTGACCTGTAATCCCAATGGGATTTATTATAGGGTATAATATAGATTTATATATATATATATATATATATATATAATCTCCAGGAACTCAGTGTTTATTCTTCTGTATAGTATAAGGTGACTGAAATAAATTTTCCAAAATCCTTCAAGTATGAAAAATATATTCATATTTATAATGGATCATATTTTGGGAGAGAGTTCCTTTTTCTTAATATTTAAATAGGAGTACATTTTTAGATATGTACAAGCAAGCAAATTACAATTTCCAGATAGTGCTTGCATTGGTTGACCCCCTCTTTTTATGGCATTAAAATGTAGTTAAAAAATAATCCATAAAATAAAAAAACTAATTAACAAAAAAAAAAATAATTAGATTTTTTTTTTAATTTTTTTTTACATTTTCTGCACACTAGAGGTTGAAGGGGCTCAGTCAAACTTACTTCTCCCCTAAATGTTAATGAAGCATTTTCTTACAGAATACAGAATACAGGAGTTTATAGAAAGCTTTGGTTTGTGAAAATAAAAGTTCAGAAGTCAGGTTCCTCTTGATAATAGCTATCTTCCATTAACAAGAAAAATACCAAATTAACTTCAAAAATAGCTTTATCACAAATCCCCAGTTGTTTTTTAGACTACTTTAATTTTATTGCTTAGTTTTATATGGTCTGCCTTATATATTTAACAGACACTTTATTTTATGAGGACAGTAAGTGACAGCTGCAGAGCCTATTTTTTACTCAATGCAATTGTCACTGTGTACTTTGTGCTTATTATACAGTTTAAATGTTACCTGCTTGCTGCTATTTACCTTCTGAAAATATATAAATAGAAATTATTATAAATTTCTTCATGGATTGTGACAGACTGCCTGGCACCCCGACAGGGTGCCTCTACTAATCGATGCTTCCAAGCTGATGCTGGGGAAAATAAGCACCGCACTGGACACCATAAGCACCATAGACCCTTAGCCACCACTGCTTGTCTGGGGTCTCGCTGTCCTCCACCCACCCTGAACCTAAGACAAGGATCCAGCTTCCAGTGGGTGGACCTCTCCTCCTCCAGAGAGTATAGAAGGTCTGGATGTATATATCTTACAAGAGCTAGCGATTATAACCAGTATAGTAATCCATAGCAGGTATAGTTGGTATAGCTGGTATAGCTGTTCTCTACAATCACAAGATGCTGCGTGTTGAGGGTAATGGGACCACACTTGGCCTTTTATGACAATCCCCATGCAAGGGGTACTCCCACCTAGACTTGATGGAAGACTGAATTACAAAGTCACAGACCAATGACAACAGTGTTACAATACATGACATTCCCATAAATAAACAGATAATCCCTCCTTTGGGCCTGGGAGACAATTGGATCAGGAACTGTACTAATCTAATCCAATTATCTCCAAATACAGAAAAACACACTTTTTACCAAACACCCCAAAAACACATAAAACTCCACAAAAGTTACATCCTCTGATAGCCCTGATCTGGGTGACCAGCATATCCAAAAATCACCCAGATCAGTTCAGGGGCTCAGGAATTTCCTGGAAGTCATTTATTTGACCGACAGCAGGCATGGTCCCATGCCCAAAAGAGTTCCAGAGAATCATGACTTGTGGTTGGTTTAGTTCAGTAGTTTGAAAATGAACAAATTACCAAACAGAGTCAATAGTCTTACCCTGGAGCTTGGTCCCCTCATCTAGACAAATGATTTCCCCGAACAGTGCCCTTCTAATTGTATAGAATTTAACGCAGGCGATGATGGAAGTCCAGTGGTGTTCGGGAGTTTCTGTGTCCATTTTTAGTTCCATGAGATTTGTGCCCAAACACCGCTGCCTGCGTTCATGCGAACAAGATGGCTGCCACCTCGTGTTGTCCATAAGAATTGCGGTCACCCAGACGAACAATTAGAACACTGCGGTGAGAAACGTTCCAAGTTGTTAATAGGTGTTAACAAGCTCCAGGGTGGCCTCTGGTTTGTGCGGTTGTTCGGTAACTGAACCATATAATCCCAATTGCACGAACATAGTCTTTTTAACGTATTTTAGCAAGGTCTATTGCAGGGGCCATAGTCCTGGGGCAAGAGGCCGGTGAGCAGGCCCCTCCAAGAACCAGTGGTGAGGTTCTGTTTGCCACATGGATTATTTAAGAGGCCATATCAAGTTAAATTCCTTGCTTAAACAAACAATCTAAGCACCATAACCACTACAGCTTAAAAGCCTAGGTACAAAGAAACTGTCCCTGGAGGATGTCAATTGTAAATACAGCTTATACCAAGTAAAGGAGGTGCTTTCTGGTGTGGTCCTGCAATTTTTGAAGAACTGACATTTAGCGTCTTCACACTATGCTTCATGACACAGAAATGCTCCCCACAGCGATGCATTGAGCTAACGCCTCTGTAGGTGGAGTTTCTGAATGGCGCACTAGCAGCCAACGTTTCCTTATGGAATTGGCCAAGATCATCAGTAATGATGATCTCAGCTGCGGTGGAGTGGCAAGTGCAGTAAAACTAGTGCAAACTAAATATTCTATATGCTATACAATTTAACATAAATAGAAATAGAGGTCTGTATTTCTAATGTTAGAGTATTCCTTTATACTGCTGCACGTGCCACAATTCCTGAGTGCAGAATATACATTTGCGTATATAATTTATGACCTTTCCCATATGCTATTCATGTTATGTGTAAGTACATTGTAACTCATGGTTTGAAGGTGGGAAGTGTTGCACACAGTACACGGTTAACATCTGAAGAACATTGGTGCAGATGCACTGGACAAGATATAGCAAAATGAGTGTGCCAACTACTGTAATTGTTTATACATGCACATATGGGGCACTTTTGTAAAGTAGTATTGAGGCAAAGTAACATCGGACAGAAATGTATATTTTAAATTATTTTGCCTTTTCCTATCTATTAAGTATATTGTCAAGTAGTTGCTAAAATATAAGAATATTTTCTTTTTCACATGAAACTTTTATTGGAAAGTTTTCTCCCTGTCCAAATCTTTTAAAACTGCCATGTCTAGCTAGTTAATTGGAGGGGGTATTCATTCATCTAAAATGTGCCCTGAACTTGCATGCTGTGAAGCATAACTGCGTCATGTACATGGCAAAGGGCACATAACTCACAGCATTGCACAAAGGGGATTCATGATTTTCCCCAGAATCAAGTGTTTTCTGTGAAATATATTTTATAACTGCATTGTATTCTATAGTAAGAATTAGCCAGCATTTCTTACTGGAGCCTCATTATAGAAATGTCTGTCTAAGTTTCTGTCTGGAGATTGAACTTTCTACAAAGTAAACAGAATAGGACAGAACATTTACCTTTCATTATATTTCTTTCAATTTAATTTGTACACATGACATATAGTTATCTAAGACTCTAATCCTCATTTGATCTCAGTGCAAAGAATGTATGCACTAACCAGTGAAAACCGAAAACCAAATTGCAAAATTCAGGCTAAAATATTCAATCGGTAGATCATTTGGAGAATTTCTCAAACTCAGCTATTTTTGCCTAAATCTTACAATCTTACAGTCTTACAATTTGTTTTCCACATTACTACAGCAATATACCTACAATCCTTCAGAAATAACACAGGGAGCATAATCTGGGAGTTAACAATCAAATCTATTGAAACAATTTCAAGTCATTTCTTGAAATAAGACTGAAATAAAAGGAAAGTATTATTATTAAGGTTTAATGTGTCAATGTTACCCTTATTGTTGTTAAAAATGGGAAATCTTGCTTAAAGGAACACATTAGGGTCAGGAACACAAACATGTATTCCTGACCCTATAGTGCAAAACGCACCATTAAGGTTGCTTGCCCCCTCCTTACCTTCCTTAAAAGCATGAAAAACTCACCCTATTTCCAGCACTGTGCAGGTCTGCCGGCACTGGCCCACCTCCCCTTGGTGACATCATCATAATTCCCATGGCAAAAGCATTGGACTGGTTAAAATTGGCAAGGGGCGGGACCATATGCAGTTTCGGGCAATCAGCACCTGCTCATAGAGATGCCTTGGATTAATACATCTCTATGAGGAAATTTCAGCGTCCCTATGCAGAGCGTGGGGACGCTGAACGGCAGAGCTGCCTACTGTGCAGCACTGAGCCAAGAAGCACCTCCAGTAGCAATCTGAGGAGTGGCCACTTGGAGGTGTTCCTAGGGGCAATGTAAACACTGCCTTATCTCTGAAAAGGCAGTGTTTGCATGAAAATGCCTGAAGGCAATGATTATACTCACCAGAACGACTACATTAAGCTGTAGTTTGGATATAATTGAGTTTAGTATAGTGCTCGACTCAATTATCTCCCAGGTACAAAGGAGGGATTAATCTATTATGTGTGGGAGTGTCCTGGATCTGAGAGCCAATATAATTGCGTATTTGTTTATACTGTTGTTTACTCTTAGGTCCAGGGAGGAGTGCCCCTTGTATGGGGACCTGCATAAAAGGCAAGTTGTGGCTACCATTAAACGAGTTCCTGCTTATCTCAACATAGAGCCTCGTCTCGTGTGGGGGAAACGGTTGTATCTACCCTGGGGATTGCTATATAACTATACTCCTCTGGGTTATAATCACTTGCTCTTGTAAGAACAGCCTGCTACACTCTCTGCAGTAGGAGAGGTCTGCCCACTGGAAGCTAGATCCAGGGTGGGTGGAGGACAGTGAAACCCCAGCCAAGCTGTAACACTGGAACTGGGGACTACGGTGCTGATGGTGTCTGGTGCGGTGCTTGTGGTACGCGGTAAGCACTAAGAAAGCAGCGATTGGTGGAGACACCCAATCGGGGTGCCAGTTGGTCCGCCACATACGCATATTCTTTTTACTAAGTACAAAAGGTTTGTTGTGTGATGTAAACCATTATTGGTTTGTTGTGTGATATATATAGGACCCAGCCTTATGTGCCCTGTGCAACATATGGGATATAATTACTAATTAAAAACCTAAACATACAAAATGTTTTGTTTTTGAATGTATTATACAAAGAAATAAAACATGTCAGCCCTCCATAACCATTTCAGTACCTCTAAAGCAAGTGCTGAGCATGTCCAAAAAATCATAGCCAGCAGGATTTGAGATATGGAGTTCAGCACTTGGTGGCAAATTTGCTCATTAAAATAAAATGAAATGAAATGACTGAACAAGCTAATAGAACCCAAAAGGTGTATTGTTCTCCATGTGGGGGGAGTAAGAAGAAGAGGGGGGGAGTAAGAAGAACAGGGGGGTAAGAAGAACAGGTTGGGGGAGTAAAAAGAAGAAGAACAGGGGGGGTAGTAAGAAGAACACAGGAGGAGGGGGGGAAGTAAGAAAACCACAGAATGGAGGGGGGAAGTAAGGTGAGGAGAAGGGGAGGAGAACGGGGACTGAGAAGAACACAGGGAGGGTGGGTGGTGAGGAGAACACAGGAGGGGAAGGTGAGGAGGACACAGGGAGGAGGGAGGGAAGAAAGAGAACACAGGGAGGGGGGAGAAGGGGAGATGAGGAGAACACAGGAGGGGGGAGGTGAGAAGAACACAGGTGGGGGAGTGAGAAGAACACAAGGGGGGTGAGGAGAACACATGGGGGGAGTGAGAAGAACACAGGGAGGGTGGAGGGGGGTGAGAAGAGCACAGGGAGGGTGGGTGAGTGGGATAAGAGAGACCACTAGGGGAGGGTGGGGGAGAGGAGAGACCACTAAGGGGCAGGGGAGAGCTCTAAGGGACAGAAGGGACAGCTCTATTGGACAGGGGGCAAGACAGGGAGCTCTTTCACACTACGCACACACACATACACAATGCATCCCTATACATACACAGAAACACACAATGCTTCAAAACACACACACAGAAACACAACATGCTTCCCTTACATACATAGAAACACACAATGCATCCATTACACACACATACAATGCATCCTTTGCACACATACACAGAAACACACAATGCAAACCCTTACACACACACACTGCTTTTCTGACATACACACAGAAACACAATGCATCCCTTACACACACTCAATGCACACATATACAGACACACACCTTGCATCCCTTATGCATACAAACACAGATACACACAATGAATCCCTTACACACAACCAGAAACACACAATACATCCCTTATATACAAATACACACTGCATCCACTACACACAAACACACTGCATCACCTACATAAACTGGTATCTCTGTACACTACATACCAGAAGCACACATATTAGATCCTCTACAGTAACACATAACACATCCCCTACACATTCCACTCCCTGTGAGCAAACTCATGGGTGGGTGGAACATATAAGTGGACTTATGAGTGGGCCTTATGGGCCTTATGGGGCCCAGACCTGGAGCTGTGTAAGGGGCCCCAAAAAAATGGAGCTGCTTCCAATTCTCCCAGAACATTGAATTTTGTGACCACAGTTGAAAACAGCCTCCAGAGATCCTGTTCTACACCAGACCAGTGGAGCCAAACTGCAGCCCATCATCATCCTCATCTGGTTGTAAGTAGGCAATCTAGTATAATATTAGTGACACTAATCTATAATTTACCTCACGTTAAAGGGACACTATAGTCCCCAGAACCACTTCAGCTTAATGCCCTGCAGGCTTAAAGCCCTGCAGACTTTTTAATGTAAACACACACTGTGTACAGCACTGGCATCATATGCGTGGGCATTGTGATGTCACATGGGGGGCAGCAAATTTTTCTTTTGCCTAGGGTGGCAAAAATCCTTGCCATGAAGTAGCAGGTATGGCAAAGAGCTACGGATTAGCATAACATCAATATCTGTTATAAAACCAGGAAAAGGTGGGCATGGATGGTGAACTGATTTGGTGGTGCAATGGGCCACTTGATTGTTTTTTTCCCCCCAGGCCTAAGGCTGCCAGCCCTCCCCTGTCCTTTCTCCACTTTTTAGAGTGGTCAGCCATGGTAGTCTCTTCCTTAACAGCCTTCAGCTGTTCCAGTGCATAGCAGAAATACTGTGTTAGTGTTTCAGAAAGGGCAATTACAAGGCATTAAGTCCACATCTGAGTCACTTCTACAGGGTTATTCACTAAATGTAGAATTCAAAGTGTATTCCAAAATTGGAAATTCACTTTGAATTCTCCATTTAAAAAAAGTGTATCAATTAATACATTGGAATATGTGCCACTGGTTCTCTGATTTCTATGGGATATTTTGTCTTTGTACAGGTATGCTACTGATAGTTATATCGGCTAGTACACAGCAAAACAGCGTAACATTTCAGTGGTAGCAGGCTAGCTTGATACTAACTATTAAATTAAAAGGTTTTCACTTGATTCATAAGAACTTTAAAAGTCAAGCAGACAAAGGAAATGAGTGATGGTCATGTATTTAAGACAATGTAGAGCTGCTGTGGATACATTGTTTAGCAGACATAAGTAGTTAGAAATTACAATGGGAATACATGCATCTTGAAAATGGGTAGAAAGAATACTGCTGGAGTGCTTATTTGCCATTGGTGTTATTCAAAGTATTTGCTAAACATTTAGATTGTATTGATTAATTGATCAATAACTTAGATTAACTCCTTCATTGTGATTTTTATTTAATAAAATTGCGTAACATTTATTTGACATACTGGATGTATAGCTAGCAAACAAATATATAATAAAAAGTGCAAAAAACAAAGCACATTAACTTTGGCCAGTGTTTGTGACTGAGTGGCTACTAAAAAAGACTGGACATACCCCACTTTGACTCTCTAACTTTCAAAAACACCATAAAACCTGTACATGGGGGGTACTGTTATGCTCGGGAGACTTTACTGAACACAAATATTAGTGTTTCAAAACAGAAAAATGTAATACAGTAATAATATCCTTTGTGAAAATGCCATTTGTGTATGAAAAATGCATAAAACGTCACTGTCACTGACAATATCATCGTTGCAATACAATTTACCATTTTGAAACACTAATATTTGTTCTCAGCAAAGTCTCCTGAGTAAAACAGTACCCCCCATGTGCAGGCTTTATGGTGTCTTGGAAAGTTACAGGGTTAAATATAATGCTCTCAAATTAAATTCTCTGGACTTTATACCGGGGTTGTCAGGTATGTGCCTCAAATTTTAACTAATTAAATCACATAATTATGTTAAAAGATTACATAAATAAACATGTAAAAGTTTAAGATATATACATATATATGTATTTAAGTTATATGTGTAAACTTATGTAACCATTTATGTAATTATATATATTTACAATTATTTGCTTTTATTTATATATAGATAGATAGATATAGAATGTCATTCTAAGTGTATTTTGTTATATATATATATATATATATATATATATATATATATATATATATAAAAATATAGGGAACAGAAGGCAAGCACTCACGGTCTTTTCTTTTTCTTTTTTTTTTAAATATACGTTTATTTGTATAGATTTGCTGTAGCATATACAATCAAACATGCATTAGTGGGTCGGGAGACATGCAGGTCCCACTTACAGTGGCAATTAGTTTAGTATATAACATTTACCCAGTATTCCTAGATGCTTATAGGCTTTATTATCCTCATGTGTCTATAGGTTCCCTATCTCCTTTGTTCCCTTTCCCTTCCTCTCTCCTTCCCTTCCCCACTTCCCCTCCATCCTGTAGTTCCCCTCTTCTCATCCTTCTTCTCCTGTTCCCTGTCTTTCTCCTCTCTCTACCTCCCTCCCCCATCTCCTCCTCCTCCTCCTTTTCCCGTTTCCCCTTTGTTTTTGCATTCTCTGGAATCATGGGGCGCTCTTTTAACTATAGAGGTTAGGTTTATTTCCTTCCGCTATGGGGATCCCTATCTCATGATCCGTTGCGTTCTATCCGGGCATTGGCACAGTCTCTTGACATTGGTAGCCTCCTACTTTCTGGACTTCTGTCTGTGTCGGATTTCGGCCGTGTGTCCGGTGTGGGCGGTTATACTAGGGTCCTATGTACCTTTACCTCTCGCTTTTTATTCTTGAGCGTTGTGCGTTATACTGTGGTGCAGTTGGGCACCTTTATTGATCTGTACATTGTGTTGGGCTTGTCTTACGGTCCTGGATCTCCCTTCCCTTGGTCACTACTTCAGCTAATGCATGTTTGTCTTTACCTCCGTTTGGGGTTGCTTTCTGTGATGGCCGACCACCAGGCAGTATATACCGCTTTCGTGGGTGGCCATGTCTTAGAGTGCTCGTGGTCGTCTCCGTGTATTCCAGTCGTCACTAGAACTATAGCTAGGTGTGTTTGTTTAATGGTTCATTCTGAGTTTGCTTTTGTGTGCCCATTGTGTTTTCCCTTTCTGATTCGGTCAGTGTGTATTGGTATGTAGCTGTTCCTTTAGCTGTATTTGTACTATGGTGTGGTGTGGCACTCACCAGGTTGTCGTGTTTCCGTGATCCTTGTGTTATGTTATAGGTTAGGAGAGATAGAGAAGAAAAGAAGAAGAAAAGAGAGGAGAAGGAGAAAAAAAAAGGGGGGGGAGGGGAAGGTGTGGAGAGTGGCCGCCTGTTTGACGTATGGGGTAACCTTCTATGTTACATATGCCAGCCAAGGTCTCCATGTCTCCGTATGTCGTTCCTCTCTCCCCAGTAGCTCTGCTATTTTGGCTTCCGCCATTCGTATGTCTTCCACCTTACTTTTCCACTGTTCTGTCGTGGGTGGTTCTTGTTTCTTCCAGTGTAGCGGGATCAGCGATTTAGCAGCGTTCAGCAGGTGTCTCAAAATTGACTTCTTGTAGGAGGCAAGTGGTTGTTCCGTGTGGTGTATAAGGGCGGCTGCCATAGTCAGGGTTGGAGGGTCGTCCAAAATGTTCCGGAGTTCGCGTTCGATTTTCCTCCAGTATGGCTCAATGATTGTGCAGTCCCACCAGATGTGTCGCAGCGTTCCGGGGCCCGCATTGCATCTCCAGCAGGTGTTCGGTATAGACGGAATGTATCGACTGAGGACAGAGGGTGTGCGGTACCAGTGTGTCAGTAGTTTGAAGTTTACCTCCTGGTAGTGAGAGCTGGAGGAGCTCTTGTGTTGTAATATCAGGATTTTGACCCATTGGTCATCTGAAAACGTATTGTCCGTCCATTCCTCCCATTGTCGTTTGTACAAGTTGTTGTTCGTTCTATTACCTGTGATTAAGGTTCGGTATATCGCCGATACCCTCCCGTCCGCTGTTTCATACCATGTGAGGTCCCTGTGTATTTTAGTTCTGTGCGGCAGGTTATGGTAGTAGTGTAGCAGCTGCGCGTAATGGAACCGGTGCAGGATCGTGAGCGGGTTTCCGTCTGCCAGCTCTCTAAGTGGTTTCACTCCCGTATTGTTGAGAACCGTATGTATGGATATGTACCCGTCTTGAGTGTCGATTGTGTTGTCCATGTGTAGTTCTCTTATCCTTTGCATGACCGTTGCCTGGTGGTAACGTTTGATGTCCGGAAGTGCTAGTCCTCCCCAACCTCTCGGGAGGCTGAGTTTGTCGAAGCTAATTCGCGCCCTGTCTCCTTTCCATATGTATTGAATTAATGCTGTTTTCAATCTTGCGAAGAAAGTGCGTGGAATTGTGTGTGGCGCTGTATGAAATAAGTATAAAATTCTGGGGAGGATATTCATCTTGATCACTGCTATCCTCCCCAGCCAGGAAATGTGGGTATGGTTCCACCGCTCGAGGTCTCTGAGTATGGTAGTCAGAAGGGGTGCGTGGTTGTGTGCATAGATGTCTTTCGATTCCTGTGTGATCCATAACCCCAGATATTTAATCCGTCCTTGGCACCATTGGAATGGGTAGTTGCTTTTTAGTTGTGCGCTTTCCCTTTCAGATACAGTAACGTTTACAATTTCACATTTCGTCAGGTTGAGTTTTAATCCCGAGAGGCGTCCATAGTTTTCGAATTCAGTCAGGAGCGGAGATATGGAGTCTGTTGGGTTCCTGAGGAAGAAGAGCATGTCATCTGCATATGCAGCGACTTTATATTCGTGGGTTTTATAGCATAGTCCCCTTATTCTCTCATTTTTTCGGATACGGTCTAAGAGTGGTTCCAATGTTAGTGCGAATATGATCGGAGAGAGCGGACATCCCTGCCTCGTGCCGTTCTGAATGTCGAAGCTATCCGTAAGGGCCCCGTTGACCCTTATTCTGGCGGACGGGCAGCTGTACAGTGCTGAAATCCAGGTGAGTATCCCCTGACCCATGCCCGACGTGCGTAGTGTCTCCATCATGAAGTTCCAGTCGACCCTGTCGAAGGCTTTCTCCGCGTCCGTTGATAATAGGATCAGTTTTGTCTTCGTTTGTTTGGCTAGGTGTTGGATCGCGAATAGCCTAAGAGTACAGTCTCTGGCTTCCCTTCCCGGGATGAAACCGGTCTGGTCTGGGTGTATCAGTCTTGTAAGAAATGCTTGAAGCCTCATCGCTATCACCTTGGAAAATAGTTTTATGTCTGCGTTGAGGAGCGATATAGGGCGGTAGTTTCCCACCTGCTCTGTATTTTTACCGGGCTTAGGGATAACCGTAATGGTTGCTGTCAGCGATTCCCTACTAAAGGTGTGTCCTTCTTGTATGCTGTTGATCGCCTTCGTTAAATGGGGCACGAGAATGTTTCTGAATTTTTTTAGGTATTCTATTGGGAAGCCGTCTGGTCCTGGTGCTTTTCCGGTTTTTGCCATTTTCAGTGCTCTCTTGATCTCCTCTTCTGAGATCGGTGCGTCTAGTGCTTCTGCTTCCTCTTGTGTTAGGGTGTCCGGTCTGTAGGCTCCCAGGTAGTCCGTCGTGGCCAGCTTCCTCGTATTGCGGGTCAGTTCGTCCTCGTCCTTTCGAATACTGTACAGTTGCTCGTAGTACCGTTGGAATTCGGTCGCTATCTCTTCCGGAAATTGGGTTATTGTTCCTCGTGTGGTGCGTAGGGCATGTACCTGCGCTCTACCCTGTACTCCTCTCAGCATGCGTGCTAGTAGCTTACCCCCCTTGTTGGCGTGTCTATAGAAAAATGCGTGGTTTCGTTGGAGATTCCTGGCATGTCTCTGCTCCAGCAGTTGAGAGAGTAGTCTTCTGTTTGTTGTGAGATCCCTGTAGGTCTGGTCTTGTAGGGTGCGTTTGTGGGCCATTTCCAAATCCGATATCTTCTGCGTCAGTTCCACAATTTGTTTTCCCATTTCCTTTTTCTTTCGGGAGGCCATGCGGATTAGGTGGCCTCTGATAACGCTTTTGTGTGCTTCCCAGATCGTCATGTCTGAAACCTCTCCATTGCTGTTTTCCGTAAAGTATTGGTTCAAATGATCGGTGAGTTGGGTTCTGAGTGCCAGGTCCATCAAGAGGGAGTCGTTCAGTCTCCAAGAGGTTCTTGCCGGCCTATATAGGGGAGATGACATAGTCACCTGCGTCGCGCTGTGATCCGGCCATGGCGTGGCAAGGATGTCCGCTCTCTGTAGGTGTGTGAGACCCTCCTGTTGTATGAATATGTAATCGATTCTTGAGTACCTATTGTGGAGCGTGGAATAGTACGTATAGTCCCGGTCGTCTGGATGTCTTGCTCTCCATGTGTCCACCAGTCGTAGATCCCGTAAAGCTTTTTGTATTGTTTTGCGCGCCGAGTAGGGCATGCTGCTTCGCCCTGTTGACGTGTCAGCGAGGGGATCTAGGGGTGTGTTGAGATCACCGCCAAAGATGAGTATCCCTTCCGTGAACCTTGACAGCTTCAACAGTGTGCGCCTCAGGAAGCTTGCTTGTCCAGCGTTGGGTGTATATATCGTGGCGATCGTGTATGTTTTGTTCGCTATCTCCCCCTTGATGAAGAGATATCTTCCCCCTTCGTCTGTCGTTTGGTCCGTGAGGGTGAATTGCAGGTGTGCGGCCAGGAAGATCGCGGTTCCCCCTTTGCAAGATGTCTGGTGGTTGCTATAGTAGTTTACAGGGTAGTGTTTGTCCTTAAGTAGCGTGTTTGAGTCCGATCTGAGGTGGGTTTCCTGAAGGAGGGCAATGGAGACATGTTGTCTCTTGAGACTTCTTAGAAGGTGAGATCTCTTTTCGGGTGTATTTAGACCCCTGCAGTTCTGCGACCTTACGACCAGCTCAGCCGGGACGTACGCCATCTGTGGTCCTGTGTGGGCTATTTGGTGGTTCCGGGTTCTCTTACAGCTCCTTCGTCCGTCTATTCAGTTCTGGTCCCTTTGGTGATGTGGGTCCAGGTGTGTCCCAGAGAAAGGCCTCTTGTTGTGGTTCGGGGGGAGAGAAGGAAGGGAAAAAAAAAAAGAGGGGGGGAAGTAGGAGAGAGAGTAAAGAGAGGAGAAATTGAACAGTAGTGGAAAGAATGAACAGCGGTAGCGACTACAGCTCAGTGAGGTTCGTGTATGTGGTGTGTGACTATTTCTTCCAGCTAATTTGGCAATTATTCGTCGTCGCCGTGTGTGGCCTTAGTTGGGTTGTGTGTAGCGTGTCAGGGCGTGGGGTAAAGTAACCGTTACCCCAATCTGGGGTGACTCCGTGTACCTTGGTGGGCAACCAATGCCGTACCACCGGTTTGTGTCCCGGCAAGGCTTCGGCCTTGGCTCCCCCAGTGGGTCCGTCTACACGGATATGTGGTCAGGAAGTGGCCTGATCCTGTTGGTCCCTGTTGCAATCGCAGTGACTAGATGTTGGGTGTGTGGCTCGATCGAATGTGGCAGCAGAGTCGGCGTTCCCACTATGTTGATCTCAGCTAAGGTGTGCATTAGTCTAGGTTATAGTTAGCTCATGTGAATCCTTGTCAATGGGTCAGAGAGTTAGGTTGTGTTGTATTCTCCCGTGTCTGGTGGCCTATTCATCTCTAGAGAGTCATCCCGGGCAGGGTGCGTTTGAGTCTGCGGGAGTTGGAGCGCAACTCAGACGTTCTGTTGCCAGGTCCGAGGTGGGGTGTCACTCACGGTCTTTTCTGGTCTCTTTAAAAGGATTTTCTTTATTTCATAGGTTTTCAGCCAAGCTTCATGGCTTTCATCAGGATCTTAACAACGAGTTGTTAAGATCCTGATGAAAGCCATGAAGCTTGGCTGAAACGTCGATCAAATCAAGTTTTAACCTATGAAATAAAGAAAATCCTTTTAAAGAGACCAGAAAAGACCGTGAGTGCTTGCCTTCTGTTCCCTATATTTTTGTATATCTTTGGCATTGGCTTGACAGCACCGGGCATAAATTATTGAAGTGTGTGTGCAAGGAGACAACAGGATTTTGGATTATATATATATATATATATTTATATATATATATATAAATAATTCTGAGTTCCCAGCACTCGTTCCCGGTCTTTTAGCTGCTCCGGTGCTGAATCTTCCACCAAAATGTATAGATTCCAAGTAGAGACCACTCTGGAGTCTTTGTAATAAATTCAAACTGTTGCTTTATTTCGCAAAACAGTGATACAACATATAGGTTGACGTTTCTGTCTATGCAGACTTTTTTCAAGACAATTGTTACAGTGTAATAGTGGCAATTAAATACAAAGCAGAGAAGATCGTATTGGAGGGTGAGTGAGGAGAATACGAAATTAGGTGACATCAGAGATGGCGTAAAACAGGTGTAGACCAGTGGCGGATCCAGAGCCTGATCTCGGGAGGGGCACTTGTAGATTATTTAAAGAAATAATCCAGGCACAATAACCACTACAGCTCAGTGTAGTAGTTATAGTGCCAGTAGTGCCAGCATCCCATCCCAGAGTAAGTAGTCAAACATTTAAGAACAGTTTGACAACTTACCTGGGGTCTGCTGGGATATAGGGCATAGAAGCAGTGGTATGTGTGAGGGGTGAAGTGTGTGTGAAAGGTGCAGTGTGTGTGTGTGTGTGAGCGGTGAAGTGTGTGTGTGAGTGCATGAGGGCGGCAGTGTATGTCAGAGTTGGAGTGTGTGTGTTATGGGGCGATGTATGTGTGGAGCAGTGTGTGTGAGGGGGCAGTGTGAGAGTTGCAGTGTGTGTGAGGCTTGCAGTGTATGTGTGTTTGGGGCAGTGTAGGGACGTTTTAGCCGCGAGGCAAACAAGGCATTTGCTTTGGGCAAAAAAAGCCGCCCCCAAATGCCCAGGGCAAATGTCTTGTTATCCTTGCGGCTAACTGACAAGCCAGGCGGTTATGATGGGCTGGCTGCTGGGCGGGAGGCGCTGGCGAGGGAGCACTTTCCCCTGAGCTGTCTGCTCAGCTCCCTCGCGCACCGCCTGCAGAGTGATGCCGGGAGCCGGAATATAACGTCATATTCCGGCTCCCAGCCTCACTCTGCAGCGCGCAAGGGAGCTGAGCAGATAGCTCAGGGGAAAGTGCTCCCTCGCCAGCGCCGCCTGCCCAGCAGCCAGCCCATCAGCCATTGGACCCCCAGGGAGAAAGAGAACCCCCATAGCATTTCCAAAGGTAAGGAGGCTGGGGGGGGTTAAATAAAATAAAGTGAGTGTGTTAATGTGAGTGAGTGAGTGTGTGTGTGTGTGTGTATGTCTGTTAGTGTGTGTGTGTGTGTGTCTGTTAGTGAGTGTGTGTCTGTTAGTGTGTGTGTGTTAGTGTGTGTCTGTTAGTGTGTGTCTGTTAGTGAGTGTGTGTCTGCTAGTGTTTGTTAGTGAGTATGTGTGTGACTTTTAGTGAGTGTGTGTCTGTTAGTGTGTGTATGTGTGTCTGTTTGTGTGTGTGTCTGTCTGTTAGCTAGTGTATGCGTATATGTCAGTGAATGTGTGTGTGTGTGTATTTAGAAGGCGGGGCAGGGGAAAGGGTTGGGTTGGAGTGGCACGGGGGGAGGGGGAGTCTGAGTTTTGTCCTGCCTAGGGCAGCACAAAACCAGGATACACCACTGGGGCAGTGTGTGTATGGGGGGCACTGTATGTGTGTATGGGGTGCACTGTATGTGTGTGTGGGGCAGTGTGTGTATGGAGGGCAGTTTGTGTATGGGAGGGCAGTGTGTGTGGGGCACTGTATGTGTATGGGAGGGCAGTGTGTGTATGGGAGGGCAGTGTGTATGGGGGGCAGTGTGTGTATGGGAGGGCAGTGTGTATGGGAGGGCAGTGTGTATGGGAGAGTAGTGTGTGTACGGGCAGGGCCGTCTTTAATTTAGATTGGACCCTGGGCGAGCATTTACTTGGGCTCCCTGACTACGTCTAGATACACACAAATACACTACCTGACACACATGCAGATACACACTGACCACATATAGATACACACAAGAACATACAGATACACACAGACTACATATAGATACACTGACACACACATGGACACACACACAGATACAAACACTGACATACATGCAGATACAAAGGTACACACACTGACTACTTATAGATACACAACCTGACACACATGCAGATATACAGATACAAACACTGACACATACAGATACACACACAAATACAAATGGACAACATACAGATACAGAGACACATTCTGACAGACGTACTGACAGACTCACACACAGAAAACCATACTGAAACACACATACACAAAGTCATACTGAACCACACAGACACTGATGGACTCTCACACACACAGACATACAGGTACACTGACAGACATACTGGCACATATACACACAGACAGACGGACATACTGAAACACACATACACACAGACATTGACAGACATATTTACAAACACAGACATACAGAACCACACTGACAGACTCACACATAGACATACTGACAGACATACACACATTCTGGCACACACACACAGACAGACTGAAACACACAGACACAGACACTGACAGATATACACACATACAGACATTTTGAAACTCACAGACAGCCATACTGAAACACACAGACACTGAGACTCACAGACACAGGCATACTGACACACTGACAGACATACTGGCACACAGACAGACATTCTGGCACACAGACAGACATTCTGGCACACAGACAGACATTCTGGCACACAGACAGACATTCTGGCACACAGACAGACAGACATGCTGAAACACACATACACACATACAGACAGACATGCTGAAACACACATACACACAGACAGACAGACATGCTGAAACACACATACACACAGACACTGACAGACAAACACACATCCAGACATTTTGACATACACAGACAGCCATACTGAAACACACATACACACTGAACCACAGACATTGACAGACTCACACACAGACATACTGACACACTGACAGACATACACACATACAGACATACTGAACCACACAGACACTGACAGACTCTCACACACACAGACATACAGATACACTGACAGACTTTGATAACCACCCTCCAGTTTCTTACCTTTTCCTGTAGGGTGGCTTCCCTGGGGTCCAGTGGGCTGGCTGGGGTGGCTGGGAGTTAAGCTCCCGGCCTGGCCCCCTCCGGAACAGCTGGTCCGCCTTCCTCCCGCGCGGCTCCTGTTTCTGTGGGAGGAAGTGACGCACGGCTGTCACTTCCTCCCAGTGCTGCCGAAAAGCAAGGGCCCGGTCGCGCTGTTAAAGCGCCACAGCGCCCGACCGGGCCCCTGCTGACACAGGCCCACCGGGTGGCCCTAAGTGCATGGGCCCCCCGATGGGCCCCCATAGTTTGCGGGCAGAGGGCAAACAGGGTAGTTACCTCGGGCCCCCCAGCAGGGACAGGGCCCGGGGCAGCTGCCCCGTTTGCCCCGCGTTAAAGACGGCCCTGTGTATGGGAGGGCAGTGTGTGTATGGAGGGCAGTGTGTGTGTGGAGGGCAGTGTGTGTATGGAGGGCAATGTCTATGGGAGGGCAGTGTGTGTATGGGGGCGGTGTGTGTGGGGGGCAGTGTGGGGCAGTGTGTATGGGTGTGCAGTGTATGTGTGTTGGGCAGTGTGTGGGGGCAATATGTCTATGGGTGTGCAGTGTGTGTGTGGGGCAGTGTGTGTATGGGAGGGCAGTGTGTGTGGGGCAGTCTGTGTATGGGAGGGCAGTGTGTGTATGGGAGGGCAGAGTGTGTACGGGAGGGCAGTGTGGGGCAGTCTGTGGCTGGGAGGGCAGTGTGTATGGGAGGGCAGAGTGTATGGGAGGGCAGTGTGTGTGGGGCAGTCTGTGTATGGGAGGGCAGTGTGTGTATGGGAGGGCAGAGTGTGTACGGGAGGGCAGTGTGTATGGGAGGGCAGTGTCTATGGGAGGGTAGTGTGTGTATGGGAGGGCAGTGTGTGTATGGAGGGCAGCGTGTGTGTGGATGGCAGTGTGTGTGGGCAGGTGTGTATGGGGCAGTGTGTGGGGGCAGTGTGTATGGGGCAGTGTGTGGGGGCAGTGTGTGTATGGGGCAGTGTGTGTATGGGGCAGTGTGTTTATGGGGCAGTGTGTGTGGGGGGCAGTGTGTATGGGGGCAGTGGGTGTATGGGGGCAGTGTGTGTATGGGGGCAGTGTGTGAGGGGCAGAGTGTGAATGGGGGTGAGGAGGGTAGGGAGGCTTTATAATATTTTTTTTTATTATTCAACAAAATATATATATTTATGTCCCCCTGCTGGTCCGGTGGGGAATCCCATGTGGTTCCAGTGGTGAGAGTTCACTCTCGCGAGATTTGGAGTGTTTTGCAGTGGTAACCGCAGCAATGCTCTGGTTTGCGAGAGTAGGACCAGGAGGAGCTGCAGACTGAGCTCCCGGGTCCTCTCTCAGGCTCTCTGTTTCCCTCCGCTGCCCGCACGGTGCCTGCGGACCGTGGAGGCAGATCTCTGATCTCCCTCCCCGGTCCGCAGGCACATTGCAGGGCTGGCACTTGGGCAATGCCAGCCCTGCATTAGCCTGCAGGGGAGAATCTCGGGGGGGGGGCAATTGCCCCATTGCCCCCCCTCCCCCGGATCCGCCAGTGGTGTAGACTACATAAGATGTGAAATTAATCCTGTGTATATACAAAGAGACAGAGTAATACTACATTGAAGGGAAACATAGGATATATACAGAATATATATACAAAATATTTACAAGGTATAGACCCGATACCGAAGTAAGGGTATAGTGAGAGAAATAGTGCCCATCGAAATATGTATAACAATGTTGCATATAAGAAAGAAAGTATACATAGGTCCTAGTAGATGCAATATACTTTTATGGAATTGTAACATGTTAATGTGGCACTATTGTTCACGTAGGAGTGGCAGCAAGGGATCATAGACATACATACTGTACAGGATATCACATTATACATAATATCAATTTTATACAAAAAACAAATATCTGTATGTTGTTCAGCGGTATAGAGAATGTTCATCTTTTTCTCAATCAGTCCAGTGGGAGATATAGTGCCCAGGGTGTAAATCCAAAATGCTTCTCTCTTAAGCAGTGCTATATCCCGATTACCACTCCTGGGCGAAATGGGCACATGATCAATGCCCATGAAGCGTAGTGAGGCAAGGTTATGTCCCCTATCAAGGAAATGTCAGGATACTGGGATGCTAGCTGTGCTGCTAAGTAGGGCACTACGAATAGTTGATCTATGCCCTCGCATTCTCTCTCTCAGATCATTAGATGTCTTCCCCACGTATGTGAGGCCACAGGGACACACAATCCTGTAGACTACGTGGGTGGTTGTGCATGTGATCCTTCCTATCTTTTTATCCCAAATGTTCTCTCCTTTTAGTTTTTCATCTCTAATTAATTACCTCAATAGCCCCATGTCTCCCCACCCATAACAGTGTGTTTTATTTCATTTTTTTTCTAACCACAGACCTTATATTTCAGACTGGGCCCCTTAAAACAGCATTAACACCCAGCACTCCCAAGCAACCAAGTCCTGCTGAATCTTCAGAGCAGAGATATTATCTCTGGAAGATTGCCCACCCCCCCCCTCCCCACACCATCCCACCCCATAGTCATCAACTTATTTATAGATAGTGCACATCAGCAGGTTTCCATAACACACCAATCAAGTCATTAATCCACTCCTCACCTGAATTCATTTAACACACTGCATCCTTACAATAGTTTAAACACTTATTGATATTGATATTGTGTGTTTGTATATATAATCTACATATCTATATACAAATTTTCTCTAATGTTCTCCCTTCTATTTTTCACATTAACACTAACTTCTGTCATTACTAAAATATCCCTATCCTTTCACTCACCTGTCCCTGGCAACACCATCGTCATTACTTCCACCTTACTCCCCTCCCCTCTCTATTCATCCCATGCACTCTACACATACCTTTCCAGCCTATCTCCACCGACTCTTTCCAAATCCTCCACATACATACCCTCCTACAAAACTTTCAAATCCTACTCCCACCTTCACTTCCTTTCTATCCTTCTGCTCCTAGCAGCTGGTGATGTCTCTCCAAACCCCGGTCCCCTCTCAACAAACTCAGCACATACTAACCCAAGGATCCACACTAATCTCATACCCATCTCTTGTTCCTCTAATTCCTCCTTCAATACTGCCCTCTGGAACGCACGCTCTGTTTCCAATATAACTAAATCCACTGCTGTCCATGACTACTTCATCTCTCGTTCAATAGATTTACTAGCCTTAACAGAAACCTGGCTCTCCCCCTCTGACACTGCCACCCCTGCATCTTTGTCCTTCGGTGGTCTCCAACTTACCCACACCCCAAGAAACTCTGAATGTAAAGGTGGTGGTGTTGGGTTTCTCCTCTCCCCTCACTGCTCTTTTAAACCTCTTCCCACCCCCCCTTCCCTCTCTTTCCCATCATTTGAAATACACTCAATTCGCCTTTTCAAACCCTTCGCTGCTAACATTGCTGTTATTTACCGTCCCCCTGGTTCCCCTCTTCTCTTCCTTGACCATTTTGCTGCCTGGCTACCCTATTTCCTCTCTTCTAACATCCCATCCCTAATTCTCGGGGACTTCAATATTCCTATAAACCCACCTTTGACCTCTGCAGCCAATAAACTACTTTCAATTACTTCCTCCCTCGGGCTATCACAGTGGGCAAATTCACCCACCCATGTTGCTGGCAATACCCTCGACCTAATCTTCACTTATGCATGTACGGTATCTAATATCTGCAACACTCCCTATCCTCTCTCTGATCACCACCTCTTATCGTTTGCTCTCACGTACCCCCTCACCCAACAACCTCCACCTAACCAGCCTCAACTCAGGAGGGACCTTAATTCTCTTGATCTCCAACAGTTGTCAGCTAACATTGATCCACAACTGCTGTCCATCCCTTCCCTATCCTGTCCTTCACTGGCCATCTCCATATATAACTCTACTCTTACATCTGCCTTGAACACTGCAGCGCCACTCCAAGCAAGCACCTCAAGGAGGACCCGCCCCCAACCGTGGCATACTAAATCAACGCGCTACCTGCAAAGATGCTCCCGGTGTGCTGAACGCTCCTGGAGGAAGTCTCGCACCCAGTCAGACTTTCTCCATTATAGATTCATACTGTGTTCATACAGTGCAGCCCTTGCCCTTGCCAAACAGTCCTATTTTTCCTCTCTCATTAGTTCATGTTCCCGCAACCCCAGGCGTCTCTTTGACACCTTTAATTCTCTTCTTCGCCCCGCTGTGGCCACCCCCCAAACCAACCTTACTGCTGATAACTTTGCATGTTACTTCACTGACAAAATTGAAAAGCTAAGGAAAGAATTCTCCCCTCCTTGCCTTTCTGTTTCTCAATCACACATTGATCATGCCTTTCCTACCCTTCAGACATTCTCCCCAGCCACTGACCAAGAGGTGGCTGCTCTTCTTTGCTCCTCTCACCCCACCACTTGCCCGCTCGATCCTGTCCCGTCTCACCTTATCAGATCTCTCTCCGCTTGTCTCGTGCCTTCTCTAACACACATCTTCAACTGCTCGCTCTCTTCTGGCATCGTCCCTGCTGACCTTAAACATGCCACTGTAGTACCTATACTAAAAAAAACATCCCTTGACCCATCCACCCCCTCTAACTACCGTCCCATATCCCTGCTCCCTTTTTCCTCAAAGCTTCTGGAAAGACTCGTCTTTACCCGTGTGTCTCATTTCCTCAATTCCAACTCTCTCCTTGACCCCCTTCAATCTGGCCTCCACCCTCTCCACTCTTCAGAGACTGCCCTTATCAAAGTTACTAACGACCTAATCGCAGCTAAATCCAAAGGCCACTACTCCATACTAATTCTTCTTGACCTCTCGGCGGCCTTTGACACCGTTGATCATGCTCTCCTTCTTCAAACTCTGCAATCGCTTGGTCTCTGTGACTCTGTCCTCTCGTGGTTTTCCTCTTATCTCTCCCAATGCTCATTCAGTGTCTCTTTTTCTAATGATACCTCCTCCCCTCGCCCTGTCTCGGTTGGAGTCCCCCAAGGCTCCGTCCTTGGTCCCCTTCTATTTTCTCTTTACACTGCCTCTCTTGGCAAACTTATTACCTCATTTGGTTTCCACTACCACCTGTACGCTGATGACACCCAGCTATATCTCTCCTCCCCGGACCTCTCCCCTGCTGTCCTGCAACGTGTCACTGCTTGCCTTTCTTCCATCTCTGACTGGATGTCCTCCCGCTTTCTGAAACTCAATCTCTCAAAAACTGAGCTCCTTGTCTTTCCTCCTCCTAATACTGATCCTCCTCTCTCGCTCTCCCTTCAAGTTTGTGGTACCAACATCAGCCCATCCTTGCAAGCGCGCTGTCTTGGCGTCATACTTGACTCTGGTCTCACCTTTGAGCCTCACATCCAGCATGTTGCCAAATCCTGTAGATTCCATCTTAAAAACATAGCCCGCATCCGCCCCTTTCTTGCACCAGATACTACCAAGGAGCTTGTCCATGCTCTAATAATTTCACGCATGGATTATTGTAACCCTCTCCTGCTTGGTCTTCCCAAAAGCCGTACTGCACCCCTACAGTCTGTAATGAATGCTGCTGCTAGACTGATTTTCCTCTCTAGTCGGTTCTCTCACACCTCACCCCTCTGCCAGTCCTTACATTGGCTTCCTGTGTGCTATAGGAGTCAATTCAAGGCACTAACTCACACCTATAAAGCACTGAACAACTCTAGCCCCTCTTATATCTCCTCACTGATCCACAGGTATGTCCCTTCTCGGTCTCTCCGCTCTGCCCGTGACCACCTCCTGTCCGTTGTCCGCACCCGTACGGCCAACTCGCGCTTGCAGGACTTCTCGCGGGCGGCTCCCTTCCTATGGAATAGCCTGCCTACCGCCATCCGACTCTCCCCTAGTCTTGCATCTTTTAAGAAGTGCCTTAAAACCCATCTCTTTAGGAAAGCTTATGGCCTCCAAGACTAACCCCTACCTCACATACCCGTCTCTTGCCCTCTCCTAAAGGGCAGCCCACCTTATTTGATTGCACATTCCTGTCCTAATGTGTTTTACACCCCACCTCCTATAGAATGTAAGCTCGATTTGAGCAGGGTCCTCTTCAACCTATTGTTCCTGTAAGTTTATTTGTAATTGTCCTATTTATAGTTAAATCCCCTTTCATAAAATTGTAAAGTGCTACGGAATCTGTTGGCGCTATATAAATGGCAATAATAAAAATAATAATAATAATAATGTTTAATTTTGTAAGTTTTGCCCGATCTCGGGTGGCAAAATTATCATGGAGTTGCAGGCTATGCAGTTTAAACATCTGTAGCAACCCGCTTTGGGAGTTATGGTAAGTGATTGAGTCCTTGTGATCTGGTCGGTATGTACCAGGTAATCTCTTAGATTCTTACCCTTTCTGTAACTCATGATCAGATATACTTGGAAGGGTAGAGGTAGTGATGGATCTCTATACAAGGTGGTCCAATTTTCACAGATGCTAGTGCTTACTGCTCATGATTCAGAGTGGAATGCTTGAGGGAAGATGAATCGTTCACCGTTGGCTTGATGGATCTTGTTTTCTGTGATAGATTTGACAGCTCGGGTGTATGCCAAGTTCAAACATGTTTTAGAGTATCCTCTGGTTAGGAATTTTGTAAACATATCTTTGATTTGTGTTTCTGCAATGTAATGATCAGAGTTATTGCGTAAGACTCTGATGAACTGGAATATCGGTAGAGAGTCTTTCAAATTCGTTGGATGAAAGCTTGAAGCGTGAAGAATAGTATTGCTGTCGGTAGGTTTGGAGCAGAGTGTATCCCTAAACTGTTTCCCTGTAACAAAAATTTGTAAGTCCAAGAAGTTAATGTGTGTGGTACTGGTTTCAAATATGAACCTTACAGGGGAGGGTAGAGAGTTGAGATTTTGCATCATCAAGTTGAATTCTTCAGTGCTGCCAATCCAAAGAAGGAGGATGTCGTTGATGAAACGGAAGTAATGTTCTCCATACTGTGTGAGAATATGTCTTTTTTCATATGTATACATAAACACGTTTGCGTACATGGGAGCCATAGGTGCCCCCATCGAGGTACCCGAGTGCTGTATGAAGAATTTAGATTCAATCCTGAAATAGTTCAATGTCAGGCTCAGATGAAAAAGTTCCAGTATGTAACGTAAGGGAGGTTTTGTACTTTTGTGGAAGTTCCATAGGACTTCTTCCATCTCTTGTATGCCTTCTTGGTGAGGGATAATAGTGTATAGACTGCATACATCTATGGTAGCTAGGAGAATACCTTCAGTGGTTATAGAGATGTTCTTGAGTTTTGCTATGACCTCGCCACTGTCTTTCACACAGGTAGAGCCATAACTGGAAGTTTAAACAGCTTGTCAAGCCATTTACCGATGGGCTCCAGTAAGCTTCCAATGGCAGATACGACCGGACAACCCGGTGGATGATTAAGGTCTTTGTGTACTTTGGATAATGCATATAAGATGGGACATCTTGGGTGGGTTTTATAAAAATACTCATACTCATCTTGTGTGATGTAGTGGTGGTCAACCCCTCGTTGTATGATCTCATTTTGCTGAATTCCATGACAGGATCTTGATCTGACACTTTGTACACATTGTTGTCTGAAAGTTGTCTTAAAATTTATTTTTTATAGTCCTCATATTGCATGAGAACAATGGCGCCACCTTTGTCGGCTGGGTGAATAACCAGGGATAACTTCATCGCCAGACTTTTCAGTGTGTCCGATTCTTGTTTAGAGTTGTTCGCTCCCTGTCTGGTTTTTATTAGCAAAGTTTTGCTGTCTGTCTTTAAGTTCTGGGCAAAGACTTTTAGGGAGGCATTGTTGCTGGGTGGGTCAAATAAACTGTGAAGTTTCATAGTTTTTTCATCAGTGTTTATAGACATATCAGGTCTGGATTTTAAATAATAAGCAAGTCTCAATTTACGTAGAAATTTGTATTTGTCTATTTTCCATTCAAAGTCATTGGTATGAAAGAAACACCTTTAGATAGAAGATTGGTCTCTACTTTAGATAATACTCTTTTGGATAGGTTAATAAAGGGGTTGTCATTTACCTGAGAGGTGGTCTTCGTCTTTCTCTGGTGCCGGTACGTCTTCCCCCTATGGCCTCTCCTGATATGTCTGTTGTGAGTGAAGGTTGGCTTGTGTCGTCTGTATCTTGTAGACGTAGAGTGGGTTGTATCAATTCCCTGGTGAGGCCCAAACCTGGCTCCGAAAAAGTCACACTGTTATATTTCTTTGTGTAGTGTTATCTTGTAGTTGACCGCTGGGTTCTGTGTCCGATGCAGATTCTCCAGAAGTATAGTCCATTGTTAAAGTTAGTGATTTTCTGATTCTTGGTCTGTAATATATATATATACACACACACACACACACACATATATATATATATATATATATATATATATATTAATATTGAAATACAGTTAGAATGAAATTAGAATTAAATTTTATATATATTTATATATTTATATCTTATATATGTAATTTCATTCTAAGTGTAAGTTTAATACTAATATATGAAATTATATCAACATTAAAATACACCAAGTATGAAGTTACATATATAAGATATATATATATATATATATATTTTTTTTTTTTATGTGTACTAATTTTTTTTTTCACTTTTGCCACCTGCAGTTAGTACCTCTGCTGGCAGATTCACAGGCAGCTATTACCATGTGATCACTCCTTGAGAGCGATCACATGGCCCTCAGGGACTGCTTTGCCATGGGAGGGCTGCTTGGGCTGTTAGACAGTCCTCCCGAAGCAGATCACCGGGAAGGTGAGTATCCCGGCGGCTCAAGGGCTCAAAGCCGTTACGGTATTCTATGCCGCCGCAATGGCTTTAAAGCCCATTAAATGTGGGACGGCATAGAACGTCTTAACAGCTTTAAGGGGTTAAATATTGGAGGGATACTAAAAAAACCTTCAGTTATTTAAATGTGCATAGATATTTTGGGATAGTGAGCAAGTAACTATTTTCTTTGGTTTTTGTTTATGTATGTATTGGGGCTGATGTGCACTATAGTCATTGCATCCGGCCAGGAGTAGTGGGAATTTGAGCGCAGGGCTTAATTTTGTAGGTTGATATATATTATGTATGTGGGGCAATTGAAGAGAAACCCTTAAATTACAGTGGAACCCACCTGTAGTTCAAATTCAAAATTTAGTTTTGGTTCGGACCATGGACAATTACCTCCAGCCTTAAGGGATTAAGGAAACAGGGCACACAGAAAAAAAACCCAGAAAGTATGTTTTAATTCTTACAGTGCTACTAAAAATCATGTATCTTAGCAAACACATATGGGGATTTAGTTATGCCATACAGCAATTTAGTGTTAAGCCCACCGCTACTTCACAGTATCATTAACATGGGACTTGAACATGCTAAATACAATACTCAGGGCCAGATTAACATAGGGGCTGATGGAGGTGCAGCTCTAGGCCCAGGATCCCATTAATTTAAAAAAAATTATAAAAAATTATTTTATTTACTACTCTTCACTTGCTCGTGCTTAAGAACGAAAACTTAAGAGGGATATAGAGGAACAAAACTGGTGTGGACTGGCTGACAATGAAATTAGTTAAGGTAAAGCTGACTATGCAAACGCTCTTGCTGCTTCAGTCTCGTTAACACTGTGGCATATTCCCTTTCTTCTACACTCACTACATAAATTTTTTCTCTGTCCCAGACTGTATAACAGGAGCGTCTGCCTGCTCGTAAAAAGGTTAGGAGAGGAGTGGACAAGTAACTGCTAGGAGACAGTCATTGGAAAGCGTGGAGCAAGCACATCATTAGACGCATGTTCCTGCTTTGAATATATGATCTTGAACATTGGGACTGACTGTTCTCTACAAACACCAGAGCTATCTTTATAGAAATACAACATTGTTCCAAGCTTAGAACTATAAGGATAGCCATGTTTCAGATAAGTTGTTCAAGGTATTTTTTTGTACACATTGCAGTGTGTACTAAATTAAATATTGTGGTCATAATACTACTTGTTTATTGTATACTATTTATGCACATGCATTTTTTGTTTTTAATTAGATTTTCTTTTATTGCTATTTTCTTTCTTTTTTTTTATGCAGGACGTAAGATTTTATACTATAGGCATCCATGTGAATCCATTTACCATTCTCTTTTATTTTCTTGGAGCAACAATCCATATTTTCCTTGAAGTTTATCAGATATTTCTTTGGTTAAGATTTTTAAGACCTAAAATAGAAGAACATAACATCTTCTATCCTCAATTCTCGCTCAATCTTTGTACCTCCTGCCGAGATAACAGGCAAATGGTTGTAGCACCATCAATCATAATTTTTTTTTCTTGCCATGTTATTTGCTACTTGGTAGGTCATAGTGTTCTAAAATAACATTTGTTGACTTACATAAACAGAGAGAAAATAAAAATAAATCCATCCATACATTTTTAAAAACAATTTGGATTTTAAAGATTTGTACTAATTCCCTATTTATTTATTTTATGTCATAGAACAATGTGACAAAAGTAATGAGCATCAAGACAGCTACATCAATACATCAATAGAAAACATTTAATTTTTGTATTGATTTTTTAATAATGTTAAATTGAGCTAAGTGCATTATGTAATGTGAATGATAAATATTCACTAGCATATTTAATCTCACTTTAAATTCATCTTCACTTGAAAACTCAACAAACAAAATCTATGAAACCTATGTTTCCTATACCAAATAACAATGGCACAGTGAATCCAAAATACTAAATATAAAGAATATATTTTTTTATTATTGACCCACATCGTGTTAATTTACATTTTGTGGCGTTGATGGATAAAAGATCTATATATGTACATTAGCATAATAATAAACATTTACAGTACTGACAACCTGAAAGTACACAGGAGACAACCATTATATATAAAATGAATACTGTGCATGTGTTATTTTATAGCCAAAATACATTAAAGGACCACTATCGGCACCCAGACCACTTCAGCTTAATGAAGTTGTCTGGGTGCCAGGTCAATCTAGGATTAACCCTTTCTGCTGTAAACATAGCAGTTTCAGGGAAACTGCTATGCTTACAATAGGGTTAATCCAGCCTCTAGTGGCTGTCTCATTGACAGCCGCTAGAGGCGCTTCCGTGCTTCTCACTGTGATTTTCACAGTGAGAAGATGCCAGCTTCCTTAGGAAAGCATTGATAATGCTTTCCTATGGGACTGGCTGAATGCGCGCGTGGCTCTTACCACGCATGCGCATTCAGCCGATGACGGGAAAGGAGAAGAGTTTGGAAAAAAGGTAAGGGATTAACCCCTTCCTCACCCTAGAGGCCGGTGGGAGGCACTATAGTGGTCCTTTAAATGGATGTGCTAAGTACCATAACCACTAGTACCTGCTATAGTGTTTATAGTGCCAGCAGGTTATTGGCACTGTATTCTCGTGCTTTAAAAAAATGGTTTTGTGCAGTCTAACACAGACTGAGAGTCCCCAAATACCCATAGCCAGACCTTCATTTCTGAATTGCTAACGTGAGACTGCACAAAACCAGGATACACCACTGAATGTACCCCCACATGCTATACCTAATTTTAAAGCTGATGACACGGGCCTATAGTCTGTGGGTAGGAGGCAAGCCTTCAAGCCTCTCCAGGAGGCTACAGCACGTGAGCTTCCGTAACACTATCTGCTTATTTTGGGGGATTTTAGTTTAGACCTTAGACGAAGCATGGGATTTCAGTCCAGAGACCTTAGATGAAGCATGGTGTCCTAAGTGTTTATCAAAAGCCCCTATGATATTCAGGGATATTTGAGAGCCCTGAACTTGAAATATATAGAAGTGACATCATATTCCGGCTCCCGGCACCAATAAGTGGCGCAGAGGGAAACATAGAAACATAGAAACATAGAATGTGACGGCAGATAAGAACCATTCGGCCCATCTAGTCTGCCCAATTTTCTAAATACTTTCATTAGTCCCTAGTCTTATCTTATAGTTAGGATAGCCTTATGCCTATCCCACGCATGCTTAAACTCCTTTACTGTGTTAACCTCTACCACTTCAGCTGGAAGGCCATTCCATGCATCCACTACCCTCTCAGTAAAGTAATACTTCCTGATATTATTTTTAAACCTTTGTCCCTCTAATTTAAGACTATGCCCTCTTGTTGTAGTAGTTTTTCTTCTTTTAAATATAGTCTCCTCCTTTACTGTGTTGATTCCTTTTATATATTTAAATGTTTCTATCATATCCCCCCTGTCTCGTCTTTCCTCCAAGCTATACATGTTAAGATCCTTTAACCTTTCCTGGTAAGTTTTATCCCGCAATCCATGAACCAGCTTAGTAGCCCTTCTCTGAACCCTCTCTAAGATATCAATATCCTTCTGAAGATACGGTCTCCAGTACTGTGTACAATACTCCAAGTGAGGTCTCACCAGTGTTCTGTACAATGGCATGAGCACCTCCCTCTTTCTACTGCTAATACCTCTCCCTATACAACCAAGCATTCTGCTAGCATTTCCTGCTGCTCTATTACATTGTCTGCCTACCTTTAAGTCATCAGAAATAATCACCCCTAAATCCCTTTCCTCGTATGTTGAGGTTAGAACTCTATCAAATATTCTGTACTCTGCCCTTGGGTTTTTACGTCCAAGATGCATTATCTTGCACTTATCCACATTAAAATGTCAGTTGCCACAATTCTGACCATTTTTCTAGTTTACCTAAATCATTTGTCATTTGGCTTATCCCTCCTGGAACATCAACCCTGTTACATATCTTAGTATCATCAGCAAAAGACATACCTTACCATCAAGACCTTCTGCAATATCACTAATAAAAATATTAAAGAGAATGGGTCCAAGTACAGATCCCTGAGGTACCCCACTGGTGACAAGTCCAAGCTTCCAATATATTCCATTAACTACAACCTTCTGTTGCCTGTTACTCAGCCACTGCCTTACCCATTCAACAATATTTGAATCCAAACTTAAAGATTGCAGTTTATTGATAAGCCTTCTATGTGCAACAGTGTCAAAAGTCTTACTGAAATCTAGGTAAGCAATGTCTACTGCACCACCCTGATCTATAATTTTAGTTACCCAATCAAAAAAATCAATAAGATTTGTTTGGCATGATCTCCCTGAAGTAAACCCATGTTGTCTCTGATCTTGAAATCCATGTGTTTTTAGATGTTCATCAATCCTATCCTTTAACATGGTTTGCATCACTTTCCCCACTACTGAAGTAAGGCTTACTGGCCTATAGTTGCCCGACTCCTCCCTATTACCTTTCTTGTAAATGGGCACAACATTCGCTAACTTCCAATCTTCTGGGACTACTCCTGTCAACAATGATTGGTTAAATAAATTTGTTAATGGTTTTGCTAGTACACCACTAAGCTCTTTTAATAGCTTTGGGTGTATTCCATCAGGTCCCATTGACTTATTTGTCTTTACTTTTGACAGTTGAAAAAGAACCTCTTCCTCTGTAAACTCACGTGTAATAAATGACTCATTTATCCTTTTTCTCAACTGAGGTCCCTTTCCTTCATTTTCTACTGTAAATACAGAACAAAAATATTCATTGAGGCAGTCAGCCTGACCTTTATCCTCTTCTAGCTGAGCAGGAAGAGCTCAGGTGAGTATGCTCCCTCGCTGCCAGCCTGGGGGGGGCTCAAAAGTGGCCAGCCAGCCAGCTCATGAGCCCCCAGGACACGAGGCAAACAAGGGATCTGCCTGGGCATTTGGGGGTGGCTTTTTTTGCTGCCACCTGCAAAGTGCCGCCCAAGGCAGATGCCTTGTTTGCTTCACGATAGACATGTCCCTGGTAACATCTGATTGAAAATTTAATTATTTTGTTTTCATGCAGGCTTTGTCAGTCACAGCCAGGGGAAGTGTGACTAGGGCTGCATGGAGGGAAACAATAGTGATTCAAATCCTAAATGGCTGTAAATTGAGCAGTGAAACTTTAGAGGCATGATCTATACACAAAAACTGCTATATTAAGCTAAAGTTGTTTTGGTGACTATAGTTTCCCATAAATTATTTTTGCAGAGAAATCACTTCTGTACCGTATGAGTGTTTTAGGACATGACTCCATCAAATACCATTTTAATAATCATACCTTATGTAAACATTTTAGTAAAGTGTATAATGTGGACAACATTGTATTAAAATATCAGCCAGGAATGTCTTAAAGTGGAACTGTCAATTCTCTGGAATCACTGAATATAACGTGTGCTAACCTTTTCTATTCACAAAATGCTTTGTTTTATAATGTATTTAAAGATTTAGCAAATTGTAGGACTTTCAGGCAAGGAAAAGCCAGAGCAAATATTGCAAATGAGGAGAAGAAATAGAAACTTTGCTTAATTTGTCCTCTACCCTATATGCTAACACATTTGTTAAATAAAGTGATAAGTAAACATTTTACAAATCCTGAGAAGTGACAGTTTCCTTTATCTGTACTGAATAGTTTCCGATGCTGTGAAAAGAACTTTTTGTGACATTTATTTTTTAAATATAATTTTACTGCTATTTTATTATACTGTTGCTATTTTAGTGCAATTTGATTTAAGAATTGCCAACTTGGTCCCGCATTGCATAATGACATTATTGCATGTAAGGTAGAAGTATTTACAAAGAAAGGGACCTTTTATTCAGTCAACTATTACAACGAGGATATTCCCATTAAGATGAGAGGATCAGACATTATGCATTGTCCTTTGAGTGCTGTGATGTAATTTTGACAATGTGTGGTAAATGGGTGAAATACGTTGGACACAGTCAGAGTTCTGTGCACCAGAAATACATATCCGAGAGTTAGGATCTATGCAGTGTCCTGGTAAAAAGGTTAATTGTGATGAGTATCATGTAGATTGCACTTAAGACAGTGACCCATTACTGTTACCCCTTCTGTGCCAGGATTAATGTTGATAAACATATCAGGAAAAAAATGCTTTACTATATTATAATGCAAAGGACCTGTTTGTTTGGTTGTTTCACTTTAATCAGGATGCCATCACTAAAATTAAAATGAGTTTTAAATTGTCACAGGGTGTGCTGTTTTCTACTGAGCTTTTAGTAAATTTAAGCAATTTTCATACAGCTTGCACAGTGACCTTCATTTACTTTATTTCTCTTTGCATTTCTCTTTATTTCTCTTTGTGTGGGCTAAAAAAAATCAGATGATGCCCAGAACTGTGTGTTGTCCAGTTACTGGGAGGAATGGGCTATATCTACTAACCAGCGCTTCCCTTCAATCTCCAGAGGATTACAGCGGAGGTATTCAGTTTCAGCATTGCAGCTCCGCTACAGCCTAAATCTTCTACTAGCTTTATACAACTTGAATGCTCACTTTAGGAGATGTTTTTTTGAAACAATAGACAATTATCTAATATATTCCAGCAGATAGCAAGTCTTGACTCCATATTATTTGGTGGACACTGCCAGTCTCTCTTGCCTCATTGTACAATTTCTATGCAATGGAATAGGGTAAGACCATCAGCTGATTCTTTCCTGCCTCCCAATAGTGCTCAAGCTAATGCTTCCACAATATTATTACGAATGGCATATATAAAGCGCCAATATATTCTGCAGCACTGCATATTTGCAAAAAAAGTATACAAATACGAACACAGAGCACTTTACAATTTGTGAAGACAGAACTATTACAGAATCATTATACAAAGTTCTTAGCAACTTAACTCATGAACTTATAATCAAAAGGTAAAAAAAAAAGAGTTAAGACATGAGGCTACAAATGTTAACCCAAGCATCAGAGGAGAGGAAGCACAAGGATCACCTGAACACACTAATTATGTGCTAACTGCTTGAAAATGGTTTAACACATTGTCAAACAGCACCAGGAAACACCATAAACCCTTAATTGAGATGAAGTGGTGATGGTGCCTGGAATGTTCCTTTACAGAGTTATATCATTTTGTTATACAGCACCACACATACACCAGAAAAAAATAGAACTAAGCTGAGTTCTGCTTATAAGTCAGCACTGAGTCTATGACTGTTAATATCATGGATCTTTTTACTGACTCTACTAACGTATCAGGAATTTGGCTCTTTACACTGCTTTTATAAGGGAGCTCTAGACCTGTGCATGACAAATACATTTGTTTTGTCCACATTAATTAGTCAGAAAGCAATCTTACTCAAACTAACCAAAAATGTACCACCACCCCTACAGTATATTAGGGTTGTTTTCACTTAATTTAACCCCTTAAGGACACATGACATGTGTGACATGTCATGACTCCCTTTTATTCCAGAAGTTTGGTCCTTAAGGGGTTAAACTACTTGAACTATTTAGGATGTGCTGTGACACATCCATAGTATTTCTTGATTTTGAATATTTAGACCTTGTTTATGGTTAGATCTGCCTTTTTAAGCATTCTAACTAAAGCAGTGTTTTAACACTATCTGTAAGTTTATGTTTTCCATGTTTTTCTTTTTTTTGCATGTGACAATTTGGTCTGAACATATTTGTTCCATGCAGTATTTTTACAAAACTATTTAGACAGACAAAAAATGCTCCTATTAAGTAATACAATGCAAAAAATAGCTACAATATTATGCATTGTTGCGAGTTGTCAACTTGTCTTAATTATATTGTTCCATGTGTATTAAAAAATGTTAAGTGAGAACTTTTGCAATATTGTATTAATGAAAAAGGGTAGCAGCAGGAGTAATTTTAATTTGAAAAGACAGTATTAAAAAAAACAAAAACTCAATCCTCCTACCCTAGGAAGAGCAAGGCTTACCCACACATCAAGTCTATAGCATAAATGACGGTTCTTCAACCATTGCTTGTGTAGAAGAAATTTAGTTTGAGACCTTCGACATTCATTCAAATGGAAGCTCAGCTCGTCCACACATTGTCCGCTAAAAGAAAAAATGGAGAAACCTTTACAAGTAAAAAAAAAGCTACAATTAGTGTGCTACAGTTGAAAAAAAAAGTAAGTGATAGAATTTAATTTTATAATGCTAAATTTAAAGTGAAATAATAATAATAAAAAAAAAAAGGAATGGAAAGGAAAGGAGAGGAAAGGAAAAGGTCAGTGGGCAATTGAATACCCACTCACCCATTTCACCCTTATAAGAACAAAATCTTTCCCACACATCCAGTCTGTAGCGTCAGTGGCTGTCCTTGAGTGTGGGAAAAACAGTGCCCTTTCAGTTTATACTAGACTTGTGCACGGCGGAAAAATGATTAGGCATACCATTTCTTCAGAAAAACATTCTTTTACACTCATTCATTTGGCAGTTCAGCTCATTCTCTCCATTCAGGCAGGTTTTTACTTGTGCAGTAAACTGCACTGTACTGAGGGAAGAAGCCTGCACACTTTGTAGTCTTGTGCATGGCAGAAAAATTTGTTTAGGTCAAAATGCTTCTTCAACAAAAAACATTAAAAAAATATTCAAATTTTGTGCATGTGGTAGTTAAACTTGCCAGGAATTCATCAGTTAAAAAAGATTCGGGAAAATAATTCAGACAAACCAAAAGTTCACAAAAATGGACAAATCGTTGTGGTCCACAGATCAAGTGAGAAATGTAATCAAGAGCAAAAAATAAGAGGATCAGTGAAAGGTCTATTGTTTTAGTTGTAATCAGGGTAAAATTAATCAGGTTTGTTGTAAAAACCTTTGCTGTTTGCAATGGAAAAATAATTAAAAAAAAGAAATTGAAATAGCTTAACACAACAAATGCTTAAAGTGGTTTCCCCAAATTCACCTGAAAATGCAACTTATGACTTCTCAAAATTATTCAACTCATTTATGGCAAGCATCTTTAGCACTTAGCAGAGCACCCTTTTGCTCTTATGACATCCTACAAACGATATGCATTGGCTAGACACCAGCCTCTGGCAGCGTTTCTGAGGAATCTTAGTCCATTGCTCATGAGCAATGGCCTCCAGTTTAGTAATAATCTTGGGTTTGCATGCTGTAACCGCCTTCTTCAAATCCCACCAGAGATTTTATATGGGGTTCTAGGCAGGTGACTATGATGGCCACTGTATAATTTCCAGGAATTCTTCTGCAATCAAACCTTTGGAATTTGAGGTATGCGTGGGATAATTGTCTTGTTGGAAAGTCCAATGGCGCCTAAGCTTCAGCTTCCTCACAAATGGCATGACATTTTCTATTAGGATTTCACTGATACTTCAATGAATCCACACACTGCAGGTTTCCAATGCCAGAGTATGCACAATAGCCCCAGAGCTTCATCAAGCCACCACCATGCTTAACTGTAAGCAGAGTGTTCTTTTCATCATATGCTTCATTCTTCTTCCTCCAGACATACCACTCCTCTATGGGGCTGAAAAGTTTCACTTTTGTTCCATCCCTCCACAGAACAGAATCCCAATTCTTCTGTGGCCCATTTATATGATTTTGAGCATATAGGAGCCAACTGCTCTTGTGCTTTTGGGTCAGTTTGAATTCTAAAACGTATTTAAACATGACACACAACAAATCTCTAATCAGTTCAGGTATTCTAAGTGTTCAAGCACACCTGGTGCTACTAATTAGTTGCATTGGGTGTGCTTGGAACAGCACCTGTTTTGCACATTAGTGCTGTTGTGAGTAATTCACTTAGGGCAGGGGTTCTCAACGTTAGTCCTCAGGACCCCCTACCAGTCCAGGGTTTAGGGATTACCTGGGTGTGTCTAAGGTGTTTAGAAAAAGAAAAAAAAAACACCTTAGAGTCTAAGGTGTTTTTTCCCCTTTTTCTAAACACCTGAGACACACCCAGGTAATCCCCAAATCCTGGACTGGTAGGGGGTCCTGAGGACAGGGTTGAGAACCCCTGACTTAGGGGCTTGAATAATTTTGAACCTGAGAAGTCATTATAAGTTGCATTTTCAGTTTAATTTGGGGAAGCCACTTGAAGAATTTGTTGTTTTGAGCTATTTCACTTGCTTTTGTTTCATTTTTTTAGTGCACACAGATGAAAGTCTGTAAATTTTGACAATAAACCTGATTTGCAATGGGGGTTTAATAATTTGGATTACAACTTTATATTTATTTATATTTATTAAATATATAATAAATAAATACAGCTTTTTCATTTTTTTTTACTGCTTTACCTTTTCCCCCCCCTCTACTGGTCACATCACACTTGATCAGTGAATAAAATTAACATTTAAAGTATTTAAAGGCTGCCACCTAGCAATTAATCATATTTTATTTTCTCATCAATCATTCTTTTCTTTTTTTTTTTTGGCACCATGGGTTGAACTCTGAATCAGAAATCAAGCAAATGTGCTTGTCCTTTGCATGAGTCATTTGTTTTGTGATTAGTCTATGGCTATTTGGAAATTGTGATTTTGGACATTTACCCAGTCGGCCCAATTTTAGATGGAGTGAAATTCACAACTAAACAAATCTTCAAGTATAGTATTTAGCAAAACAAAAGCTATGGTGCAGAATCAGAAATCAATAAAACAATTCTAAATCAGTCAAAGTGGTTGTAAATGACAATGACCGTAGCCACAAGTCAAGAGGACCTTTTAAAAAACATTAGATATTTTTTAATTTTTAAAAATTTAAATCTGACTTTCCTGTCCAACCTGCCTTATCGGCTATTGGCACTATCCTCACCATACATCCTGCACTGCCTGTGGGTAGTGGCAGTAGTGGTAGAGGAGATTCCACCGGTGGCAAGTGTTGATAACAGCACAGAATCAGATATAGCAACAATGGACCTGTTGTATGCCCATAATCTTTTTGTTCTGTTTATTCCCTGAATAATACAGACTTGTGTTATATTTTCAGATGTTGATTAATACGTGCACAGGTGACATGATCCTTCCCTGTCCCACTCATATAAATTTGCACTTTTCAAATCGTCCATTCTAGAGGCACTCAAAGTTAGCCCTTATTTTGCTCAATGTTCTTTCCTGTGTTTCCTGGAGTTCTCTGCGATGCTTCATGATTGCAAGATCCAGAGTTTTCTGGGATGCTGAATTCGGGTCTTAATGTTGAATTCACCAAACCAAATTCGTTGCATAATGAAGATGAATCCAGTAATGCAAATAAGGTATTCTTCCATCCATTAATTATAAGGAATACCCTTATGATGTGTACTAACAGAACTTAAGCTGTGCCCATATATACTTATCTCTCCTACTCTATGTTGCACTGTTGTGGTTTTAGATGCACGAGAGCGTGTTCCTTGTATTTCCTATTCATGGTTTCTGATTTGTCTGTTTAATTATTTCTCCGGATCTCTGCTATACTTTAACCTTGTCTATTTATTGTGTTATAGTCTGCACATTTAGGTTCCATGTGGATCCTGACACATTGAGGCAAAATACATTGCCATCAACTATTCACTTTGTGATTGCTAAAGATGTCGGTGGATTTACATTGATGGCAGTGGAAGCTGTTGTAATACTAGCCTCTACACTAGCACTTGTTTGACCAATGCTAATGTTAACGATTGCAGTGGTGGTAATAATGACACTGGATTAACTACTTGCTGCACTAGAGATGGGCTTAGGCTAGTCAGAGAAGATGCAAGAGAAGACTGCACAATAGATGAAGAAAATAGTGGACTGTCTGTCCTCTCCAGCCTCTCCTATTGTAATTCCTCTGGATCGTAGTTGAGTTACTCCTGGGTCAGAGTTAAACAAACTATGTCTGAATTGGTGGGGGAAAAGCAATATCACCACCAGATTCATCACCACCACTAAGACTAGATATTTGAGACTCTAATTCTGTACTCTGCTGTACCTCTTCTGTATAGGTTGTCTCTGTTTGCACCAACAAACTAGTCTCTGCTGATCTCTAGAAGGAAGGGAGCTAGAAGGACCCAGGGGTAACATTGGGAATGGCAAAACACTTCCTCTTTTCACCAATATTTTGCTTCAACCATAACACACAGAAGGAGTAATGCTTGAACTAGCTGTGACAGAATGAGCTCTAATGCCAGTGGAAGTGGTAGCTGGTGTCATTGTGGAGCTGGTGGCCTTGGGAGGAGAATCAGAAAACAGCCTCCTAATACATAATGGGTGCTGCTTTCTTCTCTAACTCCCTACCATGCTGCATTCTTTTCCTTTCCTTTCCAGCTATTTTTTTGAAATGTGGACTACTACGAGTCATAGTGGTGCTAATTATACTAGTCCTGGTGCTGCTAAAGGTACTCTCAATCTGTGTTTGAGGAAGCACTCCATGCTTTACAAACATGCTTCTACTTCTACTACTCTTTCTTCTGCTTGTTTAGACTTTGAGTCACCAATTCCAACAAAGAGGAAGAGAAAAAAACCAAAACATTTACCTCCTGGGTGCAGATCAGATATAACAGACATCCAAATCCCACTTTTCTGAGGCTGAATACTTATGGTGGTGGCAACTGCAGAGGGATGAGCAGTACTTATGGGTAAAGAAAATGTGTGAAGATGCTGAGATGCTTTGGCTCTACTGCTAATGGTGGTCTGGGGAACATGACACCTACCTTCTCTCAATTCCATCTTGGAATTGATGATGAATAGTTTTGTTTTTATAATTAATATAAATGGGTATATGCATGTTTATTGTGTAAACTAAATATTTGTTTGTGTAAAAAATGGTTTGCTGCATGGTGGATTTACTGCTGTAAAATTATTGGGTTTGAGATTAAGATAACACTCCACACCTTGCACAGTACACAGCACATGGCTTGCATACTTGCATAATTAAAAAAGGCATTTGAAACTGATTATTCAGTGATGTTGTACCCTGCCTGCAACAATACTGCTGATGATGAACACTGGACTGGACACAGATTAACACATTATTTTCTTTCTAGAAAGAGTTAAAAAAAATACCTGCCACACTCCGTGCTGCATTCCATTGTGTAGTAAACTGCCACACACTGTATTGCAATGCACAGGTACTGGCACTAAAGAACAGTGCAACTACAAATCATATCAACTGTCTCTCTATCTGTCTCTTCAAAGAAATTAATAAAGGCTTTTATCATCATTGATGCAATACGCTCCCTGAAACATTACTGAAGTTACAGCTCACTGGACGGAACTCTGAAAAAAAAACAACACTCAGAGTTTACCTGTACTTCCATACACTGTATTGCAATTGGCAAAGCTCAAGCAGTGGCATTGAAGCTCACTGTAATTCAAATAAACACTCTTTCACACGAAATAAAAAACAAATCCGTAAAATAATTGTAAATCAATTAATATACTTTTGTGTAAGTGGCACTTGCAGTGACTTGGCATGGCACTAACCTAAGCAACTCACCAACTGACCAATGACACATTCTACCTTCCGCTCCCACCCAGGTACAGCAATGGTAAAATCAGCCATTGTATGCTGGTCTTTCTATCAAAAGCTGACGTCATAGCGTCAGGAAGCTGCTTGAAAATATATCATTTTTTTTTTTTTTACTGCGCTTTATTTTTTGGTTATTTGTCACAGTTAGTGATTGTCACCTAATCATTAATATTTTTTCCCACATCTCGATTGGACAAGGGTTGCAACCAACATAATTGGGCATAACTCTTGTCATCATGTCAAATTAAGCTACTAATTTGCCTTCCCCAAATAAAAAAAAAATAATTATCTGCTTATTCTTCACCCACTCCCTTTTTCTGGCTGACACCATGGATGGTACTCTGATTAATTAAACAACCTAAATGACTTGTTCACATGGCATTTTGGAGTTGCTAAATTATGAAACTGCAAAATTCTAGTGACCATATTCAGTGCTAGTGAGTTATGCTATGGCGCAGCAAAGTACATACTACTAAGAAAGATGGTACCTTGAAGCATAGTGTCACCAGTGATAATGAAGGTGAATGTTGCAGGGAATAAAACCTCCTTGAGATGCTATAAACACTCCACCGTGTTATTTATTTACTAGTTGATTCCTTAGGGCAAGTATAAATTATTATTATTGAGATGTTAAGAAATCAAAAATTATTTTTTTAACTAAGAAATAAAATAGATACATTTTATGCATTCAGGTTTTGGAGTTGCATATGTGGTGGCATATAACACCCTTATATTATTATTCCTACTACCACCCATTCTTTGATTTATTATTCAATGTTGAAAAATGCTTGAATATTTTTTTTCAGTTCAGCTATTATAAACTGTTATAAACTCATGTTTGCAAATCTCTCATAAATTTATAGCAAATCTACTATATAATATTCTAAATATTATAATAACTATTATACCCCAGGTAGTTACATCTCACATATGTTTGTCCTACATATGCTGTACACGTCCAGCACTGAACACACAATTTTTGGGCTGCTTTTCATCTTTTATAGCTGAAATAAATTGGGTAGTCTGAAAATATAAACAAATGGTCTGCGTCCCTGAAATATCAAACCCCTCTAAGTAGAAGGTACAAAAAAGGTATAAATGGAAAAGTTAATCGTAAAAAAAATAAAAATAATAATAAATAAATATATATATAGTGCTGTGGCATATAATAAATGCAAGGAAAATATCTGACTTAAAAAAAAAAAAAGTTATTTTCAAAAACATAGCTATATTTGTTTACTTTATCATTTTTATGTTACTAAGAAGTAAAGAGATTTCAGTATAAAGGTTTCTATCGACCATGCCGATAGCTGCCAATTTTTCAAAGCCAGGATGAAAGACATTTTTCTTTGGCTTCCAACACTGCTAGGGATGGTATTGAGAAAGATGTATTTTTGAGATGAAGGCAATAGAATGATCCTCCAGTGAAAAATCACCCTATGTCACAGCAGAGAAACACTAGCTGAAAATACCTCAATTACAAAATGATTTATTGTACATCACTATTTGAATGAAATAACAACAAAAAAAAATCTATATAAAAACAAAGTATATTGTTGAATGTCTGTAACATGTACGGTGCATACATTATGTGTACAATTAAGTTAGATATATAATATTTTATTTATTTGAATTCACTTTATTTTTTCAAGTAACGGTAGGGAAGTAGAGATGTATTGCCAATATCCAGCAATAGTGTTAGTCTAATGCTTCTGAAGTACATTAGTGCTAAACCAAACATTAAACCAGCATTCTCATTTGTTAAAAACAACAACACAATTTACTGTGTTATTATCTTCTCAACATTTCAAAGATGTTTATGTTATGTTTTAGGCTATAAACTTTATAATTAGTCATTTTAATCTGAGTCCAGTGACTCACTGGTGCCAACCTTAGCACATTGCTATTTCCTAAATGGCAACTTAATATGTTGGAATATGCAACAACACTTGCCATCCACCCAACAAAATTGTTTAGTGGCTTCTAGGGGCAAGACACTTAGGAAGTATGGATGCCAAACGAAAAAAAATAGAACATGTTAAAAAGGCAGTTATTTCCATTTTGTAATATAAACATGATACAATGTAAGCTTCGTTCACTAGCAAGTATTTGTGAACTTCCTGATAATCTAACATGACTCACTAATTACCACACCATAGGTTGGTACCACTAGATAAGACCAGCCACAACATTAAAACCACCTTCATGCTACCAAACTAGCTCCAATGCATCAAGGCATGAACTTCACAAGACCTCTGAATACGTCCTGTGGTATCTGGCACCAAGACATAGCAGCAATCCTTATAGTCCTGCAAGTTGTAAGGTGGGACTTCCATGGATCGGATTTGTTCCAGCACATCCCACAGATATTCAATTGGATTGAGATCTGGGGAATTTGGAGGCCAAGGCAACACCTTAAACTCTTTGCCATGTTCCTCAAACCATTGCTGAAAAATTATTGCAGTTTGTTATCCTGCTGAAAGATGCCACTGCCAACAGGGAACACTATTGTCATGAAAGGGTGTACATGATCTGCAACAATCTCTAGGCACGTGGCACATGTCAAAGCAATATCATATGACTGCCAGGGCACAAGGTTTCTCAGCAAAACATTGCCTAGAGCATAACACTGCCTTCAATCCATAGTGCTACTGCCATCTTTTTCCCAAGCAAACAATACACACACACCGAGCTATACACCTGATGTAAAAGTAAATGATTCTTTTTTTTTCATTTATTTATTCTTTATTCATTTTTTGACTATTGTTGACAAAAAATACAAAAACTGACATAGAAAAATTCGACCGCACAAAACATAAAATCATGCTGAACAGTCAATTTAAAAGCACTCCTCCCTTCCGTGAGATCACACATTTCCAATATACTCCTTTCCTTTTTACTGGAAGGGAGGAACATATAAAACTACATACATGTCCGGCAGGGCAGCTCCTAGAGAGATTAAATATCATCACATCTTATTCTAGGGTGTTTGTTTATCATAGAAACATAGAAACATAGAAACATAGAAACATAGAATATGACGGCAGATAAGAACCATTCGGCCCATCTAGTCTGCCCAATTTTCTAAATGCTTTCATTAGTCCCTGGCCTTATCTTATAGTTAGGATAGCCTTATGCCTATCCCACGCATGCTTAAACTCCTTTACTGTGTTAACCTCTACCACTTCAGCTGGAAGGCTATTCCATGCATCCACTACCCTCTCAGTAAAGTAATACTTCCTGATATTATTTTTAAACCTTTGTCCCTCTAATTTAAGACTATGTCCTCTTGTTGTGGTAGTTTTGCTTCTTTTAAATATAGTCTCCTCCTTTACTGAATCATGCTCACTCAGGGATCGATTTTATCCATAGGTCCCATTTGTAATTCCTCTTCAGAGTAAAATTTTTTTGATTCTTTGGAATTTACAGTTGTGATGAAGTAAAAGGATAATTTAAGTTTTGGAAGGGGTTACATTTAAGGTTAGGGGAAAGGGGTGTTTTGGGTACAGGCACATGGATCTTGAAGGGTTATATGCACAATCCTTACCATCCTATTATTGTGCATCACTGAAAGCTTCACCTGCTCCTACTGCAAAGCATTTCCTTTTTGAAAAGCTGTTAGTGGGCAGATGGGAAGTGATCCTTTTTTTTCTTTTTGTCCAGTATTATTATTATTATTATTATTATTATTAGTATAACTAATTCTGCAACACTTTACAATATTAAACACAGACAATAGAGGAGCTGAGGCAGCACAGGTTTTTACACCCTCTATAATTGTTCCTGCTGCTCTGTTATCAAGCAGAAGAGGTTGAAGTATAGAAGACACTGACCAAGGCTCCTGGTACTTATCTCTCCATACCAATTCACTTAACTCAAAAAGGCAAATTGTATGTGCTGAATACATGCATCTCCTACAGAAGATGTACCTGTAGGCAGGTGCTTACTGTGCATCATGGGAAATCCAGCCCTAGTTACCACTTTGTCATGACAAAGGACCCAAACATACTGTGTACATATATAAAGAATACTTATTTACACAGTATGTGTACTTACAATATCACTGTCAAAACGAAGATGACGCTAATTGAAGGCAGAAGTGGAATGTGTTTCATACATGTTCATGTGAATTTTTGAGAGCATTACCTGATGCTATGATAATATAATTTATGTAAGTGGTTTCCTTTTTGGTTACCAAAGCAGTGCTGTTTTTGGTTACCATAGTAACTCTGTTTCTTGCTGTTTTCCGCCATAGAAATAGATATTTTGGTCTCAATTCTTTTAAAAAGTTTTTCAATGTATTTTGAACCTTTTTTGTGGCTATATTATGAGATGTGAGAATACAATAACAATGTTATTTTATACATTGTATTCCCTTTGCATGCTTTATTATGGCATTGATTATTATGTTCCACATAATGCAATTTATAAATATGCCATTTGATCTATTTAAACGCCTCAGTGTTTTCTTTATTAAACACTGCTCAGAAAAATAAAGGGAACACTTAAACAACACAATGTAACTCCAAGTCAATCACACTACTGTGAAATCAAACTGTCCACTTAGGAAGCAACACTGAGTGACAATCAATTTCACATGCTGTTGTGCAAATGGGATAGACAACAGGTAGAAATTATAGGCAATTAGCAAGACACCCCCAATAAAGGAGTGGTTCTGCAGGTGGTGACCACAGACCACTTCTCAGTTCCTATGCTTTCTGTCTGATGTTTTGGTCACTTTTGAATGCTGGCAGTGCTTTCACTCTAGTGGTAGCATGAGACGGAGTCTACAACCTACACACATGGCTCAGGTAGTGCAGCACATCCAGAATGGCACATCAATGCGAGCTGTGGCAAGAAGGTTTGCTGTGTCTGTCAGCGTAGTGTCCAGAGTATGGAGGCGCTACCAGTAGACAGGCCAGTACATCAGGAGACGTGGAGGAGGCCGTAGGAGGGCAACAACCCAGCAGCAGGACCGCTACCTCCATCTTTGTGCAAGGAGGAACAGGAGGAGCACTGCCAGAGCCCTGCAAAATGACCTCCAGCAGGCCACAAATGTGAATGTCAGAAACAGACTCCATGAGGGTGGTATGAGGGCCCGACGTCCACAGGTGGGGATTGTGCATACAGCCCAACACCATGCAGGACGTTTGGCATTTGCCAGAGAACACCAAGATTGGCAAATTCGCCACTGGTGCCCTGTGCTCTTGACAGATGAAAGCAGGTTCACACTGAGCACATGTGACAGACATGACAAAGTCTGGAAATGACGTGGAGAACGTTCTGCTGCCTGCAACATCCTCCAGCATGACTGGTTTGGCAGTGGGTCATTAATGGTGTGGGGTGGCATTTCTTTGGGGGGGCCGCACAGCCCTCCATGTGCTCGCCAGAGGTAGCCTGACTGCCATTAGGTACCGAGATGAGATCCTCAGACCCCTTGTGAGACCATATGCTGGTGCGGTTGGCCCTGGGTTCCTCCTAATGCAAGACAATGCAAGACCTCATGTGGCTGGAGTGTGTCAGCAGTTTCTGCAAGACGAAGGCATTGATGCTATGGACTGACCCGCCCGTTCCCCAGATCTGAATCCAATTGAGCACATCTGGGACATCATGTCTCGCTCCATCCACCAACGTCACGTTGCGCCACAAACTGTCCAGGAGTTGGCAGATGCTTTAGTCCAGGCCTGGGAGGAGATCCCTCAGGAGACCATCTGCCACCTCATTAGGAGCATGCACAGGCATGCACACACACTACTGAGCCTCATTTTGACTTATTTTAAGGACATAACATCAAAGTTGGACCAGCCTGTAGTGTGTTTTTCCACTTTAATTTTGAGTGTGACTCCAAATCCAGACCTCCATGCATAGGCGTGCGCACGGGGTGTCTAGGCACACCCTAATCCCCGCGGCACGTGCTATGTGCCTCCCTCCGTGGGCAGGTGAGGGAGATCAAAGAAAAAAAAACAATCGTAAGTATTACTACTTGTACATTAGAAGTTAGCTTTTCCAGCTGCGTGTCAAGGTTTTTTTTTTAAATAGGTGACATAGGTATTGTGTGATCGTCGTTTCCTTGGTATTGTGTTTTCGTGTAACACAGTAGGGGTGTATAGAAGTATAGCTTTGTGGGATTTGTCATTCTTTGGGTAACCCCGTTACTCTGTGTCCTGGTTTAATAGGGCGAGTTATGGTCACATCAGTGACATTTGCTTCCAGTGGGTAGCATGCCCTATGTCTAACTCTAACGGTAGTTGACATATGTCCTTCCGTGTCGGTTAGCGTACAATATTTTAAGGTAGTGGTTTTTATCGGGAGGGAACTCTGTCTCTCGAACCTTGTGGTGTAACCCTGGGCCTGCCAGGGGATAACTTGATCGCTAGGGAGTAAGGTTCGGTTCTCAGGCTCCCCCGCGATATTGTGAGTGAAAGAGAGTGAAAGTCTAGAAAGAAGAAAGAAAAGAAAATGGGGGGGGGGGAAGCAGGGGCAAGGAAGGAAGGGAGGGGGAGGGGTAAGGTATGGGTATACGTCAGGTCAGCGTGGTGTGGAGCTCTACAGTTTATGTCTATCTCTTCTGGGGTCCCAGTCCAGGACCATCCCTAGGGTTAGGTGTGTGTTGTGTCATCAGAGAGGTCGCTACTCTGTAATGGGTCCCACAGTTTGTCGAAGCTAGTCATGGATCCTCTTAGCCGGGCAGTTAGTTTGTCCATTAGGTGCACCTCTTTTATGTTAGAAATTACCCTCTGTATGGGTGGCATTTCTACTTGTAGCCATGTCTGTGCTACAGCTCTCCTTGCGGCTAGTGTAATCTTGTGGATCAGTTTCTGTTCCCTCTTTGTCCAGTCGTCTAAAGATCTATTAAGCAAATATGTCCAAGGGTCTATTTTGGGAGCTCAATGGAAAATTCTGTTAATTAAGTTGTGTATCTTTGTCCAGAAGATTTGCACATGAGGGCCTTCCCACCACATATGGATATAAGTGCCACTAAGGCAGCAGTTATCGGTCGGTATTTGTTTCATGCGGTGCAGTTTGGCCGGTGTGGTGTACCACCTGAACATTGTTTTAAATGACTGCTCTTGAAGGGAAACGCATATGGAGACCGAGGTATTTGCTTCCCATATTTCCCTCCACTCCACGCCCTCCAAGACCTCTCCCAGATCTTTTTCCCAAGCATCTGCATAGGCCAGGGTGCCCCATTCCCCCATTTCTGAGCATATGTGTGAGTACATCTTGGTTATTAAGCCCTGCTGTGCCGTTTTAGTGAGGCACATCCTCTCAAAGAAAGTTAGCTGCTCTCTAGCGGCCCTTTGTACTTGTGGGTGTTGTACATAGTCCCTTATCTGTAGATACCTAAAGAAATCTGTGGGGGTGAGATGTGTCGCCTGTTTTAGGTGGTCGAAGGTGACCAGCTGGCCGTGTTCAAACATATGGCAGATTCTCTGCAGTCCTGCTGTTTCTAGGTTTGTGAAATCTCTCGCTGCCATGCCCGGGGCGAAAGCTCTGTTTCTCAGGAGGGGTGTCAGCGGGGATGGGGAGGATGCCAGTTTGTATTTGAGTGCCGTGGCATCCCATATTCTCAGAGAGTTTAGTATGGCTGGGCATGCGGTCCTTAGTATTGGCCTATCTTCCCTGGGTACCCACACATGATATTGTGGGAGGTCTGCTCCTGTCAGTAGGGACTCCAGGTCTACCCATCTCCTCACTTCTAGTGGCACGTGCCACATTGCCACTTGTGCGAGTTGCGCCGCTAAGTAATAATAGTATAGGTGTGGCAGACCCAGCCCTCCCCTCTGTTTCTGTCTGTACAAAATGTTTCTGGAGATCCTGTGCTGATGGTTTTGCCAAATGAAGTCGCCTATTGCTTTTTGTAAGTGAGCTAAGTCGGATTTCAATATTTTTATGGGTAATGCCTGAAAAAGGAATAGTATTCGGGGCAGGATATTCATTTTAACTGCGTGTATTCGCCCGATCCAGGATATGGGTTTATCCTGTCACTTTTCCATGTCTTGTATTAGGGTTCGTATGAGCAGACTGTAGTTTAGTTGGTAAATTTTGGTTGGGTCGCTTGGCAGTTGTACTCCCAGGTACTTTAGTTTGTCTTTTGCTATGGGGATGTTGTAAGTGTCCCCCAACGCTGCGTGTCCTCCGCAGACAGGCCTATCGGGAGGGCGCCAGATTTTTCTAAGTTTGTTTTGTATCCAGAGAATGCTCCGAAGTGTGTGAGGACTTCCTGCAGGGCTTCCAAGGATTCCCTGGGTTCCGTGAGGGTTACCAGTACGTCATCCGCATATGCGGACACTAGGAACTCCTGTCCTCTCACTGCTATCCCCTTAATGCGAGGGTGTTTGCGCATAGCTTGTAGAAGCGGTTCTAGCGTGATCACGAACAGGAGCGGGGATAGTGGACATCCCTGCCTGGTTCCGTTCCCCAATTTGATCGGTTTGGGTCTGGTTCCGGCTATTTTAACTTGTGCGGATGCGTGTTTGTACATTGCTTTGATCGATGTCACGTATCTTTCGGGGAAGCCCAGGTATTCCAATAGGTGGCACAGATAATGCCACTCGACTCTGTCGAAGGCCTTCTCCGCATCTATTGAAACAAGGAGTGTTGGTCTGTCGTTGGTCCTTTGTCTCCAGATGAGATCGATGTTCCTTCTGGTGTTCTCAAATAGTTGTCTATCGGGTATGAAACCCACTTGGTCTGGGTGTATCATCGTCTTTAGTACGGGGTTAAGTCGGTCGGCTAGGATTTTTGCCAGAATTTTAATGTCGTGGTTAATTAAGGAGATAGGTCTTAGTTGTCGGGGAGCAGAGGGTCTCTGCCCGGTTTTTGGAGGAGGATGATGTTGGCGAGGGACATCTCTCCCTCCGGGTTCCCGCCATCCATAAGGTTGTTGAAGAGTCGTTCCAATTTTGGTGAGAGTTCCTCCCTGAATGTTTTGTAGTACGTTCCATCATAGCCATCTGGGCCCGGGGCTTTATTGCCCTTAAGCCCCGCTATTGCCTTGTCTATTTCCTCGATAGTGAGATACCACAGTCGACGGGAGTTTTTGTAGGTCTAGGTCTTTCAGGAAAGTATGCATGCGTTTCGTCGCGTCTTCTTGGGATGCAGGGCTCCTGGGTGTATGGTTGTATAGCTTTTCATAGTAGTCAGTGAAGACCTGGGCTATATCAGATGGGGTATTCTTAATGGAGCCGTCTTTGTGTTTGATCGTGGTGATAACGGTACTATTCTGCCTTGGTCGCAGGGTTCTGGCAAGCAGAGTGTCCATCTTATTCGATTTTTCGTAATAGGTCCTTTTGGTCCTCGAGATGGCTTTAGTGGTGTCGTCCAGCAAGAGTTCCAAGATGGATCTTCTGGTCCTTGTCAGTTGTTCGAGAAGTTGTGAGGTTGGTGTCGTCTATTGTTTTTGTTCAATCTTCCTCAGGGAATCTAGGAGTTGTTTTAGTGTCTTCATCTTTTGTTCTTTCTTCCTAGTAGCTAGTTTGATAAAAGAGCCCCTGATCACTGCTTTATGGGCCTCCCAGATGGTGCTTGGAGTCATGTCCTCTGTTTCATTTTCGCGAAAGTATGCTCTTATGTCTTCGCCTGTGTGCCTCTGTCACGTAGCAGGTAAGAGTTAATTCTCCAGTTCCACGGTGATGCTGTGCAGAGGTTCCCCAAGGTCAGGGATATGTCTGCGTGGTCCGACCACGTGATGGATCCAATCTTCGAATCCACCACCCTCGCCATGCTGACGTTATTCACTAGGAAATAGTCGATCCTGGAGTATGTCCCATGGGGAGCGGAATAGAACGTGAAATCTAAGTCACTAGGGTGTTGAGCCTGCCACACATCCACTAAGGCCCTTTATTTTTTTTAAACAGTTTATTTCACCTTCATTAATGGAGACACCATGCTGTGATTATGGGTGGATTGTGGTTGATGTCTGTTATACAGGTCCTATGTCATTTCCGGTTTCAGACAGGTTGAAATTGTAGTGACACGTCACTTTCACCTTCAGTTCATGGCATTTCCATTTAGACTGTAATGTTACAAGTATTTTTAAAGGAACTGTATGGGTAAAAAAATGCATAACCCCTCCTCTACACCCCCTAGTAAATCTAGTGTCACTAATTGCTTTTTTCACAAAATAGTGTAAATATGAGTTTTAGAAGCACCTGTTTTAATCTTTGCTATGAGCAGATTTTCTTTTCCTCCTCTGATTGCATGTCATTTCCCCCTTTGCTTTAACATAACATACAGGGATATAATTTCTAACTATTGGGGTAATAGCTGCTTGATCCAAGGAGATATATGACTGCCAGTTTTGGGTCAAGAAGGAATTTTTTCCTATTTTTTTGCAAAATTGGAAACGCTTCAGACTGGATTTTTTGCCTTCTTTTGGATCAGCAGCAAAAACATGAGGAAGATTTGAACTTTTCATCTGTGTAACTATGTAATGTTGTAATTAATAGACTATGCAGTCAATATATAAGGATTATGAGCATATTATATATAAGTTGTGATTTAATTCCCTTCCTCATTTTCTTTTTTGTCTAATTTTTGTTGGCTGATTAGTATTAGTATGTGCAACAGTCTGTGTAGTAGTGCGTGTGTGTGGATAGTGTTGGTAGCAGTATATGTATGTAACAGTGTGGGCAACAATGTAAGTAAAAATATGTGTGTACCTGTTATTTCTGATTTGCCCATTATTGCCCCAGTCCTGTCTCTTTTCCTAGCCATTCCTCTCTCCTTCCAGGAGAATGTGTTTATCCTAAGAGGGTGGGATCCATAGATTAGGAGCAGCAGACACTGGCAGGAGGTATATAAGGAGTTTTTAATAGACAGAATCCTACATAAAGCGTTAGTGATAGTATGGGACTCTACCTTTAAAATCAAAGACTTTTTCAACTGTAATACCACGGGTTTGGTCTACCTTTTAACCTGTAGCTGTGGTCAGAAATATTTGGGGAAAACTTTCCATGCGTTTAAGGAAAGAATCAAAGAACATGTAAGGTCACCTAAAAACCGCCTTGACACACCTATTTCTAGACACCTCAAGGAATTTCATCATGGTGACCCCAAAAACTTAAAATTCTGTGGCCTAGAACTGGTTAAGAGGGACCAGAGACGTGGTAATTATGACAGGATCCTAAGACAGAGAGAATTCAAATGGATTTATAAATTGAAAACTCTTCAGCCATAAGGGCTCAATGAGGGTTTTTCTTTTGCTCCTTTTATTTAATTTCTTTCCCCCCATCATGACCTAATTGCTCTGATCCACTCTCGGTATGTTCTGGAGGTGGTTATAAAGATCTTATACCATAGTATATATGTATATTTATCGAGATTTCCTTCTTTAAATATAGGATTGATTACACTATTTCACAGCATGAAGTTTTTTGAATGCTGTGTTGTAGTTATTTATGAATTACTGTATGTGTCTTTGCTTTATTTTTTGAATTAACCCCATTAGTTTATAATACGGAAACCTTGGACACCACTCTTTGTCAATATGTGAATTTGCTTATGAATTATTACCACACAGGGCTAATATATTTTCAGAGCTTAGCCCTGTCTTTTGGCACCTTTTTCTTACTATTTAATGTGTCACACATTAGCATCCTCTATATATAAAGAAGTGGATGTCTGATTCCTATACATACCATGGTTCTATTAATATAGTCCCCCCCCCTTTGGGGACTCTCTCGCACACATGCGCAGGAGGAGTTGAATCCGGTTCTATCATTTTCCTGTGCATGCTCAAGTTATACCAGACAAGTATTTCTACGGCAAGTAATTACACACGTGTTTAACAGTGTCTACCGCCGAGACAGAAGTCCATATTTACATGTCCTGATTGGGTAAGTGATACCCCACTGGACCAATTAGAGGACATTCCTGGTACTTTGTCCGCCCCATATAGGCGGCTTCCTGACATTTAAATACAGCCCTAATGTGGACACTGATGTGTTTGCCCTTGAGAAAGGCGGAGATTACCGCCAAAACGTGCGTCGGGTTTCCAATGCACGATTTGTTGTTTTTATTTTCACTTTTATAGACTGCCTTATTTAGAGCTCGTGTTGCCCTATAGTTAGGGAGATCCCTTGCCGTCGGAATTCTCCTTACAAACATCTATAGAGCACTGTGGACTATATAACCTGGCTACTCTTTTCAGGTTCCTTCTCTATATTTATAATTCATACTTTGTTTACACCTGTCACCCTTCTCCTGTCCTTTTGATTTATATATCTGCTACATACTTGAGTGGAATAGTCCCTAGCTTTTTATGGTCTATATTTGGGTTACTCCACTCTAGTAGCTTAATTTAGGTGACTAGCCCCTCCCCCTTTTTATGGTGGAACCATGCAGTCATCATAGCTACAAATTTGTTGTGTGATTTGTCTTGGAGGTCACACTCTAGTAGCTTATATTTATGCTGCTGGTATGTGCTAGTTACCTTTCCATATATATATATATAGGTTTTCAACTGTTTTATTTGTAGGAACCTGATTGACTTGTATATTTACTTCTGGGTTCCTTTGTCCCAGTATACTAGTCTCATCTACAAGGAGCTAATTTGGTTATACCATAATTATACAATGCCCCTGTAAGGTTGAAATAAACTGGGTACTCCCTATTGAAAGACAGTGGTGAAACTATGGTGATAATTCCTATTTACTAACTTTAACTGTTTGAAGGACCAGAACTTGTTTCTATAATTTAGTTTCCTCCTTAAAGGACCACTCTAGGCTCCCAGACCACTTCAGCTTAATTAAGTGGTCTGGGTGCCAGGTCCAGCTAGGGTTAACCCATTTTTTCATAAACATAGCAGTTTCAGAGAAACTGCTATGTTTATGAATGGGTTAAGCCTTCCCCTATTTCCTCTAGTGGCTGTCTCATTGACAGCCGCTAGAGGCGCTTGCGTGCTTCTCACTGTGATTTTCACAGTGAGAGCACGCAGCGTCCATAGGAAAGCATTATGAATGCTTTCCTATGTGACCGGCTGAATGCGCGCGCAGCTCTTGCCGCGCGTGCGCATTCAGCCCAGGAGGAGGATCGGAGGAGGAGAGCTCCCCGCCCAGCACTGGAAAAAGGTAAGTTTTTAACCCTTTCCCCCTTCCAGAGCCGGGCGGGAGGGGGTCCCTGAGGGTGGGGGCACCCTCAGGGCACTATAGTGCCAGGAAAACGAGTATGTTTTCCTGGCACTATAGTGGTCCTTTAAGTTTTTTTTTTTTAAATTGAAGTAGGGATTTGTAATAGTCCCCTATTTTTACGACTATTTGGGGGAATATAGTTCCAGTGTCCACACTGACTAATTTTTGTGAAGGTTCAGCACGTCCTCTCCTTTTTTGTGCTAGGAATGGCTATTAACTTTTACTGAGCCCATGACTACAGCCTATATTTATGTGCACTGGTACATCCCTGTAAAGGGGATACAGTTGCTACTTAACTGCAATTGATTTGTACTGCTTATTGTCAGCACCTGTTGACTAGCTACAGAATTTGTTACTGTTACATCCTGTGAATGGCTCTCCTATTCGTTACTTACATTATTTGTCGCAGTTCTTTTTTATCTTTCACTTGGGAACTACTGGGTGGTTTTCACTGTTCTATGTATATATTTCCCTATTAGTTTCTTTAGTTGTTAATAAAGTTTTAATTTTTTTCGGCTTGCAAATTTCAAATTGATGCTTTATATGAGGTAGTATGGGTGAGGTGGCTGACTCCCTATTTGGTTGAGTCCTCTTTCCTCCCCATATTTGTTTTTTTCAGTTCTAGTTTTGTTCCCTAGGGTTAGGACCTGAACTACCTCTGTAATCTTTCCTACATTCCCGGTCTGGCTCTATCTGGGCCGAGGGGTGTTGTAGCTGTAGAATCCTAATCTGCCTACTAGGAAAATTGGCTCTGGTAAACATTCTGTGTGTGGAGTTTGCTGAGCGCTGTATGTGTGTTAGTGGATTAATTTTTTGCATGGAAGAGTGTTGTGTGTAGGAGAGTCTGAGTATGGCTGTGAGTTGTGTGTGTGTACCATGTGTGTGTGTGCAGAAGTTGTTCTCTCCCTCCAACCACTTACGTTTTGGCAGGAGAATGACATTATTTCTAGAATTCCAGTGATGCTACTCAGGACTGGATCCAAGGTGGTCTGGTCAAGGGTGAGCAGGACATCAGGATCCCTGGTCTTCTAGTAAGAAACATTGTGGTCTGCACCAATATCAGGGGATAATCACTTCAAGAGCTTCCTCATGATTCTGGCGGTAATGTAACATAACCTGTTGTCTGATTGAAAGCCAAGGGGGTGTTACCAGGTTATTTTATAAAAGTGTAAATTTCTATTTATACCTGTACTTTTTTTCAAAATGAGAAAAATAGAACACACTCTTCACACATAAAGCTTTTGAATACTGTTTCTCCTTTCTTAGGATTTGATCCCTAATATTACAAAGAGTTTGTCCCCTCATGTTGTAATAGCCTAAGCCATTATGTTTCTATCTCCCAAGGACAACACAACATTCCTATACATAATGCTTCTTTATATATATATTATTTCTATATATTTGTTTTTCTACATGTGCTAAGTATTCCTCTAGCACTGATGAATTGTGCCTCTTAAACCAAAGGTTTTGCAAAGCAAGCAGGTACACTTTAATGTGAACTTTACTAGTTTGTGTTAATTAAAGTTTATATTACTTATTGAAAAGAAATGGAGAAGTACGAGTGACTATTTGACATTTGCCGCAAGTATATTACTTTTTTTCATCGTGAAATAGATATGGTAAGCTGTGCTCTCATTGATGTTTTGTCCACTATTAATTTAACATTTAGTAGAAGAGGATAAGTATTAGAAATGAAAAGCTTATGTATCGAAGTTAACAAAACATTATACAACAGTTATAAATAGTGTATCTAACATTGAATGTTGAATTATTCTACATATCATTTGCTATTAATTATAGAATATATCTCCAAGGTAACCATCAAGCAAGATGTTACAGTTTGGCTCTGTATGTTCAGCATAGGATGGGGTATATAAAATGTTTTACCAAAGACCTGTGCAGTACAATACTTATTATTATTATGTTTTATTTTCATTATTAAAGTAATAGTTACAATTCCCATCTCTACCTTTCATGTTCCTTACTTGCAACAATCATTAGCAATAATAAGTGGTATTTTCTTCTATTTGATTTTTATTTTTTACAACATGTTTTCAATAAAAAGGAATGTACCTTAACTTTTTTTTTTAAGTCTCTACCTGCCTGTTTTGTTTTTTTTCAAATATAGAATGCATAGGCTGATCAGCCACAACATTAAAATCACTGACAGGTGAAGTGAATAATATTGATCATAAAGTTACCTGTCAAGGGGTCAGATATATTAGGCAGCAGGTGAACAATCATTTCTTGTATTTCATGTGTTGGAAACATAAATTGGGCAAGCAAAAAAACAAACAAAAAACCTGGGGGACTTTGACAAGGATCAAATAGTGAATGCTAGACAACTAGGTCAGAGCATCACCAAACAGCAAGTCTAGTGTGATGTTCCCAGTATGCAGTGATAGGTTCAATTGCAACAGGGTAAAGGATCAGCGCTAACAAAACCAACAACAGACAATACTAAAAAGGCAGCACACCTAAAGGGATAAGGTTTTCTCACAGCCCTAAAAAATTATGGGAACAAAAAGAGACAAGAATGAAGGTAGCGCCAATAATAAAATAGTATGTTTAAAATATTGAACTGTAATATAAAAAAAGGTAATATAAAAATAAGAATAGATTTAAAAAGTACACAGTAAAAAGTCCAATACAAATTAAAAACCATTTCAGCCAGATCTTGATTGAGGTAGATGTTTTATGGGTAATTCTGGGTCAGGGAAGGCTTGGGGTCTGTGTGTGCATATAAGAGAACAGAAGACAGGTCCCAATGGTACAGTATATTCCAGAAATTAAGACTAAGTAATTCACAATTAAATCCTACTCACATTTACCAGAGCTAAGGCGAGCTCTGTTGTTATTTACTTAGTCTTAATTTCTGGAATATACTCTACCATTGGGACCTTTCTTCGGTTCACTGATATGCACACACAGACCCAAAGCCTTCCCTGACCCGTAATTACCCATAAAACATCTACCTCAATCAAGATCTGGCTGTTCTCCTACAAGTGGTATTTTTTACTGTGGACTTTTTTACTCTATTCTTATTTTTATATTACTTACTCATACAGTGAGAGGTACCTCAAAGTGGTGCAAGAAAGGACAAGTGAAACGACATCAGGATCATGGGCACCCAGGGCTCATTGATGCAGATTGGGAGCGAAGGCTAGCATGTCTGGTTTCATCACACAGAAGAGCTACTGTAGCTCAAATAGCTGAAAAAATGTAATGCTGCCCATATAGATGTCAGAAAACACAGTGCATTGCAGTTTGCTGTGTATTGGTAGGCAGCAGACAGGTCACAGTGCCCAAGAGGACCCCTGTCCACCACCGGAAATGCCTTCAATGGGGACGTGAGTATCAGAACTGTACCATGGAGCAATGGTCTGATGAATCATGTTTTCTTTTAGATCAGGTGGATGGCTGTGTGTGTGTGCATCATTTACTTGAAGAAAACATGACAGCAGGATGCACTATGGGATAAAGTCAAGCCTGGAGTTTTGCTCTGGGACATGTTCTGCTTTGAAACTTTGAGTCCTGGCATTCATGTGGATGTTTCTTTTGACAGGTATCACCTACCGAGAGATTGTTGCAGACCACGTACACCCTCATTCATGGAAATGGCGTTCACTGATGGCAGTGGCCTATTTCAGAAGAATAATGAACCCTGCCACACTGCAAAAAATGTTCAGGAATTGTTTGAGTAATATGACAAAGCATTCAAGGTGTTGCCTTTGAATCCAAATTTCTCAGACCTCAATCCGATTTTCCATCTGAGGTATCTACTGGAGCAACAAATCCAATCCATGGAGGACCTACCTCACAACTTGCAAGACTTAAAGGATCTTTAAAACACCAGATACCACAGGACACCTTCAGAGGTCTTGTGTAGTCAATTCCATGAAGCATCAGAGCTATTTTGACAGCATGAAGGATAACTACACAATAGTAAGCAGTTGGTTTTAATGTTGTGGTTGATCAGTGCACATCCTCAGTAGTGCTACACAAAAAGAGATAAGTGAACACGTTGTGGAATAGTAAAAAAAAAAATATGCCAAAGCATAAGATAGTGGTCACAATATATGAGTAAAAAACCAAACAATGTTGATTTTATTCAAGTGGCTACCATTGTCATGCGTTCACAAGTTTAAGAAATAGACCAATTCCATGGTCAAGATTTTACTCAATAAGTAAATATTGCATGCTTTATAGCATACCAGATAATACATTTATTTTCATATGAATCTAACTTACCGAACCCCCAAAAAAGGAGATTTTAATGACTACTAAAATCTATTTGGTCTTTCACTGAACCAAAACACAAAAACCTTCTTTCGGTGAAAGGTTGTCTTTGTCTGTGGATTATGCTTCTCAAATACATATTTGGAGAAGAAAGAGGTTTATTCCACTGAATTTGGATACAGTATTTAATAATAGCAGTTGGGATGGTTAATGTACCATTTCCATGTAATTGCAGGATATTGTGAACTCTTAGGGAAAATCATTGCCGATTTGTAATATATCTGCACAACACGTATGAGTGGTGAGCTTTGTCGTTGATAAGACATTTCAATACTGAACTGCTTCAAGCAAATTATATGCCACATAATGTGTTTATTTACCATGAGAAAGCTTTCAAATGTGATGTTAAGGTTATTTCTGAGGTTGTTTGATGGCCACATTCCCAAGCTTGTGGCTTTGTTGTAGAAGTTCATAGAGCAAAATCTTTAATTACTTAAATTAAAGATGAGGGACATAAAAATATGGCATAAGACAGAAGCAAGGTTCAGGGTTTAACCAGTAGAATAAAATCATACATTTTTTGGAATGCAACGTTGGAGATCTAGACAATAAAATTAAAGTCAGACAAAAAGTATTTCTTACATTTAACCCCTCATCTTATATTTATATCAAAAATAGGAATTGTTACAATAATTTCTAAACTTAAAAACACTTTCAGTAAATATATGAAATATTAAATTGGATTTTCATAGTACCTTTTAAATAGATGCAGTGCAGGAGATTAACATCTATCCTAGATACAAGATAAGGCCAGGGTAATGAACGTATTTATAGAATTGGGCAGACTAGATGGGCTGATCAGACAGTGAACTGAAAAATATGGAATATACAGAAAAAAATAAATATATACCCACTTTTTAACCCCTTAAGGATGAAGCCAAATGTACACGTTGTGATCAAGACAAAATAAAACCTGAAATTTGACTATATGTCTGTTCAACCGTAATTCACCTCTTTCATATTAAGTGCAACCACACCTATTATATATAATTTTATTCAGAGGAAACAGGGCTTTCATTTAATATCAAATATTTAGCTATGAAATATAATTTAATATGAATAAAATATAAAAAAATGGGAGAAAATAAGAATTTTTAAAAAAATGTTAGTTCTACATGACATTTTACCTGTGTATGTAATAATACTGTTTGCTTTTACTGCAATAAAATATTGTACTCAGCGGTGTCTCAAGTGTAAAACAGTACCCCCTATGTACAGGTTTTATGGTGTTTTACAGGGTCAAATATGGCATGTTACATTTTTCTGTTTTATTACATTGAAATTCGCCAGATTGGTTACTTGTCTTTTTTAGTTGCCACTTGGTCACAAACACTGACCAAAGTTAGTGTTCATATTTGTTTGTGTGTGAAAAATGCAAAAAACTAATTTGAACACCAATTTTGGCCAGTGTTTGTGACTATTTGGCTTGTAAAAAAGACTGGACATACCCCATTTACAATACCAAGAGTTGTCTACTATTGCAAATGGTATGCCATCATGGAGGTAATTTTCATTCCTGGGCTACCATATGGTCTCAAAGGCAACGTAACCCATCTGGCGAATTTTAATTTGAAAAAACTGAAACACAAGTGTTATATTTCACCGGGAGACTTTGCTGAACACAAATATTAGTGTTACAAAACAGTAAAATGAATCACAACAATATAAGTGCCATTTGTGTGTGAAAAATGCAAAAAAATTCACTTTCACTGACAATATCATCATCGTAATACATTATACGTTTTGAAACACTAATATTTGTGTTCAGCGAAGTCTTCCGAGTAAAACAGTACCCCCCCATGTACAGGTTTTATGGTGTCTTGGAAAGTTACAGGGTTAAATATAGTGCTAGCAAATTAAATTCCCTGGACTTTCAGCCGCTGGGTTGTCAGGCAGGTGCCGCAAATTGTAATTAATAAAATGACCTAACATTATTACATAAATATATACGTAGAATTATTATATATATAAACGTATGTATATATATATATATATTATTTTTTTTTAAATTTTTTATTTATATATAGGTATATATATATATATATAGTATATATCTATATATATATATATAGTGAAATATACGTGTATACTTATGTATATAGATATATATATTTATTTTGTTCTACGTGTATTTTGATATTTTGATATCTATATATATATATATATTAATATCAAAATACAGTTAGAACGAAATTACACACATATATATATATTTTTTTTAACGTACTTACATATTTATTTATTTTATATTTAATCAATATAATTCTTTGTGTATTTTGATATTAATATATATATATATATAAATATCAAAATACACTTAGTGTATGTATGTGTAAGTGTATATATATATACTTAGATCATATATATGATCATATATATATATATGATCTCATTTTAATTAAAAACTGTTTTTTTAAACTGTTTTTAACTTTATTTTGTTTATATATTTTTTATGTATATGCTTATAATAAACATTGAGAGATAGTGTGGCTGCCATTCCTTATCATGCCCACATCGATAGGTTTTCTCAACAAAGCAAGATCACTTTTAAAGATTAATTTCAATATATGCACAAGGTAGCCTGACTGTCATAGATGGTTTATAGGTTATTTATATATGCTCTTAGTTGTCAATGGAATGCATGGTTAAAATGTCCACTTTATTCATTAAACAAGTAATTTATTAACAAGCAATATCTCTAACTGCTATTTTTTTGCCAAAATTCTGCTAATCAAGTTGAATATTCCCCAATCACCATATCATTTGAAAATAAAATAAAAAATCAAAGTGACATTATGGAGGCAAGAATGGGACTAGAAAAGAATGTGAAGCTAATACTTTGAGATATCAATATATGAGCTTTTACGTCACTCCAATAATTAATAATTCTTCCTAAATAAAAATGACCATTTAAAAAAAAAAAAATAACAACCATGTGCTTGAAGATAACTGTACCAGATGTAGGAATGAAGCATATCTGAATACATTCGGCTTTATTCATATGTTATGTTATGAGATATAATGGTAGAAGGAGTGGTTAATAAACCAAAACCAATCAACAGGTGGAGCGCTCAAAGTGAGGTAACTCACCCCCCCTCTTGGTCCGTTTAAGATAATCTAGAGGTGGGGATAGAATAGATAATATCGTGTAGTATGTTACAGATAATAGTGAGGTAATATTAAAAGATATGGACCCACTCACATGGTTCTGAGCCTTAGCTGTTTGGGATCACACGGAACCTTACAGTGGACGAGGGTCACGTTGTTCCTTTAAAAGATGAGAGACCAAATATGGTGCAGTATGTAGATATATATTGATGTAGATGGCAAAAAGTGCATAGAATTGCTCACCTGATTCAGAGCCTAGATCCTGGCTCTGAGTACATTAGTATATGTGTCAATGAGGGGACACAAAAACCCTCTGAGTGAATAACAGGAACACAAGATGCTTGCATCAACAGGTGATTAAAAAAAAAAAAAAAAAATTTTATTACTAAGTATAAAATACTAGCACAAATAAAAAATGCTATATAAAAACAATAATATAAGGAGAGTCCTCAGTCCTGTTGATGATCCGAGACGCGTTTCGCCAAACGGCTTTTTCAATCGGTGTAGTCATCTGTGTTCCGGCTTTTCTTTTATATCATCAGTGTGCATTTGATTGGGGATTTCCTCAATTTTGGATTGACCGCGGGTATGTCCCGTGACGTAATTTCCGCTTACATCATCCAGTAGTGCGGTCGCAGTTCTGTTCATCCATGTGTGGGTAAATCTTTAGTTGCCATCTTGTTTGAGGGCAAAATAGAGTCTCTGTATACACATGCAACGTCTCTCACATAGAGTTACAGTGGGAAAGTGAGAGTAAATGATATAACAGATATAATTAGTATATCAATGAGTTTAAATTGTGCAAAATGTTAAATGGAATTGATTAGTACACAGTCAAATAATAAAAACAATGACAAATATATCGATATGTGTGTCATCTATTGGAATGATATTAATATTGTAGTATGTAAAACTTAACTCATTAAATCATAAGTATATAGTGCCCATAATGGTGCATTGTATCGGAGCAAAACTTCAGTGTTCAGAAAGTTGGGTTCGGAGTGGATAACCTTTATATTTAAGTTGGAATAGCATAACATTACTTGATGAATTATTTATATAGTTCACTATTGGATGTTAGTGACTGCATCTATCTTAAAAGGATAGGCAGTCCTATATCAATTCGAAACAAACTTGTTCTTTAGCCTTGTTAATGTGTATACATATATATGTCAATATTGTGTACAGTTTATATTAAAGTGATTCCAATTACCTTCACAAAAAATTGGTCTATTATGTTTAAAGTATATATATAATCACATAGCTATAAACAATAATGGGAAATTGTATATTAAACATTTGAAATTCCATCATAAAAAGTGGCAAAGTTCAAAATCATTGTTCAATCCGTGAGGTAACATGGTGTTTAAGTTAAAGATCCACCTCATCTCCATCTGGCCTATAGATTGTATTGTATTAACACACAGAACTTTAACTCCATCACAAAACTCACTATTAGCAAAAGGACTTAAATTTCCACCTTCAAAAGTTATTGACAAATTCGATATGTTTATCGACATGAATCGGTTTAAAAGGAAATTATGCCTTAAGAATTTTTTTGCAAAGTATCCAGAACAACACAACTTAGCAGAACAGTCAGAATTTATCCATATCGACTTAAAAGAACCATCAAAATTTTTTCCCAAATGTTGTATCTCAGAGGAGATGATTACCTTTGAGAGAATGGTGATGCAGGATAAAAATAAGATTAAGGGACTTAATAGATATGAACATAATTTAACTTTTAAAGAGAGGATAGCCCTAACACAATTTAAAAATGAAAATACCCTTGTCATCAAACCTGCTGATAAAGGGGGTGGGATAGTTCTACAAGAATACACAGATTACATGAAGGAGGCTAAAAGAATTTTGTGGGATACAAATACATACACAATACTTAATAAAGATCCCATGGATGATATTAAAATAAGTTATAATTCATTGATAGAGAAAGGAAAAATGAAAAATATATTAAATAAAAAGGAATATAATTTTCTTAACATCACACAGCCCAAAATACCTGTGTTTTATTACCTACCAAAGGTACATAAAGATAAAAAAAATCCACCAGGGAGACCTATAATATCTGGGATTGGGTCTATATCAAGCCGTACATTGATAGAAATTTGCAACCCATTGTACGACAATGTCCTGGTTACCTAAAAGATACCATCAGCATTTTACAAGTCCTTATAAATATTGAATGGCAAGATGACTTCTATTTAGTAATGTCAGATGTAACGTCCCTCTATACTAAAATCTCTCACGAAAGAGGATGTTTAGCCTCCAGGACATTTCTAGAACATTCACAAAAATTTCATACAGAACAGATAGATTTTATCATCGATGGGATGGACTGGATACTCCGTAATAACTATTTTTGGTTTGGAGATAATTTTTATCTCCAACTGTGCGGTAATGCGATGGGCACGAGGTTTGCCCCCAGTTATGCCAATCTCTTTATGTCCCATTGGGAACATCAATTTATTTATGGTGATGGCAGATGGGAGGCAAACCTCGTGACCTATCGCAGATATATCAATGATTTGTTTTTCATTTGGAGAGGTGATAAAGAGTCACTTCTAACCTTTCTATCTCATCTTGAATCTAATGATTGGGGAATAAAGTTGACTATTCACTTTAGTAAATCTCAGGTAAATTTCCTTGATTTAAATATATATGTTGAGGACGGAGCATTAAAATCAAATACGTTTTTTTTAAAAAACAGATGTAAATAGTTATATACAAGAGAACAGTTGCCATTTTTCCCCCTGGCTTTTAAATGCTCCAAAGGCACAATTGCTTAGGATAAAACGCAATTGTACCAACGATCAAACCTTTCACAATCAAGCATCTATTATTCTACAAAATTTTAGAGAAAAGGGATACGAAGATCAATTACTAAATACCGCATATGAAGAAGTCAAATTAAAGGAAAGGTCGTCATTACTAACATATAAAGAGAAGAATAATAACATAAATAGAAATGATCCAGTGTTCATATGTGACTTCAATTGTAAAAGTAAACAAGTTAAGAGAATCCTTAATAGATATTGGCCTATTCTTAAAAATGACTATACACTTAGCTCCATACTCCCAGACAAACCAATTATAGTCTATAGAGGAGTTCCAAGTTTGAGTAGAATGTTAGTGCACAATCACATTAAAATAAAGAAGGAAGACAACTTTCTAAGTAATGCTAAAGGTTTTTTTCGGTTGTGGCAATTGTACAGCTTGTAAAAACACTCGTAATAAAAAGAGACATATAACATCTTTTACACATCCAAAAAATTCGGAACAGAATTTTAAAATTAATGAATTAATCACGTTATTCAAAGAAAGTAGTATATACCATTATGTGTCCCTGTGGCCTTATGTACGTGGGACGGACTATCCGCCCCCTCCACGTACGTATACAGGAACACATTAGGAACATAAAAAATGGATTTGAAAAACATAGTCTCTCCCTACATTTCCTGAAATTTCATAATAAAGATCCTGGATATGTTCAATTTATGGGGATACAAAAAAATCAGTCAGAATTGGAGAGGTGGGGACCTAATACAATCTATAGGCCAGATGGTGATGAGGTGGATCTTTAACTTAAACACCATGTTACCTCACGGATTGAACAATGATTTTGAACTTTGCCACTTTTTATGATGGAATTCCAAATGTTTAATATACAATTTCCCATTATTATTTATAGCTATGTGATTAAATATATAGAAAAAAATGTGCACCTTTAGCTGAGAAAATTCCAGCCAAAAGGATACACAGAAAGTGGATTACTGGGGTACTAAAAAGGGCCTAACCCTTATATTAACCAATATACAGAAAAAAAAGGGAGGAGACAGTATCCCTGAAGCACAGGAAACAAATCCCCTCAATCCTAATACCCCTTCTGGAGCAATATATTTGCCCACTACCGTGTATTACAAAAAATAATAAAGTTTTATTGAAGATCATTAAAATCTCATTGTAAATTCTATAATACACCAAACTGTTATTGACTAAGAGTGAGGGAACATAGAAAAAAGTAACTTGAAATATATATATCCAAATAGTGTAACTTGACACTAGGTTGCCAAAATTTCAATAAAGAAGTAGTAAGAAAAAGCTACTTCAAGTTACAATAGGTTAGCAACAGTATCCAAAAAGTCACAGATAGGAATATAATAAAGGCAGTCTAAAAGTTCATTCCAGTTCCCTCAGGCTAGTCTACAGTAAACCAATAAGTTAACTCTTCACTATTAGATAGCTATTTATAAATATAAAGATATATATATGGTCCTAATAATGTACTACAAGTATAAATTAATATATCTTAGCTATAATGGCTCCATATATCGTATCAAAGTTGGTAAATCGAAAGGATAGTGAGATGTCAGTGAAGAGAATGGAAAATAAAGTAATGAGGCTGTAAAGAGAGTTCAGTAGGCCAAAAACCCTGGACTATATTTCAAAAAGTAAAAAGAGTGCAAAACTGATTGCCCATATCCTCTCCCCCCTACACACACAAAAAGAGAAAGAAACCCAACGCGCGTTTCGGCGGTAATGTCTGCCTTTATCGAGGGTGTAGTAGTGTGCAAACGATCCCCCTTCCTCCCCTCCCTTATATACATATTTACATTTGTAATTGGCGCCAAAAAAGGAGACTCGTCACCAGTGGGCTGAGCTCCAGTTTTGTTACGCCTGCATAGTTTGCCGGTGGGAGGTCCCGTATTCGTGTATGTAAAACAGGACGAAATGCGCATGCGTCAGGTGCCGGCATTCAGCCGGAGAAGAACGCAAGCGCATATTATACCGGCATCAGCGAAAGCCCCCAGTATTGGCAACAAACAGCCAAAATGTATACTGTGTATATTGTTTCACATGCGCAAAAGTTGGCATTTAGCCAGAAAGCCAGAAAGCGCGCATGTGTATAGTTAAAGTCCTCACACAACAGGATACAAAGTATCACACTATATTACCTTTCAAAAATACAACTTCCTTACAGTTAGAAATGGGATAACACCATATAAAAAAGTAAATAGAGGGTAGTAAAATATAGTGTTCCCATAATCAAAAGACAGACAAGGGAGTATAATAGATATATATGATAAAGACTCCTTACTTTATTTTCCATTCTCTTCACTGACATCTCAGTACCCTTTCGATTTACCAACTTTGATACGATATATGGAGCCATTATGGCTAAGATATATTAATTTATACTTGTAGTACATTATTAGGACCATATATATATCTTTATATTTATAAATAGCTATCTAATAGTGAAGAGTTAACTTATTGGTTTACTGTAGACTAGCCTGAGGGAACTGGAATGAACTTTTAGTCTGCCTTTATTATATTCCTATCTGTGACTTTTTGGATACTGTTGCTAACCTATTGTAACTTGAAGTAGCTTTTTCTTACTACTTCTTTATTGAAATTTTGGCAACCTAGTGTCAAGTTACACTATTTGGATATATATATTTCAAGTTACTTTTTTCTATGTTCCCTCACTCTTAGTCAATAACAGTTTGGTGTATTATAGAATTTACAATGAGATTTTAATGATCTTCAATAAAACTTTATTATTTTTTGTAATACACGGTAGTGGGCAAATATATTGCTCCAGAAGGGGTATTAGGATTGAGGGGATTTGTTTCCTGTGCTTCAGTGATTATATATATACTTTAAACACAATAGACCAATTTTTTTTGAAGGTAAAGAAGATTCAAGTCCATATAGTCATATATATACATGGAGAAAAGAATAGGTTATCATATTAAGACTTTATATGAGGGAAAACAAAACCTATGACTGTATAGCCACATATATGTTTTGCATACAATCAATCACTATAGTGGCACTCTATGTATAGAAAGTGGGGTTCGGATTGGATTGGAATCACTTTAATATAAACTGTACACAATATTGACATATATATGTATACACATTAACAAGGCTAAAGAAAAAGTTTGTTTCGAATTGATATAGGACTGCCTATCCCTTTAAGATAGATGCAGTCACTAACATCCAATAGTGAACTATATAAATAATTAATCAAGTAATTTTATGCTATTCCAACTTAAATATAAAGGTGATCCACTCCGAACTCAACTTTCTGAACACTGAAGTTTTGCTCCGATACAATGCACCATTATGGGCACTATATACTTATGATTTTATGAGTTAAGTTTTACATACTAAAATATTAATATCATTTCAATAGATGACACATATATCGATATATTTGTCATTGTTTTTATTATTTGACTGTGCACTAATCAATTCCATTTAACATTTTGCACAATTTAAACTCATTGATATACTAATTATATCTGTTATATCATCTACTCTCACTTTCCCACTGTAACTATATGTGAGAGACGTTGCATGTGTATACAGAGACTCTATTTTGCCCTCAAACAAGATGGCGACTAAAGATTTACCCACACATGGATGAACAGAAATGCGACCGCACTACTGGATGACGTAAGCGGAAATGACGTCACGGGACACAGCCGCGGTCAATCCGAAATTGAGGAAATCCCCAATCAAATGCACACTGATGATATAAAAGAAAAGCCGGAACACAGATGACTACACCGATTGAAAAAGCCATTTGGCGAAACGCGTCTCGGATCATCAACAGGACTGAGGACTCTCCTTATATTATTGTTTTTATATAGCATTTTTAATTTGTGCTAGTATTTTATACTTAGTAATACATTGTTAATTTTTTTTAATCACCTTTTGATGCAAGCATCTTGTGTTCCTGCTATTCACTCAGAGGGTTTTTGTGTCCCTTCATTGACACATATACTAATGTACTCAGAGCCAGGATCTATGCTCTGAATCAGGTGAGCAATTCTATGCACTTTTTGCCATCTCCATCAATATATATCTACATACTGCACCATATTTGGTCTCTCATCTTTTAAAGGAACAACGTGACCCTCGTCCACTGTAAGGTTCCATGTGATCCCAAACACGCCTGCTTAAGAGATCTGAGCCTGTCTAGCTAAGGCTCAGAACCATGTGAGTGGGTCCATATCTTTTATTATTACCTCACTATTATCTGTAACATACTACACGATATTATCTATTCTATCCCCACCTCTAGATTATCTTAAATGGACCAAGAGGGGGGGTGAGTTACCTCACTTTGAGCGCTCCACCAGTTGATTGATTTGGGTTTATTAACCACTCGTCTACCATTATATCTGCTATATCTGTGTTAAATTGTGACAGGATTACACATTGGTGGTAGCAGCACATTTTTTCCACTATAATTCTTTTTAAGCGCCTGTATACACAATATTTCTCTTTTGTAATTTTCTATGTGTTATGTTATGGTCTATATTTATTCTTTCAGAAAGTTTAATAAATATATCTTAATATAGTACAATTCTAAACTGCTTATCAATCTGCTTGATATAAATGATAACTAGTATTTAACAAAATCTTATCTCTACATTAGATCTAGAATGCTATTATGTGCATTACCCTAATCTTAAAGCTATAATTTATGTTGCAAATTAATAGTACAGTATTTTTAAACTGGCAATTATGTATTTTTTCAGTTAACAGACATTTGTATTATTTCACATTCTAAACCTCTTGACTATTACCATTAGGCTTGCTCCAGTAAATACTTTAATATTCAAAATAAGACCAGCTGCTAAAAAAAAAAAAAAGGAAAAGGATGCAGAAGACGAGTGACCTAAAAAGTCACCGAACCAGGTCATCTATCCCACGATTCTCTATGTTAAATCCCATGATAGTTCTTAGAATTTCCTTTCAAGACAAATCTCTAATGAGGTTACAGCATTCCACATTGAAGTCCAATGAATGAAAACAATAAGAGGAAGTTGCTAGTTTTATCCACGTCATGAGAACAAACACTGCTACATAACATTACACTGATACATAACATTCATATGAGGTAGACTTTTATGTAACAATGTAAAATTTATTAAATATTTTTTGTGAGGCTGTCTATTGATTTTAGTTGTATGCAATAATCCATGTTTTATTTTACAAGTCACCATGTGCAGCTATTTTCATTACATGTATTTTTCAAGGTAAATATATTTAGCTGTAGAGTTTTAACAGTACTTAACAGGTTTAAGAGTTTAAAAGTTTTTAACAGATTTGCAGAAAGAAGAATGTGGATTGTTTGGTATCTGACCTTTTTACTGAGGCCTCTTTGAACATTGTATACACTGTAACAACTAATGTCGTTTAAAAGTGACATTCCAGGATGAAGTTGATCCTTATGATTTATAAAGACAATGCATGAAAAAAAAAATGAAAATTTTTTTTTTGCGTGTGCTGCGGATGTAAAGCAACAGGTTTTCTAGCATCTCCAGACAGCACAACACCAGACATGGAAGTGGCTTTAGTGGCTTAATCAGCATGCACTCATTGTTTTCTAGTTTTTGCACATAACCCATTATTTTTTGTCTGTTTAGTGAGTGGTGCTGTAAGACATGTTTGTCTAATGTGTAAAACTAATGTGATATGTGGTAATACTTGGAAAGACAATGAAGGATGAGTAGCCTCTTGATCTGCTATCTGTCAATAAGGAGGAACATTTCTGATTCGTCAGCAACACTTTGACAGTAGAAAAAATTGGGGGTCAACATAATTTAGTTTATGTCACTTTTAATTTTGGCCCAGTTTCAGAAATGAAATACAATTGATAAGAGCTCTCGATTTGGAAAGCCACAGTGTCGCGGAGGTCTGTTGGCGTGGCACACAAAATTTGTGCACAATAGTGCACATAAGAGGGCATAATCTGCCAAATTTACCCCAGGGGGTGCTTTCCCATCGATGGGATGGAAGACTGAGAAGCCCTGGCTGGATCAGCCCAGATTCTTTGCCTATAACAGAAATTTGCTGCGGAAACCTGAGACCATGGAGAGATAAGGCCTGAAATGGCGGCGGACGTTGGGGATTTCTCTGATACATCGGAGCATTCGCTCTCCAGAACATGGATGATCTAGGATATAAGGGGCCACCCAATCCCACTCAACCAACTGAGGAGCTGTTATTCCTGCCACTACAGCCATAATCACCGGCCAATTGGTGGAAATATTCAGGAACACCATTTGACAACTTCAGTCTTGAGGGAGCTCCTGGCAAACCTGCAGAAGAATATATTGGCTGATGTAGAGACCTGCAAGCCTTGTAAGCCATCTCAAAGTGCTGGAAAGTTCATCCCACAATGGCACACAGCAAAGGTGACAAAGGTGGTGACACCATGACATTTGTCACCACCACTAATAGCCTCAGGATAGTGAGGTCAGCTGAATGTCCTCTACATCTGATTTAACAATTAAGAGGCAACTGTTTTTGTTTTTCCCAGCAACAGTTTGTACTGATGATTCCACTGGCACTGTAGTTCCTTCTACCACAACTAGTTCAAGCATTATACCTTCTTGGTGCTTCCCCAAGAAGCAACTAAGGCAGAGTGGAGCATAATCTGCATTGTGGGGGTCATCAGAGCCACTCTTTAATGAAGACTTACAGTGGAGGACCAAAGAAGTGTGCTGGTGGTGGTGGATGGTGATTAATCCCTTGATGATAATGTTGCTTCCCCCACCATAGTAAACAGCCTTTAGCTCTGGCCCAGTAGTTACCCAACTCTGAGAATGATGAACCAGATGAATTACAAGAGTTGCGTGTGGAGATGACAGGAAACAGCTCACTATTTTCTCAGGCAGCTAGCATGCACTTACCTTATGCATCCTGTCCACCATCTAAAGCCTATTTGAATCTGTAGTAGAATAATCTTATTCAACAAAGACAGTTGAGATAGCAGGTGCTACCACTAGCACAAGTAGCTCACCCACTGTCACTGATGTGGGTGTCAGTAGTCCTATGGCTTCTACTCATTGCATAGTAGAAGCCATAGAATCATTACTGTCATGATTGTGTATTGGGGGAACAGAGCCCCTTCCCCTACCCTCGCTTAATTTTGGCTTGGGAGTAGTATGTGACATGGACAATGGTGGTGAGTATGTTTTTATTATTAATATAAATGGGGATATGAGCATGTATTGTGTGAACACAACTGTACTGAACAAAATTGATGTTTGGTTTGCAAAATGGGTTAGTGTTTGGTATATTTACTGCTGTAACATTATTGTGTTTGATATTCAAAAACACTGCACAGTGCTCACACACTTGCATATCATAGACTGGATTGAACACAGTCAGAAAAATATATAACAGTTTCTTTCTGTACACAGTTAACAAACAAACTTTTAAAACCTCTATATTGGTAAGCTAGTCTCACACTAGGATGATTGACAAAATTCCTGCCAACCCAAGTGTCAATCTCTTATCTCCCACTCATGGCTTTCTCTAGTGATCCTGGCAGTACTAGCTGCTAGATTATCTAAAGCCTGTCCTACACTAGATTCAATGACCCAGGCTATTTCTCACGCTGTATCATTGTTGTTGCGTCTACCTCAATAGGTGAAGTCAAGGTGTCTCAAAGAATCCTGCTTGGATATATAGTTATTATTGCTCCTCCTTTTTCCCTCTTTACTTCTGTGCTTATTTGCCAGATTTAAAATCTAAAAAAACCTACATTTTCTCTGTTACTTCAACTTTTCTTATGGTGCCAGGAACAGCTCTCTAAATCAAAAATGAAAAGAAGCATGTTTGCGTTCATGCAAATCATTTTTTCTGATCTGTGTCTGCTCAGAAATCAGAAATTCTTCCGATCACCCAATCACCCCATTTCGCCAAATTGAAGTTAGGTGTGAAACAAATCTGCAAGTCTACAATTCACTGCAGCCATAAGTAATTATGCACAAAACATGTGCAGAAGACATTCTAGGACAGGATAGAAGACATTCTAGTAGCATAACTTGTCAAAGAGCTACTTCAATTATTGGAAGCACTGCTGTTTGGTAACAGAGTTCTGCAAAAGGATATGTGAAAAAAAAAAAAATAAATGTTATCATGTCATGACAAACTGGCACAACCCAGGGATGTCTCTAACCAGAGTCACTTGGAGCAAGCAATACATCTGTTTTGTTTTGAGGAGTTTTAACAAAAGGAAGTGTATCTATAGAACATTCCTGGATGTTTAGCTCTTGCAGAATCTCTGCTGTTTCTTATGAATATACTCATTGATCCAGTTTCGAAGTCAAAGTTGTTTTGAGAATTAGTGTTTTTTCCTGGTTTTAAGGGCCACAGAAGAATAGTGTTAATCCTGAATCCTCACAAGACATATATGCTGATATTTCAGACCCTGAAGTTAAAGAGAGGTCTGGGCACATGAGGATCAACCAAAGCAGTCTATATTTGGAAATGAAATAGGCTGTATTTTATCTCTTAAATAGGGCATTTTTCAATCCATGAAATGGCTTTTGGTGTCATATTCACTACTGTATTTTACAGATCAAGCAGGCAAATAGTATATCAAATTGCCGTGATTTTTATTGGCAAAAATGTGATAAAATAAACATGTAAGTCTTTTTTAAATCAGGCAGTCTGAAACCTGATTCTGGACAATATATATATATATATAAAAAAAATAAAGCAGTCCTTGCATAAATAAAATAGGTTGTTTTACCTTGCAAATTAATTAGCAATTTAGTAGTAGGAAAACAAAGTACATGCAGAATGTTCAAATGTAAGAAAGTAACAGAAAATGGGGATTTACCCACATCTTGAGGCAGGTCAGGGATTGCTGCAGAAAATAATTCCCATATGGAAAAAACAAATATACTGGCTGCAAAACTGGCCGGCTGCAGCTGAGTGCAAAAGCGGAGTTGGAAGCATTTCAAGTCAAGTGGAGAAAAGCAGAAAACAAGATGAGTACAAGCATTCAATTTTCTAGATTCTGAATGAATTCCTGGTGAGGTAAGTGTAAAATCAGTTTTGAGTTGACTTCGAGATTCCGAGACCTGAAAAATTAGTTAGTAGAAACATGCAAGGCACAGGAGCATTAGAGGCTGCTGTCAGTTAATTAAGAGTGCCCAGGTTCACTAACAGGGTGGTCTTTAACAGGCTTATTGTTTATTGTCAGTGGACATGTGAACTTAAAGGGAAAGAACAGAGTTATTTAAAGAGACAACAACATTAAAATACATGTTCCTTATAAAAGGTTTGAAAAAAATTGCATAATCGAAATTTTGCCTATTTTGTTTATAACTACCCTCATTGGCCCAGGCCTCTTTTTGTCTACTGTTTCAAATTGAAGTAATGCCACTTATGTCAGGGAGGCATCATTTAATTTTAAGTAACTCTGTACAGCTATATCTACACAAAATTGCTGTTTTGCTCTGTGTGCTAGTTTGGCATTAACTTTGCTTTATTAAGCAAATTAAATTTCTTTTTAAACAAATCCATTCACTGCTTGAAGGAGTTAAAAAATATCAACACTTATGGCTAAATCACAGAGTTTTAATTTTAATATTAGCACTGTGTAATTTGAATTTTTATCACAAACTACAAGATAATGCAGAAATATTTCCCTAACACTTTATTTGTAAATAAACACTTAATATATAAATGCATAAAATATACCCAAAACAGAACACGCATAAATCTAAAATTAAGGCATAAATACAAGAATACGATGAAATAACATTATCAACATTAGTGAGGCCAGATGCAAATTTTCTTAATTCAAATGCCTGTGAGAGAACATTGTATACTTTTTATATAAATCCACATTGATTGAACTTGCTTGTACTGTAGTGCTACTTTTATTTATTATGAACCTTCGTAATGACTTTGTTATGTTCTTAAAATTGCCAAATGTAAGACATTTTGAAATATGGAGGGATTTCGCTAAGAGATCCTATACCTTAAGACCGTTTCCAGACTATTCAAGTATTATTGATGAGCACTAAAATTCCCAAGGCATACTGAGTCTGTCTCATCTTTGGGGTAATTCAATATTCTCTGAAGAAATCCAACTGAAAGTCACATTCAAAGCATTCTCAATATAATCAGCTAAAAGCTAGGACTTACTTGAATTAAAGTTCCAATAAGCCACTTTACTGCATATTGGATAACCTCTAATCTATAAAGTATGATCAATCATTGTGGCTCTTGCCTATAATACCAGACAATGTAAAAAGATTATTCATTTAACTTGCACTGATAGAGTAGTAATTGTAAAAACCTTTATTGAAAGCCTCTGGGAGGGCTTAAAAGGCTATTTGAATTTTCAGGGATATTTGTACATAGGTCTAGACCTCAACAATTGGCATGTGAATACCCTTTTATTCTTTTCAGGTACAGTTAAAGCCTTGACATGATGATCATTAACTATTTAAAGGCATAGTCTTTCATATTAAGTTTTGACTAACATTTTAGTAAAACAGTGTTTAAGATGAATGAAGGAATAAGATTTCATAAAATTATAATTTTAAATCTTGTATAGTCAGTGCTCTACAAATTGTTTTAATTTATCACTTTAGCAATACCCTGGAAAATTATTCAAACCATTTCCAGCCAACAGAAAGACTGGTATTATGAAAGCTTTCTAAATAACGATATAATGATGTATTGTTTTATATGAGTCACCAAAATACATATTAGGCTTGATTTACTAACTAGTATGTGTGCCAACATAAATGTTTTAAAAAGATTAAGTTAAAAGTATGCCACATATTAAGAAGGTATCACTTAGTCCCTTGTGCAATTAAACTTAAATTCTGGCTCATTTACACCTATGAAGGTACAAAATATGGCAACACTTTACTAACAGACAGAATATTTCAAGACATTACGAGAAATGCACTAATACGATTAAACATTCTGGATAGCATAGTTATCAATGTGAAAACAAAACTTGTGCAGGGAAAATAAACACTTCAGCAAAATTTACTTCATGTCACTGTTCGGCTAGGCCCAATTTCAGTATGAAACTTGGGATGGACATTTGGATAGCCAGACCAGCAGTTAAAATGGTGACTATGCCTGTGTTGGCATATGCTATTGCCTGGCATAATGCCTATGCAATATCAGCCAAAATTGCAATGTCAATTCTGAGTTGCCAAAATTACATTATATATCTGGATTAAAAAAATATAATAAAAAAAATAGGAAGTAAGAGAACTAACATTTACAGAAATTGATAATTTAATTTTTCTTTTACTATCTTGTATTAATTAATAATGGGGAGCAAGAATCATTTATAGTAGTATAATAGTGGATTTATCCAAAACGCAAAGGAAAAAGTAATTTGACTATTGACCACTTACTCACCCATTCCCCTCTGACCAGTACAAAGCTTTCTCACACATCCTGTCTGTAGCATCATAAAAATAAACCGCTGTGTGCTATTAGCCATCAAACTGGAGAAAAAGGGGATTAAGAAAACGAAATTGGTGGAACGGATGAATGAGTTTCCCACTCACTCTTGTTACTTTCACTTTTTGAAAAATTCCCTGTTTCCCAATTATATTACTCTTGTGCAGGTGCTACCCTATTTCCAACTGCCTTTCGTTGCATTGCCTGTTACCTGTTTTTTCCCTGAAAGAAGGCCAATATTCTCTGGGTGGGAAGGGTGAGTGGGTCATCACATGCCCATTTCCCTTTGCCTTAGAAAAATAAGTGTCTGTCCTTCAGTGTGGAAATAAAACAGTGCACTCTGAATTTGTCCAAACTGCATCAGCAGTGGTAATAGGAACCAAAAGACTCCATCAAGAAGGGCAAAACCACAATGAAATACATTTGAAAAAAACAGGGAGCAGATATAATTTAATTTAACTATTTTTATTCTGCTACATGATGATTTGTAAAAGAAAAATTCTCCCAATCACTTGATGAGCCTCTCAGCCTCTTCTCTTTTCCAGTCCCCTATTTTTCTGGTGCAAGGAAAAGCACTCAGAACCAATAACAATCTTTGACTTGTATGAGTAATGCCCCCAATATCCTGACACGGGGTGGGTCAGAAATCAGAATTTTGCCCGATTACCTGATCGGCCTGAATAGAGCTGGATTGAAGTTCAATCTGAAATGATCTTCCATATCTAGTGAAAATCTAGATATCTTCCAAAACCAGGATAAGGTATAGTGAGGTGGCACAGGAAATCAAATGAGTGACTTCATCTTTCACCCCATGGGTGTGAGAGCAAAGTTTAATATACTCTTCTGGCACAATTCAATTGGAGGTTAATGTATGTTCTTGAGGAGGACCGCCGTCACTAAGTACCATGCCCACTGCTTATTCGTGTATTTTCCCTTTGAATCTGTGTGTATTTCGTGTGTTTTGCCTGTTCCCCGTTTGAGAGAGCTCATACGAACAGAACCCGTTTGTCACCTGAATGGGGGCCACCCTGATTTTTTCATTTAGAATGCTCACAAGGGAAATCGTTAACAAATGCTGCCCTGAGTGGCCGCCAGTTTGTAAAGCCGAACTCCAACCAGGGAAAGCATTCATATCCCGAACTGGCGTGCCCGTACGGTTTCAGGTCCCAGTGTTGGGGCTCACCCTTCCTAACAGAGCTATAGTCACTGATATCCCTACCTGGGAACTACGATGCCAGGCTCATAGCTGCCCAGAGAGCGCTCTCCCCGGGGCTGTCTAAGTGGAGGTAGCAACCGGAGAGAGAGGCAAAAGCCCCAGCTGCATCCCTGGTGCTGTGAGTTGGCTTCACAGCCACAGAGGTCCTGCTGGCCGCCTGGAAGTCTGTGCCGACCAATAGAAAGAGCTCCCATTCAAACTGGATTTGCTACATTCACCTGATAGGTCGGCACGAGTGAGTGCTGATTGGTCACTGCAGGGCACAGACAACCAATCAGAGAAGGAGTGCCCATTCAAATGGGGTTTCACGCCCTTTCTTCTGATTGGGCGTGAAACTCCTCTCCTCCTCAAGTGCCGATTGGTGCACATTGGGTTCGTGCCCTCTCTCCTGATTGGGTGGCGAAACTCCTCTCCTCCCTGAGCATTGATTGGCGCGAATTGGTTGTGCGACTTTCAGCTGATTGGCTGTTGCTTGGTTTGGGTGCAAAGTTTGAATTCACCGTACTAAACCAAGCAATGCTGTGGAACTAATTTCGGGAATGTACAGAGCCTCAAGCCCCAGACTTTATACAATGGTTTCTGTGCTTAAAATCTGTGTGTACCAATAAAGGATTGTCAGTGTTTTTATCTCCAGAACTGTGTGACATCTAGTTACTTGGGGGGGGGGAGTGGGGGGAAATGGATGCCTTCTTGTTGTAAGGGTTCCTGAACAGCTGACGGAAGGGAATTAGAAGAGGTAACTGGCCGCGTTACCCGTGGTCCGCTACAGTCCACAGGCAATCTGGCTCAATTACAGGAACATACTAGTCAACATAAAAACATCATCTATATGAAGTTGTTATGGTGCCAGAAGGCTCCCGGGCACTTTCTTACCTATAAGGGCACTCCAGGCACCAAGACAACTTCATGTAAATTATGTTGTTATGGTTCTAGGAGGCCCCTGGAGGCATTCTTCCATCAAGGGGTTAAATCATTGATGGAAACCATGACTGACGGAGGCAACTTTGGGGTTAAATCATTCATGAACAATTCAACCCCTTGAAGTAAGAATGCCTCCAACTTGTGTATGAAGTTGTTTTGGTACCCGAGCTAGTTCTAGCTCTCCAATAGGTTAGTGTAAATACCACACTGCTGTGAATCTTTCCTTTTCTGGTCATTTGCCTTCTACACTATTGGAGTTTTTAAAAAAAATTGTGTTCACATATTCCAACCTGCACCAAGAAAACTCGACTATATCAAGACCAACAATCCATTCAGATCCATATCAAACTCAAGTACCTGCAAGCCTACCTGGTCCTCTTCCTATCCATTCTCTATCTGGACTTTTGTATTAAATATTCCCTTGCTCTGTCTAAATATATGTAAGTACATTATTGCAGTTTACATAACATTACAGTTAATTGTGGCGCAACCTATTTTTTCTTTTTTGTTCTACATTAATAATTCTATTCTTGTCTAGGCTTCATGTCATATTGAGTTACGTGCATATCCTTACGTAAAGTCTCTCAATGTCTACTTCTGCCCAGTCGTTGCATATCTGGGGCCGATTGTCAGATATGGTCAACTGTGTTTTTATTTCTTGTTAATTTCCTTTAGTTAGGTTGACAACTGTTATCACTAGAGTAATTTGGTGTTCTGAGCTCATAGTACTTATTTTATCTACTTTTCTGGCACAGACTGTTGATAAACAATTGTTCAATGTTAGTAATTGTGAACACAGGTTCTCTGGGATAACTCTCAGGTTTTGGTCAATTTAATCACTGTACAAGTATTTCTTTGCCCTTTATTACATATTCACTCATTATTATCAACTTTCATTTATCATCCCGGTATACGTCTATTTAATCATGTCACTTGTGAGCTATTTCGTATTTCAAATTTTTTATCACCACGCAAGTGATTTGCTTTTATGATAATACCTCACTACGTACAACAACCACTTGCTCTACAGAATGCTATAATTAGCTTGGTCTGGCTATAAGGGTACCCTAGGTGGCCATAGTTAGTTTTTTAGCCTCTTGTGCCATTACTTGGCTGTCCCGTGAGGCCAACTCAGCAAAAGTATTTCGCCCCTCGGGCCAAATCATAGTTACTGTCTCACCTCTCCGCCATCTTGGCAAAGCAGTAAGGGCCTCATCAGTCACGGCAAACTTATCGTATATCTCTTTAGCTCTCACTGAGAGGCCAACACCCCGCCACAACGCTCAGTGGAAAGCCTTCCTACGGGCCAAATCATAGGTAGAGCCTCTCATCGCCACTTGGCAACTAGTTAGGTTCCTAAGTCACCAATTTAGCTTAATAGTTTCACCACTTGGCTTAATAAGGGTCAGCCAGTACCTGGGTGTTATACAGTATCTCCAATTGTTTCTCTTTCAGGTATAATGTTGATAAATATTTAAGTATTGGTAATGTAATGTCAACACGTAATAAGTTGTAAACTATTAAACTTTTGCCCTCTTTTTACAGGCCTACCCGAACATCGGTTCACGCACACCACAACCGACTTATGCCACTACTAGTATAACTCGGCTTATTGTCCCCAACCACAAATAGAAGGCTGAGCCTGTGGGTGAAGCCTGGAATTATGGGAGAGGTTAGTTTCCCTTTAAATATACAGGCTTCCATAATAAGGATCTTAATAGTACTGGGGACTTGAAAAGATGCTCTGTTCTTTCTGATATCTGAAAGAAAGGCTAGAGGTAGAAGGCTTGACCTTAGAAGATTCTTTCAGATGTAAGGACCTATGGACTCTGGCAATCATTTGGTACACTTGAGCGTATTCTGGAGGCACTGAAATAGGCTGAATATCCTTACCCGAAGATGATACTATATCTCTGAATCTATCCATCTCCAAGGATTCCTCAAAGTATACATTTTAGGAATTGTCCAGAGGATCTGTGCTTTTACAGCTTCTATGGTGTCTTGAGATACCTCCTGTTTGATACTTCATAATATACGGCACATGGGTAGATTGGCCTGTAGCCACTTTCAGACAGTCTGCACAGAGACTTTACTTTTAGAAGGCTCGCTTATCATATGCCTCACAAAGAATCCTGTAGGGCGACTTCCCTTGTATGATCCGGATGACTTTCTTCCCATAGAACTATCATCGTAGGGAATTCCAATTATTAATAGGCCACAGAAAAAACAGAATGGCTTACCTATGTCTCTTAAAGTGTGACTTATTTTCTGGGAGCAGAGGAATCTGAATCCATAACTGCATAATATTCCTATTTTATCCTTAGCAAGGCAAATCTCTACTAAAAGAGCAGAGATTGATAGATACATAAAAAGATGTAATATAACTTTAATATGGGAAAAAACATATAGGAAGAAAATCTGCTTTTGGTGCTTAAAAGAGGAACCCAACACAACACTGTACTAACATTACAGAATACACATGCGCAAAACCAACCCTAGAGCAGAAAACAAAGTGGCGAAGAGCCGTGAAATAAAAGGAAAAGCTGGGATAGAAAAACAGAATGGCGAATAGCCAAGAATGCCCATTACCAAGTACAGAGGCAAAGAAATAAGTTAATAAAGCGTCAAATAGCCGTCAATGCCTAAAACAAAATATAGAGGCATAGAATATTGTAATAAAAATGGCGGATAGCCGAGAAAGAGAAATCACAAGGTATAAAATCAGTGTATAAATCAGAGAATAGGCGCACATGCAGGGCCGGACTGGGAGAAAAATTCGGCCCAGGCATTTTTTTCATCACAGCGGCCCACTAAGAAGGGAGCGGGGCAGAGAGGGTGTGTTTCATCATCACCAATAACAAACATGTCCCCTCTCAAAGTGAGCATGTTGGTTCAATGCTCTTCCAGGGCAGACCATGCGCAGAACTCTGCTAAAGAGCTCTAGCATGATAAAAAAAAAGCCCTGTATTTGTTCTGCACAGTGCAAGCAAATTTAATAACATGCTTGCACTCTGTTTCCTTGCAACTTGTCTCTGGTGTCTCTATAAATGGATACCCAGAGACAAAAGGGCCAGGAAAGAGTATTATTCATGTGTTTGGAGCCTGCTTGTGGGATTGCGTGTGGGTAGAGTGAGCCGATTGTGGTGTGTGGTGTCGGTTTTAGTCGTGTTGTGTTTGTGGTGTAATGTGATGCATACATGGCTAGGAGCTGTAGAGAATGTGTGTATAGGGGATGTAGTAAGTGTGTGCATACAGGCAATAGTGTGTGTGTGTATATAGGTGACGTAGTGTTTGTAGGGGTTGTAGATAGTGTGTGTTTCGGTGTGTAGTATGTGTTTGTTTACAATGAATCTAGTGTGTTTATA